>NW_004624761.1:2236836-2264321 GCF_000247695.1 Heterocephalus glaber
TTATTGGTACATTGTAGGTATACAACACAATTACATTTCTCATTGGGAACTGTACCTTTATATAATGCATCTTGGTTCTTATTTTTTCCCCATTCATCTTCTCTTTCTAAAGAGAAAGAAAAAGAAAGGTAAAGTTATCTTTTCTAAAGTTCTGAGGCCTGAACAAAGCTCAGAATCATTTACGTAGATGTGCAAGGAAGGAGAATTCCAGCCAAAGGGAGGTTAAATATGAGGCAGGCCCAGTTCCCAGAGCAGGGCACCGCTGGATGGGCAGCTGGAAAGGCAGCACCTCTGAGTGTGGCAACCTGGGAAGACCATTTGCTCACGGGGGTGAAGAAACAGCTATTGATTTTATTTTGAAGGAATAAAATGATCATGTAAAAATAATCCATTCTAATTTGAGCAAATTACCATTCCTTAATAGAGAAATGTCTAAAGGTTTGTTTTTATTGTATGGAATAAAGAAGACAGACATGTTTATAGATTGGAAGAAATAATACTATTAAAATGTTCATACCACTGAAACTGAGTTACAAATTCAAGGCAGTTGCCATCAATATACCAAAGGCATTCTTTGTAGAAATTAAAATTGTCATAAAGTTCATATGATACCACAGAAGACCACAAATAAACAAAGAAATCTTGAACAAAATAAATGGAAGGTATGACAATACCTGACCTCAAAGCATGCTACAGAGATTTGCAACCAAAACGAATATGGTATGGGTATAAAAACTAATTTGTAACCAATAGAACAGAATACAGAGCTCAGAAACAAACCCATGCATCACACTCAACTGATTTTAAACAAAGGTATTAAAAGACAATTTCTTTAATAAACAGTGTTGGAAAAACTGGATATCCCTATGCAGAAGACTGTAAGTAAACCCCAGTCACTCACTATATACAAAAATCAATGCAAAATGGACCAAAGACCTAAATATAAAACCTGAAACTATAAAAATGCTAGAAGGAAACGTAAGGGAAACATTACAAGACATTAATATAAGTGAAGATTTTTTTCTTAAGTCTTCAGAAACAAAGGCTATAAAAGTAAAAATTTTAAAATGTGGTTATATCAAAGTAGAAAGCTTCTGTACAGCAAAAGAACAATTATTTGAGTGAAGAGAGAAGATGGAAGATGGGAGAAAATGTTTTTAAAGCACTCATCTGCCAAGGGATTGATATCTACAATATACAAATTGTTCAAAAACTCAAAAGCAAAATAATAAATGGTCCAATTAAAAAATGGGCACATGATGCATTTCTCAAAAGAGATATATAAATGAAAAGATATAAGAAAAAAATTGCAACTATATTAATAACTAGGGAAATACAAATCAAAACTATAAAGAGATATCATCTTACTCTAGAGTTACTATTATCAAAAACAAAAATAAAAAGTGTCATCAAGGACAATGTGATGGCTAATCTTAGCTGTCAACTCAATGGTTTGAGTACCTCTGGGGAACATATGTAAAGCACACTTCTGTGAGTGTCTGTGTGAGTTGGGGGATATGCACATGGGCTCTTTGTTTGGGACCTACGGCCTTCCTCTCTGGGATCTCTCCTGCGGTCAGCTTTCTGTACACCACGAAGTGAGCATCTGGGCTCCATCACAACATTCCATCACGATGTTTGTGCTTTGGAGTTAGCCAGCAGTGGACTTAAACCTTTGACACTGTAAGCCAAATTAAATCTCTTCACCTTTAATCCGTGGGTGTGGGGATTTTGTCTCAGCAACAGGAAAACTGACCAATATAGATGCAGAGAAATGAAACTGTTACAAACTGTTGATAGGAATGTCAATTAGTATATCTATTCTTCTTCAAAAGATTAAAAATAGAAACAATAGATGGTCCAGCTGTTCTACTACTAGGTTTATACAAAAGAATATGAAGTCATTGTGTTAATGAGATACTTCAACTCCCATGTCTATTTCAACACTGCTCAATATAGCAAAGACATGAAATTAACAAAAGTGTTCATTGAGGGATGCACAAATAAAGCAAATATGGTATTTACACATATTACACTATTAATCAGCACTGAAATTAACGAAATCCTGTCATTTGTGAGAACATGGTGGAAGTGGAGGACAGTATGTTAAGTGAAATAAGCCAGGTGAAGAAGATAAACACCGTATGTTCTTGTTCATATATAGAAACATTTCATGGAGGTAAAGAGGAGACTATTCATCACAAGAGGTTGGGGAAGAAGGGAGGGGATGGTATAATGGAGGGGGATGGATAGAGTGTACCATACTACAATTAAATGAGTATAGGTACTATAGGAATAAGCGCAATTGGATGATTATCATTTATAATTCCCTATATCCTCTATAAAGAAGTAGCATATCATAGCTTCATATTTCCCAACATGAAAAATTGAAAATGTTTAAGGAGATCATTATACATTCATTATCACATTGTGCCTCATATGTACAATTTTTAAAATAAAGTTAATGAAAAACAGAAAATTGTACATCCACAACAAAAAAATGGAGGTTAGGGATAACCAAATTTAAAAAAAAAAGTTCAACACTAGTTTCTAGTGTAGAAAACTACATATTGTAACTAAAAACACTGTCCAATGCTTCTCTGATATGCTCTGATATACTATGAACACTCTTAGAACCGATTATATATAAGACCAGAAATTTGACAATGACATTACAAATTTTTGAAAACTTCTTAATACACAAATATTTTCAGTCTGAGTCCTGTATTTTAAAAAGATTTTCATCTATAGTCCTCATTTTTTACTCATGACACATTTTAGAGATCGATAAATAGGCAATTCCTAAAACATTAGACAAAAGTGTGTGTTATTAGTTGCCATCTTTCAGCCCAATAACATTAAACAAATTCTGCTTATTTTTTCTGCTGATTTTGAAAATGTTTCTATATGATTATAATTAATTCATATGGTGGTAAATATGCTTTTGAAAATTACTATTTTATGGATAATGGGCAAGCTGTACTACCTACATGTAGAGTGACACAGTTGGGTGGATTCAATTCAAATTCTTCCATTCTTAATTACACAGGAATCTGTATTTTCAATTCTAGTCCACTGAGAGCAGAAGTGATACAGTCTATGAATTTCAGGGACTTCAGGTCTGAACTGCAGTTTCAGAGCTGAGGATCTGTGCTTTGCTTTGTGGAGTGTGTGTGTGTACACGTAAGTTGCTATGTTATTGTTGCAGTGTTTATAGGATCATTCTGCCAAATTGAAAAAGATTGTGGAATGTAGGTGCAAACGTGTTTTTTTTCTTTTAAGAAAGGTTTTATCATACTAAAAGTGTTTTCAAATTTATAAAGAAGGTCTGATGTTGGAACAAGGGCTCATCCTTATGAGTGTCGAATTGTGAAAACTGAGGAGAGTCCAATCAGTGCCTTCATTTAGAAAATAATTCTCCATGTTTGTTGCCATTTTATGCCCTGCATGAGTGAGTCAGTGTGTGCCGAAGGACTATTTTAATGTATGGCATCTGGGTGGACACCTGGAAGCTGTGAAGCTTTGAACTAAGGAGCCATTAATGCTAAAAAAAAATTAACATTAATGTTGATTATCCTCTTTAACTTGTTTCACCCACAACTGCTCAATCATTCTGCAACCAGATTACTGCCAGGTCCATATGTTTCCATTGCACTTTAGCTTGACTAATTAAAATGTTCTGTTAGAGGTGCCATATATAATTTAAAACTCTGAGATGTCTTTTTAGCCAGTGGAAGAGAATTTTAATGTTTTATGAGAATTGATGTATACATTTCTCTTAACCTGCCAAATACCAAACATACAATCTTAAATTTTATGTTCTACTTGATTTCAATTCAGAGAAACAAATCTATACATATCAGCTGTGTTCTGAGCTTTGCCAGCTTGAAACTCTCTTTATAATCTTGGTAGATTTTCTTCAACATTTTCCTTTAAATTTACCCTTCCAAATGACATAGAGTTTTTTTTTTTTAGTAAAGGCATTTTTGATAAAAGATTAATCCTCATCAGTAAGAAAAGAAATGAAAACTAAAACATCAATCAAATACTACTTTCTCTTTCAAATTGTCAATGATATAAAAATAAAGAATGTTGGCATTCTCAAACACTGCTAATATGAGTGGAAATTGGCAAAATATTTAGAAAATAATTTGGCAGCACTATATCAAATGCTTTGATATTTCATATTCTTTCATTCAATTCCAATCAAAAAGTATTATGACAAAGTAATCATATATGTACATACAAATATTCATGAAAAATATTTTCTACAGTATTATTTAAAACACTGAAACTTAGTACATTACAAAAGCAGTTCAATAAATTGTTTCTTCCATATGATTGATGAATGCAATATTTAAAAGCCATGTTTTTAAATATCAATTAGTATCAAAAGAAATTTTCTTGAAATGATAATGTTAAATGAGAAGTTAAAATTTAGTTAAATTTTGGCAAAGAAGCCAACCAACTACATAAATATTTATAGAAATACTTAAAGAAAGGCTAAGCCACTGAGGTTCCTTATTTCAAATTCTATTATTTTGTTTCTTGATTTATTATAATCTCAACATATCAATAATATCTTTATAAGAAAAATGCTATCAAAAACAACTTAAAGAAATCTATTTCATCAGGTATTATTTTAAGTGGTTTTTAGTGAGTAAATGTGAAATATTTAGATGATACTATTTAAATTTTCATATTTACAAATTTTCTTTATCCAGCAAAATTCTGAAGTTCTTAAAGTTGAGCCTATGCTATTTACTTTGTTTTTGTTCTTTGTAATGATTTTCAGAATGCTGGACACTTTTGCTATGGATCAGAATCAACTCTGTGGAATTTTTCAATGTACATCTGTTCAGATTCTTCTTCCAGAGATTCAATTCAGTGTATTTGTTGTGCCTCTGGTGATTCTGATGTACTTAAAATCTCAGAATCAGTTCACTTATTTATTTTCTTGTTAATGCAGGTCAAAGACATTTGTTATTCTTTATTATCTCATGAATGGAAAATATTTTAAACCATCTTAGTTCAAATTGGTTCAAGTTGTGGTTGATATCATGGTAGAAGGATACATTTCTAAAAATAGCTATCTCTCTGTTCATTTTGGATGTTAGTAGGGCATAAATAGATGGATGCCCAGTAAAAATAGTTTTCCTCCATCTTAAATTTGGAATCTAAGTCAGGTATATTTTGCAAACAATGAGTCTGGAAATAAAAAGAACTAGCAAGTCAAATGAAATCCATTCTCATGTCATGTTTTTAAAAAAACATAAACATGATTTTCATCTGTAATTGAGCAAAGCCAAATACATCTGTTTGGATCTCTTACGTTTCACTCAGTTCTTCCAGGATAACAAAAAGAGTTTTCACACAGTTCTCTGATATTCCATCATAAAATAGAACAGCAACAAGGATCAACAAACTAATAAATTCACTTATATATTCAAATGAAAGACACAACATTAATAAATGTTTTCCACTTTGAGTAAAATTCTAATGACTTGTACTAGTAGCAGCTGGCCTCCTATGGACTTGAGCAATTATTCTCTCCTTTGTTCAAGTGTCAAAGATAAAGCTCACTTCACATATAGTTTTAAGTGGCCAAAGGAGATTCAAGAAGTGATTTCTCCCCTCTTTGAGCAGATGGGAATATATTCTTAATGATTGTAGTCTCTACATTTAGCCATGGAAATGAGCAATCTATTTTTAGTTAATGTGAGGAAGTAAAACCAGAATGCTTGAATTGTAAAAGGCAATCAAATTTAAAATTTTATTGCTAGTTCCACATTAAATTCATTGTATTTGAACTATTTATAAATATTTAAAAGTGAACACTTCATATCAAGAGAAAATTCTAACACGATATTCAATGATGAGCAGTGCTTACCAACTAATCGGTAAACAAAAATCTTTTTGGAGACTTTTCTTTGAACATTTTCAGTAATATTTACTTTATATCTTTCTCTCAATTTTATTTATTTTTTATTAAGTTTATTGGTACATTTTAGGTGTACAATACAGTTACATTCATCACTGGAGACTTGTACCTTTACGTGATATATCTTTGTTCTTATTTTTTCCCCGTTCCCCTGCCCTCTTTCTCTTAATTTTAAAATAACACTGCTTTCAAATTCTTCCTTTAATCAATTTTAATAGCCTTATGGTTTGGTTTTAGCTCTGCTAACTCTAATTTTTTATTCCTGTGTTGTAGGAACCCATCTCTCTATCTTATAAGAACATACTCTAATTCAAATGTAAAGGAAAACATGGAATATTCCTGGAGAGGGATGTTTCATTAACTAAATGATTATAAGGTAATTATAAGGAAGGTAAAAGAATCTTCAGAAATGGTATGAGGTGCTGGGGATTTAGCTCAGTGGTTCTGCCACCTGCCTTGCAAGCTCAAGGACCCGAGTTCGATCTCCAGTACCAAACAAAAAAACAAAAAGCAAACAACAACAACAACAAAAAAGAAATGGTATGAGGTAACACCAACATACCATGGTAGATAAGTTAGAAATTCTGGGTAGAGAGAAAAAAAAGTGCAAGCCCTTCCCTATTTATTTCGCAGTGTGAGAGGGGGCACAACGTCTGTATCAAAGGCCCCATAGTGAAACCTAGGAAAGCTTATTCAGTTAATTCTCTGTAGCAAATTTCAGAATAAGGGTTTCAGTGAAAGACCAACGATTCCTTCAGCAGAGGAACATATTTCTATCATATGTAGTAACTTCTCTATTATTTTTCTAGACTCCAAAAATTGAGAGAAATGCACCCATATTGTGATGACATATAAGTTAGCTTTGTGTAGATGATCTCAGTCCTGAATGGAAACATCTGCTTCCAAAAATAAAGCCCTTCAAGGATATGCAAACAGTCCTCATTTTGCACTATAATGAGGGACCAAAAATATGACTGTGCAGTGGAAACTAAGAAAGGTGATCGTAATCATCACTGGGGAAATCATGATTATTGCATAACTTTTATGAGTTTTTCCCAAATATACAAAAAGTCTCTTATTTGGTTATGAATGTATAGGGACATGAGAAAATATTAAAGCTAGTATTCACTCATTGTGAATACTATATAATACTATATAAATATATATAATTATAATTATATAAATACTATATAATACTCAAAATTAGAAACAGAAAAAGTGTTTTTTGAAAATAAATCTTAGCAAGAATAAACAATTGTTGCTTTCTTTTGTCATATAGATTTTGATATTGAATAAGAATACTTCACTATACTTGATAAACTTTTATACTCTTTTGTAAAATTGGATCAGTTTGTAATTTTTTATTCTTTAGACTTTCAATGTAGTGAAATAGTCTGGAGTGTCTTTAATGTGGATTTTGTTTTTTTACCAGTGTCACTTCTTATGCTGCTAAGTTTCCCCTCAGTAAATTCTTCTAGTTGTCTATTCAGTGTCTGTCTGCTAGAAGCATATCAACCATTCACTGTCAGCTATTTCAGCAATAACTCCACTTATGTCCAATTCAAATTCTGCAGTTATTTGCACAGTGAGGTGTCTGCCATATTGCATGCATTTTATTTCCTGCTGTGATACTTGAATGTTTGGAATTGCATGCTTTATGTTATATTTCTTCCCAAACTCAGCTATAGAAATGACATGTTCTTCTGTTGTAGAAGAACCAGTAGTGTATCAGAAAGTTACATACAGCTTTAAAAGTTGAAATAACTATTTGGTCCAGTAGCTGAATTAATGAGGTTATGTTTGATATTATAAAGCACACTTTTCTTCATTCAAGTGCCCAAGAGATTCACATGGGGTATTATTGAGCAATAGTAATACATTAATAGTTAAATTATTTTACTTAAACTGTCTCTCTACCAGTGGGATATAAAGAAACAACACAACTGCTGTTACGTATGCCTGAGTAACAGGAACTTTGTGGTCAGATCCCAAAGGACTGTGAAAGAAGTAATGTGATTTGTTACCGATGCCAATGTTTGCTGATGTTTATCTGGGCTTCATAGATTGAAGAGGTCGAAGTGGAGTTTGTTCTTTGCAATCACTCACAGTTACCTGCCTCTGCTAGATGAAATTTGAGTATCTTTCCAAAAGAATTAAAAGCATCAAACCACAGCGATATATCCACACCCATTTTTATAGCAGCACAGTTTGTAATAGCTAAATCTTGGAAACAACCCAAATGCCAATCAACTGGTAACTGGATAAAGAGTATGTGGTTTGTTTTTTTAAATGGAGTAATGGCCATAAAGAATGTGAAACTAGAGACATTTATAGCTAAATGGATGCACATTGAGGCCATACTCTTAAGTGAAATAAATAGGACACACATGAAATTTGAATTATTTTATGGTTTTGTAACCATTGGTGTTAACTTATCCTTGGTAAATGGAATATAATGAAAAACAAGAACTGCCTTTACTAGGCTTGACAAATTGGTCTCAGGCTGCTGTCCTGAATTTATTTATCCTATGGATTTTTCAAATGAGAGCAGTGAGGTAATTTAATTTGGGTGCACCTTAAAGTGTAAATCATTATTTTAATTTCTTTCCACTACTGAAAAAAATGGTAGATGGAATCTTGCTGTCTTTATGGAAAGCTCAGAAAGGCAGCGGGAAAGGAAGATTTCCATCCCCCTCACTCAGGTACACTGATGGTCACATCTTTGGTGCTGCTCTGTATACAGAGAAGGTGGACACACTTAACTAGACACAGATCTTATCGGTTCACCCTCTCCAGAGAGGGTCTTTGCAGAAGAAAACAGGCCCATGATTACATGCATAGCATCCTTGAAAAAACAGGAAGCTTTGGGGGGTAGATAATAGGCCTAGAGAAAGTCCTTAATTTTGAAAAGTCAACACAAAGCAAAGACCTTTTTAGATTCTAGTAGCTTCAACATTTTTAACAGTTTTGTTGAGAAATAGTTACCACAAGGTAAAATTCTCCCATTGTAAATGTGTAGTTAAGTCAGTTTAAACAGCGAATGCAATGTATTTTCCCCTCATCCTTGACCAGAGTTGTGCTCATTTCCCTGAGTTGTTTCAATTTTCATCTCAATATGCACTTCCAAGTCAGGAACTCTTGGGATTTTAACTAAAGGCAGAAAAGTACCATCTAGTGTTTTTCAGGAACCTAGGAGGAAGGATAATTTATTACTTATTCTTAAGAGATACGTTGTGTTTGTATTTATATATGTGTATTTAATATCTGTTCTGGAATCATTTAAGGCAATATACAGATGGAACAATATTCAGATATAACTACAATTTACTGAACCTTTGTATTAGTTTTAGGATGTATTTACTATGTCTATTTTATAAACAAGGAAGGGAATTTCAACAAGATTTAGAAATTTAACCAAAGAAGCCCAGCTTATTCACTTTGTAGATAGAATATATATAGTATTACATTTTCTGACGTCACCTTGGGATAGGAAGTTCTCAATGCAATGATAATTCATCAATGCCTTATTTATTTATTTATTTATTTGTTTATTTATTTATTTACTTACTTACTTATCTATTTATTTGGTACCAGAGATGGGACTCGGGTCCTTCCACTTGCGAGGCAGGGGGAGGAACTACTGAGCTAAATCCCTGGCCCAGGGCCATATTTATTGAGATCACATATAAGGGAAGTGGTATTTTTAGATTTTTACTTGATACATTTTGTGTAATCCTTATAAGAACTCTGTGCAGTAAATGTTGCGAATTTTGGTAGTACATCTTAAGACCATAAAACGAGAGGTGGCACATTTGAGACCCTGGTTCCAGAGGTCACTATTTATTTTATATAATTCCTTTTATATCCACTAAGGGAATTAATAAAAATTGATCCTTGGTAAAAATTCATTTCTGGAGTAAAAATAATAGAAAGAAAAGGAAGTAAAAAAGTTTTGTAACTCTCTGGTCAGATTAATATATGCATCTGGTAAATCACATTACAATAATAAACTATTGTCAAGGTGTAGATGCTTCATGTAAATGTTAAACTTGTAGATTTTTGGATTTGAGGTCCTGCTTTACTAGGACAGCCTGGTTTTTAAAAAACATTTTCAAGACATTAAAGGAAAATGGAAATTGTAATGACAGCTGAGTCCATAACAGTGCTTCAGGATGCTTGTACCTGAAAATCAGCTGCCTGAGCCCACTCTGCCCAAGCCACGGCACGGCTGGTGCCCTCACATCATTTGATCTCTTTGTAAAAGTCTTCTTCCCAGGCCTTCTACTTAAAAGAGTAACCCTCTTCCTATTTCCAGTCCCAGATACTATTTTTTTCTCTTTTGTACTGATGAGCACTTAAATTCAGGCTGACACATTCTACACAAATCAGGATTTCCCTTAAACTCTTCTTTAATACATGTGTATTTGCTTTATTTCTCACTGAGAATAACACTTTTCAAGGACTTGAAATAGGAAAATAAGACAAAATGTTGGTATTTCCCACTTTTGCTTATACTTTACATTCCATGGTCTCAAGGTAGCAGTACAAATATTGCATCAATGTGATTATGGAAACTGTTCACATTATAGTGCTTTTGTGCTCCCCATTTTTTCCATTTTTTAAAAATTCTATACATACATTGAGAATATAACCATACCACATGTCTCCCTTTCGGCCTTCAAGCCTTGGAACTATCTGTGACTATATATTTGTGGACCTCCAGCCCCTAGGTTAATTTCTCCCTGGTCGTTATATTTGCCTAAGGTTGTTCTCTGCCAGATTTCTTTGTAAGTTGCTCCTGGGAACAACATTCCTTGAGTTCTTGAGCATGGCTTTAAGAATTTGCCCTTGTCCTTTGAATTTGAAAATCTGTGTTTATGTCTTAAAAAATTATCAGTACACATTTCTTTTTCTTCAGTATCTTAATATGTTACTTCATTTTCTTCAAGTATAAAGTATTGCTGTTGAGAAGTCTGATGATAATCTAATTGCTTTTCCTTAAGCCATGTGTTCTTCATTTTCAAGGTGCCCAAGGAATCTTTTTCCAATTTGTTTTCTTGCTTTGCTTCTTTCCCTCCCTTCCTTCCTCTCCCTTCCTTCCTCTCCCTTCCTTCCTCTCTGCCTATGCCCCTTCCTTTCTTCTTTTTAGATTATATAATGTTACTGAGATATGTTCTAGTATTTGGTGTTATGTGTCGATATTCACAGAGATATTATGTGCATTTTTAATATATAAATTTAAAACTTGTTTCTAGAAAAGGTTTCGGGAGTGCTGGATTTATTATTTGTTTTGTTTCCTTTGGCTTTCAACTGCGATTTTTCCATATATTCAAACTTTTCTGAGTGTGTTCAGTACTTTTCATTTTTTTTATTCCATTCTAAATTTGTTATTAAATTTTCATTTTTAAAGTTTTAAAAACTATTAAAGCCTTTGAAATTGTACTCAGAGACTCCTTGCTGTTTCAGTAGCTGTTCCTCAGCTGTCCCCTGCTTTCCAGTGAAGATCACTGGAGGTTTGAGCATTCTTCGGCTCTCTGGTCCCTAACACACACCTCTATTGCTTTCTTCCTCATATTTTTATTTTTTCATCATTCATTTTACCAACCCATTGTCTATTTTGTTTGTTGTTTATTGTGTTAATTCTAGTTTAATCTTAATTTTGGGGAGTTTTTTCCTTTGTGTTTCTAATTACTTCCAGCATTAAGGCACAGTTTTGAGCTTTTTCAGTTTGAATTTTTGTTATTTTTCCATGTTTTATAGCCTTTTCATAATGTTCCTTAGCTAGTTTTGAAAAGCTTACAATTTTTTTCTATTTTGTGGCATGCTTTTAATTTCTGCATATAAATTATTCTCTTTTTCCCATGCATGTTTCTTATAACTTTCCAGTGGTGAGACCTTGATACTTATAACTTGCTCATGCTTGCATAAAATGGGGAGGTTAAGACAGCACATGTAGCCTATAGAGATCCCTGATCTGTTGCTTTTATGTTGTGTTTAAAAATGATTTTTGAGCTGGGCAAGGTGGCACATGGTTATAATTCCAGAATTCCAGAGCTCAGGAAGGTTCGAGGCCATCCTGTGCTACATAGTGAGTTCAAGACCAGCCTGAACTACATAGTGAGACCTTGACTCATCTCCCCCACAAAGTGATTACATTCTTTCTGGGATTTAGTCTGATCTTTTGCTTCCTTTGTTGTCTCTGTCTTGTTGAATTCTGACCCCCTTCCAGCAATTTTTCTTCCTCATGGGTTCCTTTCCTTAAAAGTAGCACTTGTGGGTCCATTCTGAAGTCTACAGGTGTACTTTGCTCCAGGTTTCTCAGCTCTGGGGATAGAGGTGCACTCCCAAATTCCACTCACTTTCAGCAGCTGTGCCCAAATTAGTCCCTGCTTTGCAGTGAGCATCCTTGATGAGTTTAGCAGCTCTTGCTCCCTGGCCCTTAGGATACCACTCTATCACTTTCTGCCTCTTACTCCTGCAGGCACGTACATATGTAGTTTCAAGCCTATTGGTGGTTTTGTATTCACCTCATGGACTTTGAGGTTCATGAGAATAACTATTTATGTAGTTTTGTTTCAAATACTGACCTTCATTTTCTGTTTTTATTTTTTTAATCTACATGTTTTATTTCTCAGTACAGATTTGAAAAGGTTAAGATGTCCCCACTGCCAACTCCTGGAATCGCCCCTCCTGTGCAGATTTTTAATCTGCATACTGATGACCATCAGGAGATAGTCATTAATAATCAATGGGTCCCATTACATATATTTAAGCAAAAAATTACCAGTCGCCTAATTTGAGTGTTATTAAGGAAACCTTGAGTCCCTGTTGAAGAGATTTGATACCAAATTTGCCTCAGATCAAGCAACAAATTTTTTTGTTTTTCTAGTGATATGGTAATAGAATTTTAATAAGCAAATTTTCCAAGGTAAAAAATAATTTTACTAAAAAGAACTTATGTCTAGACTGATTCAATACTCAGGTTTCCCTTAAAATGATTTTGTAGAGTATTAAAGGCCAGTTTTACTCAGATGATGGGTATAGAAAATAAAAGGAAAGCATTACACTTATTTGGAAGCAACTCTTCCTTTTAGGGTGGAGTGTTTATTGTAGGCTATAGGAGACTATTGGCCTATTCATGACATTAGTGATAACCATTCCTAGGCAAGAGAGAGCTTGCACTCCAACACTGCTAAGGAAATGATCCAATTTAGAAGGCAAAGAAATGAAAATGCGTGCTTCCTTGAAAGACCATGTATGCTCATAAAAATTGTATAATAAGAGTGAAATGGAATTTTGTCCGAATTAGATGAGATTCCTGATGGGTTATTAGATCTTGTTTCATGGAAGAATAATAATCAGGACTGAGATAATGAGAAGTAAAATAAGGTAGAAATTGAAAAATTGTATGAGGAGGCCTGTGTCAACCGACAGAGCTTCCCTCAGATGAATTTTGTCAGATAAGTGCTGATGTATGGAGTGGTGACTGTTTGTCCTTATTGTTACATCTCAGAACAGCATTTGCCCAAGGGTAAGAACAACACAGGAGTGCTGTAGCATTCATAGTAAGATAATTTCAATGTTTCAGGCTTCTAGAAGAGAATATGATTCATAGTATAGGCCTTGACCTTTGTGCATAAATAGGTAGATGATGAATATGCATGCTTTGTTGTGGAAATTTGTGGCAATTCAGCTACACTTTACATCTTGGAAGAATTGTATGGCAGAGGAGGATGCAGTTACTGCATCTGATGTACAGTGAATGGGTAGCAGAAGTTCTGTAGTGACTTGTAGGACGGCTCCTAATAGTGAGTCAAGATTTCAGTTTGCAGAAATGTTTGATAGAGTGGATGGGTCAGTGAGCCATGATAGGTTTTAAGGGGTGAGATTTGTGGAGGTTAGCTATTAAAGTTCTCACAATTGAAATACAGTTATTTTTTATTCCATTAATCATGGTTAGATTTGATATGATGATTATGACATCTGCTGCATTTTATTTAAGCATTATTTTGTTGTAGGTTTTGTGGGGTTTTCTTCAAAGCCTCCATCTATTTGCAGTAGTTTGGGGTGGTCTGCAGGTAAAAGGCAGTGCTGACATGATTTGTTAAAGCCCTCTTACCTAAGTCTCACAGAACAAGAAAACATGATCGACCACAGGGTTGGTATTTTGTCAGGTTGCTATGGTGAGAAGATAGGAAAACAGGGCTCCAGTATTTATGAAATTGAAATCTCTCTCCTGTCAGCAATTTTCTGATAAACTACATTTTTATCATTAAAGAATGTTCCATCTCCACAACTAGTGTTTTTATATGTCATGAACAGATTCATAATATGAATCTAGCATTATTATTTCATAATCATAGGCAAATGCAGCTTATTGTCATACCAATAGAAATATTCTTCATTGCATTTTACAAGTTTACATTAATTTTGTATTGTCCTGCTAAGTATGGTGATTTGTTAGCATAATCATCCTAATGAACACAGAAATGCTGCCATGTATTACCAAATACATCTCACTCAAAGTACTCTGTAGTCTTAATTCATTTTTCCTCAAAATGAGTTAGATTTCTTTGAAGAAATAAACATTGACTTTTTTCACATTCATTGTTTTAAATTTCTTGATTGATTGTTCTTTGAAGCATCTATGTGTATGAAGGAAATAAGAAACTATCTGCCCCTTGATATTTCTTCCAAATTGTAAATTGACATTAAGAAGCTCAGAAAAAATTTTCATTATGTCGTTGTTTTTAGTCAGAAATTGCTGAGAGTTTTGCATGCACAGTATGAGATGGGATGTTTCTCAGCTATTCTGAGAGTAATATTAATAGAAAATAAACTCATACCATAATATTATCAAATGTAAACCTGAGGAGCAGACTTATATCCTCCTGAGTACATATTTTTAAAATGTTGAAATTGAACATATTTTGACATTGAGCAGGCTTGAAATGACACCATTTACTTTGTATATTTAACTAAGAGATAAAATTAACATAAAATATTCATTTATTTATCCACTCAACATGCATTCTTGACTTATATTTCAGACTTCATTGAAACATCCTGCTAGTTTGTTTTTGTTTTCTTTTGTTCTTTGTTCTTTGTCTCTTTCTTTTTAAAATTTTTTATCGATACATGTTTGCAGTACATGATTATATTCCTCGTAGGGAGGAGTTGGTTCATGTGCATAACACATATCAATTTTTTTCTCATCCCCTTCCCCTCCTCTCCCTCCTGCATTCCTCTACCTCCTGGTCCCCTTCCCTTTTGTAAAAGATCTATCTCTATATTTTCCATTATCTATCTTTTATTTTCTTCTTTATTTATAGTTTGTGTTTCTTATATAAGAGAAACCATGCAATATTTAAGCTTGTGTCTAATTTATTTCACTTAATATTATTATCACAAGATGTGTCCATTTTTCTACAAGTGACTCAAGTTTATCCTTCCTTATGATACAGTAGTACTCCATTGTAGAAATGCTACATTTTCCTTATGCATTGATCTAAATGTGTATGCTGCTATAAATATGGGCTTACATGTACTACTGTAACGTGATGTTATTAACCCTTTGGGGAACATACATAGAAGGAGAATAGTTGGTCAAATGGAATTTGTAATTTTAGTTTTTTGTGGAATCTCCATGCTGATTTCCACAATAGTTATACTAGTTTATATTTCAACCAACATTGTAGAAGGGTTCCATTTTCCCCACAGCCTCACGGCATTTGTTAGTATTTGATTTCTTGATTATAGCCATTCTTTCTGAAGTCAGGTAGAATCTCTGAGTCATTTTAATTTGCATTTCCATAATAAACAGAAAATAAACATTAATGTATTTATTGGCCATTGGTACTTCTTCTCTGAGAAGCGTCTATTCATTTTAGTTGTCCCTTTTTTGATTGGTCTTTTATTTTGAGGCAGTCTAATATTTTGTATTCTTTATATATTCTAGATACTAGTTCGCTGTCTGAAGAGAAGCTGGAAAAAATTTTCTCTATTTTGTATGTTATCTTTTTTACTATGTGAGTTGTTTTCTTTGTGGAAGATTTTTAATTTGGTATGATTCCATTTGTTGATTCTTGGTGCCATTTCTTGTGCATTTGGGATTCCATTCAGAAAGTCCTTCCTTACATGTATGGCTTTAAGCATTTTACCATTCTATCTTCCAGAAGATTAAATGTTTCTTTTTTAATATTCAGATCTTTGATCCATTTTGATTATAGTTTAGTACATAATGAGAATATGGGTCTAGGTTCAATCTTCTGCATGTGGATATCCAGTTTGCCCAGCACTTGTTGAGAGGCTATCTTTCTTTGAGCATATGTTTTGGGCCCTTTCATCCAAGATCACATAGCTGAATGTAGCTGGAATTGTTTCCACTTTCTGTATTTTGTTCCTTTGATCCATATGGATGTTTTTGTGCCAATATCATGCTTTTAAAATCACTGTAGCTTTGTAGAATATCTTGATGTCTGGGATTGTGATACCGGCTTTGCTCTTGTTGCTCAGGAGTGCTTGTGGTATTCTGGGTGTTTTAGGATTCCATATATATTTTTCTGTTGCTTTCTCTAGCTCTGTGAGGAACGCTGTAGGTACCTTATTTTTAGTTTACTAGTACATGTGTGTAGTATACAGTACTTACATCCATTATGGGAAGTTTTATATATAAGCAACACATTTTACTTCCTTTTTAAAATTCTCTCATCCTTCCCTCATTCTCCACTCCACCCACCTCTTGATCACTTTCCTTTTTGTTTTTGTACATGTCTGCACTACATAACATGTCCATCCCTTCTGTGGAGTTGGCACATATATGTAGCACATCAAATTCCTTTTTTTCATTTTATATCCCTTCTCCCTCCCTTCCCCTCCTTCCATCTCTTGACCCCCTTCCCTTTGAAAATGATCATCTCCCTATTTCCTATTATCTAGCTTTCATTTTGCTCTTCATTTCTACTCTGGATTTCTCATATAAGAGAAATGATGTGATGTTTAAGCTTGTGTGTCTGGTTTATTTCACTTAACATTATGGTCTCATGGTACTAAAAATGTTTTGATTGGGATTGTGTGATCTGTATATCAGTTTTGGAAGTATGGCCATTTTGACAATATTAGTTTTACCTACACAGGAACAGAGGATATCTTTCCATTTTCTGATGTCCTATTTGATCTCCTTTTGCCAAGTCCTGTATTACAGAGCATTGTAGATTTTTTTTCACTCTCTTGGGTAGGTTAATTGCTAAGTATTTAATTTTTCTTGATGCTACTACAAATGGAAATTCCCTTCTTTCTTCCTTTTTCTTATTTTTTGTGTTTGTTTTTATAATAGTTGTGATACCTGTTTCTAGGTGTGCATATGGAAGTGGAATCACAAAGTGCCCTGTGCCCAGATTTTTTCCTTTTGCATTGCAGAAGAAAAATAGGGAAGAAAGCCACTCAAACTGCTCTTGGATCTGGAAACATGACTATTGCTGGACACATTCTCCATAGCTTAGGAAGCTCTAACTTCTCAGTTCTCAGATGAATGTTATCAAGGAATGGTAATTATCATGAATCAATGTCTTTTACACTTTACAAAACAAAGTTGAGCAAGATGACTAATTAAGAGAAATGATTTGATTAAGACGTGCTAGAGACCAGAAGAGAGAATCATGTGAAGCCTCTCATTTGCACATTAAAGATTGGCTCAAACCCTCACTTTATCCCCAGAGCACGACACTAGTGCTCAGCGCATCCTTTCTTCTGTGCTGCTGTCTTCTTCCTCTATGAGAGGGTATTTGGAGGGTAAGGCAAGGACACAATGTGATGGGTGTGATGAATGTGACTGGCCAAGGGAAAAAGAAATAATGATTTCCCCTCTGCCAGTGACATGATGCCAAGGGCCTCAAGAAAGACAATAGCAGAGAAAGTGGATGCTGCCTGCTTGGTCAAAGAAAGTTCAGATTTCTGCTTCAGGGATTCTGAAAATATGGAAAATATGGAAAATATGGAAAAGCCATATTATCATAGAAAATTAGTGATAGAATTGAAATTATCCTCTGATAGATGTTTGGCTTGCTTATATATTTGCAGTGAGGTAGTAAAGCTTAAGAAATATTCCTTAATAGCATTGTAATCATATGGCTTTTATAACTGATTTAGACTATAAACTGCCACATTGGAAAGTTTAATGTTTCTAATATATATGTGACACAATTTCAGCCAGTGTTCTTCTTGTTATTTAATCTCAAAACATATGCTTTTTAGGACTGTCATTTTCTGTAGAATTTACAAAGGAAATAAAAATCAGACCATGATCTGACTTTTGCTCTGCAGACATAATGAACCAGAGTCGTTACTCATAAGGGAGGAATTAATTGGGTTTCCACTTTGTCCCAGACAGTGAGCTCACTTAGATAAGAAACAGTTCCTTTCTCAGCACTCACAGGGTACAAAGAGACAGGTAAACAAGTCATTGCCATGTAAGTTGATAAATGGTATAATAAAGGTAGGAACAGATGTCACAAACACTGGAAAGAGAGCGCTTAAGTGCCCCCAGCAGAAAGTGAAGATTTCAGAGTAGTTGGCACTTGACTTGTAACAAAACTTCAGAAGGCTGAAAGAAGGGAGCAGAAGGACCAAATTAGAGGAATTAGCATAGGTAAGACACACACTCTAAATGAATGCAGGGTCAACTTGAAAACAACCTATCTGTCATGCTGAAGATATGGATTTTGAAGAAAATAGAAAGATATCTTTGAAGATAGATACAGCCAATATAACTTACTCAAATTTTTATAAATACTGGTATTCACCTACTATATGCACTGCTGAGTACTTTCTATGTGACATATAAAATAGGTTATCACAGGTAGAGACAAAGGACTGGCTATGTTTAAAGGTTGACAGGCCTGACCCTCCTTTTTCCCCAGCCACCCAAGTTCCTGAGCTCTCAAATCAGAGCCTGTTCCTACATCCTGCAGCCTGCGCCCCCCCCCCCCAGCACTTGAGCCAGAATAGTGCCTACTGTGTTAGAACATGACACATCCACTGTACCTGCTAGGCCACAGTGCCATTGCTGTACCACACACTCAGCCTTCCTCACTCCACTCCCCCAATCTCACACTCCTCCTTCACCTCACCCCATCCAAGTTTACCTACTAACTCAACCTTACCCATAAAAGACCCAGCTCAATGAACTGGACCCAGACTCTCCTTACAGTTAGTTCCAGCGGTCCTGCCTGGAGCCCCCAAATTCAGGCTGGCTGTGTTCTTTACTGAGTGGGCAGCATTGACCTAACAAAGGTAAAATGGGTAATGAGAGAAGATGGATGTCAAAAGTTAAAAGCAACTTGAACAGAGAAATGTTTATTCCCACAGAACAATAAATCACTGGGTCAACAATCCCTGGGTTGGTTAGGCATTCAAAGGACAAAGGATCTTTCTGCCTGTTTTACTGAAGACAGTCTTATTGTCCAAAAACAGTAAGTTCTTATATCTGTATCATCTACTTATAGGATCACTTTGTATATAGCAATAAATAACAAAAGAGGAGAATTTTACTCTTTCATCTATCTTATTGTGAGGGAAATTCTTTCTGAGAAGAGTTCTAGATTTTTCTTTGCCTCCTTGGATAAAACTATACAGCTACTAAAATAGTAAAAGAAGTTTGGGGAATGGAAGTATGTTTATTTTAGCCTTTGTAATCATCAGTAGAACTTGCCAGTGAGAGAAAGGGGACAGGAAAGAATCATTTACCATCCAATAGTATTTGACATTTCTCAGGTAAAATTAAATCTAAAGGTTGAAAGGAATGGAGGTAGTAATGATGTAAAATTAGGGATAAGACCAGAAGATGGAGGTAGATTTGGCTTGACCTTAACTGTATGAATTTCACTGAAGTTTACCTTTAGACCCATTAGAAGCCAAATTGCAAGGTGGTAAAAAGTGAATAGATGGTAAAGAATGAGGTAAAACATTAACATTTTTAAGAAACTATTGATAGAAAGGACAGACAAATTGAGGTGTATAAATTGAAAGATATCTTTTTAGGGGGATACAGGAGATAATTGACAGTATGTGCATGCTACAGGGAAAAGTGTAGAGACATATAAAATCAGATCTATTAGAAGAAGTACATGTGATGATTGGTAGTTTAGCATGCCAGAGTATATTGTAATAGAAGGGTCCAGGAAAAGGGCTTAGTCTTAGATTCAAGAAAAAGATGATTAAAATATGGATTTTAGGGTCATTACCTTATAGGTAGTTGTTAAAATCCAGTCCAAGACCAAAAAAAAGTTCAAAGCATACACGGTCTTGGAAATTAAGGGAACTAAGGAATTGCTGTTTAATGGGTTATTCTGAAAATTTGGAGAAAATTGTACACAGAAACTATATCTCTATGTGGTTAAGGAAACAGGATGTGATGAATGAAAAGACTGGTGTACAAAAATTAAAAATTTGGTGTAAATTTAGAATAGTCAATGTATGAAATGATAAACAAGTTTATTATGGGTTCAAGAAAGAACTATTGGTATGTATTCAGTATCCACTGTCAATTAAAACATATCTTTTTGGGCTTATCTGATCACATTTCTTCTATAAGTAAGATTCAGTAAGTAGAAGTAGGTAAGGACATTACTTTGAATGATCTAGGGTTAAATGTTACTAAGGAATCTAGGATATGAAAATAATTAATCAACCCAGAAGGTCATCAAAGAGAGGAAGCCAAGGTGTACAGTATAAATAGAGAAACCAGTAAATATACTAGAAACCAGAATGATACTAGACTGGAAAAAGCACAGCTTTGTACTTTGTATTGTGTCTACCTTATTTGAAAATCTCCCTTTCTTTGGTGCCTGGCAGTCATACTTATCTAACTAGATCCTCAGTCTCCTAGAATTGGCCCAAGTTTTCATTAGCCTAGGGGTCATAATGAGGTTGTGGAGGAATAAGTTTTCTCATGCCTGAATTGGAATTGAGAAAGAGCCATTTAATCTGCATTTGGCCAAAGGTGAGGTAATCCAAATACAGCAGCTTTATACTAGATAGAATTCTGCTACCACTGCTTGGCAGAGCACAGAAATCACTTCAGGATGAAAAGAAACACAAAGAGAATAGAGAAGAACACAGAAAAATACTGATTGGGACTGTGATGCCTTTGCAGTTTCTGATTCTCATGCCTTTTGAAGTCTGGCTCTACCCCTTCCATTCATTTGATTCCATGAGCTGTACTTGCATCTCATATTAAATTCTCCTTTTATGCTTGAGCTGTTTGAGTTGGCTTTACTTGAATCCCAAAGGGTCTTATGAAAGACCAGATCAAACGGGCAGAGGTCTTCACTAGTGAGAAAAGAGATTTATAGCTAATGGGTGTTCTGGAGAAATAAAATGATAGGAAAGTTTATGAGAAAATTGTTATAATGGCTACAGAAAATTAAATGTTTTCCTATTTGAATGTTTCAGAAGTCAATTAAGCAACTCTGGATTATGATGATTTAGAGTAGGGCAGGAGAAGAATGTTGCTGCAGAACAATGGAAGTCAAGTTATTTGGGTAAAAGAATATGAGCAACTACTGAATTATATAATTCACGTAGATTTCCAAATAAGCTAATAGTTGTAATGAAAGAAAGGATGTGTGAATTTACTGACCAAAATTTCACTCCATGTGGAAATGTGGTCAAAATTTTATATTTGATTAGTTAATATAATAAAAGGTGGCCCAGAAGGCACACACCTCAGAAGGCAAAGTTACTGGGAGAAATAAAATCACAGTGGGATAGAAAAACGTAAAAGGAAAGCAAGCTTTTCTTATATGCTAGCCAGGAGCTATTTGGTCAGGAGAGAATAAATAACCTCCAATGAATAAATAATTTTCCACTCAGAGAATTTGGACATCATTTATTTACTGTCCACAAATCCCAAGGAAACTTTAAGGGGCATCAAAAAAGAAAAAAAATCCTCAAAGATGAAAATCACAAAGGACAACAACTACTAACACTGACACAGTTCCTAGACTACAGTGTCATACATTAAAAGCTTATTTACATAGCAACACCTGTACTTTGGTACATATATTTATCTGTGTGTTTTCTGAAATGCCCTGGGCTTCAGGGCACATATTTGGTGGGAGACTCACCTGCAGTCAAATGTGTGACCTCGTCAAATCACTACTCAGGTAAACTACATTGTCCAGGAAACAGGAGAAAGCATTTGGAGACACATACTCAATATCTCTGTAATTATTCAGTTTTAACAGCGTTTGAAGCAAAGTAGTCAAAATGAACAAAAGGACAAGAAGAAAATGAGTTTTCAAAGTAGAGATTATGACCTTGAATTTAGATCTCTGTGAATATTATCCAATTTACTTTCACAGCCCTTCTGATTTATTTGGATTCATTTGTGCTCCTCCATCAATCCATATAATCGGCTTTGCTTCTTGTGCCTTATGTAATTAGTAAAATTTAACATTTTGGGGGGTAGGTTGCTTTTATGAGTACATACTTTGTTTTATTAGTGGAGTTGTAAGATTCTCAAAGGCAGAGCCCTTAATTTCCTATTTGTGCAGTTTCTAAAACCATATTTGAGCATATAGGTGTCCAGCAAATGGATATTGCCTAAGAGATTAATTGGTGGAATTAATGCAGGGCAAAGAGCTTCAGCATATATGATGAGTATATAGAAAGACATCTGTATTATCTCTGAGATACAATACCAAACACTCTCAAACTAAAGGAAAGGTTACATTTGCTCAAGGCTTCAGTCCATGGTCAGCTGGCTTCAAGGTGAGACACATGGCAGAAGGGCATGCAGGACTCAAGCTGCTTAATTTATGGTGTCCCCAGAAGCAGAGAGGAAAAGAGCACCAGAGAGAAAGGGGCAAGGGACCAAACATAGACCCCAAAGCCACACCCCCATGATCCATGCAAACAATCTTAAATATACACCCCACCAATTCCAGGAGCAGATGACAAAATCAGTCAAGTTGAAATTCCACCCTAACTTCCCAATATCCATTGTTGCCACACAGTGTTTCTATATCAGTTCTACTTTCTTATAAATTCATTATTGCATTTCCTGAGAAGGAAAGGATTTTAACCAAATATTAAATGACTAACATGTCCTTTTTTGGCAACTAAGTAATCAAATAGCACTGATGCAGGCTTCAGTGAATATATCTGGTGGAGAAGAGTGCAGATGGAATATTTGTCTTAGGTAAATGTTGTGTTGCCAGAAAGACCTTATTGTACCTTGTGAATACTTTGTTGATCCTTCCATTTATATTATTAACCTTAATACATGTAAATGATAAAAAATGCATTTCAATTTTAAATCTGTAATATTCAGATCATAGCATTTATATATCACTTTTAGTGTCACAACATCCTTACAACAATTCTGTGCAGTATCATTATTAATACCTTGATTTTAAAGACAAGGAAGGGAGATTGCAAAGGTCACATGGATTTTTCTAAGGTCACATGGCTGGTAAATGATAGAGGGAGAAGACTAATTTAGATCTCCTGATTTCAAAGATGGGTCATTTTGTTGCTTTGAACTGCTAGTGAAAGTTCTATATTCTTCTCAAAGGGCTTTCTTGATAGCTGCAGTAGCAACAGCAGCAGTGGCAGCAGCTGTAGTCATAGTAGATATTTTCTAAGATTTTCTGCATGCCAGGATCTGTTCTGAATGCTTGAAAAGCAGGAGCAGAATAGAAAAACATTAGGGAAGCAGGCAGCAATCTTTGAGATCATTGCTCAGTTTACCAGAGATGAGCTTTGTTTACCTAATTCATCTCTTTTATCTTGCACAATTAGATTACCCAAAGGATGCATTAACACTTCTGTATTTTTTCTCTCTACCTCTTAAATTTCTTTCTACCTTTCATCTATCTGTGAGAAAACTTGACAGAATTATTTTGTTCCACTGGTACTGACTGGCAGGGGTCTACTTGACAGTCAAGAGCACAGGTTTCACTCCCATACCCATTGTGTACCAAGAGAATGAATCAGATGCATTATGAGTCACGGCCTCCTCACATTTCCTAAGCTGCTGTGTTACTGCTCCTTGCTCAGACTGCTACATGCTTATTAGTGTCCAATAGCAACTGAGTCTTTTTATTTTTTTTGGTACTGAGGATCGAAGCAACTGAGTCTTATTGAGCCAATGGATCACTGAAGAATTATTAAGGATGTTGCATACTGAGTTAACAATAAGCACTATTCTGGGCTACCATGAAGGCTACAAAAAGACAATCATGTATAAATATGACAGCCTTGTAAAGTGTGAAAAATAAGAAAATTCAGAATTATGTGAATTGTTACACTTACCTACCGAAATCTCTCCTCTATCCTTTTTCTCAAAGTATTATATTTCTTTCTGCTTTCCAGACTTGAAATTATTTCAAAAGCTACATATATCAAGTAAAGTGACCATTCCCCTGTTGTCCCACAATCTAATATAAAACCCATTTTACCCACAAAATGTATTGGCAAGAAGTTCAACAGCCTTTTAGATGAAGGCAATGGAAGTGGGGAGAGTGGTGGAATGCTGAGAAGTCTGCACATTTTAGAGGTGATCTGGGGATTTGAAAGGCAAAGTTAACTTGCTGTAGACATTTACTTAAATCTGATAAGCTATGAAGGGAAATTGAAGCCATTGTGTGATGCACAATAAATCCAATCTGCAGCAGCTCTTTCCAATGATGCTAATGGGAAAAATGCACTATCAAATCATATCTATAGGATCCTATTTAATAAAATTTGTCAGTTTAGTAAATCTCAGCAAAAATATTTGAGAGGCTAATTTTGCTATTTAGAGATGGTTAGTATTTCACCTTATATCTACTCTAGAAAATGTGATAGTATATATATCATAAATGATATTGATATAGTAAACACAAATATTAATTTTAAATTCCATTATGTTTTTGAAACAAAATGTTTTAATTTTTTAAAATTTTATTTTTAGTTTAGATATGTATATTTGCACTTTAACAAAATATTCTGTGTGAATATCTGATTGCATTTTGAATAAACAATCAATAACTGTTTTTAAAATTTTATAAACATTCAATAACTGTTTTTAAAATTTAAGTTTTAAAATGTTATTTGTATTTATCATTGTACTACTACTTAATCTTGCACAACATCTTGATTTGTTTCACAATCCATAATATTAAACATTTCATATAAGTATGTTCTATGTCTTGGCATTATTATGTCAAGCAAAATTATACAACAGAAAAAGTATTTAATATGAGTATTAAGAAGAACATGTGGAGAGGAAGGGGATCCCTGGCCACCATGAGTCCCACCACTCCCAGCCCAGAGGAAAGGGCTTTTGGGCTGCCATCCATCCCCCTGCTCCCAGGCCAGAGGAAGGGCATCTGAGCCACTGTCCCACCTCTCCCAGCCCAGAGGAGATGAGCCACGCTGGTGACAACAGCACTGCATGCCCCGCCCCCCAGGTCAAAATGAGAAGACACATAAATTAGTCTCAAAACCAGAATTCCAGATCACCTACAGCAACCTCAAAGGGAAAAGAGATGGAACACTCTGATTCTCAATCACCTGGGCCCACTGAACCAGCAACAAAAGAGGATCTGGGAAAAAAGAAATCAGAAATAATTTCTCAGGTAACAGCAGAGATTGTGCTCCTAGTGCAAGACATGATTAATAAATCTAGAGAGGAGCTGAGGAATATGATGGAATCCCAACAGGAAATAAATGAAATCCATCAAACAGGTGCAAACAGATTTCCAGGAGATTAAAAACTCCATTGAGAATCTACACAGAAGAATAAGCCAATTTGAGGACATATTTTCAGATATAGAAGATAAGATTGCAATTAATGACCAGGAAAAGAAAAATTTCTTCAAATGGTAAGGGAACATGAGATATCAATGCAGCAGCTGCTAGATGATGCAAAGAAGAATAACATAAGACTGATTGGGGTCAAAGAAGAAATGGGAGAGAGTGCAGATGACATAAAAAAAACTCTCCACAGAAATAATGGCAGAAAACTTCCCAAGGAGGGGGAAAGAACTTCACATACAGATAAGTGAGGCATATAGGACTACAAATAGCCTTGATAAAAAAAAATCTACACATATGCATATAATTGTTATGATTCCAGAAATGCAACAGAAGAACAAAGTTCTACAAGCAGTTAGAGAAAAGAAACAAATCACATACAAAGAAAATCCCATAAGAATCACAGCAGACTTCTCCACACAAACCATTAGGCAAGAAGAGCTTGCAGTGACATAATCCAAGCCCTAAAAGAAAACAGCTTCCAACTCATATTAATATACCCTGCAAAACTATCTTTCAAAATTCATTGAGAAATAAGATACTGTCATGACAAAGAGCACCTTAGGAACTTCACGAATACCAAACCAGCACTGCAAAAAATTTTACACAATACACTAGGAACAGACACGGAGGATCACAACCCCAGGAAGGAAAGCAGAATGAACCCACCTGGAGGGACAAGAATTTAAATGTAAAGGGGGAAGACCCAACAAAAAGAAAATGTCATGACAATGATAAGTCACTACACATCAGTTATAACTATCAATGTTAATGGTCTCAATTCACCAATCAAAAGAAATAGACTGGTAGAATGGTTCAAGAAGCAAAATCCAACAATATGCTGCATACAAGAAACACACTTCATTCAAAATGAAACTCATAGACTGAAAGTTAAAGGGTGGAAAACAATACTCCATGCGATGGGAACCCCCCAAAAATCAGGAGTAGCTATCCTCTTTGCAGATCAAGTAGATTTCAAACCAACACTGATTAAGAGAGACAAAGAAGGACACTACATCCTTGTAAAGGGAACAACCCAACAGGAAGAGATGACAATCATAAATATCTATGCAACAAACACTAGTGCATCCAACTATATCAAACAAATACTAACAGACATGAAAAGTCATATATGTACTAATACAGTTGTAGTGGGGGACCTCAATACCCACTATCTATCACAAATAGATAGATCAACTAGACAAAAAAATAAATAATGAAATATGAGAACTCAAACTCTTGAACAAATGAACTTAATGGATGTTTACAGAGGGTCACACCCCACAAAATCAGAATACACATTCATCTCAGCTACACATGGGCCATTCTCCAAAATAGACCACATACTCGTACATAGAACGTGTTCAAGTGCAAAGGAATTGAAGTTATATATTACCAGACCATAGTGCAATGAAATTGGAGATCCATAGCAAAAGAAACTGGAAAAATTTAATAAACACATGGAAATTGAACAACAGTCTCCTGAATAACCAATGAGTTACAGAGAAAATTAAAGAAGAAATCAGACATTTCCTTCAATTAAATGACAATGACAATACAACATATCAGAATCTATGTGTCACAATGAAAGCAGTATGATGAAAATTTACAGCAGTGAATACACATATTAGGAAAACAGAACGAGCTCAATTAATCAACCTGATGCTGAACCTCAAGCTTCCAGAAAAAGAAGAGCAGGACAACACCAAAGCTCATACAAGGCAAGAAAGTATAAAGATCAGAG
>NW_004624761.1:2266923-2309411 GCF_000247695.1 Heterocephalus glaber
AAAGTGTAAATAAGGACTAAAATGTATAATGGATAATGTGAAATAGGAAGAAAAGGGGCAAAGAGGAAGGGGAAGTGGGAGGGGTAGGGGAAAGGAAAGAGGGGAATGGAATTAATATGAGAAAATGAAAAAATAGGAACAAAATCTTCGTAAATAGGGAGGAATGGAGGGGTTGAAGGGAGGGCTGGGCAAGGGTGGAAAATAAGAACCAAGAGAGATTATGTACAGGTGCAAATTTCCAAAGATGAATGTCATTATATTGTATACCTAAAATGTACCAACGATTAGAATGAATAATTGATAATGCAAAATTGGAAGAAAAGGTCCAAAGGGGTAGGGGTAGTGGGAGGGGCAGGGGAAAGAAAAGAAGGGAAAGGAAAAATGATGAGAAATGGAAAAAATGGAAACAAAGTATTTGTAAATAGGGAAGGGTGGAGGGGGTGAAGGGAGGGCTAGGAATGGGGAAAAAATAGGAACCAAGATGCATCATCTAAAGGTACACGTTCCCAATGAGAAATGTAAATGTCTTGTATACCTAAAATGTACCAATAAAAGAAGTTAAGTAATTAAAAAAAAAAGAACATGTGTTCACTGAGTAGAATTAGGACTAGTAAGGACCGATAACAGCAGTAACTACCTTGCAGAAAGAAATCCTCCTCACAAACTAGTAGATCTGGAGTCTAAACTTAATTCTATGAAAATAAGTACAACTAAATTGATCCACCTTAGGGAATATGTTTCTCTATATTTTGGATTCTTCCCTTCATATTGGGAATAATAACATCATATGTACCATGCTGAAGTTTATCAAGCACTTTCCTGTACATTATCTCATTAAGTAGACAATTACTGACAAAGAAGACTTACTAATTTGTGGAAAAATTACTTCTAGATTGATTGCACTTAACTTCATCACAATTAAGATAGGAAATTGTTGCCCATTACATGAAATACATACATTTCAAAAATAACAGTCTTGTTAGTTTTTAAAGAATTGTACTCTGTTATCATGTTTATAATTTGAATTTCAGACAAATCTATAGCCTTGTGATACTCTTTCTGTTAGCATTTTCTTTGTAATGTAGTGACTATTAGAAATAAACAGCACATGGCAGCATCAGCTCTCCTCGAACTTTTATGTTCTTCTATCTAATTTCTCCTTTTTCTATAGTTGTATAATTGTGTTGATACACAATATAATTTAGTTATAATGTTTATATAATACTTCACTTTATAGTTTGACTCTCCATTAAGATTTTTCATGATAAGGTATTTTTCTTAGTCATGGTAAGGACTTGTAATATTCTACCCAATGGATGTTTATAATTTTATAATTTACATAACTGTTTCCATATGTAATCATAAATATTTATACATAAAAGGAGTCCTTACTTTACATTATATCTTCTGGCAAAATTTCCAGAAATAGATCTTTGAACTAAGGATGTGAAAAGAAATGAACCTGTGTTGATTTGTGGTGTATAATTTCCAATCCTTTTCTACAATATTCTTAACAATTTGTTACTGCTCAAACAAACTTGGAGTGAGCATGTGTTATTCAGACCTTCAAGTAGCAACATTTTAAGTCAATAAATGTTTCATTAAGTAAATACAGTACATTATGATTATTAAGATTTATATTTCTTCTATTCTTCATTTTAAATTAATATTATTTTTTCAATTTTTATTTTTTATTAGTATGTGTTTGCAGGACATAATGGTTACATTCCTTGGAGGAGTTGGTACGGATACATGACACATATGAATTCTCTTTTCATCTCCTTCCTTCCCTCTCCCTTCCTTCCATTTCTTGGTTCCTTTCCCTTTTGTAAAAGATCTATTTCTCTATTTCCTATTATCTATCTTTTATTTTATCTTTATTTATATTTTGAGTTTCTCACACAAAAGAAACCATAGAATGTTTAAGCTGTGTGTGTGATCATCAGTGGATATTCTCCCCTGTATTTATCTTCTAGTTATGTTTCCATATCTGTAAGTGGTCCACCTTACATTTCATCTCCAAACAGAATGAAATATTGTGCTGTGAAGATAAAACAGGCTTAGAAGACTTGAATGTGATTTAATATCTTATTGGCTATGCAGTCTTTAACAAAACGTTGGCCTCTTTGATTCTTCATTCTTTATCTTCTGGATGGAAATAATGATATTCACTTAATAAGTCTGTATTGAAGCTTAACGTCCATCTCAGAGATGGACGTTGCACAGTAGATGCTGACTCCTTTTCTCTGCAGGATTCTCTCTTGACCTTCACGTTCAGCACTGCTAAACATACTAAGATAATGACAAAAAGGGTAAATGGACTGCTTCTAAAAAGGAACTGTTATTCACCTGTGATGCGTGTTTTTGGTCCTTTAGCTTACTCAAAGTGTTAAAATACTCAACACTCAGAGTAACAGTAAATACTTTTCATTTTTCTAGGATTAACAACCATCATTTTGTGTGTGTGCAACTGACCCTAAGGAAAAGCCAGCAGTAGCTAAATTTCCAAGGCATACAGTAAAAGAGATATATTAAACATTACACAATTTATGCATTTGCTTATCATTGATAGACATGAGTGGGTTGAGAGATTCTTAAGCATTAACATACATATACCAAGATTACAAAGGGTGATATCTTGTGAAAAATTTAGGCAACAAGTTTCACTGGATTTACAAACTGGCTTCTTGCAGACAGCTAGTTAACTGTAATCAAACTCAAGCTTAAAAATACTCAGAGTTGAAATGACAGGCACTAATTAATTTTCCAATTAGTTAAGGATTGATTTGGCATGTCATTCTTAAACTGTGCTGCCATTTAAAGAACCTATCATTTATGTTGACAGAAGTTGCTTTGTGTTTAACATTCCCATTAGGTATGCAGCCGCGCCCTGTCTCTATCAATCATCACAGCTAGGCCCAGCCTGGCCTAAGTGAAGCAGTGAAGACTTGGTCAGCTTTCATGCATATCTCACTCTTTTGAAAGGTACACAGTTCATATGAACAATAAATGTGTTCAAGCTCTAATGACTAAGAAAAAAATTTTTAAATGTAGGTTTTAGATGTTCATGGAACAACCCAGAACAGAATACTCATTAAGATGCAAGAAGTTCAGCTTCTGATGTGAGATCTTAGGAAAGAACCTTGAGTTTTCTGCACATTATTTTCTTATCTAAAATGGAATATTAATGTTTTCTATTTTGAAAGATTATTTGTTATTTCAGAATGTATAACTCATGTAATAATCCTATGGAGAACTTAGTACATGCCACATTGGAGCAGGTCCTCAGTAGAAATTCTGAACAAATGACTGATTCATGAATCATTTCTTTAAATTCAAAAAAGAAGAGAAGTAAAGTAAACTGCATGATTCTTTATCATTTGTAATGTTGGCCTGTGTCATAAAGTATCAACCATATCACAATTTTCTATTGAAATTAAAGTCTGTGCTTTAAAATAATTCTTTTATTTTTAGTTGTTGATAATTATCCAAGCATTTTATATATATATATATATATATATATACACACAATGTAAGTTTAGATTGCTGTTATAAAACAACCTCTTAATTTGGAGAATGGAAAGGAGGAGTAAATTATGTTGATTCTGATTTCACTTTACAAAACATAAAAGTTCAGAAAAATACTGCCATATATTCAAAAATAATTTAATTTATTAAATCCATTTTCTTGGGCCAACGGAAATGTTTCAGAATTAATATTTAATCTAATTAGGGAATAATTTATATGGAAAAGCCTTTGAAGTGACTATTAACTCTTCTACATCATGTTTTAATGAGGATAGTAGATTACATAGAATTTCTCTAGGTCTCTTCCCTTTCAGAGTTGCTGAATCTTACAGTAGTTAAATCATAGCAAGGTGGATCATGTCAGCTAAAATACTAAATTTCCTACTTATAGCACGTGTATATTGAGTGAGTCAGTATAACTCTCCATTTCTAAAGAGTTTCCTCACCAGTTAAATGGCAGAAAATAAAAGTTATACATCCTAGATTATGTGAGGACCAATAAGACACTATGAGCATTATCGCTATTAGTGTTTATGGAGCAATTGAAGGACCTTATTTGATTTTTTTTTTTTCCTGTGCTGTGGAATGAACTCAGGGTCTTGTGCATGCTAGGCAATTGTTCTTCCACTAAGCTACACCCCAGCCCTTAGCTGAGTGCTGAGGGAAAAATGGTCTGGAAGGTCTGTCCACTCAGAAATGCCCATCTGCCCCGTGGGCATCCCTGACAGACAGCTTAGAGAAGGTGATCCAGTCATCTGGCGGCCATATTTAGGGACACCTTTGGACACTTCACCTAAGATGATCCAACTGGATGGAGTGTGTTTTCAGAAACCTAGAAATTGGCACAGGGAGGAAAAGTGAGTAAGTGAATGTGAAAAAAAGAAAAATAGAAGAGAGAGACAGAGAGGGAGAGGGAGAGGGAGGGAGGCAGAGAGAGAGAGAGAGAGAGAGAGAGAGAGAGAGAGAGAGAGAGAGGGAGAGGGAGAGAGAGAGAGAGAGAGAGAGAGAGAGAGAGAGAGAGAGAGAGAGAGAGAGAGAGAGAGAGAGAACATCACAAGCTCCCAAACTGATACAGCTTTTGTAGATGAAACTTCTAGCATGGAAATCTTGGACCTGTGAGGGAGGGAGGGGGAGGTATATTCCCCCTGTTGCAAGTGCACAGGTAGGCAAATTGGAACAAGTGTACAGAAAGGAACAAGAATAAGAAAGAGGAAAAAAGCTAAATAGAATGAAATCTGTGGTTATGCATGTACCTGATGTTCTTGTTATAAATTCTTCTTTTTTACTAATGCCAACAAGATTTGACATGTGATAACTAAAACCAAAATTCTAACATAAACACTATAATGTGTAGACAAGTAAACAATAATCACAATCAGAGAAATAACATCTAAAATAGCAGATCAATACAGGTTGAAAGTGAGAACATAGACACGTAAATCATAGGTTTCTATGTAAATATGGAATTAGAGACACAAGTTTCACTCTGACCTTTCTGGTGGTAAAAGGAAATTTAATGTGCTATATCATTTATATTTACAGAAAAAAAACTCCACAGTATACAAACTGACTTATCAAGTAAATAAGTTTTCTGGATGTATGTTTTCTATTTTAAAATAGATAATACTGGAATAATATATTGAACAGTGTCTTCAGTAAATCTTTAAAATAAATGAAATGCTATGCTTTGTTTAAGTACTTGAGACCGTCAGTGTAAGTCAAGGATATAACAAATTAAGTTAACCTAGTGAAAAAAATTAAGAGGTTAATTTCCACAACTCCACACACATTAGAAGCTTGGCTGAAAAATAAAGTCTAAGATAAACAGAATAGGGCAGAATTTGTATTTACTTTAAAATATCCCTCCAATATGAATTCTCCCAAACTAAGAGACCAAATTTTTTTTTATAAAAGTGAAATGTGAAATAATTCAATTAACTTGGGATGGTATAGCATGTCAAAAATACAGGTATTTTGAGTGAGAATACTATACATTATATTAATAATTCATTAAGGATTCTAGGCAGGAATTTTACTGGTAAGATAACTATTCAAAGTGTCATGGAAATAAAAGTGTAAGTATGGATAGGATTTTTTAAATAAAAATTCCAAGTGGACATTAACATTATCTATATAAATACCCAACTCATCATATAAGCATTGTGTTTTGTTCTGCTTATTAAAAAATTGTACTAATGCTTAATCTACCAACTAGGAAGTTCACTTAAGGTGTGCATAGTTCTTGGTGATTTACATCCACTTTTGTTGTCTCGAGTTTGATCATCGTCACTTCTTGGCTTAGGTCTTAGGATGGTCTTTCCAGTGTTCTTCCTAGTGCTAATTTTGACATTTCCAATCTCATTTACACTTTGCAATTTTGTCAGAGTCACTGTCATAAAAACAAGCCTCATTGTCCTATTTATCCACTGTTTAATCACAAACCATCTAAAAATTCATGGATTTAAATTGAATATTAATTTCACAAACATGCTGTTTAGGCAAGGTTTGAAGGGAATGGATGGTTTCTAATTCATACAGTGTCAGCTAGAGCACTTGGTTAAGGACTTGAGAATAATTCCCAAGAGGGCTCAGCTACAAGGTGGCAAGTTTGGTTCTAATTTAAAGTGTAGCTGGGTATCCAGGAATTGTATCTCCTCTCTACACAGACCTTGCTTGTCTGGAGACAGCAGTGGGTTTCCAAGAATTTCCAAAATCCTGGTCTCTTCCTAAGAGATAGGAAGTGGAATTTGGCCAGCATCACTTCCTTATTCAGTTGGTACAGGAGTCACAGAACATAAACTCCAGCGGACAAGGGTCACATAATTTTGGAGCCATTTTTAAAACTGCCACACTAAGAATATCACTTCACTATGAAAACTTCAGCAATGCATCCTTATATTATTCTATTTGAATTTTTTCTCCGTTGTAGTTCTTTTTGTCTTTTTAATCTTTATTATTATTATTACTTCAATTGTCATTTCATAATTTAGACTTAAGTATTACTCTCCATATTAGAATATTGTTAATATTCTCCTCATTTAATTTTATTTATATTTTACTTTTTATTAACATAAAATAATTGTACATATTTAAAGACTACAGAATGATAACTTGTTACATGTATGCAATGAACAATGATCAAATCAGAATAATGCAAATAGCAATTCCATCTTCAAAACATTTATTATTTCTTTGTATTGGAAAACTCTGAACTCTTCCTTCCAGTTTCCAGTTTCCACATGCAGTGACTTAACTCCAAACAGTCCCCAATTCCTAACAGTACATTCAGCTACTGAACTCATGAATAGAGGAGGCCACTGCTAAGTGTAGCACCCCTATAGCATATTCCACACATACGAGAATTTTGGGAGACATTTTAGATCTAAACCATAACATCACTTTTTTCTGCTGATTTTTTTCTTTGCTGTACAGAAATTTATATAAAGCTGTTTGTCTACTTTTGGTTTTGTTGACTGTGCTTTTGGGGTCTTATCAAAAAAGTCATTACTTGCATCAGTATCGTGAAATATTTTTCTATGTTTTCTTCTATTCTTTTCATAGTTTCAGGTCTTAGGTTTCGTTCCTTGAAACATTTTGATATGATGTTTGTACATGATGAAAGAGAAAGGTCTAGTTTTGTTTATCTGCATGTGAATATCCAATTTTCCCAGCACTATTTATTGGAGAGACTCTCCTTTTCTCCAATGCATGTTTGCGGTGAATTTGTCAAAGATCAGTCAGCTATAGATCTGTAGATTTATTTATAGCTCCTTTTGCCTATTCCATTGGTCTATACATTGTTTTTTTTTATGACAGTATCATACTCTTTTGCTTACCAGGATATTTTCAGGTCAAGTATTGTGATGCTTCAAACTTTGTTCATTTTGTTTAAGAACAGGTTGATTATTTGGGGTTCTTTTGTGTTTCCACATGAAGTTTGGTATTTTTTTCTATTTCTATGAAGAATGACATTGGTATTTTGATGGTGATTGCATTAAATGTGCAAATTGCTTAGGTAGTATGGACATTTTAACAATAGCAATTCTTCCTATGAGCATGTGCTTTTTTTATTTTTTACAGTAAAGACTTAAATCCTCACATGTTCTTCTGTTCAATTTTTCCTTCAATCATAATGGAGTACATGATTTTTTATGATCCACAAAACAAAATTTTTGTCACCATAGCTGTGTCTCTATTCTTATGGCCTAACATTTTAATAATATTAATTCTGCCTGTCTATGCATATAGAATCTCTTTTCATTCTTTGGAGTGAAAACTTCAATTTCTTTCATCAGCCTTTTGTCATTATTGTTGTAGAGATTGTTCATAACCCTGCTTAAATTTATTTCTGTGTTTTTGTAGTTATTGTTATGCTGCTTGTGTGGTTTCTTATATATTTCATTATTGACATATAAAAATTCTATTGATTTTTTTTTGCTTAAATTCTTTTATTAGTACATTTTAGGTATACAATACATTTACATTTATCATTGGGTGTTTGTACCTGTACATGATGTATCTTGGTTCTTATTTTTTCCCCATTACCTGTGTACCCTTCACCCCCTCCACCCTTCCCTATTTACATAGACTTTATTTCCATTTTTTTCTTTTCTCATAATTTTTCCTTTCCCTTCTTTCCTTTCCCCTTCCCCTGCCATTTCCTCTACCCCTTTGGACCTTTTCTTCCTATTTCAAATTATCAATTATTCGTTTTAATCATTTTAATCCTTATTTACACTTTAAGTTTCTCACACTAGAGAAACTATTTGGCATTTACACATGTGTGTCTTATTTATTCACTTAAGACTATTGCCTCAATATGCATCCATTTAGATATAAATGTCTCTAGTTTCTCTTTCTTTATGACTGAGTAGTACTCACTGGTCATTTGAGAGATGCAGATGAAAACAGCACTGAGATTCCACCTCACCCCACAAAGAATGGCTGCTATCAAGAAATCAACCAATAACAAATGCTGGTGGGGGTGGGGGTAGAAAGGAACCCTTCTCCATCTTTGGTGGGAGTGCAGACTGGTGCAACCACTGTGGGAATCAGTATGGAAATACCTCAAAAGAACCAGGACTAGGGGTCCCATTTGACCCAGTTATTCCCATGCTGGGTATCTTCCCAAAAGAATTAAAAGAATCATACCACAGCAATATATGTGTACCCATGTTTATAGCAGCACAGTTTGTAATAGTTAAAGCTTGGAAACAGCTGTTGATTTTTTATGTTGATTATTTCCTATAATTCAGTTGAATTTCTATCAGTTCTAAGAACTTAGTTGATGGAGACTTTAGGGTTTTTTCCTCAGGAAGATAAAACATGGAAACAGGAGAATTTGATTTCTTCCTTTACTATTTAGGCACACTTCATGTTTTTCTTCTGCCTTATGGCTCTGATCAAAATTTCCAATATCAAGTTAAATATGAGTAGTAAATGTGAACATCTTTGACTTCTTGATGTCAGATAAAATGATTTCAGTTTTTCCCTATTCAGTATGAATAGGTTTGGGTTTTCCATATAGAGTATTTATTGCATTAACATGCACTCTTTCTGGACTAATGTGGAGAATTTTTATTGTAAAGTGATATGAAATTTTAGGTAATATGTTTTCTACACCTATTGTGACTATACAGTTTTGTCCTTAACCTTTTGTGATTTATTACATTTCCTGATTTGTTCATGGTGAAATCCTCTTGCATGCAAGATTAAACCCATTTGATCATGGTAGAGAATTTTTTCATTGTGTTTTAAGACAAAAGGCATACTAATTATTTGCAAATTATTCCATAAAATTAAAAAGGAGAGAACTATTCTAAATTTGTTTTGTGAGGCTTGTATCATTCTAGTTTTGAAATCAGACATGGGCATAATAATAATAAAGAAGAAAATAATAAACCAATATCCCTGATGAACATAGTTGCAAAAGCTTTTTACCAAGTATTTAGATCAATCTGCAAATTTCTTTGTTAAACATTATACAATTTACTCTTTTGTGGGGGATGGCTACTGGGGAATCGAACTCAGGACCTTGCACTTGTGAGTATACATTTTATTCTTGAAGCCCCATTTCCTCCTGAGTCCATGTTTTACCATCATAGTCGTCTTTTTTTTTTTTTCCTTCTATTTGTAGTCCCTGCCTTACAATGTTCCATCCCTTTATACCCTACTGTCTCATCGTTACCACTCTAGTTCCTATTCACTCTCCAGAGTTCATCTCAGATATCTGTTTTTCTGGAAAGGTTTCCATTACCTCTACCCCTGACCATCACATCCTATGCCTACTAAGAAATCACACCTCTACTGCTGCATAAATCCATATATTTTTTATGTTGACAACACATCTTATCTATATAATTCTTTAAAATATATTACTTCTAATCAAGTCTTTAAATTACTTTATTTTCCCTTGATCTATTAAAGGACTAGACAACTTTAAACATGTGCTTATGTTTTTCTAAATATTACCCTGAACCTGGAGAACTTATGACCATTTTCTGATTCTATATGATCTAATGAAGGCATCATAAAAATTCCAATACATAATAATATTTTTTGGAAAGCTATTTCATCTAGTTCAGTAATTTTAATGTAAAAGAAACAGCTAAGTATTCCAAGGAGAGAAAGAGAAGAAGAACTTAGGGGGTCAAGAAGTGACTAGGGAGCTAAAAGTGATGGAGAAGCAGAAAAACAACTTGGAACAAACCACAGAGTGCTTGTCGGGAGGGGAATATGATCCAACAAATATCAATTTGTTTTCTACTTTCTGAGTGGTTCTAGGGATTCAGCCCTCAAAAGGCTGCTCCCTGAGGAAACACTCACATAACATAATGAAAAGAGCCTATCTGGTCTTGGGCTGTATTTTGTTGGAAGACTTTATTATTATTGCTTTAGTCTTATTGTTTCTTGTTCAGTTACTTAATATTCTGTATAATTTTGGTTCAGTTTTGGTATGTCATGTGTGTCTAGAGACTTACTCATTTCTTACATATTCTTTAATTTATTAGAATTTAAGTTTTCCAAAACAATGATGCCTATGGTAATGACAATTTTCCATCTCTAATTATACACTGATGAGTATTCACTTCCTTTCTTTTGGTTAGTTTGGCTAAGAGTTTATCAGTGTTTTATATGTTTTCAAAGAATCAATCATTTATTTCATTGATCCTGTGTATTGCTCCTTAAATCTGTACATCATTAATTTTAGCTCTGATATTTATGTCTTTCTTTTCTTTGGTTTTATTGTTTTTGTTCTTGTTTCCTAAAATGGATCATTTATAAATATTTTAAATCTTTTTCTCCCTGATTTCTTCAATGGTCCATTGATGAGTCACTAGTGAATTGTTCAATGTCCATGTGTTTGTATAGTTTCTGTAATTTCTCTTCTTTTTGGTTTTTGGTTTCATTCCATTATGATCTGATCAGATGCAAGAAATTATTTCAATTTTTATATTTTTAAGGATTTCTTTATGACCTAAAATATGATCTGGACAATGTTTCATGAGCTGCTGAGAAGAATGTATATTCATTAGTTGCTGGATGCAGTGTTCCGCAGACATGTGTTAAATCCATTTGATCTGCAGTGCAGTTAAACTCTGATGCTTTTTTGTGATTCTTTTTGGTCTGAGAGTGAAGTATTGAAGTCACTCACAACTAGTATTTTGGAAACTATGTGTCTCTTTATGGTAAGTAGTGTTTGTTTTATGAAATTAAACACAATGTTTGGTGCACTCATATTTGAAATTATATCTTCTTGATGGATTGTTCTTTTACCAATGCATAGTGACTTTTTTGTCTTGTTTGAGAGTGTCTGAAGTCTGCTTTTTAGATATGAGGATAAAAACTCCTGATTGCTTTTGGATTCTATTTGCATGTTGTATTATTTCCCATAATTTTTTTTTCAGTTTGTGCATATTTTTCTTGTGAAATGTGTTTCTTGATGATGGCATAAAGTTAAGGCTTCCTTTTAAATCTAATATTTGCTAGTCTGTGCCTTTTAGCCAGAGAATAAAGGCCATTTACTGTTATTATAAATGTTATGTACTAATTCATGCTTTTTTTTTTCTAATGCCTATTTTTTTTCTAATTCTTAATAGGTTATCTAGTCTTTCTCTTTTCTATGTAGTATTCCTTTAAGTGTCTTCAGAAAATGTTTCCTGACAAAAAAAAGCTTAGAACCAAAAAGTTTCACTACTATATTTTAGCAGATCTTTAAGGAAGAACTAACTATAGAATGACTTCAAACTCATCCTAAAAGGCCAACATCAACTTGGTATGAAAATTGGACAAGGACACAACAAAAGGAAAAATATAGACCAATATCCTTGATAAACATAGATGTAAAAATGCTTAATAAAATATAAAGCATATTCAACAACCAATTGAAAAGATCATACACCATAATCTAATTGGTTTTGTTCAGGATTCATAATATACAGAACATTTAGTACGTTGCAGCACATAAATAGAATCAAAGATAAAAATCACATGATTATCTCAGCTGATACAGAAAAGCCTTCAACAAAATTCAACATCCCTTTTTGATAAAAGCCCTGAAAGGACGAGGTATTAAGCTCACACCTTAATATTACAAGGGCCATATACAAAAAACACAGTCAAAATCATTTTCAAAGGGGAAAAATCAAAAAATATACTTTGTAAAATCAGGAATGAGGCATGGACATCCACTCTCAACAGTCTTTTTCAATGTACTACTTGAAATTTTAGCTAGAACAATAAAGCAAGAGGAGGATTAAAAGAGGGAACAGGAAGAGAAGTAGTAAAATTACCTTTATTTGCAGGTGATATGATTCTATAGTTAGAACACCCTGAGGACTCCTCCAAAATAATTTTAGAGCTGATAAGTGAATTTAGCATAGTAGCAGGATATAAAATCAATATTAAAAATCAGTAGCTTTCCTACACATCAATGATGGACTGGTTGGGAAAAAGAAAAAAAAAAACTTCTCTGTAATAGCTTCAAGAAATATAGAATACCTAGGGATCAATCTAATGAAGGAGGTAAAAGTGATCTAAAATGAAAATTTTAGAGTACCGAAGAAAATAATTAATAGAAAGCACTGGAAAGTGGAACTACCTCCCATGTTCATGGATTGGCAAAATTAATATTGTTAAAATGGCTAGTATATCAAGAAGAGCAATCTATATGTTCAATGCAATCTCCATCAAAAGACCAATTGCATCCTTTACAGAACTAGAAAAAATTCTAAAATTCATATGTAACTCTAAAAGACCCAGAATAGCCATAGCAATTCTAAGCAAAAAGAACAAGGCTGGAGACCTTGCAGTACTTGGTTTTAATGTATACTATAAAGCCATAGTAGCAAAAAAAAGTATGGCAAGGGCGCAAAAATAGACATGTAGCCCAATGAAAAGAATAGATAACACAGAAACAAACTACACAACTACAGCCATCTGGATCTGGACAAAGGAGTGAAAAATAGAGGTTGGTGAAAAAGAAAGCCTCTTTATCAGGTAGTGCTAGAAAAAATGAATATCCACTTGTACAATATTGGAACTAGATCCTTATCTCTTACTTTGTATAAAACTAAACTCAAAATTAGTCAAAGATATATGTATATGCCCTCAAACTGCAAAACTGTTAAAAATATAAGGAAACACTTGAAGCCAAAGGGACAGACACAGACTTCCTGAAGAAGATATCCGCAAATACCATGCATCAACAAATGGGCTGGACTGTCCAATAGGGAGCACAGAAGGTAGGTTGGGACAATCCATGATGAGGACTCTTTCTTTTTTGTTGCCATACTTCAGATACAATCTCATAGAGAATGGCACAAAAGTTTTCTCTTCCCTTGCTTTGTGGTTTCCTCTTCCTGAGTAAGTTGTGAAGACATGAAGACACCCTAGAAGCTAGAAATGAGGACCAAAAATAAGCAGGAAAATGGGTGATGATGGAAGATGACAAGATCAGCTTCTGGACTAGACAAGGTCTTCCCTTCAGTAGCAAAGCCACTGAAAGCATTCAAATTTTTGCCAGAGGGAGAGAATTCTCACTGTGACTTCCAAGTTAATCTCAATAAAGTTCTCAAGCCCAATACCTTCCTTGCTTTTTGAAGACACCATTTCTTGCTCAATGGACCTGGCTTGCTCTTCACAAAGCTTCAGTTATTGACAAGGTTCAAGACATTAAAATGAAATTGCTGAAGGGATAAACACTATCTCAGGTCAAATAAAGGCAAGAACACAGAGCTGGAAGGTAGAATATATATATAGCAACACAAGTCCTCCAAGATCTCTCAGCTCTTCCAAGGCAGATCCAGGGGACATGAGGGAGAGGAAAGCAAACACCAGGTAGTAGAAGTAGATGAACTGATCAAGGAAAAGGTAAAGAAACATAGCGAGTTCATAAATGATGAACATAGAGGTACTTGAAACAATCCAAATGCAAACCTAATTTAGGTAAGGAAATCATGAAAATCAGAGGAGAAGCTAATGAAACTGAGACTATAAAGAAAATACAAAGAATCAACAATTTGAAAAGCTGGTTCTCTGAAAAAATAAACAAAATAGATGAACTATTAGTCAAACATGGTAAAAGAAAGAGAGAAAAGATACACAACAATGACATCAGAAATGAAAAACAAACTATAATGGAGACCACAGAACCCAAAAGAGAGTAATTATTATGAAAAATTATACCCAAACAAATTGGAGCATCTTGAAGAAATGGAGAGATTCCTAGGAATAGAGAAATTACCAAAACTGAACCAAGAAGAGGTAATGATTCTGAACAATCCAATAATATGCAAAGAAATTCAGGCAATAATAATAATAATAATAAACCCTATCAATTGAGAAAAGGCCAGAACCTGATGGATCCAGTTCTAAATTCTACAAGAACTTTATTGGCTATGAAACCAATACTCCTCAAACTTTTCAATAAAATAGAAAGGGGAGAAGTGCTTTCAAGTTCATTTCTGGAAGGCAACATCACTCTGATTCCCAAACCAGAAAAACACTCAATGAAAAAAGAAAACTAAAGGACAATCTCCTTAATGAACATAGTTCCAAAAATCCTCAATAAAATATTATCAAATAGAAAGCAACAAATCACGAAAAAGATGAAACAGCATGACTAAGTGGGTTTCATCCCAGGGATACAAAGATGGTTCAACATATGCAAATCAATAAATGTAGTACACCTCATAAACAGAAGCAAGAAGAAACTCCATATTGTCATATCAATAGATGCAGAAAAAGCTTTTGACAATATCCCACACCTATTTATTATAAAAACACTGAAGAAAATAAATATTGAAGGACCTTACATGAATCTGATAAAAGCCAGTTATGACAAACCAACAGGCAACAATATATTAAATTTAAAAAAAGAAATTTATTTCCTCTAAAATCAGAAACAGGTAAAAGATGTCCACTATCAGTATTCCTGTTCAACATAGTTCTCAAAACATTAACCAGAGCAATCAGGCAAGAAAGTGAAATAAAATGGTTATGTATTGGAAAAGAAGTAAAATTAATCATTATTTGCAGATGACATGACCCTCTACATAGAAAACCCAGAAAATTCCACCAAATGGGTCATAGAATTAATTATTTAATTAAACAATGTAGTGGGATGCAATCAACACACAAAAATTGTAGTGTTCTTGTACACTAACAATGAACCACTAAGAAAGAATTTAGGAAAAAAATAACATTCATAATAGCATCAAGAAAAATTAAATACTTAGAAATTATCCTGACTAATGAAATAGAGGAACTTTTCAAGGTAAACTACAATACTCTGAAAAAGGAGATTTGAGAGGACATCAGACAATGGGAAATATCCCCTATTCCTAGAAAGACAGAGCCAGTATTGTCCAAATGGCCATACTTATAAAATTGTTACATAGATTTAGCACAATACTAATCAAAATACCTACAGCATTCCTTGCACAACTTGAGGAAAACAATCCTAAATTTCATATGCAACCAGAAGGGGCCCAGAAGAACAAAAGCAATGTTGAGCAGTAAGAGCCAGTGAGAGGCACCAAAATATCTGACTTCAAGTTACAGTACAAACCTATAGTCCATAGTATTGACACATAAATGGACATATGGATCAACAGAGCAGAATGGAGGACACAGAAACAACCTTAGATACATTCAACCACCTGATCTTAGTTAAAGGGGTCCAAAACATATGCTGAAGCAAAAATAACCTCTTTAGCAAATGGTGCCGAAACAACTGGGTAATCACATTACAGATGATTGAAGCTCTCTGCTGTACTAAACTAAAATAAAAATAGACCAAAGATTCAAATATTAAAAGAGAAACACTAACCTACTGGATGATAAGATAGGTAGAACTCTTGAAGTTTTGGTTATAGGCAAGTAATTTTTTTAGCAGAACTCCAATTGTAAAAGAAATAACAGTAAGCATCAAGAAATGGGTTTATATCAAATTTTAAAAGTTTCTGGCCAGCAAAGGGAACACCAAACAATGTGAAGAGACAATTTACAGAATGTGAAAAAGTTCCTGCCAGCTACACCTCAGACAGTGTCTAATATCTAGTATAAATAAATAAGTAAAAAAAAAATAGTCACCCAAAAATGAAAGACCTAATCAAAATATGGGCAACTGAAATGAATAGCCACTTCTCAGAAGAAAAAATACAAATGAACAACATATATATGAAAAAGTGTTCAAAATCTCTAGACATTAGAGAAATGCAAATTAAAGCAACTCTGAGATTTCCTCTTACTCTAGAAAGAATGACAGTTTCAAGAAATCAACTAATAACAATGCTGGTACAGCTGTGCTGATAAAGGACCCCCTACATTGTTGGTCAAAATGTAAACTAGTACAACCATTATGAAAAACTGTATGGAAATTTCTCAGAAAATTAGTTACAGAAATTCTATTCAACCCAGGTGTCCCTCTTAAAATATTTGAAGAAATAATATTACAGTGAAACATATTTACTAATTTTTACAGTAGCACTATTAATAGTATCTAAATTTTGGAAGCAGCCAATATGTCCATAGACAGACAAATGGATAAAGAAAATATGGTGTCTATGCATAATGGAGTCCTACTCAGCTCCAAAGAATTATAAATTTGAGACATTTGTGGCAAAATGGATGCATTGTGAAAGCAAAACTTAAGTCAAATAAATCAGAAACAGAGGCTTTAATATTGTATGGTTTCTTTCATTATGAGAAGCCCAAAGTACACATGAAATGAAGAGCAAGATATGGGACTGATAAAGGACATGAGGTTATAGATCTGCTGGAAGTGGGAAAAGAGCCAGGCATCTGGAGGGAGGGGTGAGAAGGGAACTTAAAATGTGTCATGTACATGTATCCATTACCCCTATTATGTGTCACAAACATGAACCAAACAGAAATTGAAAACGAGGGAGGGATCTAGAGATGCAGGGAGGGAGGAGAATATGGGGGCAAGGGGAACAAAAAGAATTAAAATGTGGTAAGTACATGTACCTCCTCCTCTAGATGGATGTAAAGATCACGTTTGCACACATGGGCTAAAACAAAACAACCAACAAATGGGACTACATGAAATTAAAACATTTCTGCACAGCAGTAGGGAACAGAAACAGCTAATGTGATAAAGAGACAGACTACAGAATGGTGAAAAATCTTTGCCAACTACTCTTTGGATGATTAATATCTAGAATATGGAAAAAACTCAGAAAACTTAACACCAAAAAATCAAATATCCCAATCAACAAATGTTCAAATGAACTGGACAGGAACTTCTGAAAAAAATACAAGTGGCCCATAACTATATGAAAAAAATGTTCAATACCTTTAATCATTGGGGAAATTCAAGTAAAAACTACACTGAGTTTCTCTTGCTTCTCAGTAAGAATGACTTTCATCCTGAATACATAAAACAAATGCTGATTAGGATGTGGCAGAAAAAGAAATCTTCTACACTGGTTGAGGGAATGTAACATTACAGTCACCGTGCAAATCAATATGGAAGTTCTTCAAAACACTAAAAGTAGAGTTACCCTTTGATCCAGCTGTCCTACTCTTTGGTATACAACCTAAAGAATCAAAGTCAGCATACTATAGAGACATCTGCATACCCATGTTAACTTCAGCGTGGTTTGCAATAGCCAACATATGGAATCAGTCTTTGAGGCAATCAACAGATGAATGGACAAAGAAAGTGTATTATATATTTAGTAATACACAATGGAGTTATTATTAAGGCATAAAACAGAAAATATTGTCATTTGGGGAAAAATGGATGTTCTTGGAGATCACCATGTTGAACTAAATAACCCAAATTCACAAAATGAATATTACATAATAAGTAGCATCTAAAAAAATTATATGAAAGTAAAGGGAGTCTATTATTAAATAAGAATAAGGAAATAAAAGGGAGAGAGAAGGCATAGAAGAGAATAATGGGGGATGTAGATGAGTAAAACAGATTATACGCATTGAAAACAAATACTTTTAAAAAATAATTAGCACTAATAACAAAAGGAAAAGAAGATATCCTCCACAATGGACAAATTTTAACATAGAAACAGAAGAAACATGAAAAAAGAATTGAACGTGACTCCTCTGAAAGTTTACAAGTCTTTAATAAATGAATCCAAATATAACAAGATAGACACAATGCAAAAGAATTAAAAAAATTGATTTTACAAATGATTGATGACTTCAAGGAGAATACAATTAAACATTTCAAAAAATTAAGGAATTCAATACCATATATGAAACAGCAGTTAAAGAAACAGAGATTCTGAAAAATAATCAAACACAAATCTTGGATTTATAAAGCTCAATAAGTCAAATTAAAAATTTAGTTCAAAATTTTTCCAATACATTTGACTAGCAGAAGACACCAGACTTGAAGAAAAGATTTGTGATGCTTAAGACTGTCTACTTGATTGACTTTGGTGTCCACTCAGAGGATTAATAAAGTGTACTTCTTTGTGTGCCTAGGTGGTCATAGAGTTGTGACCTCAGGGTCTATATCTGGACCCTGGCCCTTCCTCTCGGCATTGTTCCCCTGCTCTGCTTCATGGCCACCATGTACCAAACAGCTTTGTTCCACCACGTTCTTCTGTCATGATGTTTCTCCCTTGGTTCTAGCCAGCTAGGGGTTGAATCCCCTTATAACATAACCCAATTAAACTTCTCCTTTAAGTGTGTTTGGTGTTGTGTCCCAGCCACGAGAAGGCTGACTTATTAAAGAAAAAAAAAAAAAGAAATTACCAACAGAACATACAAGATTAAGAGACCAAACATATGAATCATGAGTTTAGATAAAAAGACAGGGGTACAGGTCAAAGATCTACAGTTATAAGAAACTTTAGAACCCCAAATGACCAGAAAGGAATCCCTATGAATCACTATAGTTAAACTCCCAAAAGTACAGCCGAAACTCTAAATGCCAGAAGGGAATGGAATGATATAGTTCAAAGCCTGAAAGAAAATAACTTCCAACCTATATTACTATATCCACAAAGATATCCTTAAAATCAAATATGATCTAAATATTTCCCAAGACAAACACAACATAAAATTCACAACAAGTAATCTAGCATTACAGAACATATTTAAGGAGTCTTGCACACTGAAAAAGAAGTAAGACACACACAATTTTGAGAGCACATGAGAAAATAAATCTAACTAGGAGAACAAGCCTAGAAATAATGGATCTAGTAAGTCTACTAGAAGCAAATGAGAAATATGAAAGAAACAAACAACTAATTTAGCAAACCATCAAACTCTAGGATGAATAAGGTAGAAAGAAACAAACATTGATCATTCAAAACAATCAGAAGAAAAAATAACCCACGGGACAGGATTAGTACAAACCTTTCAATAATAGTCCAAAGTGTAAATGACCTGAATTCCCCAACTGAAAAACACAAAATTGCTGTTTGGATTAAACCACAGGACCCAACTGTTTGCTGCCTGCAAAAAGCTTCCTTCACTAGCAAACACATGCATAGGCTGAAAGTGAAATGATAATGTTCTTCTAATCAAATAGAAACCAAAGCAAACAGGAGTAGCTATACTTACATCAAACAAAACAGACTTTATGCCAAAATTAGAAGAGACAGACAAGGTCACCACATATCAATGAAAGAAATAATCCCTTCAAGAAGATACAACAATTATTATTACATATATGTGAGTTGAACATGGGCACACTCAATGTTGTAAACAAGTATGTAAATGAAGTGGTAGATCCCAACATAAATTGTCAGGAGACTTCAGTACTCTGCTCTCACCAATAGACCTTACCAAAAAAAAATTCATAAAAATAAATCAGGCTACGGATCAAATCAACTTAACAGACATGTACAGAATGTTTTATTCAATAGCTACAGAATATATGTTCTTTTCATCAGCTCATGGAACTTTCTCCAAAATATATCATATTTTAGAATATGAAACAAAATTTAACAGTTACATAATATTGAAGTAATTTCATGCATCTCATCAGATAATAATTAAATGAAACTACAAATTAATAGCAAGAAAAACTAGAAAATGTACAAACACGAAAATTCAATCACACACTTTTGAATCAGCAGTGAATTATTGAAGAAATCAGGAAAAAATTTAAATATCCCATAAAGCTAATTAAAATGAAAATACAATCTATCAGAACAATTGGGACACAGCAAAAGCAGTTGTAAGAAGGACTTTCATAACTTTATGTGTCTACATTGGAAAAGGAGATACTTCAAGTAAATAACTTCATGATACAACTCAAAGCTTTAAGTAAAATTTGAAAAAAGCTAAACTCATAATCATTACAAAGAAAAAAATAGTACAGATCAGAACAAAAATCAGTAAAATAGAAACTAAAAGAATAATACAATCAATTAATGAAACAAGGATAGTTCTTTGAAAAGATAGGCAAAATTGAAAAGCTCTTAACAAAACTAACCAAACTCAGCAAAAATCAAATTACAGGCAAGAAAGGAAATAGGAAGACAGACATGACCAAAATATGAAGGATCAACTTGGAATCTAATAAAAAATTAAACGGCAGTAAATAGAAAAACCTAGAAGAAATGGAAAAAAATTTGGACAGCTATGGGTTTGTAAAGTTGAACCAAGAGGAGATCAATAACAATAATGATAAGTAATGATATATATTGTATATTATATATAATAGATTGATAACAAGTAATGAGATTGAGACAGTAATAAAATGTCTCCCAAGAAAGACAAGCCCAGTTCCAGACAGATTCCCTGCTGAATTCTGTCAGATTTTTAAAGAAGAAATAATACTAATGTTCATTAAAGTATTTCAAAAAATAGAAAGGACAAGTACTCTTCCAAAATATTCTATAAAACCAATACTACCTCGCTACCAACAAATGAAACTATTGACCAGTATCTTTGATTAAAAACAGATGCAAAAAAAATTCTCAAAATATTTGCAAATTAATTTCAGTATCATATTAAAGCTATCATACACCACAACCAAGTTGGTTTAATTCCAAGGATGCATGGTTGGTTCAATGTATTTAAATAAATAAATAAATAAAATACATCACATTAAATGGAATCAAGGATAAAAATAATTATCTCAAAGATGCAGGGAAAAAGTTTGATAAAATTCAATACCCCTTTGTGATAATAACCCTGAATATATGAGGTGTAGAAAGATTATTCTTCAACACAGTAAAGGCTCTATACAAGTCCATAGCCAATGGCATCTTCAAAGAGCTGGAAAAAAAATTCTAAAATTCATGTAGAAGAACAAAAGACTGTGAATAGCCTCAGAAACATTAAGCATAAACAGCAATGTTTGAGGCATCACAATGTTCATTGCCAAAACATACTATAAAGCCATTGTAACAAAATAGTATGGTATTGGCATAAAAATAGACACAAGGCCAGTATCATAGAGAGAGGATATAGAAATATATCCATGCAGCTGTTGTCATTTGAGTCTTGACAAAGGTGACATTAACATATATTGGAGAAAGTCTCTTCGATAAGTTGTGCTCAGAAAACTGTATATACACCATAGAAGATTGGAATTCTTGCCCTGGAAACAAAACAAAACACTCAAAATGGATTGAAGGCCTCAATATAAGACCTGAAACTCTGAGATTACTAGATAAAGACACAGAGTAAAAACTTTAATATATGTTATCAACAATGACTTCTTGAAGAAGATTCCCATACCTAGAGAAATAATAGCAAGAGTCAACAAATAGACTGTATTAAATTTGAAAGCTTATGCACAATTAGGGGGAAAGGAGAGTAAAGAAACAGTCTGCGGAATGGGAAAATATTTTTGCCATCTATTCTGTCAAAGAGGATTAATATGTAGAATAAAGAATTCAAAAAAAATTAACCCCTCAAAACAATCCAGTCAATAAATGAAGAGATATTTTGTAAAAGCAGAGGTAAAAATGGTACAATTTGCAAAAATAGTAAAGTGCTCAGCATTTTAGCTATCATGGCAATGTACATGAAAACTACATCGAGGGGCCGGGGATTAAGCTCAGTAGTTCTGCCTCCTGCCTCACAAGGGCAAGGTTCCAAGTTTGATCCCTGATACCAAAAAAATAAATAAATAAATAAAACTACATTGAGATTCCATCTTACCCAAGTCAGGATGGTTGTCATCAAGAATACAAAAAGTAAAAAAAAAAAAATACAAAAAGTAATAAATCCTGGAAATAATATGGTGTTGGGGGGAACTTCATGTAAATCTGCAGGACAACTATGGAAATCAGTAGGGTGGCTTCTCAAAAAACTAAAAGTAGAACTATCAAATAACCCATTTATACCATACTTCAATATGTATCCAAATAATAGAAGTTGGCATCTGATAGACATTGTCTATGTATCATATTTATCAAGTTGCTCTACACAATAGCCAAATTATAGAACCACCTCTGTTGAAGGTCTAATGGATAATGAAACTGTAGTGTATATACACAATGGAATATTATTCAGCCATAAAGAAGAACAAAGACATTTTGTTTGGAGGAAAGTGAATAGAACTGGAGATCACCATGCCAAACACAGTAAGCCAGACTAAGACTCTCGTATGTAGAATTTAGAAGATAAAAGGTAGATATGAAAGTAGAAGACATAATCTTAAAGACACGTGGGAAGATGGAAAGGAAATATTAAGGGCAGAATATGTTATATATGTGTATAAAATGTTACAATGAGCTCAGTTATTTTGTATAACTAATATGTGCTAATAAAAATAAAACTGTCAAGATTTTGGAGTATATTAAGAAATTTGGACTATAAAACTTTTTCATATTTTACTAACCAGTTTCTTTTAGTAGTGGTCATTATACCTTGAAGGATCACATTTACCTAAAATCATCATAAACAATTTTCCATGTATCAGATTTTTAAGGGATAGTGTTATGGACAATGTTCTCCAATTAATGATTTTACTTAAATAATTTCTTCTAATTTACCAAAACAAAAAAGAGTGAACTAATTTATTATAGCTTTTCTTCTTTTAATATGAAATTCATTGATGTATGGTTTATATAAAAAGTGCAATTAAGTATAAAAGAAGAACCAAGGAAAAGTTGAGTTGTGATACAGCACAAAATCACCCAATAATGAGGTAAGTTACTGCTTAAGTACTTTTAAAATGTTATCACTCTCTCTATTATTTGTCAAAGTGCTGTTCGCAAAATGATCAGCAGTGTGGTCTTTTGCCTCTTGTTTTATCACATTTAACATTTCCTCTAAAATTATTTATTGTGGGGTAGGTTTTTGGGATGAGCAGTATCATTAAAACACTTCTTAAGTGCTTGAGAGAAATCATTACACCATGCTAAAATACTTCCAATTATCACCTACGGGGCTATCAAGAAAACGGCACAAATTTCACTGAAGTCATTTGCACAACCTCTGATGTGTAGTCTCTTGCAGTCTTTCTTCACTAGTCACATGTTTTTTGTTTAGAATTTATATGTTAGTCAAAATTTATTTCTAAGCTCAAGCAATAGTTGTGCTTTTCATGAGCATGTGGAGACTGGTGCCTACCTGATGCTGCAGAAGGTGTGGTTCCTTGGTGGGACACTTCAGGCTGATGTTAAACATAGGAATTCTTTGTTTTGTTCCAGTTCTCAGGGTGTGAACAGATGTCTTTCTGCAGCCTATTTAGTGCCATTTTCTTTACTCTTTGTCAATTAGTTAAGTATTTAAAATAGTGCCTAGCATATTGCTGAAGTTTTATTTAGTGATTCTCAGTGCAAGAAGGCTGAAATATTCCTTCATGGAGAAAATATATTGAGGCACGAATTACAGTTGGCCCTAAGTTCAAAGTTCAAAATCAACAATATATTTTACATAAGGTGACATTAAATAGAAATTACCTAGGAAATAACGTTATATGTTACTCAGTTGTAGAATGTCATGATTAACATCCTAATTCTGTATTTCCTCTCTAGGCAATGAATCTAGGAATCACTAAATCAGTGTTTCATATTTTATAGAACTCACCTCCCGCAAATAATGATAATCAACTGTATTACCAAAATATGGTTCACAGGGTACTGAGAAACAGTGAGATTATTTCTGCTCCGTCTCTAAACTGCTTTGGCAACTTTTTGTACTTAGTCCATGACTATCAACTGTTTGGCCTACTAACTTCAAAACGATGAAATGTAGAATATAATTTTGTGAATCCACAAGCCTCATATTTTGTGTATGAAATAAAAGCTTATTACTATTTCTTATAGTATGTCAACATCATGTGATTAAAAACTACAGAAAAAATAACCAACAAAACATTTTTTAAGCTCAAATATTTTAATGAACTCAGCCTATTCCAGATTCATGGGACTGCTACGTCCCCAGTAATGGATGCCTGAAGAAGGTTTTCTGCTTTATTTCACATGAACATTTGCAAAAGGGAGGTGACTAGTGGGTATAAATTGAAAATAAAATTCCATACAATTTATTTCTTACACTTAACAGTTTATCCAGAGTGTCACTCAGGCAGCACATTTGTTATGTACTGAGTACCCTGAGCGTCACTCCAGCAGATGTCATTTCAACTAGTCCATTCTTGTATTGCAAAAATTTGCTAAAATTGTTCATTTTTATTGTCATTTAAAATTGTCATTTCCTATTATGTTATATAAAAATGAATGAAAAAATATGCAATTTTTGGCCCTCCTGTATTTAAATAATTGGACTGGTAAGTGGTTAAAATGAACAATATCTCAAAACAAATTAGATGAAATCTGATGAGGAATTAAATCTGACTTATGAAAATGAATTAAATTGCCTATGTATTACATTTTACATGCTGACTGTGCTCCTAAAATGCTTTTAAGGGCAAACTGGGGTTGTGTATGGAGTTACATGATACTGAAGAAAGTGGGGATGAATTATGCATGGATCTGCTTGACTGATAAGTCTCCCATGGATCTTGCATCACTATGAGGAGATGCACAGCAAAGTTATATTTCACAAGACCAAATTAATTCTTCCAAGCCATGGTAAAATTTCTAATTGGAATTTGTTCCCAGTAGACATGTTTTCTTCCAGTAAGATGCTTAAAATAAAATTTGGATTGAGGGAACTGCAAAATATGTATGTTCAATTGCTACACATATACAAATATAAAAATTCAAATTATGACATATGTATATTCTACTTAGAATCCTTTCAAAATCTGCAAGAGTAACTTTGATGAACTCTGATGATTATTTTTATAATCACTAAACACTATGGAAATATTTCTAAACTTAATGGAAAATTGTTTTCTCAAATGTTCCAAGACATTTGTCCTAGTCTTATCTCTGCATGTTATGATTTACAATAAGCCACAATGTATAAAAATCTTTACTCAATCTTTCCTCAGCCACAAAATAAACCCTCTAGGAATTAAGAAAAGCTGTCAATTGGCATACTTAAATATCCTCTTAAACAGGAACATGGAAACTTACCCTGGCCTAATTCCCATTTCATGTACTACAGTAATGAAAAGTCTGCCTGGCTTATGGGAAAAGAGAAAACCACTCTTCAAAATGTAGGGGAGAGAGCAACAACAAAGCAATAACAAACACTGAATACTTGCTCTGGTTAATATAATAAAATTTTATTTTCAATAAATATAAATAGATCAACTTGGAAAACATATTTTTGTATTAGGGAAGCCAGAAATGATCTGGAGCTTCTAGACATTTCAAATATTTTTAGAGAAAACTTGTACCTCTATGTCACTCTCTAGCTCTCAAGAATAAAAAAAAATCAATAATTTTTCTAGCTAAAAGAAAGTATCTACTAACCAGCTAAGTATAATGGGTATAATAAAATCAGGGACTTAGTCTGGCTTTTATCTGATAAAATACTTCAGAAAGGCCAATGACAATTTTAATGAGTGGCCTTGAGCAATTCATTTAACATGTTTCAGCCTCCATTTTACTCTTTTGTAGTCTTAAAGATTAAGATGCATCTACTTCCCAGCAGTGTTGAGGTTTAATTTCATTTGATTCAAATGCTTTTGGGCTTTTTCCATGATCAGCTGTGTTTGGTTTCAGAAAGTTCTGAACTTTCAAAATTAGTGACACAAAAGTGATGTCATTCAGATCTTTTTTTCTAAAATCTCTGATTTCTATAACTATTTTTCATGCTGCAATGGCTATTCTAAATTTCTCTAGTGTTATATACATAAGTCACATATCTTTTATGATACAAGCTGCTATAGCAAGCTGTTCATGACTAACCTGGTTTTCTTCACTAGCTTGAATTGCTATTCAACCTAGAGTCAGGAAAGTATTAGTGATTCAGTTCTGTCAAAACCCTTGGGCACTACCTGGGAAGAACTAATTCTCAAATACACTTCACCATATGTAAGAGAATACATAATGTGCTGTGTCAATTTTGAAAATAATTGTCTTTCACCTTCAATATAATGCCTAGGCATGCCATACCACACATAATCAATATCCTTAGATAACTGGGTGAAAAAAACCAACACAGTACAGGCATCGTGATTACAGAAAATTGATAGATTAAGAAAGAGATCTCCACATTCTTTTAATAGGGAACAATCTACAAAACCACAGTAGATTAGATATAAACTCACCTCAATGAAGCTGAAAATATACTTTTGACCACAGAAGAAGAATAGTTTCTCCTGAATTGTTTCATGTTATGAAGTAAATGCTTAGCACCCTCTCCTGACACCTCATGCTCTAACCCCCAGTGTGATGCTGTTTGGAGGTGGGGCCTTCGAGAGGTAGTTAGCATTAGACGAAATCATGACATACTTGATTAAGTGATGTAATTAATGTCCTTTTAGAAAAGACATGGAAGCACTTACTACTTTTTTCTATTTACATACACATGCACATACATGTACACATGCATGCATGCACATGCAGTCACACACAGACACACATAGAGTGAGGTGGTGGGTGGCTAAACGCCAAGAGAATGGGCCTCATAAAGAAAACTACCTTCTCATTCTTTATGGCTGAGTAGGTCCAAAGGGGAAGAGGAAGAAAAAGTAGGAGGGGTAGTGAAAAGGAAAGACGGGAAAGGAAAAATACAAGAAAAGGAAAAAATGGAAAGAAAGTCTTCATATCCAGTCTCCAGTTGATGGGTATTTGGGCTGTTTCCAAGTTTTAGCTGTCACAAACTGTGCTGCTATGAACATGGGTACACATATATCACTGTGGTATGATTCTTTTAATTCTTTGGGGAAGATACCCAGCAGGGGGATAGCTGGGTCAAATGGGACCTCCAGTCCTAGTTCTTTGAAGTGTCTCCATACTGATTTCCACAGTGTTTGCACCAGTCTACACTCCCACCAGCAGTGGAGCAGGGTTCCTCTTTCCCCACAGCCCCATCAGCATTTGTTATTGGTTGATTTCATGATAGCAGCCATTCTTTCTGGAGTGAAGTGGAATCTCAGCATTGATTTCATTTGCATCTCTCGAATGACCAGTGATGTTGAACATTTTTTCATGTATTTATTTGCTATTTCTACTTCTTCTTTGAGAAATGTCTGTTCATTTCAGATGCCCATTTTCAGACTGGGTCTTTAAATTTGGGAGATCTGATCTTTTTAAGTTCTTTATATATTCAAGATAGTAGACCTTTGTCTGAGGAAGAGCAGGTGAAGAATTTTTTCCACATTGTGGTTGAAGAAATGGTGGGGTTTTTTTTGGTTTTGTTTTTTTTTTGGTACCGGGGATTGAACTTGGGTCCTTGTGCTTGCACAGCAGGCAGCGAAACCACTGAGCTAAATCCCCAGCCCCCAATGAGAAATGTAGTTGTGTTGTATACCTACAATGTACCAATAAAAGAACAAAAAAAAAGAGAAAGAAATTAGGAAATGTAAAAAAAAGAGAAAGTCTTCATAAATAGGGAGGACTGGAGGGATTGAAGGGGGGGCAGGGGAATGAGAGAAAAATAAGAACCTAGATATATCACATAAAGGTACAAATTCTCAATAATGAATGTCATCATATTGTGTACCTAAAATGTAGCAATAAACTTAATGAATAAAAAAAAAAAGAAACATACCTTGCCGGCCCCTTGACTTTGGACTCAAAAGCTGAGAAACACACTTCTGTTATTGACACTGCCTGGTTTCTGGTATTTTCTTATGGCAATGTAAGTGAACTAAAGCACTTTGTGTTGTCTCTATATACTTTGAAACCTTCCTCCCACATTATACAACTTCCCCCGAATCTTCCTCTCATGTTATACAACTTTTATTTCATTAACATGAGCATAGTGAAATAAATATTCTTGCTACATTTTGCAAGAATAAAATCTGACATAGCTTCATGTATAATCAGGCAGGTAATTTCTCATTTATTCACAAGGGCCTTGACATGCTCAACAGTGTTATGTCTGTCACCTAGAGCGGATCATTTTCAACACCACCTCATACAAAAAATTATTTGTTGAAATAATCAGGAAAGAAAACAGATGGTTGTTGTTTTCAGAAATGAAAATATTTCTAATTATACTTCATATGAACATAATTATTCTAGTAAAAAAATTTAAATAATGTTGAAAAATCTTGTATATTAATACTCTATAATTAATTCTGTATATTTTGCATAGTTTTTGGGAAAAGAAAAACTTAGAGTTACTTGCTTGTTGGATTATGAATGATTATTATGTATTATCACACCATAATTTTTATTTTGGAACTTTGTTCCAAATATTTTATTTCAAAATTAATTTTTTTCTGAGTCATGTTCAGTGGGTGGTATGATTTTAGGTTTTTATGATTTATCAATGAACATTTCTATTTATTTCAGTTTTGAAAGTGTTATTTCATATAAAATAGATACATAAAATATTTAGGAAAAGTATTATTTTTAACTAAAATATTTTACCAGTTTATGTTTACATTACATGATGAATATATTCTTAGCTGAGTATTGATACATATACATACTGCATTTTGATCCTTTTTATTTTCCTGAAAGCTTTAAACACAAAAAAAGTTTAATAGAGATTCATAAAAATTTCTTTGTACAATTAATTCTAAAACTTTTAATAGAATTATTTCTTTAGGATCATTTCTATTAGCTTTCAAATGCCTCCACTTAAAATCACAATTAAAGAAGAAACTTTCAATAGACATAAAAACAACAGAATTGAAGTAAGTGTAGTTCTGCTTCTTTCCTTCACAATCACTGCTATCATTGTTTATTTCAAATCTAGCACAGAAAGACAGTGGTAGTTAGCTCAAGTGCTAAAGACTCAAGCTACACCTAAATGAGTTCAACCCTTTGAAATCATTAAGTATTTCCTCCCAAATAAAGTACTCATGACCCGGTTCTTTGAGTGTTGGAGACTGGCTAAGATAACTTGGAGCATATAAAATTAATTTGATGTAGGAAAAATGTTTATTAAAAGACAAAAATTTCTTAAAATTCTAATTTAAAAATCATATCTATATTATTAAATCTCAATTATAAACACATCATTTATTTAAAACAAACTTAGAAAAGAGTTTTGCAAAGGACTGTTTTTGTTAGTGAGATTTGGGGTGGTAACAGTGGTAAATCAAAGGACATATCTTAGTAGATGTTATTGTTTTAGAATTTTTCTACACACAGTGCATGTCTTTATTGCTTATCTGTGCCTATTCACACTTGGTTCTTATTTTTTAATTTTAATTAGATTTTATAACTAAATACATCATCCTGCCATAAGCATCCAATAAATGACATCTGTCACTTTTAGAGTATTATTTTTACTTAAAATATTATTTAAAAAGAAGATTGTATACAAAATGTTTTCTCCATCTATGATTTTTTTCATAAATTCCTTAAATCAATTAAAAATAACTAAAAATAATATGAAGGTGGCTAAGTTTTTCTAGAAATATACCAATTCTAGAAGCTCTGTATCTTCACAAATAGTGGAAATTATCCTACAGGATTATTTACTAGCATTGCAAGTGAAAACTAGCATTGCATTTAAGGTTTTTGCCTCATTACTGACTTGGTTTTTTAAAAGAATGGGGAAAGGGAAGTGGAAGGGGTAGGGGAAAGGAAAGAAGGGAATGGAATTAATATGAGAAAATGAAAAAATGAAAACAAAGTGTTTGTAAATAGGGAGGGATGGAGGGGTTGAAGGGATGGCAGGGGGATGGGGAAAAAATAAGAACCAAGAGAGATTATGCAAAGGTGCAAATTTCCAATGATGAATGTCATTGTATACCTAAAATCTACCAATAAAATTAATTTAATAAAAAAGCATGTGCCTACTGGTTTCTTTTTTTCCTACCTGGGATCGAACTCAGGTCCCTGCGCTTGCACAGTGGCATTGAAACCACTGAGCCAAATTCCCAGCCGCCTATTGGTTTCTTATTTATTTTGAAAGTTTAGTTTTAATTTTCTATACTAGCATTTCTCTTTGAATATTGCTTATTTGTTTATTTATTTTCATAATAATTAGCCTAATGATCTTTATTAGCAGTGGTAAAAATTTGCATGTCTTTCAGTCAGTTTGGATTTTCTTGCCCTTGTTCTTGAAATCTAGGTTGAACTGGATATAAAATGTAGATTACAATTGATGGGAAAATTTTTATTTGTCTTACTTGCACATTTCTCACCTAAGACTTTCTTAGAAAAAAAGCTCCAGATAACAATGCTGTTATCTAAAATCTGTACCCTCTTTATTACTGCAGCATTATATATTGTAGAAGTACTATCATAAATGAAGAGAATGGCATCATAAGTAATATAAGGTTTAGTTTTTGTATTGGAAAAGATGAACAGGCCTAGAAAAGGACCTTGATCTAGTTGACATCTAGTAGATAAGCACACAAGTAACAAAGGATAAGGGAACAGAAATAGTTCAATAACTAGTCAGATACAGAACAGACCCATAAACACCTCTGACTTGGGAGTAATTTGTAGTATTTTGCTGTATCGCACTCCGTGCACTGTTGTGATTACTTGTTTTTATATGTCCCTTCCTTCTCCCTGTGTTTCAGTCTTGAACTAAAATTTCTTTGACATCTACCAAATAATAACTGCACAATAATATTAAAAATTGTAATAAACAATACAGTTCCAGGTTTAGTGCTTTTCCAAATGATGCATGCTGCTGCCTAGACATTGGGTGCTCTGCCTGGGCCCTTGGGGACTCTTTTGCTGATCTAGGCTCATGGGCTGGCAACAGTGAAGAAGCCACCGACACTGCCTAATGGTGTGTTAAAACTCTGCAGTGGAGAGCAACTTGCTGACACGATGCCTCCTGAAGGGATACACACTGATGCTAACTCTGGTTTTTTAATTGGTCAGTTGTGTCCTATAAAATTTGGCATGAGAAATAATTTAGCCTTTCAGATTGCTCTGGACATAAAATCCAAACCAAGCAAAATCCAGACTGCTTATGTGTGATTGCAAGCATCTCTTTCCTGTAGAGGAATGATGTACTTTGCTTTTAAAGCTATACTTACGGCACTGTTTGGTAAATATCTACCAAGGTGAACTGCTGACCAACCAAGCTGATAAGTTCACTGGTTTTTATATAGGAAAGTAAATGGTAAGATAACCTGATATGCAATGAGTATTATTGGAGAAGGAAGAAAAAAAGCCTTGTTGAACCATGAAGTCCAAAGGAAAGATTTTCATTGAGAAATTAAAATAACTAGGATTCCAATGCTTAAAAAACAATAGTCATTTTCTGGTTTTATAAAGATTAAGAAAGTTGTTCTATTCCAAGTAATGAAACTGCTGGTACCATAAATGTGTCATAGCAGATGAAATTTATATATATACATGAATATATATATATATGCAAGAAATATTAAGACTTAAATTTGACTAAGTGTCAAAGCAGGGTGAGCGTTATAAGTAGACTCCTAACAAAAACAAATATGCATTTCTAATATCAGACTTAAAATATTAATAGGTAAGGAAAGTGAAAGAAAAAACATTGATTAATTAAATAAAGTGGAACTTTGAAAACACATTAGTTTTTTAAAGATAAAATGGAGACTTGGATCAATGCAAGTTATGTAGTCATGTTGCTAGGGAGTAGAGGAGATGAAAACTTTACTCAGACCTGAGTTTTCCACCAACCATCATAAAAATTTTTCATTATCCGCTACCTTCTTGTACCAGGATTTATACATAGTTTTTATCCCTACCTCATGGTAGAACAGCCAAGATAATTAACTAGAATACATGAAAATATACAAATAGCCCTTAGCATAAACAGACTATAGTTCAATCATAAGAATAGCACAAAAGGAGGGTTCACTTTGGCCGTGGCTCTGTTACCAATGCAAGATTTGAAACACAGCTTCAAATATTGGGAATGTTAAAGATGAAGAGAAGAGCACTTTAGATAGATGAAACATTAAAAAAAAAAGACAAAATGTGGTGATTTTTCAGGAAGTCGAAACTCAGTCTATTTTACTAGAAAATTAGATATAACTAGCAAGAAGCAGTGAGAGGAACATTAGGCAGTTAGACATAGATGGAGTATGGAGAACTTTGAATTCCTGAGGAGAAAGGCACAGATATATTCTATGGGTAATTGAAGTTTTCTGACAATTGCAATGCTGTACTCACAAGGCCCTTTTAGGAAGATTAATTTGGCAATAGAATGTGATGTAGATGAGAATTGGGAGATGCCAGAGGCAAAGTTACCAAGTAGGCGATCTTATAAGACATCAATTGGAGATACTTAGAGTAGTATAAAAAGCCATATGGGAAAGAGAAAGTAATTGGGATTGAAGCCGGCCATGAAGTAGCTCTCTACTGGATGGGCTGGACAAACAAATACATGATAGCATTTAAATGTTACCTTCCCTGCTTTGATAGTGTCTTTAGAAATGAAGACAAATATGAGAGAGAGAGAGAGAGAGGGAGGTGAGAATATATAAAACTTATTCAAAGATAATTCAGAAGCTTCATGTCCCATGTTCTAAATGGTGCTATGTCAAGATAGTTTTCAGTGGGAGATGATGAATCCAGTCTTGGAAATCTTGAGTCTGAGAAATAACTTATTTTTCTTAGGCTCAGTGGGTGATTGTGAGACAGATCTAGTTAGGGAGGTTGGAGTCTAAAGGACATTCAGTGAACACCTAACAAATATAGTAACAATGGTAGCACAGGCACTAGGCTAAGTGCTTTCCAATGTAGATTTCCCACTGTAACCCTATGTAATGTGCAGTCTGAGTTTTTCAATTTATGTATGTATCAAGCAAGCTAGAGAATAAACTACTTAAATATTTTAGCAGGAGCTTGTTCAATGAATTTTCCTCACAAAACTTTTTGGAGATGTGAGAAGAGGAAAGGAGGTTGAAATGGAGGGTTAAATGGACTGTTAAAGGGATAAAAAATGATCAAGATTTGCTATATACATGTATCCTGTCCCTCAAATTAATTATTATGTATTATAAACATATAACAAGAAACAAACAAACAAACAAAAAGGCAGAAAAGCCACTTTGACAGACAATGGTGTAGGATCCAGAGAGAAGAACTACTGAGATTTGAGGAAATTAGGAATTGTTTAAATAACAGAAAAATGCAGCTGATCTCTATTCCCTGCTATATCAAAGCAGGAACTTTTCAGATCTGTCTTATAAGACACTGAAATCTTCATAGATATATTTAGCTCTTACCCAAACATGTGACTGTTAGAAGAGAATAATCACTTTTCCTTCTCTTCTATCTTACAATGTTTCCACGAGTTCACTCATTGATTGGATGCAAATATGACCACTGATAGCAGGTAGGTATGAGAAGTTTATTTCTAGACTTTGAATCACTGAGGAGAGTTTGGTGCTTAGTATTGATGAAAAATATCTAAACCAAGACCCCATGCATGTGCGCACACATAAACACACACACACATATGCCTGATGCAGCTTAGTAAGTTAACTTGCATAAGGAATTCTAGGTAGCAAGTCATAAATTCAAGATTTAAGACTAAGTTTTGTTTAACATAAAATTCATTTGTTTAACAGTTATATGATACAGACAGAGAGGCAGGGGCTTAGCCATATTATAGGCCACCTAGATTGGTAAATTAGTGCTTGCTTGTGTCATGAGGTAGCAAATGATAGGCTTCAGCATAATGATTTTCTGAAGAGCCCGCAAAGTTCCCCTTGAAAGAATCTGCCTATAAATCTGCAAAGCCCAAATCTAAACAACCTTACCCAATTTTTACTCTTTCCCTCTGGTTTGACTGTGGTGGGATCAAAAGTATCATCTAGTAAAAGAGGAAGCAAGGTTATGGGATGGGAGCTGAAAACAATCACATTTCTTCCCCTGATGAAGAGGCTGTCATCTATAGGAAAAGTGGGTAGAATGAAAAAAAAATTGAATAAGCACTGAAGAATGAGTTAATATCTAATGTCAGAATTATTGAATAGAGATGGATTTGTGTTCTAAAGTTGTCTAGAACTTTCCATTCTCTAAGAGGAGGGATAAAACCCATGACACTGAATTTCTTTTCCATTGTAAGGCAAGGGAAGATTATCTCCACTGGATAAAGTTTAAAGAACAAATGCAAAAGTGAATATATATTCGCATATGGTCATTTTGCCCACAGATTATAGTAAAATAGTTACATCCATATTTAAGAAATTCCAAGCTAGCATAGAAAAACATCACTGAGTGAAAATGAAGAAAAAAACAAATGTTAGGGGAAAAATGAATCTTACTTCATTCCACAGATTAGTTGATTAAGATTCTTCCATGCTAGTTAATTTGATAGGATCAATGAAGATATCTGGGGTTTAGGGAGGCAAGGAGAAAATCTATGACGTGGAACATGGCTCAGACTTTACCATTCATTTTTAATTCTTTAAAAAATACTAGTTTGCTTTTCAAATTATTTAATAGACTTTTTTCTTTTGTTTAGACAAAGCAACTTATCATCATCAAGAATTTTTACTTCTTTTGGTGTTCAAATTACTAAGAATACTATTAGGCAAATATCATTTCAGCTATATCTTGCATTTTATTGTTTAGACAAAATCATGTTTCTTTGTCTTATATTTTCACAGAATTATACTATCACTGATAAAACTCCATTGGTATGTTTTATATTTGAGAAACTTTAGAAAGGTTTCCACTGTAGAGCAGCTATAAAACATCCTAATAATGCATTCTGATTTAGTTTTTCTATCAACAGGTTCTGACTATTTTTAAATGAGAAATTATTAAAAATGAAAATGAAAGGAAATGAGAAGTGATAACCCTGAGTATTTTATTTATAAAAAATATAGATGGAAACCAATCTTTATTTACAGCATATATTTATATATGTAAACCTTTACGTATGTATCCATTTATGCATATATCATATGTTTTCTTTCTTTTTTTTTGGTACCAGGAATCAAACTCGAGTCCTTGCACTTGCGCAGTAGGTGGTGAAAACACTGAGCTAAATCCCCGGCCCCATATGTCATATGTTAAATATGCGTTATGAAATACACATACATATACTTTATTCATCATTTGAAAAAAGTAATCCCCTCTTGAAATGTACAATTTAACAATGGCGTTAACCCGACTCTCCCTTTTTTAGTTATAAAGTGCTAACATGTATTATTAAAAAATAAATTGTATGCAATGATTATTGCTAATACTTATATTTTACTGTCTTGCAGGAAAACATACATATTCAAAGTAGCCTTTCAATTAGGGCTACATTATTCCCAGGGTTGTACAGCTGTATATGCTGGTTATAATATTTAAGTCATTCTGAACTGGTACTGTAGCTCTGACTTCACTCCCTTTCTTCCTAAGGATCTTTCCCATCACAGCTTTCAGTAATCTCTCCTCCTTGACACTATGGGGATCTCAACACAATCTGGAACCTACATGGACACAGCAGGACCTACTAAACTCTTCTCTAATGTGTTCTGATTGGTGGAAGCCTAGGTTACTTAGAATGAAATTATATGTGCTGCACATTAAGCAAAATATTTTATAATGTGTTCTAGAAGTCAGCAAAGGTGATTTAGCTGCTTTATGGTTCACTTCATTGTTAAATATTGCAAATCTGTCTAATTGTTTTTGAAATGACTATAAATAACTTCTGTAGGCCAGATGGCATATTATACATCTGTCAAAACCATACTTGGTTATGATATAACTGTATTTACTTGGCCTCCTTAAATCCCAGACTATCCTGGCTGCTAGCTCTGTTTTCATTTCTTTTTAAAATTTCTTTTATATTTTTCCAGACTTTTGTATAAATAAGAATGTAGTAGAATGAATGATCTTACTCCTCTGAGGCCCTGTCTAAATTTCAAAGTCTGTATTGAAAAGATTTTTCTTTCATATGACAATAAAGCTGAGCTTGTGGCAAGACACTAACAATAAGTTTGTTTGTTTGTTTCTTTCTTTCTTTCTTCCTTTCTTTCTTCCTTTCTTTCTTTCCTTCCTTCTTTTTTTCTGGTACTGGGGATTGAACTCATGACCTTATGGTTGTGAGGCAGGCACAGTGCCACTGAAATAAATCCCCAGCCCAACAATAAGTATTTCTGATGAAAATACTGTATGATTTAACAATGATACTATGGGCTGAATTATGCTCCCCTCAAATTCATGTCTCAAAACCTTAATCACTAGGATATGGTAATTACAAGTGAAACCTTTTGGAGAAAATGAGGTTTAGATGAGATCATGACAGTATAGCTTTCCTGATGGTATTAAAAATCCTATCGTAGAAGGAAGAGACCTCCCAAGTAGGAGGTCATATGAGCACACAGCAAGATGGCAGCCACTTCCAAGCCAAGAGAAGAGGTCACAGAATGAAATCAACATGTGGGCCCCTTGATTTTGGGGTTCTCGGCCTCTAAAACTGTGAGAAAAAAAATTCACTTCTTTATTCTTCTCAGTCAGTTTCATTTTTTATGGCCACCCAAGCAGATTCATATAAATACTGTGAAGTATATTTTACTGTGGTGGCTGGCCTTGTCATTAGAGAAGTCCATGGGCTTAATGATGGGTTTTACTCATTTTAGGAAAAATTGACTCAAAGTTTAAATTCTTTCCTAATGATATTTGGACAATCCTTGCCTCAAGACTGCTAATTTTATGTCAAGTATACATTAAGCCATATCTCAATACATAGAAAAATTTTAGGTTCTGGGGTTGACTTCTAAATTAATGATAAAATGATGTACCTCCAGATGCTAGGGCTTCAGGAGTCCTCTTTATACTTCTAGATATAAAACTGGTTTAAGAGTTGAGTGTTGCACAGGTAAGACCATTTTGTTAAAAAAAAAACAACAAAAAACTCCAACGCATGGCAACCACACACATTGCCATTTTCCCAGTCACCAGCAGGTAGCAGAGCTGTCCTGTTTCCAGTGGAAGTGAAGTGTGTGGTCACTTACCTTGGTCTGATATGAAGGGAGAGAAATTCCACAGACTCAGAAATGAGCAAGACTTATAAGGATAGTCAGAAAAAGACATATATTTACTCATATATTGCCTTCTCATTTCAAACTGTCTAGCTGGTTTAAGATTTCCTGTATATATGTATGTCTTATTTTAAACAAAGTTATAACTTTATACAAGCTTAAGATAAACAGAAAAAAATGGGACTGCTGAATGAGTAATCAAGAAAAATTACCAGCCAGGATTGTTTGGATTGTGAGAGGAGCAGTAAGCAGTAAAATAACAATGATGACGATGATGACACAAAGTCTAAGTATTCTTTTAAATTAGAAAGCATGGAAAAACACTTCCACAATACTAGATTTTATGATAATTCAAAAGCAGAAATAACATGAAATTTTTATTTTTGTTTTAAATTATGTAAAAATAATTTATGTAGTCATAAAATCAGGGGCTAAGGAGGGATGATCAATAACTGAGAATTACTTACAAAAAGAAAAAAATTTTCCCATGACCTAATTGGCATATAGTAGTTACAGCTCTAGAACAATGATCTTACGCACTGAAGTTCTTAAGACAACTTAAAATAATATATTACATATTGTCACAGGGAAATTTAAATAAGGTTCAAACTGCAAAAAACAAGTTTATTAAGAAGAATAACATTTAAATCCACACAAATTAGTTGATCTTTCTTGTTTGAAGTCTCCTAAAAATTTTTGATGATGTTCAATAAAGGGTAAGATTCAGAAAAAAATAGGGGAAAGACTAACTTATGACAAATTGAAAAGACAAATATATGTAAAAATGAATTAGAACATAGTTCATAACTACAAAATAAAAAAGACCAAATAGAAAACTATGAAATAAAAGACCAAATGGTGGAGTTGAAGGTACAAATATAATCTAAGAACAATGGAAATGTCAAGACATATTATTTTTTTCCTGTAGAGTATCAAAACAATCTGAAAGTCAAATATAAATTCACAAAAAACCAGTCATTCAAACATAAACTTTTTTTTTCCATTAAATTTGTTGATACATTTTAGGTATACAGTACAGTTCCATTCATCATTGGGATCTTGCACATTTACATGATGTATCTTGGTTCTTTTTCCATTTTTTTCTTTTCTTATAATTTTTCCTTTCCCTTCTTTCCTTTCCTCCTCCCCTCCCACTTCCCTTACCCCTTTGGACCGTTTCTTCCTTTTTCAAATTATCAATTATTCATTTTAATCATTTTAATCCTTATTTACACTTTCAGTTTCTCACACTAGAGAAACTATTTGGTATTTACACATGTGTGTCCTATTTATTTCACTTAAGAGTATGGCCTCAATATGCATCCATTTAGCTATAAATGTCTCTAGTTTCTCATTCTTTATGACTGAGTAGTACTCCATTTTATAAAAAAAAAACATCCTCCATCCCGGGCCCCCGGCCACACCACTGTGAGGTCTCAGGCTCGGCTTGGAGCCCTGCCCCGATCTGACTCTCTGCTTACCTGCTTGGGTGTCTCTAAGGCCCAGTCCCCCCACCCCCACCTCTGGCCTTCCAGCTCGTTTGCTGCCTGGTCCCACACTACAGAGGCACGGGATTATAAGGGTCCTTGTCCTGAGCGCCACAAGATAGAGCAGAAGGTAGTAACAGAAAGAGGGCTTCTCAGGCTCCTCGATGAAAACTGAAACTCAGCAGAAAAGCAAAGAGAATCTCTACAATAAAGGCACACCAGACCACCGTACTTGGTAAATTGGAGGGATTATCACCTGGGACCATGACCTTCCATCAAAACCTGCGCTATCTTCAGGGGAAGAGCAACTGGAACCTGCAATAGAACTTTGCAGAGTTCAACCCTGCAGGAGGACAGGGAGCTCAATTTGGGACTAGCAGCCAGATATCTGCCTGAATTTCCCACAGGTCTGCTGCTGGCTTGCTGAGACTCATTGACTCATAATATGCACATGGATTCCTACGTCTGTGACAGCAGAGACATACCCTGAAGGAGGCCCATAATTTTTATTTTTTGCTATTTGCATAAAAGAAATAAAATTTTCTCTAATTTTTAATTCTTAATTTTTACTTTTTTCTACTCTTTTCAAATTTTTAATTTTCTTTTCCTTTCTTTTATCTTTTCTCTCTCTCTCTCATTCTCTTGCTGTCCCACATTGCTCTTCATCTCCCTATTTGTTCCTTTTTGCCCTGAATTTGGATTGCTCCTTTATTTTTCTTTTCTTCTCTTTTTGTTTCTCTTGATTATCATTAGTTTTAAAGGAAAGTAAATATGGTATCTAGCCTCCCTGTTGCTGCTAGATGATTCTGTTCACATCTTTATTCTTTCATTCTGCCTTTTCCTCTTTCCCTTAACAATTTCTTAGAGTTTGTGTGATCTTCCTGTGTCTTCTGGCCTCACTGCTAATCTTTCCTGATCTTCCTACCTGTCCCTCCCTCCCCAAATCCTTCTAACTTCTCACCTCAAAGAGGAAAGATGCTATATTGAAAAGTTTATTCACTATAAATATATGTTGGGTTGGTCCTCAGTTTTAATTTAATTCACATAGTTAAATGTGATAGATTAATAACTACCACAAAATGTCATTTCCTAAACTGCACTTGATTCTATGGTATTGCTGATTGTATCATTTGGGCTAACATGTTGTGATTGATCTAGTCAGTTTTCCTTCCTGGTATAAGGAAAATAAAATAGCATCAGAGTCATTAGACTTTCAAAACCCAAATACAAGATATATCTGGAAGACACATCTGAAAAGAAATCATTTGACAAGGGTTTTAAACACAAGCAACAAAGATACCTACATTAAAGAATTTTGAAATATCAACCCAGGAATTAAACCAAGGACAATACCAGAAAAAAAGAAAATGAGAAGACATTTAAGCAAGGAACAAATGCAGGCTTCCATGCCACAAAAAGGAAATTCTGGGGGAAATGAGGTGGAAAAGTCTGATAATCAACCACCTGGACACCCTGAACTGATAGCACAGGAATTAACAAAGCAAATGGACCAGGCTCTAGAAAAATTCAAAACAGAAATAATCTCGCAGATAAATATAGACATGGTGAGCAGAGTGAAAGACATGATTAGAAGTTCTAGAGCAGAAACAGATAAGAAAATAGATGAGATCAGAAGCATGCTGGAAGCCATGAATGCCCAGCATAAGAAAGAAATGGAAACCATGATTGCCCAACATTAGAAAGAAATGGAATCCATGAAACAGATTCAAACAGATATTCAGGAGATTAAAAACTCCATTGAAAGCATTCAGAGAAGACTAAGAGAATCTGAAGGCAGAATATCAGATATAGAAGACAGGATTGCAGTTAAGGACCATGAAAACAGAGGCCTCTTAAAGATAGTAAGGGGCCATGAGAAATCAATCCAACAGCTGCTAGATGATGCAAATAAAAATAACATAAGACTGATAGGAGTCCACGAAAAAACAGGAGAAAGTACAATTGACATAAAAAAAAACTGTTCACAGAAGTAATAGTAGAAAACTTCCCAGACAGAGGTAGAGAATTGGACATGCAGATAAATGAGGCATACACAACTCCAACTAGCCACAACCAAAAAAAATCTACTCCTAGGCATATAATAGTCAAGATCTCAGAAACCCAATGGAAGAACAAAATTCTACAGGCAGTGAGAGAAAAGAAACAAACCACCTACAAAGGAAAGCCCATCAGAATCACGGCAGATTTTTCAACACAAATCCTCAAATCAAGGAGAACCTGGAATGAAGTATTTCAAGCCCTGAAAGAAAATAACTTCCAACCTAGACTGTTGTGTCTGGCAAAATTATCTTTCAAAATCAATGGGGAAATTAGATACTTCCACAACAAAGAGCACCTGAGAAATTTCATGAACACCAAGCCAGAACTCCAAACAATTTTAAGCAATACTCTAGAAAAAGACAATGAAGTTCACAACTCCATGAGACCCAACAAAGAGAAGACACCATGCAAGGAAAGATGCTAAAGGGAAAGGGGGGGGGGTAAGAAATAAAAGAGGCAACAACAGTAAAACATCATGACAAGGATGAGTCAAGATCTCTCAATTATAACTATCAGTGTTAATGGCCTCAATTCACCAATCAAAAAAAATAGACTGACAGAATGGATTAAGAAGCAAAACCCAGCAATATGCTGTATACAAGAAACACACTTAACTCAAAAGGAAATTCTTAGACTGAAAGTAAAAGAATGGAAAACAGTTCTCCATGTGACAGGAACCCAACAAAAAGCATGTATAGCCATCTTATTTGCAGACAAAGTAGATTTCAAACCAAAACTAATTAAGAGAGACAAAGATGGTCAACACATACTTGTGAAGGGAGCAATTCAAGAGGAAGTGATGACAACCCTAAATATGTTTGCACCAAATAGGAATGCCCCCAACTATACAAAACAAATATTAATGGACATGAAAAACCAAATAAGCACTATTATAATTGTAGTGGGGGACATCAACACCCCTCTATCACAAATAGACAGATCATCTAGAAAATAATTTAACATTGAAATTCTAGAACTGAACCAAACTATTGAACAAATGGACTTAATAGATGTTTACAGACTGCTCCATCCCACAAAATCAGAATACACCTTCTTTTCAGCTGATCACTGGTAATTCTCCAAAATTGATCACATGCTAGCTCATAGGACATATCTAAGTAAATGCAAAAGAATTGAAGCTATCCCCTGTATATTATCAGACCATAATGCAATAAAATTGGAGATCAATAACATAAGAAACTGAAAACTACCACAAACACCTGGAAATTGAATAACACCATCCTGAACAACTAATGGGTGACAGAGGAAATTAAAGTACAAATTAGACAGTTTCTATAAGTAAATGATAATGCCACTACAACATACAGGAATCTGTGGGAAAAAATGAAAGCAGTTCTACGTGAGAAATTCATAGCAGTGAATGCCCATATTAGGACAACAAACAGAACTCAGTTAAATAACCTAATGCAGAACCTCAAGATCCTAGAGAAAGAAGAGCATAACAAAACCAAAGCTTGTACAAGAAAGGAAATTATAAAGATCTGAGCAGAAATCAATGCAATGGAGACTAA
>NW_004624761.1:2313327-2367188 GCF_000247695.1 Heterocephalus glaber
TTATTACATTTTCAATTTCATTCATTGTTATTGAGGTGTTTAGAATTTCTATATCTTCTTCATTTAACCTTGGCAATTTGTATGTATCTAGGAATCTGTCCATTTCTTCTGTGTTTTCCATTTTATTAGAGTACAGTTTCTCAAAGTAAGAATTGATGATGCTTTGGATTTCTCCTGAATCTGTTGTGACTTCACCTTTTTCATTCTTGATTGCATATATTTGCTCCTTTTCTTTCCTTTTTTTGATAAGGTTGGCTAAAGGTTTATTGATTTTATTTATTCTTTCAAAAAACCAACTCTTTTTTTCATTGATTTTTTTGTATCATTCTCTTAGTCTCCATTGCATTGATTTCTGCTCAGATCTTTATAATTTCCTTTCTTGTACAAGCTTTGGTTTTGTTATGCTCTTCTTTCTCTAGGATCTTGAGGTTCTGCATTAGGTTATTTAACTGAGTTCTGTTTGTTGTCCTAATATGGGCATTCACTGCTATGAATTTCTCACGTAGAACTGCTTTCATTTTTTCCCACAGATTCCTGTATGTTGTAGTGGCATTATCATTTACTTATAGAAACTGTCTAATTTGTACTTTAATTTCCTCTGTCACCCATTAGTTGTTCAGGATGGTGTTATTCAATTTCCAGGTGTTTGTGGTAGTTTTCAGTTTCTTATGTTATTGATCTCCAATTTTATTGTACTATGGTCTGATAATATACAGGGGATAGCTTCAATTCTTTTGCATTTACTTAGATATGTCCTATGAGCTCACATGTGGTCTGTTTTGGAGAATGACCTGTGTGCAGTAGAAAAGAAAGTGTATTCTGATTTTGTGGGGATGGAACACTATAAACATCTATTAAGTCCACTTGTTCAATAGTTTGGTTCAGTTCTAGAATTTCATTGTTAATTTTTTGTCTAGGTATTCTGTCTATTTGTGATAGTGATGTATTGATGTCCCCCACTACAATTGCATTAGTTCTTATTTGGATTTTCATGTCCATTAGTATTTGTTTTGTAAAGTTGATGACATTCGTATTTGGTGCATATATATTTATGATTTTCATCTCTTCCTCATTGATTGTTCCCTTCACAAGGATGTAGTGACCATCTTTGTCTCTCTTAATTAGTTTTGTTTGAAATCTACTTTGTCTGCAAATAAGATTGCTACCCCTGCTTTTTCCTGGGTTCCTGTCATGTGGAGAACTGTTTTACAACCTTTTACTTTCAGTCTATGAATTTTTTTTTTGAGTTAGGCGTGTTTCTTGTATACAGCATATTGCTGGATTTTGCTTCTTAATCCATTCTGCTGGTCTATTTGTTTTGATTGGTGAATTGAGGCCATGAACATTGATGATTATAAATGATATATATTGACCCCTCCTTGTCATGACATTTTACTGTTATTGGCTCTTTTTTTGCTTATTTTTCCCCCTTTCCCTTTAATGTTTTGCCTTACCTGGTGGTTTCCCTCTGTTGGGCCTCAGGGAGTTGTGACTTTCATTGTCTTTTTCTAGGATATTGTTTAGAATTACTTGGAGTACTGCTTTGATGTTCATGAAATAGGTCCTTTGGGTGTTATAGGAGTCTTTTCTTATTTTTTGAAGGATTCTTGACCTTTTGATTTTGGTGTTGATGGTTTTGAGTCTTCTCCATTCCAGTTTGACTTTTGTGCATTTTTGGCTGGAGTATTTCGTATTGATTTCTTCACTGGTGCTTTCTCTTCAGCTTCTTCATCATCAAAATCATCATCATCATCTTCATCAGCAGCTAGTTTTACTTTTTTCTGTGCAAACTTGCTACCACTTTCAGTGGCAGATCACTTTCCAGATATACTTAAGAGTTTGACATCCTCTTCCTCCTCCTCCTCTGATTCTGCATCTTCCTCCACAGCCACTAATTGCTGTGCACTAATATGCACAGGCCCTGAACCACACTTCAAACTTAATACAACAGGTGGTGTAATTTCAAAGCCCCCAAGGGAAACCGTTGGCTGTACAGACATTTTCAAAGTTGTTAGTGCTCCTTTAATTGGATTGGTTTCATAATCCATTGCCTTTTCTTCCCCAATCTGCAATTCATCCTTTGCACCAGCCCCTAAACTGACTGTTCTTAATGACAACTGGTGTTTATTTTCATCTTTATCACCTTAAAGTCATAATCTTTGTCGGCCTTTAGTTCACAACAAAAAAGATAGTTCTGGGGCCTCAGGGTGTTCATGTCCATATCCATCAAATCTTCCATGGAGTGGTGGCACTCAGGTGGGAGAGAACATGGACAGAAATAAACATCTACTGTCCCCAGAGAACAGTCGCACAGGACGGAATCCCACCCAACCCTAAACTTTTTATCTGAGAAATCTGTCAGTTGAATTAATCCATATTAGTAGAAATGAATGACACATCAGGCCGCATTTTACTGCTATACCCTAATAAATATCACTAGCTGGTCTCTATAAGGAACTGAACATCTATTATTGCTTGATTTATTTAGATATGGGAAGTTTTTAAAATATGATTTTGTGTTGTTCCCTCTGTATTTTGGACAATTAATATTATATTATACTAAAGTCTAAATATTTTACTTGTAAAATTATTATTTCTATAAATTCTAAGAAAAATAGAAAATATTATCTTTTTTCCGACTAAAAGCTTCAGCTTTTAATAATGGCAGTCATTTTGCCATTTAAGAAACAAATTTAGGCGAGAAAAAAATCTTCCCTATAAAAATAAAATGCATCAATATTATAAAATTATAACTTTTTAACCTCTGCAATTTAAAATGCTCCCCTGTGGGCTGGAGTTTTACCTCAGTGGTTCCGCTGCCGGCCTCTCAAGCAGAAGAACCTCAGTTCTATCCCGGTACCAAAAAAAAATGCTCCCCTGTAATACTACCCCTTCATTTAACACCTTTCCTGTACCATCACATTTTCAAGAGAAAACAGTATTACAGCAAAGCTTATTTTTAATTTAACGCAAGGATTTGTACAATAATTTAAAAAAATACCTTTGGCCTTAGGGGCCTTTTTCCTCCTTTTTTACATATTAAAAATGCTGCCACAATAACCAGTGTTTGGGAAAGAATCTTGAACTGACAAGATTTCAATACAGTAAAGTTTCCAAATTGCAATTTATAGTGCACATAACAGTGAGCGAGGTTCTCAATAAACATAGATGAGGATGCCTATTTTAGACAATCTACTTCAAGTAAAAAAAATAAATTCACAGGCACCCATCAGCTACTACTTTAGCTTCTAGCAGTGTCTTAATCTGAGAAACAAATGCTTCACAAACTGTAAGTTTACTGGGACAAGTAATTAAAAGACCAAGTGGTTGATAATAGTATACTCAAACCCAAGCTATAGTATGAATAGAAAATATTATCTTCTAAAAATAGTACTCATAGCCAAAATGTACATTCTTCCCATCACACTTCTTTCCATATATAAACTGGCTGATTCTGCACATCAACCCTCAGAGTTACATACAACTATTATCATCTCCATTTTATAGATGAAGACACTTAGGTAAAAATAGTGACTTGCCTAAGTCTCAAAGCCCACCCCAAGACTAGTCTAACTAGTTTCTAAATAGCACTTACTGATCTCCACCTCCTAATGTTTATATTATATTAATTTTCTGTTGATGCCTTAACAAATAGTCACAGATCTGTAGCTGAAAGCAAAACAAATATATTATCTTATAATTTCTTTACACTGAATGTCTGGGTACAGTGGCTTTGCTGGAAGTCTCATCAGGTCAAAAGTGAATGTGAAGTTTTGTTCATGAAATCTTTTCCTACACCAATGTCTTCAAGAGTTCTACCTAATCTGTCTTCCAACCAGTTTAGTTTTTTCTGTTTTAATATTTAGATCTTTGATCCATTTTTATTTTAGTTTAGTGTATAATGAGAGATATAGGTCTAGTTTTAATCTTTGGCAACTTGAAAGCTAATTTTTCCAGCACCATTTAGTAAAGAGGTTATTTTTCCTTCAGTGAGGGTGTTTGGCTCCTTTGTCAAAGATGAGGTATAACAGATAATGTGTAATAAGAAGAAAAGGTCCAAAGGGAAGGGGAAGTGTGAGGAGTAGGGGAAAGGAAAGAAGGGGAAGGAATACATATGAGAAAAAGAAAAAATGGAAACAAAGTCTTTGTAGATAGGGAGGGATGTTGGGGTTGAAGGCAGGGTAGGGAAATGAGGATAAAACAAGAACCAAGAAATATCATGTAAAGGTACAGATTCCCAATGATAAATGTCATCATATTGTATTCATAAAATGTACCAATAAACTTAATGAAAAAAAAAGTGAATATGGAATCTTTTGGGATCATTTGATTTCTAGACTCCTTAAGGAAAAGTCACCTCGTCAAAATTGAGATCCAAAATCTCTCTGTATCTCTGAGGTCAAGGTTCACGCTGATTCTCTTCCCTCATGGAAGCCCTCTGCTACTGCTTGCCCTGAGGCATTTTGAAGTTGTTAGTTTGAGTCTTTTTTACCACTATAGGACTATAGGACTGTTGTGGTTTATAACTAGATGTCCCCTAAGAGCCTCACGACCTCATAGTTGGGGACTATGGAAGGTGACTGTATTCTGCAGGTCCTATTGTTGACTTGCTGTTAGCAGGTGGGGTCTGGTCAGAGAGGTGGTCACTGGGTAGTGACCTAGAAGGGTTTATCTCCCTCCTCTCCTCCATTCAATCTCTGCTTCCTGGGCACTGTGACATGAGCAGCTTTCCTCTGCCTTGGCCCTTCTACCATCCTGCTTTTGCCTGCAGCCAGCTGACCATGCAAGGTCAGAAACTTCTAAAATGTGAGCCAAAATAAGCTTCTCCTTTTCATTGAGGGTATTTGGTATTTTGTCCCAGCCATGAGGAGGAAAGTAATTAAGATGAGGACTGAGGTCTTCATTTCCTTGTTGGCTATAAAGCAGAAACATTTTGAGTTTCTAGAAGCTATCTGTATTCCCTGGCTCATATCCCTTTTTCTCCATCTTCAGACGGAGCAACAGCAAATGGAATCTCTTTGGCCTCTCTTGCCTCACCTCTTCTCTGATTTTCTTCTTAATCTCATACCTCTGATACCAACCAGAGAAAAATCATGGCCTTTAAGGGTTCATGTGACTAGATTAGGTCCACCTAGATGATTCAGATAGACAATCTCCTTAGTCCTCAGCCCATTTGATTAGTAAATTTAATTCCATCTTCAAAGTTCCTTCATAGCAGCCTATAGATTAGCATGAATGATAAGGGATAGAATCTTGTGGGGATCATTTTCATAATTCTGCTGACCACCCATCTCCTTGTACAATCTTTCTTTCTTGAAGGTGAGTTAGCCTATTGATGGTGCCTCACTATATACAATTATGTTAGGATGTCTCATGTCTAATTTAGGTTATGTAACACTGTGACTTTGGTCTTGCTAGCAGACCCTCTTTACTTGGCTTTGATGAAAGCAGCTGCCATGTTTGAGAGGTGCAAATAGCAAAGAAATAAATGTGGCTTCTGGCCTACAATCATCAAAGAAAACTTAGCAAAGGTCCTTAGTCACCAAAAGACTAAATCCTGCCTGCAAGCACACAGACTTGGAAATGGATGGTGTTATGGTTTAGATCTAAAATGTCCCCCAAAAGTCTCATGTGTTCAGAGATGAGGCTTTTTGACAGTAAATGGATCATGATGTTACTATATGCACTAGTGGACTGATCAATTCATTGATGAGTTCAGGGCTAAAATTGCTATTAGGAGGTAAGGGCTAGTCAGAGGAGGTGGGTCCTGGGGCCTTGACCTGAAAGGATATATTGTCCCTGGCTCCTCTCTTCTCTCTATGCTTTCTGGCTGCCATGGGTTGAACAGCTTTGTTCATTCACAGCCTTCCACCATGCTGTTTTTGCTTTGGAGCTAGCCAGTGGTGGACTGAACCCAGTGAAACCATAAGCCAGAATAAGTCTCTTCTTTAATTTTCTGGTGTCAGATATTTTGTCCCAGCAATGGGAAAGATGAGTAATACAGATGGTTTGCAACTCAGGGTTACAGTTTTACCTCTAGTCATCACATTGATCCAAACTTTTGAAAGTCTCTGAGGCACAGGACACAGAGAACCATGCCCAAACACCTGCCACACATTATCTGTGCAATAATAAATATATACGGTTTGAAACCCCTAAATTTATGGTAACTTCCTGTGCAGCAATGGGTAACTGCTGCACTTTATTTGGCTTTGGAGATCATTTTATATACTGCTAAGATGTACTTGTAGTATGAGATGCAACTCAGTCCATAAATCAAGGTTTATCCTCCATTTTCTATTGTTATACTCATTCATCTGTGCAATCAGCATATTTTAAATGTTATCATGGTCAAAGTTTGTCTTTTGGAGGTTAAAAATATTAAAACAGGGCTTACACAATAATGGTAGGAACTAACAAAAAAACCACCATTTTCTACTGCAAAGATTTGTACAAAGCACTATGCCAAGAACACAGAAAAATATACTTCACTATGCTCTCCTCAAGGAAATATTTCTGCAAGATATCATATTTTACTTTATCATATCATCTTTATTAAAAAGATGCTTAGGCATTCTAAACTAACAAGCCCAGTATGGATTCCTACATACTGCTGTACTAAGACCACAACAGCACAGGGCAAAAAAGAGGCTGCTCAGGAAACTGGATATTGATGGCAAAGTATCCAAAGGGAAGCAGTGGTCAGATCAAGAGTTTCATCAAGCTAACAGCAAGATGAGATCTCGTTTTAGAATTATCTCTGTAAAACACAACTGAGAATAAATGGGCAGGTTGGTAGGAGAGAATGGAAGTAGAAAAATCAGTTAATGGTCTAGGCAAGAAGTCCCCGGTACCAAAAAAAAAAAAAAAAAAAGAAGTACTAGAAAACCTCACTGAGGTAGTATTGAAAGAGGTAAGAAAACCAATAGAAACCTTGACTTCATACATAAGCAGGAAGAAAAATAAAATAATTTAGAAACTAATTAGATATTGCAGTGAGAGAGGGGCACAAGTCTTAGAGATTTTCATGTTGTGTCTTAGAGTAATGGGTATATAGAATTTGACTAATACAGAGAAAATATGAGTAAGAAGGCTGTCAGGTTGGAGTTGGAGTTTAGTGATAGACAAGGTTTAGAAGCTGTTGAGACATCTATGAAGCAGTCGATATTTAGGAGGCATTTAGAATTATCATTTAAATCAGGAGCTCAGAAAAATAATAAGTTGAGCTGTAGATATAGATTTAGAGCTCAATTCCAAACAGGTGAGCGTACATGAAATCTCTCAGAAATGTATTGAGACCAAAAAATTTTTAAAAAAGAAAATGGAGAAAATAGAATTGAGTAGAATAAGAACAACTAGGAAGCAAACATGAAAATAAAAAGAGCTTGTATACTGAGACAAGCAGAGGTATTACCAAGCATTGGTAAAGAATGGCCAGAGATTGAAAGAAGAGACATTTTCAAGACATTTTACAGTCTTTCATAGCTTTTAAACTAATTTTGAAGAAAATAGTTGCTAGAGTAGCCATCTAGAGTAGTTTAAATTATATCATAAATCACTCAAAAACTGATATACATATATTTCATTTTGTTAGGATTTTGTGGATTATTTATTTTCAATGAAAAGTAATATAACTTAAAGTTTAGGAGCCTGAGTACCAGAGCCGTCAGCCAGGGTTAGAACACAGGGTTTACCAGTTACTAATATGGATGGGGAAAGTTTATTTACTTGAGTTTAAATTTTTCCATTTCAAAAAAGGATTGTAACATGAATCATAAATTAGGAAAAGTTCAGTGTAAAATACAAGAGTGCCTATGATAGAGTTATGACTCAAAGGGAACTGCCATACTTCTACATCCCAATTCAGATAATGAAGCTCTGTAATCTCATATTTGGGACCACTGCAGCTTTATTATGCTATATACATTTTCACATCGTCTCTATAAAATATATTTTATTAACAGGATTTAAAGTGGTCAATTGACACTAAAAATTATGAAGAGCAAGGGAGGTGCAGTGATGTGTAGTTTCCAAAGTCTTCCTGGAGAAACATGGCATAAATACATAAAGGCCAATATGTTGAGGAAAGTTTTAATTAGGCTTAAGTGAGTTCTTACAAATTATTAGAAAATGTAATTTTCTAAGAGTCACTATCCAGACAATCTTGTGAAAATTCAGGAGGATCTTTAAAAAGCTCTAGTAAATATTTTAATGATTTACAATTGTAAAGAAATATTTTGCAATATTGATTTTCTTTAAAATGTTTATCTTAGTATTACTGCTGGCTTTTGATAAAATATTTTTAAAATGGCATATCATTTAAAAAAAACCCCTCTTTCTCTATCCTGTAAAAGGAAAAGTAAAAATATGGTAACTGATTCATCCTAGAGTTTATTTTTCTAATTCTGAGATGGCTATGCCAATGGAAAAGGCCTCTTGGAAACTTGCAAAAGAACTTTTGGAGAGTAAGGAGAACTTCATGATTCCTATTTTGTTTTTAGAATAAAAGTAATCTAAAATCTATTTATTTTAAAATATTTCTTTAAATAAACACTGTTATTTCCTTTCTCTTCTTACCTTGGAACAAACGTATCTTACGGAATAGATTTTCACACATCCAATGTCAGCAGCATCATCTATTAAAATGAATAAAGCCAGGTAATGCAGGGATCATGGGGTTTGGCACAACTGAAATCAACCTCATATATTTATAGTAAACAGTGTGTGCTGGACTTTTAAGAAGGAGCAATAAGCTATAATATTTTGCTTATGTAGTATGTTCAGAGTTATGTACTTCTCTGTCAATTACTTTTAAAACCATAATAAAAATACTGTATGTTATAGATATGTGAATCTAGGAAAATTCACATCTTAGTTTAGTGCCCATATTTCATTATTCAAAGCACTTATAAATGAAAGCTGCTTTAAAAAACTTGTTAGTTGACTCTGTTGTAGTCAATAGGAAATTTCATACTGTAATAATAAGCTATTGTGCTGTAATTGACTGAAATGGCCAGATCTTCAATTGATTCATTTTCTGAGGAAGCAGAAATAACCAAGTCAGCCTTACTGTAGTACATTTCACTGCACATAGCTGGATAAACTGAACCATTATTTTTTGCTTGCCTGTAAATACTGCGAGTTGTATATCACTTAAGTTCCATAGGTAAAATAAATCCTATATTGCTTATTCCACAGTTTTAATAGTGTTCATGTCAATATTCACAGAAACATACACAGAAGCTACTATGAATATCTCATTTCTCCCGATGTCATCACTGCTCATCTCTGACTGCTTCCTACATAGATTATTTAGAACAATCATCTTATTTTTCAGCTGATCTATTAGGTATTCAAAATGAGCAAATATGGAATATTTCTATGAATAAAACATAATGCCAATTATATCAATCTCTTACAAAGAAACATTTCTAGGTTTTTACTAATACATTTTTAAAAACTTAATGTTTTATTTCTGTTTTTCTTGTTATGTAGATGTCTCATTCTCTTCAGTCTACATGTCTCAGTATCATTTTGTCTTTCCATCTCTCCCTGTACATCTTAACTGTTATTTAAGGACAGTCAAAATAATTTTAAGTATGCCTTTTATTTACAAAAAAATGTAGAATCCAATCTCTTAACATTAATCTGAATTAATTTTTACTTCTTTTGCATTTCTTTGGCACATAGCATCACTCTTAAAGAAAATTATCATAATATAACTGAATATTCATACAGATATGTTTATCTTATAGATTATTAATCATATATTAATGAGATGATTTGTACTTGATTTTTCATGTTCTCCATATCACCCAAAAGAGCATCTTACATATTTGGAATAAATTAATGAATATTTTCCAGTGATATTGACAAGTTTTACATTTACACAAACTCATAAGGCAAAAAGTACAGCCAGTATAATTAAAATGGACAATTTAGCTTAATAGTTCTACATGCTAATATTTGGAATCACATCAATAAAGCAACTGTTTAATTGATGGACTAGTTTGATTCTTAACACTAACATTGCACTGGCATAGAAAAGGACAATGAAGAATATAATCTGATATATTGAGGGTTTTTGTTGGTATGATGTTTAATATGTGCCATGATGGCTTTGAGAAAACAGGGCACTTTTATTGAATTACATCTAATAATGTTTGAAAATAAATGAAAGACCACATTTTAAAATATCTTGGAAACATGATTCTAATTTTGTTGCCAACATTCTGCTATCCCATTTGTTATCAGCATCCATTCATGTCTTTCATTTTAATATATTTGAAACATATCAGAAACACAGTTCCAATGACAGCACTGAAATTGACTAATTAGAAGTTATATTCATGAAAATATATTTACTTTTTTATTCAATAATGGTATTTTGTGTTGTAGGAAATTGGAGTATATATATACATTTTTTTTTCAATCAAGGCATCATTTTATTTGAATCTTGTCTCTATCAACTACTGGTTGTGTGACATTTATTAGTTGGTCATTTTCTTGAGCCTTCATCTGTAAAACGAAGGTCACAATTTTTAACTCAATTTATTAATGTTGAAATATGATTTGATGTAAAAGTTTTCAAATGGTTCTTGTCACATAGTAAACACTCAACGGGCAATAATAAATATAATTACACTTATTAATACTTGCACTCATTTGTTGTTTTCACTATACTGATGCTTATTCATATCACTGATTATTCTTTTATAGTCTTTAACCGTAATTATATTTTAGTATATGTGCTGCTAAAGCTAGCACTTGACTGTAATTATAAATGGGCACAAGTTTTCTAATTTTGAGCCATGCTATCAAGGATGATATGACTAATAATTGCCACATTGTGTGATGTTTGGCCACTGAAAATCAGATTATTTTTATATAAATAGAAAATAAAATGTTTGTTATTTTTAATCACTGTATGCTATCAGAAATAAGTGATTTTGTTCTCTTTGCTTTAAGTAAATTAGTAATATTGTTTATTATAGAATATTAGATTTCTAATGGAAAAATTCAGTCATACAATTTTTTAAACTTGGAGTGTAATTTAATATGCTTATAGTTTTGACTTTCATTCTAGAGAAGAAAGAATAAAAATTAATTAAATCAACAAAATTAAATAAAAAATAACAACAAAATGATTCACTGTCTTAAAGAACATGTGTTGTTGTTGTTGTTGTTGTTGTTGTTGTTGTGCACCCTTCGTTGGGAGTTGAAAGACCTGTATTCCCATCTAACATATACCTTTAAGTAATTTTGTTTTCTTGGGAAGTTTTTAAATTTCCTCATGCTTTATTTTCTTCCACTTAAAATTACAGCACAAACTATTTCCCAGGGCACCTTTCTGAAAAGGTTCACCTATTCCTACTTTTACCTCTTTCTAGAAATTTCCTATGAGGGATGCTTTTAAGCAAGAGTGGATCTTGACCCAACTCATGAGCATCTTGGCTCATGTTCATGGGGCCTGGAACTGGGGTCTGGATTGCACTGAGGGTACCTCTTGCAGAGGAACATTGCACAGTCACTATGCCTCATTCCTGTCCAATATCTTCCTTGGTGTCAACTGTTGTCTGTGGTGGTCTTGTGAGTCTGAAACCACAGGAAAGCTCACAAAGACCAGTCAGTGATTCACCTGGTGTAGAAATGGGATAGATTTTAAGACCACTATTCCAATTTGAACAAGGCACAGTGAGATTTAAAACGATGGGAAGGGAGATGCCAGCAGAATATGGTATCTATGTAGAAGGCCTCATCCTCTTGAAGTGGGAATACTTTGTAGCTTATGATGGAGCATAACTCTATCCCCTGTGGGAGAATAAAGATGGAAGAGAAGCCAAATGTAGGTACCAGGAAGAAGAATGACTCAATGTCCTGTAACATCCATGAAATGAAATTCAGACTTGATGCAGTCTTCAATTATATGGGTGTTTTATCACTCATGAAATTTTGAGGTTGTTTACGTGGACTTATCTACTCTACAGTGTTTTCATGTACATAGACTCTCTGACTTTTCAGTTTTCCCTGCTTACCATATTGGTAATTGACACTTCGGTAGGACATATTGGTAATTTGTCCTTATGCACGAAACCTAGTGATTTCAAATACAGGTATTCTGTTCATATTTAAGAAAGAATGGGGGAGTGTACCACTGAACTTACTATACAGAAGCATACATTTCCCAGAGGCTACTAGTGGACTTTTGTTTACCTCTCATTGTCCAATGTGACTGAGAATCGTCACTTTCAGTTGTGGTGATAGGTAGGAAAGTGGATATTTAGCTTTTTCTAGACTCTAAATTGAAAACAGAACAAAAAGGAAAGTCAGAAAAAGTTTTTTTTTTAACAAAACAAATTGCCATATCAAGAGATCTGTAAGGCATATTATTTAAGAAATAATTATAAATTTCAAAATGACTAGCTAGCATTGTTAATTACAAAAGGTAAGATTTAGAAAAGGAATAAAATATTTCTAAGCTTTTAAATATATACCTTATATAGTAAAGGTCATTTAGCTTTTCTGTAGAAATTAATTTTTTATCAGGGAAAAAAATTGTAGAAAGAAGAGTTGTTCCCAATGGAATGGATTCACTTATGAAGAAGAAAATTCTGATGATTCAAATTCAGGCTGAAAATTTTTAAAGAACTCTTTACTGTAGATATTATACAGGAAATTCTTAATTAGTTCAAAGAGATGACAAATTTACTACTAATTCTTTCCAACAAATTCATTATATAATTCTAATGTCCTTTATTTCTCTTCACTTTATTTCAACATGACTTGTAGACTTGCTAATATAGGAGCAAGTTTACATTAGGCAGAATTCTAAAATTACCATTGAAAAGGCTTTTTATTTGGTTCTCAAAAAGGGCCCATTACTTCTATGAATATAATTGAATGAATGAATATAAGCATTTAGTAAGTTGTCCTTTATATAAAATGACATTTTGCAAAGCTATAAAGCAATTAATAGGTAAGGTGACATATGAAGAGTATTTGCTGTTTTACAGTACTTCCCATTGCAATCTGACCATTGAATGTGCTTTAAAGTTATGCTGTTGCTCTCATAACTCATGGAATATAGTTTATAATAACAATCATCTTCTCAAATTGGTCATTACCAAAGTTAATGAGCTGTTTATTAGAACATCAACCTTGGCTTTGCCTCTGTCTCTTAATTAGCACATCTGTCATCAACTACAGTGGGTAAGAATTTCTGTGTAAAAGACAGCTCTAGTAATGATGGCACCATTAAGAGGACATCTCTATATATTTGGATGGATCATCAAATTTGCATTGGCCTACCACAAACAGGACCCTATGAAGCTTTAAGTAGTTTGGCAGGCCCAAAAGGTAAAATTCAAACAGCAAATAGAACATTAGCCTCCTTTGAGGAACATTTGCATAGAAAATTATTTATCATCACTGTTAAGAAAGATAATCCCACAAAACAATTTCCTGTCCCTTCACATGAAGATGCCATTCCTACCCTGTTGGTAAACAAAGCTGACCAGAGTGCAAGCTCTTCAACACAGACACATGCTCTTCCTCCATATGCACTTCATTCACTCAACAAATACTATCCTGGGCCAGGGATTTAGCTCAGTGGCACTATGCCTGCCTTGCAAGCATAAGGTCCTTAGTTCAATCCCTGGAACCGGGAAAAACAAAACAAAACAAAGCAAATTCTATCCTATTCCACCTATATAGTTGCCATTAGAAGGTTAATAACATATTGAAGCTCCCAACTGAACATCTGTAATATTCATAGGCATTGAAACGTAGACATTTGGAAAAAGGAAAATATTGCATTACCATTTTTCTAAAAAGGGCTGAAAGATATTGAATTTTTAAACTTTCCTTTGAAAATTTGAGACTGGCAGATCATGGCACATTGACAAATACAATAGAACAAACAAAAAAATCCCAAATGTAGTCTCTCAGGGTTAGGGTTACGGTTAGGGTTAGGGCTAGGGTTAGAGAAGTCTGCTGTGATTCTGATGGGCTTTCCTTTGTATGTGATTTGTTTCTTTTCTCTCACTGCTTGTAGAATTTTGTTCTTCTATTGGATTTCTGGAATCCTATTATATGCCTATGTGTAGATTTTTTTTGATCAAGGCTATTTGGAGTCCTATATGCCTCACTTATCTGTATGTCATGTTCTTTCCCCCTGCTTGGGAAGTTTTCTGTCATCACTTCTGTTAATAGTTTTTTTATGTCATCTGCACTCTCTATTGTTTCTTCATTGACTCCAATCAGTCTTATGTTATTCTTCTTTGCATCATCTAGCAGCTGCTGGATTGATTTCTCATATTCCTTTACAATTTTAAAGCAATTTTTCTTTTCCTGTTCACTAATTGCAATCTTTTCTTCTATATCTGAAATTCTATACTCACATTGGTTCATTCTGCTGTGCAGACTTTCGATGGAGTTTTTAATCTCCTGGAAATCTGTTTGCATCTGTTTTATGGATTCCATTTGTTTCCTATGTTGGCATTCCATCATGTTCCTCAGATCCTCTATTTTTTTATCTGTGTCCTCTCTAGATTTATTAATCATGTCTTGCACCATGAGCAAAATCTTTGCTGTTTATCTGAGTAATTATTTCTGATTTCATTTTCCCCAGATCCTCTTTTGTTGCCAGTTCAGAGAGTCAAGGTGGTTGAGCAACAGATTTTTCCATCTCATTTCCCTTTGGGGTTGCTGTAGGTGATCCAGAAGTCTGTTTTTGAGACTTGTTTACGTGTCTTCTCATTTCCATGGGGGGGGGTGCTTCTGGTGCCCACGCGGCTCACCTTCTCTGCCCTAGGAGCTTGGGATGGTGGCGGGGGAGCTTCCTTCCGGGTGCTGGGACTGGTTCAGCTTCTCTGCCCTAGGAGCTTGGTATTATGGCAGGGGAGCTTCCTTCCAGGTGCTGGGACCAGTTCACTTTCTCTGCCCTAGTAGCTTGGGCAACAATAGCTTTTTAAATAGTAATGGAACTATTTCCTTTCAAAAGTATCTGCAAATTGGATATTTTGCTCCCAAGATGAAATTACAAAATCATAAGTGATAAAAGATGATATTATACTGAAATGCAGTTTGATATAGGAATATTCATTTTATTTGAAATACCTATTAAAAACCCAAAGATGAAAATATGATGATGAGTTTAAAATAAGAGAAAGAATATGAAAACACCCATAAGATTAAATTCATACTTCTAGGTTATTTATTTTGATGGTTTTGAGTATGATTGGATAAATTTTTTTAAATCTTTACGTTCCAATGTGAGTTTCATGGGTCAGATTAAATAGGCCCATTAAATTTTAACCTAAAGCCTTATTTGAAATTTCTAAATTATCAAATCACAAAAAAAAGAGAGTTTCTTTGATAGTCTTTTCACAAATGCTGACCATCTATCATGCTTCACCTAGGAGAGTCTTTGCTTACTAACAGGAACTCCAGTGCACATACACATGCTAAGAGTACCCTCTTTTGCTCTGAGAAAGTTTCCTTGGGTGATATATTATATGGCCATCCAACTTTGTGTGAGAAAGGTAAGTGTTGACCTTTTGGTGCAATGAAGCCCCTTTAGCACTGTATGATTTTTTTCTACATCATAGATTTTGATTTTAAAAAGCAGGTGCATTTTTAAGAAATAAGAGAAGCCAGCATACATTGATTGCTGCCTTGACCTCATTATGTTGATAAGGACATTTGTGAATATTGTCTAAGTTAAGGTAATAAACACCCCAGGTAGAAGGTTAATGACACATTTAGCATCAGTGGGGTGCCAGACAGTTTTTCTCAAAAAACAAAAAACAATACAGTTCAAGCTGGTAAACCTTCTGTCCTGTTCATGTAGAACAAAGATATCATCATGTTTCTACAAAAGGAATATAACTCAAAAAGAGGAAAACATCATGCTGAGAATTAAGCAATTGGCTGACTACATTGTTTTGCCAAAGAATAACAAACTTAAAATGTAGTTAAGTTATGTATAACAGCAGTTTTCTGTAATCTTTTGAGCCTCCTGCTATGGTGCTGCTAATCTGGATGTTACTACTGGCTGACAGCAAAGACAGCACTATGACAAATTTATGAACTGATGAGTCATTTTCTGCATTCATTCAGCTAATGAGCAAAACAAGTCATTATTTTTAAGCTTAATTATCACTTCCTTATTTAATACTGGAAGTGCGCACTAATTCTGATAAGCTGCTTTTCCACCAAATAACTTTATGCAAAGTCCAGCAGTGTCTTGAGGCTAATGACACCTGGTATAGTTTTCACATGCATGGGCTTTTGATTCACTAGCCCAATGCCACCTCTGCTTAATAAAAGAGACAAACAATCTTCAATGCCAGGCTGAGATGTCTAATAGAGGAGAGAAATAGAGTTGGCCCTTCTTGTCCCCACATTTCCGTCTGAGAATTCAACCAACTGCAGATCTAAAACATGGAGAGAGGAGGGTGGGAAGGAGAGTGATTGTATTTGTACTGAACATGAATAGTTTTGTTTTCTTTTTATCATTCCTCCCAAAATGGAATAACAACTATTTACATAGTTTTTACATCATATTATATATTATAAATAATTTAGACATGATTTAAAGTAGGAGAGGATATATGTAAATTCTATAAAAATTCCATGCTATTATTTATAAGGGGCTGGAGCAACCATGGATTGGAGTATTTTGGGGGACGGGACAGAGTCCCAGTTCCTTAAGGATACCAAGGGATGATTGTGTACCCTATGATAAAGGAAAGACATCAATGTAAAGAGCAGCTAAAATGAGGTAGCAAAGAAGAGGAAGTGAATGCCTGAAAAAGGCAGGACATCCAGGGAAATTCAGAAGAGCAAGGATTCTCTATAAATTTGGAGGAAGTACACTCTGAAATGTAGGAACAGTTAGGTGAACTTTTACTTTCAACTATACTCAAATTTCTCCAGGAAAGCGTGACAGGCTCAATGTGTTGTTTCACTTTAGACTGGTTGTGGGCTCTTTATACTAGATGTGAGTTTAATGTAAGAGTTTGTGTGAAAGCCTGTGAGGTTTCAGTGTTAAAAATCATTTTTGGCCTAGGAATGCTTTCCATGAAATTGTGGTTCATTCTTGAATGGACTACTGAGACAATAAAAGGGAAATTTTCAGAATTATTGTGAGTATTGTAAAAGATAGTTAAAAAGGAAAGAACACCTTGAATGATTAATTCCAATTTCAGATCTTGCCTCTCATGGTAAACCTTAAAACCACAGTGAGAGTAATAATTTGAAGGTAGCAGACTCTAAAATTAGAATCAATATTTGGTAACATATATAAATATACAAGCAATTATATGTGAAGAATATTCTGCTTAAGTATTTTGATTAGTTCCAAAAGTCTTTCTAAATATGAATATTTTGTGTTGATAATAACAAATTAAGAATTGGGTAATAAATACAATTCAATCTCATTTATATCTACACTTTTTGGTTTAAAATTTGTCTGTACAAACGTCATTTTGGGAGGACAGAATAATGCTCCTTCCTGACCCCAAAGATAACCACATTCTTATTCCCATATGCTGTCAATGTTAATTTACACTTGCAATATATATTTATATATATCAATATATATATCACAAAGGAATTTGCAATGTGATTAAATGAAGTAGAGAGAGAGGACAGAGAGACAAGATAGAGACAGAGAGAAATTGCCTTGATTAACAGATGGACCCAACCTAATTACATACATCTTTAAATTGAACAAGCTTTTCAGTGGTGGTCAGAAAAAGAGGAAGACATAACTGAGGAAGAATCGTCAGGAAATGCGAATTTCCTGGTTTTTCAGCAAGGAGGGAAAAAGAAAAAGCCAAAGCCAAAGGAGTTGGGTAGCTTTTAGAATCTAGAAAAGCCAAGAAATGATTTCTCCCTTGAGACCTCAGGGAGGAATTACTACTTTGCTAACACTTGGGCAAAGAGATTCATGTCCAGTGTGTCCAATGAGAAGCATGTGAGTCTTCCAATTTACAGAACTGAAAATTAATAGGCTTTTATGTACTTTAAGATATTAAATTTGTGCTAATTGGTATAACAGTGGTAGAAAATTAATACATTACTTCTCTTAGTGGAGAATGTGTGGTAAGAAGAGTTCTAAGAATGACTTTCCCTTCCCTCAAAAAGATTTACACTCAATTTCCAACTCTAAAAATGAGCCATCACGCTATCGAATATATTATGATACTTGGCAAATGGATTCTGCTAATGTAATTAAGGTTACTAATCAGTTGATCTTTAAAAAATTAGGAGATAATCCCTGATTATCTGGTAGGGCCTTATAATCACTTGAAGTCTTTAAACAGTTTTTTTTTTCTGTTCCATGAAAGAGGAGAAAGAGCAATTTGAAAGACAAGAAAACTCAACTCCCCGTTGATTGTTTGAAAATAATATGGGCCACATGAGGAAGAATGTGGGTCACCTCTGAAATCTGAGGGTAGCCCATGGCTAACAGCAGCAAAGAAATGGAAGTTCAGCCCTAAACCTGCAAGGAGCTGAGTTCTGCTATAACCATCTGACCTGGAGAGCAGATTCTTTCCTGGGGCCTCTAAACATCTTCATTTGTCTTTGTAATACTCTGAGTGTGGAACTTGTTGAGCTTATTCAGTTCCAAAGTACAGACTAACAAGTGAGAATTTTCTTAAGTGATAAATTTTATGGTATGTTATATAAAAATACAAAATTAATTCATAACTCTGGTTTATTCACTATCATGTATTGCCCCACATGCATGCAGTATGTCACCAAGGACAGCATGAGATATGAAGAGAAACAAACTTAAGTTAAATCTGTCTCTCCATTTAGCAATTTTATTGTTCAGGACAATGTGTTTAATTTTGCTAAGTTTTATTTCTGCATTTTATAAAATATGCCTGCCTATATGAGTCTCAGAAAGAATCCATGATAATGGCTAGTCATCTGTAGGCAATCAACCAACAAGAAAGTGCACAGTAAAATCTGCAAGAGGACCTCAAATTAATACCACTCTTCTTCTACTTTCTGGTTTATAAATGAAGGATTATAGCAAAATATAAACAAGGAGGTCAATATATGACTATTTTGTTGGTAGAAGTCACTGGAGCATGTGGCTATATCTACTAGTCACGTGGATCTGTTATTCTGGAACCCCAGAATTTGGAAGAATTTATCAGCCAGGAGTAGCTGTGCCTGCACAACTATGCAATGGCTTGGTGTAGAAGAGCAAAGCACCTAGGACCATTGTAAACAGCTTGCTTTTATGAGAAAAAAACATGAAACTGAGCCTAAAATGTAAGTGATTTCTCTCAAGTTTGCTGTTCAGATAAATCTTTTTATTATTTTGAAAAAAGAGAGAAAGAAGCAATGTAAAAAAAGGGCAAAAGTCTGCTCACCCAGCTATTCCCCTGCTGGATATCTTCCCAAAAGAATTAAAAGAATCATACCACAGTGATATATGTTTACTCATGTTCATAGCAGCACAGTTTGTAATAGCTAAAACTTGGAAACAGTCCACTTGTCCATCAACTTGTGACTGGATAAAGAATATGTGTGGTTTTTAAAAAAATAAAATGGAGTACTACTCAGCCATAAAGAATGAGAAACTAAAGTTAGTTATAGTTAAATGGATGTACAATGAGGCCATACTCTTAAGTGAAATAAATAGGACATGTGTGTAAATATCAAATAATTTATAATTTCTCTGGTGTGAGAAACTGAAAGTATAAATGAGGACTGAAATGAATAATAGATAACATGAAAGAGGAAGAAAAGGTCCAAAGGGGAAAGGGAAGAAGTAAAAGAGGTAGGGGAAAGGAAAGAAGGGAAAGGAATAAATATGAAGAAAGAAAAAAATGGAAACAAGTTCTTTGTAAATAGAGAGGGGTAGAGGGGTTGAAGGGAAGGCAGGGGAATGGGGGGAAAATAAGAACCAAGATATAGCATGTAAAGGTACAGATTCCCAATGATGAATGTCATCATGCTGTATACCTAAAATGTACCAATAAACCTAATGAATAAAAAAAAGAAATTGAGGGTTAAGTACATAAATGGTCACTAAGAGATTTGATAACGCTTCCAAAGAAAGTAAAGCCATAGTCCAGCAAAGAAGTACTAGAAGGAAGACTTGAATCCATGTCTTTCATACTCTAGGAATTTTGTAATACCTAGCGCAGTTACTTTGCCTTGCACAAATGCAGATATAGAAAGTAGGCAATAAAGCAGGACCCGAATAGAAGGTCTATTTAAATTTAATATAAAATGCTGGTTAAAAAGGTTTCACAAGTCTTTCATTTAAATGAATTTCTACTTTTACTCTACAGACAAATGTCACTGAAAACAATGTGAACAAAAAACTGAGTGAACTATAACATCTTATAGTTTCATAGCAGAGAATCAATAGAACGACAATGATGAGCCCCTCAGTTTCAGGGTTTTCTATGGATTTCTCTGCAGTTGATTAGACATCACCATAAGGCATACCAGTCCTTCTAAAGTAACTTAAAAACTTGAGATCCATTTTCTCTAGATGTTATGCATAATTTGAACTTTTTGCTGACAGATTTCACAAATTTCCAAATGTCATATATTTTAAAAAACAAAATTAGCTACAAATTCCACAATTACAAACTATTTTCAAATTCTACTATTTGTTTCGGTAAAAACAAGTAATGCCCGATAAAAACAAGTCAATAAGAAATGGATATTTCTAGATAATAAAAACCTGCAAAAAGGTATGTCTTTGTAGCATGATATTTTGTGATGGCTTAATGATTATTATTTTCTGATGAGATGATTACCAAATCTTCCCACTCTTTCACATTGTAACATGAGAATTCAATACTGGGTGGTAGTAATAACTCCTAAAATATTTTTTCTTTAAAAACTATCATATTTCGCAAAGAAGAAGGAAATATAAATTTTTGCATGAGTGCCTCTTGGCCACATGGATCAAAGTGTTAGAAAAAGTCTTTTTTCCTAAGACATGTTGCTGGGAAGCCAGCATTTTGGAGGTACTCACTGGAGTAGGAGGATGTCAACTACTATTATGTAGTACACTTTGGGACTGGAGGCGGAGGCAAAAGCAGATTTCAAATGCTTTTACCTCCTCTTTTTCAGTGCAAAAGTCATGTAACTAAACTTCCCACTGTGAAATTGTTGGCCATGTCCCTAGTTCTGTGACAAAAACACCTACTTTATTGGCATGTGGTCTGTGGTTCTTCCATACACACTAATTGGTCTGAATTAAAATCTATGAGCTGTAAACACCATAAAAATGTAGAAAGAAACTAGGATGATTATAGGATTGCAGGAAAGCCAGTAACATGTGCTTTGATGCTACTGGGTTACACATTGCCAATGTTTTGATTTAAAATTTTTCCTAATTATGATGCCAACTTAATCATCCTGTAGGGCTCATTTTGAAACACTAGATGGCTACAACATTATATCTATTTTCTGCTGATTTTAGTATAATCCTTTATGGTATGAATAGGAGCCTTTATATAGATTCAGATGTTTCTCAATTCACAAATCTTTTTCCGGTCTTACTTTTTACCCTGCCTTATCAACATTTTTGTAATGGCTATGCTAGCAATAGACAGAAGTTCAGGTCCAGTATTATGGAAAAAAATTCAAAAGGCTAACATTTTCTTTACCAATAGAACTATAAGATTGTATTTTGGTGGGGTAATCTATTGGGATGATTGCCTTTATCATTTATGTTCTGTTGTCAGTTGTTGCTGTTTTGTCTTCCTGACAGTCGAACACAGGGTCTTCACAATGAGTTATATCCCCAGTCCCAGCCCTGTTTAATTTTTCTTTTTAAGTTTTAAAACAGGGTCTCACTAAATCACTAAATTGCCCAGGTTGAACTCAAACTTGCTATCCTCATACCTCAGCTTCCCAGAGTGCTAGGATTATCAACGTGCACCACCACACCTGACTCTACTTCTAGTATCTTGAAATTATCATTCAGTGCTTTTGCCATGTATTCTTTTCACCTTCTCTGAAATGGAAATTTTCTTTCCACAGAATTTGTTATCATTATAGATATATCTCTGGTGAAAAGTATACCAACAAACCATTGTGAGATATTGTAATTGGAAGATATTTATAGAAATACAGATATTCCAAATAAAATATACAACCTCTTGTTCACAGAAAAATCTCCCTTTCTTCACTGATATTGGTTGGCCTGAATAAATTCAGCAAAACATTTAGAGCACAGGTTCATTCATCTCAGTCAAATAAACAGAATGATTTATTTAATTTTATCATACATTCATTTTCAGATCCATCATACATTTATTGATTTCCTATTATATCGCAGATTTTATATTAGGTGATGGGATATAGCCAAAGACAGTTCAGGGAACATGTGGCCCATCTAGCTTGGCAAAACATTTCTGTTTTTCTTTTTTTCTTTTTCAATGTGCATTGATTTCAAGAGATTTTTGTTTCATCGCATAGTTATTATACTTATGACATTACTACATAATTTTAAAATAAAAATTATCACAAAATCATTAATTGAGGATATAGAGTCAAAGAATATTAACTGTAAGTCTTCTATTTTATGTGCTTACAGAGTTCCCTTCCTTTATACCAGTCTCTACCTCTCCTCGCATGTACAAATTCCTCTGATTTCTTCCACACTATTATTTGAAATATAATTTGTTGTTTAAATATAACTCTCTTTTCTCTAGTTGCTTTCTTCTGCCTTCTCCCCCCTCCCTTTCCATTTTTCCTTTTCTTTTTTACCTTCCTTCCTTTTCTTTCTTCCTTTCATCTTCATTCTTTCCCTTCTCTCTTCTTTACTTTTTTCCCTCCTTACTCTTTCTTCAATTTCTTTCTCTTATAAGCACATTAAATCTTATGAATCAGTTAAAAAGATTCACCAAGTACATACTATATAGTTTTTTACTTAAATTATCACATTCGATCTCCACCCCTCTATGTAGATATTTTCAGTAACTTCATTTTATAAATAGATTACCTGAGCCTCAGAAAAATCAACTGATGTTTAAGAATAGAGAACAAAAAGCAAAATTCAACACAGAATTCTACAAAAATCTCCTAGAAACAGTGCCACTTATTAGCTTTACTGCATAAAGTCATAAGGACTTTTGAAGTATTACAGTTACTCAAAAAAATCCTCAAAATTACTACCTGGGAAGTTTATTAAAATTTGATTTAAAATGATTTAATTTATTATTAAATCAGTTTTCAAGAAATAGTATAATTTTAATGACAAACTATTAAATATTTCAAGATTCTTAGTTCACTTTATCCTACATAGTTGCTTATTTTTCTTTTTATTATTTAACTATTATTTTATTATTTGACTATTTTTCTATTATTTGACTATTAATGATATCCAATAGAAAATAAACCTCAAATAAAATTTTTCCTCTTAATATAAAAGATAATGAAGCAGAATGAAAAATTAGAAAAGCGTATAATGTCCCCTTACCAAGGCAACTAATATTTTGCAAATCTCTGGATTTTTCTTTTTCTTTTTTTTGGTACTGAGGATCAAACTGAGGACCTTGAGCTTCTGAGGCAGGCAGCAGAGCCACTGAGGTAAATCCCTGGCCCTCAAACGTCTGATTTTTATTAGACACATTTATTATTTATCTTCAAATGTCATGATTATTTTTCTCATGAAATTATTTTTATTTTTAATTAATTTTATTGGTACATGTTAGGTATACAATACAGTGACATTCATCATTGGAATTTTGTACCTTTACATGATATATCTTGGTTCTTACTTTTTCCCCATTCCCCTGCCCTCCCTTCAACCCCTCCACCCCTCCTTATTTACAAAGACTTTGTTTCCATTTTTTCATTTTCTCATATTAATCCATTCCCTTCTTTCCTTTCTCCTCCCCCTCCACCTTCTCCTTCCCCTTTGCCCCTTGGGTAAATACCGAATAATTTCTCTAGTGTGAGAAACTGAAAGTGTAAATAAGGACCAAAAGGTATAATAGATCATAAAATTATTTTTAAAGTTTAGACATGAAGCAATTTTGTTCACATATATTCCCAGAAACCTACCTGATTAATAATCTTAGTTCTTTTATTATTGCTAGGAAAAAAAAAATATTTTCCCATTTTCATGTGACTTTCTCTCTTTTCCTTATTATGGCCAAGGCATGGTTCACTTTTTTCTAACAGTCTGAAGTGCTGTCAACTCCTGAAAGTACATGTGAATAATTCCATTATTTTTATGCCACTGCAGAATTAATTATGATTGTGTAAAGCTTGGATTTCCCTGTAAATTATTATCCCTCTCTCAATATATGGTTTTAAATACTGGTAATTAAAGGTCTGAATAGCGGTTTTACATTACATTCTGAGTAACTGAAATCCCACTTCAAAGGGCTCAGCTCTTGTGATTAGAAAATAAAGCATGTGTCCTACATAGTTGATGAAAATTAAAAAAAAAATATTTAAAGAAGAGAAACTACTCAAAACATTTTGCAAAGACATAATCATCAAATATTTCAAATATTTCATAAGAAAGCAGGACTTATGGAGAGGACTAGGCAATTTTCCACAAGATTATTAGTGGCACACATTAAAAATTGAGAGGATATAACTAGCTGTGTTGATGATCCAGGTGAAAGCTGACTCCCGCTCATAAGTAATTTTCCTAAAGATGATGTTTTCAAAGATTTAAGCATTTGAGAGCAATCTCAGTATCAGACTCTTACTAACAATGAGGTGTTTTATAATCAGTGAATGCTTTTTCCATAATCTCCTGAGTATCAGCTGTTCATAGGCAAGGATACAAGGGCTAAGGAACCTCCAGAAGAATCACAGATACATTTCCAAATCACAGGTCTGATACGGAGAATTTCCTTATCACTAATTTGATCAAAAGAGGAATAAAAGTAGTGGTAAAAAGTAAGGCATTAAATGAAAATGATCTCTAAAGTACATTTACCTATAAAAGTCTGTGGTTCACAGGCATTCTACTTTACCTAACTTAATTTATAAAGTACCAAGTCAGTGTTGTTCTGAAAAGGCAATGCTAAAAACTGAATTATTCTGTTATATTGTTAACTAAACTCATGCTGTTTATTCCAGGGGCTCCCTAGGAGTCATTACAATGGACCAGGTGCCTTTTTATTCATTAGCCTGATTAAGGGCAATTGAAAATCAAATTTTTTCTCCTAGAAGGGACCCTGGTCCATGAGCGACCACAAAAAGTTGGATATAGCTAGAACTTTTGGTGTACTTTCACAGAAGTACAAAGCACTCAGAACTTAAAACAAAAACAGAAACATCAAAACACACACAGGAACAGAAGTTTGGTTTCTGTTGTTAACTTCCTTGGAGGATTCTAAGGCTCATTCCTCAGTAACAAAGGCATCAGTTTGTTCCACAAAAACAAGCAGAGTCAGATGGCTGACTTGAGCGAGAAAGACGTTTGTATTATCCAATGGGGAGAGAAAACTGCTGTTTTGCCAAAATCAGTGGAGTGAGAGAGAAGTTACAGAGGGAAGAGCAAATGCTAGTACCCCTTATTAGATCCATGTTCCTTTGTGAGAAAGATTGCTTTCTGGGTTTTATATGCTGCGTGGCTCTTTCTCCTCCCGAGCCTCTCTCAAGGTAAGAAGTGAAATTACCAGGGGCTGATGCTCAGGAAGGGAAGCAAGTGCTCATGGATAGGGCATCTGTCAGCTGACCACAGGGTAGTCCTGTGATGAGTTTGAAATCAGAGCGCCATCAGCCTGTTGTTTCCAAGGCTCTGAGGAGGGTCTGTTCTCCCCCTCTCTCCCAATTTCTGTGGGTTGCTGGGAATGCTTAGCATTTCTGCCCTCCACAACACCACTGTGGGGAAGAATCTTTACCCCACTCTCACACAGCCTTTGTCCTTCTGTGTGACAAGTATGGCTTTCTTTCAACTGTGTGTCTGTGTCTGTATGGTGTTTTTAAGGACACCAATCAATGAGTTTAGAGACAACCTTAATAAAACATCATTTCACCTTAAATCAATTCATTCAATCTGCAGAGACTCTATTTCCAAATATTGTCACATTTTAGAAGTCCAGGTGGATGCATATCAGGAAGGAATCTTATTAATCTTGTTAACCCCCATACTCAACACAAAGCAAAGTATTTGAAAGAAGACCAAATCATTTGTGTTCCTTGAATCTCCTACAGCCCTTTGGGAAAAGAAATCAAGGGTCAGTTGCTGTGGAAGTAGATGTTACAGCCTCGAGTTGCCCAAATATATAGTTTCTACTTGTAGTATGTTCTCTTAAGATTGGCTCTATTCCTATGTCATGTGTCTTTACTAATTAAAAGTCTTTGCAGATCCATGCACTTATTCTTTATTGTAGAGGTTCGTTGAAACAGTGACAAGAAAGAAGTATCCCTGGGACAGAATTCATGAAAATAATCACAGGTGAATTTTTATGCTTTCAAACCTGTTAGAGAATTATTTATATTTCTTGTTATGTCAATATGCTTTTCTGATATAACAAATAAGGAACAAAAACCAGCATTTTCTTTTACTATATTGAATATACAGTAAATAGCATTGGAATAAGGAAACTTTTTCACAATTGCTTTTTTATGAGCCACTGTGATCTCTTTTATATAAGACAGACCTATGGCTGAGAAGGGATCACTCATTCAGGAATAATAACAATTTCTCAGTATTCTTTAAATCTATGTGTGGGCCACATGATTAATTATCTCTAATGGAATAGGATGAAGTAGTTTAAGGAAAGAGGTCAAAAGATGGAGGGAGTGATGAGGTTAGGGAGAGAAGGGATGAAAAAAGCACTAAGATGTGTCATATAAGTGTACCGATTCCCCACAAGGAATGTAAACATTCTGTGTTGTGAGCATGTGCTGCATCAGTCAGAGCTTACTAGAGAAACAGATTTAATGCACAATACAAATACAAACGAGGTTACAATGACCACCTGCAGAGTCAGTTGTGGAAGGGTACGAATGGGCTATCTGCGCAGTGGAGATCAAAAGATCCAGTTGAAGGCCTAGAGCTCTCTGTAGAGTCCTGTGCCAGTCTGTATAAGGAGGCTAAAGGGTCTGTGCTGGAAGTCAACAGACAACGTCCAAGGTGAAGGTGAAGGCTAGAGCTCCTCCAGAGAAACAGTAGGGAGCCTTCCTTGTTCATTTCCCTATTATTCCGTTTAGGCAACAAGCCTGTTGGTTGGTGCCATGCACACTCAAAGTGGGTCTTCTGTCTTCAGTAAATCCCTTTAGCCACACCCAGCACTATGCTAACCCAATTTAGGTGGGTTTTTCTTACTTGACACAGTCAGTTTACTATCACATGTACAAAAAAGAAGGGAATCAAGAGAATAGATGGAGGGTGGGGTCAGGAAAGGTAAAGGGAATTGAAAAAGAGGAATTAAGATGTGTCAGGCACATGCACCAGCTCACCACAAGGAATGTAAACATTATGTACTACACACAGGTACTAACAAAAAATAAAAATAAGTAAATAATGTGTTCTTTTTCCATGTACACTTTCCCCTTCATAAAGAAGATACTTGTGATTACTGAAGCCAAATATTAAACATGGTGGAGATGTAACACAGAATCACTCTGAGGAGTGATGCCTACCAAACATGAGAATGAGTTTGGGGTTTTTGATTAAATTATTATTGTGAACAGGGAATTATATATACATCCAAATTTTATCAAGCAGTATACCATTAAGATGTAGTCTCAAAGAGTGCATTAATGTCAATCTATCACAATACAAATTTTCAGATTTGCATAAAACAATGTAAAAAAATTCTCTAAAAATTGTTGAGAATTGATTTTTTAAAAAATACTGTAGATAAATTTATTTACATAATAACATTCAATTTTAATTTTAAGACTTGTCTTATTACAAAAAGTAGTATATTTGCATGGTTCTTTCACCTTCTATATGACAGATGCAATTAACTACTTTTCTGTTTAATCCCAATGAAGAATTTAATACTTGTTAGTGTTTCCTGTTATTTTAAAACAGAAATACAATATGAATACATGGATCCTAGGGCAGTAGATATGGTCTTATATTATAGCAGTTTTGGTATTCAGACTCAGTGATAAGTCCATATGAAATGAATTCAGTGGTGTGGTGAGCAACATCTTCACTTAGTATATATTACCAGGTAATTTTTAATTTTTATTTCTCTTTCTAAAAGTTATAATAGTCAGAAACAAATACATATAAATATTGAGGATATGAATTCTACTCATTTATTGCATTCTCTACATTATGTTACAAAAGCATCACCTTCATGGAATCCAGGATGGATTCGAGCCAGCTGTTTTTGATCCATTTCAGTGTCTATTTTAGAACTAGGAAACTGGAAAATGGTCTCATATGGTTAGTTTTAGGTTGCTAATTAAAAAGAGTCTTGAAATTTATTCTCCAGGCTTCTCATAACTAGCCTCACCATCATCTATTTGCATGCATCTACCTGTCACTTAAATTAACTGGCCATGTTTTGAACATTGATGCATAATTCTCTTCTCCTGAGGGACGCATGAGGGATGTTTATTCGGCAACAAAGTCAAAGCCAGAGTTTGCTCTTATAAGCTAAACATAGCCTGGGTTCTACCAAACCTGAATTTCACCCTAAGACTCACAGAAGGAGGAAAGAAAAACAGGAAGGGAATAAACAATCACCGTCACTGTTTTTCTGCATCTATAGACTCTGAGTGAGATTAGGCTATTTGCATGAAGAATAGCATAGTACATTTAGAAGTGACTTTGTTTTTATTGTTTTTAACAATAATTTCTGTGATGAAAAAGTAAGAATCCAGATTAAAAAACAACCACAACTGATATATAATTGCTGATTTTTAAAATATAAATTGGTAGAATTATAAAGTTTGAAAGTCATCAGAGCCCTGTTCCTTCACTTACTGAAGGAAGTGTAACACATGAAGTGGTTCATCTAAGATAGGGAGAAAGTTGGAACCAGAATCCAACTATGTTGCATCTATTTTTGTCTTAATCTTTTTTTGTTGTTCTTTTTTTAATGCAGATGGACATTTTCTGTAAGAATTTTGAAATTTTTTTTAACAAAACATTTAGTAATATTTGTGCTTTCTCTAGTTGATCACCTCTATGAACCCACATTGCAATAAACAGATGTAGCATCCTGATTTCCTGTTGTGATTTGAATTTCTAAATTCTGTAATTGCTTTTCAACATTTAATGCAAATTGATCTCTGAAAGAAAAGCATTTATCTCAAAAATAATGAGTTGTTTTTCTCAGTGGAAAATGTCTAAGGCTATTACCTCAGGATGAAAAAAGCCATATTCAACACCTTGGCAAAAATTTGGCCAACTTTGGGCCTACCCCATAAATATGTAACAAAATACCTATTTTAAAACATTCATAATGCAACTTCCTGTACTTTTCAGTTCTACAATCTGTTTTAACTCAAAACACTTATTCTCTCTTTTAAAATTTCTTTGAGTAAATACCTGAGTCCAAATGGAATAATAGCATTAACATTGGATTCTTTGGTCTCTGTCAAGTTATCACAATATTAATGTTTCTTAAATGTAATGTTTTTGTTTATGAGTTAGAATTAAACATGAATTAGATTCATTACTAGCACATGCCTAGTTGTCACATTCTAAATTATATTGGTGCTGAACTGAATTATTATAAATAAGATTGTGCAAAATGTCAATTGATTATACTAGGACAGTCAATATTTTTTTATAGAGGAATTTTTAGTGAGTAGCAGCAATTGATTTTATTCTACAGTTGTGGTAGATGATGTTTTTTAAATGTCAATATAAAAATGTACTATCTTCAGACTAACACAGGAATGTGCCTCGAAAAAGTTATCTTGTTCTAATTTGCAAAAATATGTTAGGCTGAGTATATGAAATTAAATGTGACCAGAGGTACTATAAATTATTTTCCTTCTGATGAAGTTCAGATTCATCACTGGCTGTTTCATCTGTCAAAATAAATAAACAAATTTAAACCAACCATTGATCCTTATGTTTAATCATGTTTTCATCTCTTCATCTCTTTGTCTTCCTTGCTTAATATTGGGATGTTAGAAATTCTTTTTTGCTTTACCACATTATATTTTTGAGGGAGCAGGAAGGATTTTAAATCCTTCATGAATTTTGCCTTTAAGAGATTGTGTTGCCTCTTAGTACTGCCAGAAGGTGTCCTAATGCAGTGACTTCCTAGAGTTTGAAAGCAAAAGGAGTTTCTGATGCATGGTTTGTTTCCTAGAACTAAACTCGGGGAAAACCAAGACATCATTTAGTTCTTAAATATTACATAAAAGTAGCTATTTAAAGTTGGCTGAGAAAGTCATGCTTATACATACATAAGGAAATGTCATAGACTATCTTACTTATTACTCAGGGGTTAGTATTCTTTAGAGCTTTTTTTTTTTAAGAGTAGGAAAAATTTATTGAGAGAAAGAAAGCTTCTGCCTAAGAGAGATAGAAGGGGGAATGGAAAGTGGGTTACCCAGCCACCCCACGTTTCAAAGATGTTTTATACAGCAAAGCCATGTGGTGAGGCGGGTACAAAGTGGGACAAAACTATTAGACCCAATGGAAATTTACAAGGTGGGCATGAGGTGGGACAAAACCATGACCCACCAATAAGATTACAAGTACAGTCACCCAGGTAATATTGATTAAATGGGGGTCAAATGGGGGAGCAAATCACATAGCAAGCATACAAGGATTTTCAGTAAGAATGGGGGTCAGGGATATTTCCTGGAGAGCTTTTTTTTGTTGGTACTGGGGATCAAACTTGGGTCCTTGTGCTTGAGGGGCAGGTGGCAGCACCATTGAGCTAAATCTCCGGCCCCATTTTTTTTAGATTTTCAATGCCTAATTATGTAAATGTGAATCTAGGTGTGGAAGCTTCTGGGTTGTGTACAGTATGGCATGGATTATAGTAATCATGCATTTAACTGCAATTCTTGTGTTGGTTTCAAAGAATTTGCAGAATCCTGTAAAGCTATACCCACTTTTTTCCCTGTCTGTTTGATATGAGGTACAAAGATTATTTTTAAACCCCAAAAGAAGGAAAGGGAAACTTGAGTTAAGATTGGAGAAAGTGAAAGTCTGCTTTTCCTGAGTGAACAAATACACCCAAATGCAAATGCAATACCATTTGTCATAAATTTCCTATACAGGTTTCTCCAGCTACCAAAAAGTAACCTCAAAAATACAAATGTTAAGACAATATTTATAAATATATTTATATACATTTTCTGTCCTTTCATATTGTTTTTCTCATTTTTTCATTTCCAGATGTATAAAAGACCTCAAATTATGTATGTTTTCATTTCATTAGTATGAATTAACATCTATCCAGGTAGAAATTGATAAAGAAGCAGACAATAAACAGTTGCAAGTCTGGAAGCTTTCTCCTGCCAATGAGATATAATATCTCTACTTTTAATTTTATTTGTATTCATTTGAGCCTTCTGACTTTTTTCCTCAGTATAGCTAAAGGCTGATCAGTTTGGTTTATCTTTTCATGTTCTAATACTGAGATTTATTGATTATTTTATTGTTTATCTAGTCTCTATTTCACTTATGTCAGTTCTGATTTTAATTATTTTCTTTGTTTCATTACCTTTGGGCTTACTTTTATTCTAGTTTCCTTAACCATAATATTAGATTTTTTATTCTAGTTTTCTACTTTTTCTTCATATAGATATTTATATAAATTTTTTGTCACTTATAATTGTAGGGGGGATTAGTTAGGTATCAGTAAACCAAAGAGGCCTTACTAAGAGTAAACAAAACAGGGCTGGGGGTTTAGCTCAGTGGTTCCGCTGCCTGCCCTGCAAGCGGAAGGACCCGAGTTCAATCCCTGGTACCAAAAAACAAAACAAAACAAAAAAACAAAAAACCAGTAAACAAAACAAAACAGAAATATAAGAATGAGAACATAAATAGGGAAGAAAATCAAAAGAATCTTCATCTACATTTATTATTTTCTATCTGATCATACTGCCAAATATTGTCAGAAATGGTTGTGCATGATTCTTTAATATACAGAGAATCTAACTGTACATTTGAATGTTGTTACAAGTAAACAAAAATTTTAAAAATGTTTTGTTAATAATTCCCATTCATTCCTGATAAAGCCTAGTTACTGGATTGCAAAAAGCAGTGCTTCTCACTTGAGAAGATTGATTTCAGACAGCTTCTGTCTCTTCCAAAGAGATAGCATTCCCCTGTAAGCATTCTCGAGGTTGTATGTGGAAAAGAAAATGATTTCGATATTAGCCACGAGTGAAGGTCACCTCTTGCTTTACCCTCTCTTCTATCTCCTTTGAACAGGAAGCAAGGAAGTATCTTAGTAAAGGGCATGGACGAGGGACCCAGCTATGGAAGAACAGATCCTAGCAGTCTGGTTGTTGAAGATCCTGTGAGAGAACCTAAGGCAATGTTTGCTAGACATTCTTTGTTTGTTTAGAAGGCTTCTGGACCTTAGTTTTCCTTATCTTTCAAATAAAGATGTTAGATATACCTTAAAGATCTTCCCAACTACGAGTGCTGTAATTTTATTAGGAAATATCTCATGCACATATAGTTGCTGATTGAGTCTTTCATTTGTAGCCATGTTGACTCCCCTCCAATTAGGGTACTAATTATTTCCAAGATAATGAGCAAGAGTTAGTTTCTTTACTCTTTACTAAGAAGCAGAGAGTTCATTGCAGTAGTTATGTCATTTAAATCTATCTTCTAATAATCACTTGCAGAAAATAAAAATGTCTAATATTAGTTCTTAACTAATTCAACATTTACCTGTAGGCTGAATCTGCCTAGCTATGTGCCAGATACTGTTAAAGTGCATGTGACACATGGCTGAACAAGTCAGCCTGATCCTTCTCTTTGTCTGGTTTCTTTGGATTTCGCATAAGTAAAAAGAAGGATTTTTTTTTTCTCAAGCAGCTTGAGTTGATGTATTTGACATTTCTTAACTTAGTAAATTAATTTACATGTAACATATAGAGGCAGGCTGAAGTGAGGAATTGCAAAAGTCATTGTATTTGAATTAATGTGCTGTTATCACCTCCAGAAATATTTATGCTTCATCATATTTCAAAAATTGGCTACAGGAAATCTATGCAAAAACAAGACCTGTTTATTGCTGATATTTATAATAAACTTTAAGAAAGGAAAGTAGACCCAATCATGCCAATTTAAAGAAGAGCATCACATTTCACAGCAGGTGTTGCAATATCATTTAGCCTCATTACCATCTGAAGTCAAATGGCTACTAGAATCTTATGCTGATAAACCATTGCCACTGAAGACACATGGAAACAAATGCCTAGATCAAGCTGTTAAGTGGTGTCAGATACTATAGGTATTGTCATAGATCTAAGTATATGAGGTAAGCTTGCATATATTTAACTCCACTTTAAGTAGCACAGCTTCCATCAACAGAGCATTTTGAAATATGAAATATTTAGAGAAAATATGGACATTTAAAAATGTGTTTCAAATAAATTCATTTGAAAAGTCTTGCTGACATGACTGAAAATTGCTTATGTAGTACATAGATTAACAAAATGAATTAGAATTGGTTGGCTTGAAATGCCCTAGAATAATTCAGGAGAATTGGGACTTTTAGAAAGGAGATAAATCAATGAGCATACTTACTCAGGATTATCTATGGCAGGAAACAATCAATGAGTTTGGGAGAACTGCTTTTGAAAGCACAGCACCTTTCTTAATTTATACTATAATATTAGTTTCTTTGAAAAAGGAGCTTTTTAGACAAAGCACTTATGGCCTCATCATTTTGGTCTATCTGAGAGGAGAGAAAATGGCTTTTCCCGAGATAACTAGCAAATACTCCATTTCTAGGCCCAAACTGTGCAAGTACAAAGAAGTTTCAATAAAACCTTTGTCAAATCTTTTCCTCCTTTCCTGTAAGTCTTCGCTTTTGGGTTGATTTTTAACTGAGAATTGATTTTAACTGACCTTGCTGTGGGGCAGACCATTGAAAGTGGGTCCCTGGGACTATAAGATTCCCACATAGGTGAGGGGGATTTAAAAAATAACCCTTAGAGATAAAGCACTGCAAATATCAGGGTGAATCCTATTTGATGCTTCAGTGCTGACTACCAGAATTTTCCTCTCTCCTCACATTTTATTTTCACCTTTTTTCCCCTTTAGCTAGCTTGATGTGTATATGTCTGTGTGTACATCCACTTGTATGATGACATTTCATTAAATTTTTTTTGATTTAACATTCCACTAATTATTAGATTATCCATGGGAAGCCCAATGTTTATAAGAATCTTTAACTCCAATTGATATGTGTTTTTTGGCAAATAATACGAACAAATTGCTCATGATAGATGTTTGTTGTGAGGGGATCTGAACAGAAATCCAAACTGTGGTCCTTGTTCTGCTCTTACATTAATAAGTTGGGCATGGGAAGGGCCTTCTTTCAAGTAAATGAGTCCAAAAAAATTCAAAAGAGACTGGTTGTATTGCATTTCTAAAGTTTGTCCAGGTCCTGTTGAAATCTGGTGCAGAGATAGAGATGAGCTCTTAGGGTTGTTAACTAGTTTATTGCACCCTGGATAAGAGCTTTCCTCCTGAAAGGAAGAGTTCTTATATCTCTGATCTCATCCTAAGGTTTTGCTCTTTGTTCTTGTGTTTTCTTTTACATTTCTAAGCTTAACTAGCTACTTGATTAGACAGCTGTGGAATTAGCTTTGTTATCCAACCCTACCATTAAGCGGATCTAACTGCCTACTGCTAATAACCACATTAAACTACTAAATCACAACTTGAAAAAAATCTGGGGGTTGACGAATTGGGGAATGACTCTACCAGGAACTCTGAGTCTGATCCTAATGGCCCAGCAGGGATCTATTTGCAAGAATGCCTTTTCACTCACACATGGGAGCCTCGCTGCTTTGTGTCCCTCAGTCTCTCTGCAAGGCATTTACTTCATCCACATGGCCCCTCTCTGTGGTGGGAGTTTCTCAGAGCACAGACATCTCAGAAGAGTCGAACTCTTTACCTGGTATCTGACTTCCATGGGTGAGCATTGCAGAAGACACAGACAGGAGCTGCAGGACTCAGAATCTGGCCTTGGAGGACAATCAGTGTCCCTTCTGTTGTGTCTGATTGGTCCAAAGGAGGCACAAAAGCACTTAAGGGTAAGGAAAGCAGCCTCAGCATCTTAGCAGGAAGAATAGCCCAGGATTCTTGAGGATCTCACTCTGCAACACTGAAACTCGAACTGCGTTCTTCTCACGCTTCTCTAAAAATCTTCTAATCACCTTCATTGAAGTAGTTGCTTCCAAAATTGTAAATTATTAATATAGAAAAGTATATGATTTAGAGAAAAACTGAGACTAAATGTCTTTTACTTTCTCTGTATAAATTCCATTACTTGACCTATCTGAACATTAAATTCCTCACATAAATAAATATGTGGCTGAAAATATTCGGAAGAAAGAGAGGAAATCAGAAAATACTTCAAGTGCACTCCAGGCAGTGCCTGCCTCCCAATATAGTAAGTTTCAGTTGCCAAATTTTTTCTTTATGTTTCCCCTCTGAATGACTCATTTTCTCTAAAAAAAAAACCAAAAAAAACAACAAAAATTACATTTATGGTCTGAAAATCCCTGCTCCAAAAATTCTACATACAATTTGTTGTTCAGGTGATTTCCCTAAAATATTTCTTTGAAATGTCATTTGGCTTTCAACAAAAATGTTTCTTGCACCCTTTTAGGAGTCAGCTTGGCTGGATTAGGGGGTGCACAGATAGCAGGAAGTCAAAGACATCTGGATGCATCTATGCCAGTGTTTCTGGAAGCAATCTGCAATCGAGTCTGTGGGCTGATTAAGGAAAATGCACCTCAGTGTGGGTGAACACCTTGCAATGGCTAGGGCAGTGTTGACAAACCTTTTAGAGACCAAGTGCCCACACTGCCACTCAAAACCCACTTATTTATTGCAAAGTGCCAGCCCTGCCCCTCTGTGCGCTGTTATCCAGTGCTCGGCTGCTCGGGTGCTACTGGGGCAACTTGGCTGCTGGGCTACAGAGGGCTCTGTGTACTCACTGCGGCAGGGAGCGGTAGCTCACCATCAGCGCTCTAGGGCATAGATAGAGTGAAAGGAGGGGAAAAGTGGCTTTGCTCTGTTTCCTGAGACACACTTCTTTTCTTTTGCTCTTGGTCATCAACATTCTACCTTCTCTGCACTTTCAGCTGGAGGACTTAGACCAGTGGCCCCATGGGTTCTCAGGCCCCCTGCATTGGACTGCATTACACTACCAGGTTTCCTAGTTTGAGGCTCTTGCACTTGGACTGAGCTGTGCCTTTGGCTTGTGTGCTTCTCTAGCTTGGAGAAGACCTACTGTGGGACTTGCCAGTGTTAATAATCACAGGAGCCAATTCCCTTAATCAATCTCTCTCTCTCTCTCTCTCTCTCTCTCTCTCTCTCTCTCTCCCCTTTCTCTCTTTTGCTTCTAACTCTCACTATACTTCTCTATCTCTATCCCTCCATATCTATCATCTATCCATTCTGTTCATTTTATCTGTAGTACCCTGACAAATATAGACTTTATATTGAAATCTACTAAAATGTAATCTGTCTGGACATTCAGGTTTCAAATACATTTTATCTGCAAGTTGTCTTTTACAGACCTACACCCATTGCTTCACAGCATGACTCAGGGACTGTATTCTATATGAACAGTCTTAAATCAACTATTTTTGACCATATGCTAAGTTCTCTGAATTTTTATAACTTTCAGAGATAAAACCATGAATAAAACACCTTTCCCTCTACTACAACTGCATTCTGTATTCTCTCTCAGTTGAAACACTGGCTACCTCTTCAACCTAATGCAGTTCCCATCCATATATTGTATTAATGAATGGATCTGGGTGCTGAATACCATGCCTAATAACATTTCCTTTTGTGTCTCAGTTCTCTGACTATGAACATTCCTGTTAATTCTTTATGTCTTTCATGCTACTATTCCTCCTTATAACCTGTGATTATATTAATTATGATTCTAGGTCTACTTACTGCCAGCACAACTGAAAACCCACTTTAAGTCTCTATTCTACCAAACAAAGATAGACTTCCATTTAATTTGTAGTCAAGGAATGCTTCAAGAGTAATTCTTTTTACCAGGTCCATTTCATCTTCAAGGGAAGAATTTACCTATCCTACCCTTTTGTCTCATAGGTATCTAGTAAGGACTTAAATCATGTCTCATGACCTAAATGATCCAAAAAGAAATACTATCCCTTGTCTCTGGAAATCATCAAAATTTTGGACAGCCGCCTTATATTTCAGCTCTTTGTGTCACTCATATTTAGAGATAACCTAGATACATATTTGAATCCCTTATAGAAAAAAAGGATATTAAATGCTTAATTATATTAGGAAAGTGAATAAATTAAAAAAATAAACATTTTAAAATAATAAACTTTTAAAATAATAAGCTTTTTTATTATTATTATTCATTAAGTTTATTGGTACATTTTAGGTATACAATATGTTTACATTTATCATTGGGAATTTGTACCTTTACACGAAATATCTTGGTTCTTATTTTTTTCCCCATTCCTCTGCCCTCCCCTCAGGCCCTCTACCCCTCCCTATTTACAGAGACTTTGTTTCCTTTTTTTCCCTTTTCTCATATTTATTCCTTTCCCTTCTTTTCTTTCCTCTACCCCTTCTACTTCCCCTTCCCCTTAGGACCTTTTCTTCCTATTTTGCATAAAATAATAAACTTTTAACTCACATGAAATAAATGGTGTTAATTAAATTTTTAAGCAAATTGTTTTTCTGTATTGTTTTAGGTGTTTCATTCCAAAATTATTTATGAATAACAGAAAATGGTCACGATCAATTTATATATGATCTAATAGATCAAATTCAAAGAAAATTAATAATTAGAGAAGATACTGACTTTTGCTTGAAAATGGATTAGTTTTTTGAGATAAAAGAAAAATATTTTATAAAATGTTTATGAATTCTATCATTAATCTTCTTGAGCATTTTATTAGTAAACAAGTTCTATTTGGGAGTTAGGTTTATCAACTTGCTAAATTACCTACCTCTGGCCTCAACATTTTTTATTATCATGAATCTATGTTGCATCTAAGAATTCTTTCATGTTTATGGTTATCTTGGTGGAAGAGAAAACATCTCCAGCTGTCTCAAACTCACGAAATATTCTATGTTGATTAAATAAAAGATTAAAATTGTTTTGAAGGTGATATGAACTGTATGTATATAAACAAATGTTCCAGTTTACACAATTTCTCAGAAAATCTTAACAACTTAAATATGTTATTAGAATTGAATGGAAACTTCTTTCCTTCCTTAAAAAAGAATGGAACGCTTCTCTCAAGCAAAATCCCATTTTTCAATTTACTTAGACTACATAGGAGATGCTTAGTAATCATACGCTGTTATTGGTACCAAGACTACTCTAAGGAAAACTTCTAGCACTCTAAGGAGGTGCTTTTACTGTTTTAATATATAAACAGAGAAATTGAGGGGCAGCCCTCTCCTGGGTGCTCTAGTTTCAGATAACTATTCCTGTGATATACACGTGCTGATTGCTACCAATTTCAGTAAACACTTTTGAAAAATACAAACAGCATCTAGCTAGTCCCGACCCTAATCCTATACCCACTCCCCATCATTGGCATCCATTTGCTTTTTAGATCCACTTTATTTTTCATCATGTAAGACAAGTATATTCTAAGGTAAGTTTATTTAATTTGGGGTGCCTTGCATAGTGGTCAGAGGCTTGTGTGTTTGTGAAAGCAGAAATGAACTATTTTTAAAGCTATTAAAATTGACTTAAAAAAGAAATAATGGTACTTTTTACTAATTATCATCAATAAATATTAAGAATTGCCAGATAATTTTTCAGGTTGAAGAGCTCTGTGTCTCTCCTGTCATACAATGCAGGGAACTTTGAATTCTGCTTGATAAATTCAACTTATGTACGTTTGAAATGACTTGAAAAGTTGAATGACAGAAGAAGTAAGAATACTGGAACCACTACAATAATTCATATTCATCTGTCCATTTCAAAACAAGTCTTGAAAGATTGTTTAATTGCTTCTATATACAAGAATTTATTGTTTTACTTATTAGATATATCTTAAAAGCTTATTTTGTATATGATACCAGGTTAGCTCCTGTGAGTATGTGAAAAAATGTATCCAGTTCTTATGGATATATGAAAATTACATGCAACTTTTTCTACGATTCAGTAGTAAAACATTCTATGCCATATAGCTTGTTTGTTTTGAATTACATTTAATTAGTGTATGTACATAATAATTCACTAGCACATATTAATAGTTTCTAATTATGCTTGATGTCCTAGAATAACTATTGTAACATATGGTTTCATTACCCCAAGTTTTCTTGTTTAGAGAATAGTTTATATCAGTAATTCTGAAATTATGGTTCATGGATTTCTTGGGGATATATGAGATATTTTCATGAGGTCAGCAAAATCAAAATTATTTTCATAATATGCTGCAAATTTATTTTTCCTCTTTACTCTCCTTTTCTTATGAGTGAATTTTCCAAAGGCCACACAATGTGTGATATCACAGCAGATTGAATGCAGAAGCAGTTCTGAGAATCCAGCTGTCTTATCTGAAGGCAGATGTTAAAGAGACTGCATGTACATAAAACAAAGCTACTTCTCCTACTATCTTTTTTGTTTGCTTTGGAAATATGTTTACTTTTCATTAAAGTATGTTTACTTATACCAACACATACTGGCTTCGTTTCATTTATTTTATTTTTAAATGAATTTCTAAATAAATATATATTTCTTACTCAATCTTAATGTCTAAAAGGGTGAAAACTTATAAATATTACATATATATATATCTATATATATATAGATATATATATATCTCCTTTGGGGCCTTTAAGAGTACAAAAGGTTGAGAAGTCATTTTACCTTAGAGTCTTAGTTTTTTTCTTTACCATTTCAATTACTAGTTTGGGTTTACTTCAGTTTCTGTCTTTGGAACCATATAATTTTTTTTCCATATCTGAACAGACTTCTTTTCATTAATTCACACATTCAAGAAATACTATTTTCCTGGTATTGTTTTGAAAACTGGTACTACTAAGTTGAATCAGTTTTGTTATTTTACAAGACATTGTTTTTATTCAAATATTCATTTAAAAGGTAAAATTCACTGTAGAAAACTATAATGGAAAAAATGTGGTGTACATCTGCCTTTGATATTTTGATTTGACCTTAGACAGAAGGACAGGAATCCTTCCCCTGAGAAATTGCCTTTGAAATGAAATATGTGGTGTGGTGAAGAGAAGAAGGATGGTTACAGAGACAGGAAATGAATGATAAGAAGTTGCTGCGGAAGAGGTAGCATGCAGAGGGCAGTGAGCAGAAAAAGACTTTGAAGATCCATTTGGGCCAGAAGACAGTGGACACAAGGTAGGAGGAATCAGGAGAAGAGATTCGAGTGAAGAGGCAGATAATGACTGAACCATACAATTCCATGCACAGTTGGTAAGGAGTTTTGTGCTAATCTTAGGAGCAATATGAGGTCATAAATATAGTTTAAATGGAAGGAATCTTCAGGGTACCTCTTTTTATTTCCATGATTTGATTTGAGGGTATGCTAATGAGCTTATCTATGAAAATGGTGGAGTTTGGATCAAGATGATAATTTTCAAGAAATGGAGAAAAATCTAGGAACAAAATCACTGTAGTCTGTGGATGGATAATACATGGAGGTAGATGGAAAGTCTATAAATAGGTTTCTTTTCATTAATTCGTGTATTTGTAGAATATGTAAGAATTTAAGAAATCAATTGCTTAGAAATCTCCAGACTACGTAGCTGTCTGGAGAGTTAATCACTGACCAATAAAACTCCAGAACCTCTGAGTAAATAAAAACTACCTCTGGGCCAGCACAAATGGGCCTGCAACTCTACAGTGAAGAAAGGAAATGACAGACTGGAAATGCTGAGCTAAATAAGACCAGCAGCACTGTAAACTAACTCTCTATGATATGTGTTGATTCTCCTGAAATAGAAAAATAAATCAAGCTCAAATGATTGGCCTTGACATCATTATTCTTATATTCCTGGATTCATTTTTTTCCCCATTCGCTGTGCCCAAGCTTAACAGGAATCAGAAGTTGTGCATTTTCTCCCTCAAATCAGTTATAACTGCATTATTCCCCCATTCCATCAGACTAAACATCTAGGATTTATTGCTACTTTAGGATCTTTTTTGATTTTATTTTTTATTCTATAGTGTCATGCTCTTACAGATTTATAACAGCATCGGAAAATCTCTACCAGGTTTCTCTGAGGAGGTGAATGGCAGTGGAGTGTGCCAGGACCACAACCAGGCCAGTTGATTCAAATCCTTGGGGAGAGATTAAAATCTAGAAGAGAGTGGAATTAACCTGAAGGCAACTTACATGCACACTAAAGTTGGAAAAAAGCTGAGAAAAGACCTCTGGAAAAAAATGTGAAAACTGCAGAGACCTGAATGATGCTTCTATGCTCACTTCAGACCCACAGGTGCATAGGCTGCGGGCACAACAGCTGCCATATAATAGACAAATTATTGTCTGGATTTGTGATTGAGAAGATAACTATGATTCACTTTATGAGGATCTTGGATTAGAATTTACTGTGTTCTTAGTTCTAAGAGCGTTTCCTTGGTGGCTTTATCTCTTTAATGCCATTATTATAGATTCCTTTTGTTTCTCTTAGTCACACTTGTAGTAACCTGGTATTGCATTTCTCCATTTCAGCAAACATCTCACCTTAGCCAGAATAATTGTTCTGGTGAGACAATTCATCTGTGGCTGGTGACACAAGGAGCTTTATTCATTTGTGTTAATGAATTTTAATTGATTTCATATTGATACTTTACAGAAAATAGAAACCTTATTTCTTGGGACAAATACTGTTTTATGTTTACTATGGTAAATAGTAAATATCCTTAGCCATTTCAATTTGATTTTTCCTATTTGAATTAAAAATTTTTATACTTATTCATTTCACTTCAAGTCTCACTTATAATTACACAAAACCATAAAGTTATGTAGGACTGGAGTGTAAGGAAATTCATACACTTACTGACTCAAAGATAGGAAATGAGAAGACAGGTTGGAGTGCATTATGAGTTACTTCAATGTACAGAAAATTAGATATTCAGAAATTAACTTACATATTGGCACTGGTATCCATCTTAGTTCTTTACTTGACCATTACTTAAGAGATACAATACCACCTATCTTTCTCTATTTTATAAACATTACTCTTTAGTTATTGAGGAATTCTTACTCTGTATTCCAAGTCTGAGTATGTTAATGAGACATTACATGATTTTTTTTCCCCTATTTAAGTGTTATTGGGTTTAAATTGTAACAGTAAAAGAGACAAGTGAGTTAGGGATCTTATTAAGGAAGTGCCCAAATCTATATTTTCTTCATTTTGCTGGAGATATCTTCCACCTCACAATCACACAAAAGTTGTTTCGGACATATAAGTTATGTGCCAATAAAAGCACATATAATTGAATGTTATTCATTTTATAAAAAATAAACAATATTAGATGGAGCTTTATGATTCATTTCAGACTTCTAGGTATTCACCTAGATGGGTTGGCTTAGAGGATACATTGTCATATTGAAGATTAGGTCTACCAACTTTTTTCCAGCTATAAATTGATGGAAATATGTATTTTCATAGAAGAACCAAACAAATGCAAAAACACTTGCATTTGTTAGCTGCCTTTTTCTTTGCAGTAAATGAAGCAGCACATTATTTTAAGGGGAAGATGAAAGCAGCTGAGAAGGCCATTTAGACTTGAACTCCTGTGCATGAAGGCCATCCACCCCTAGCCCATCAATCATACATGACTACCAGCCAATCTTCGCAGGCTGTAATTTCTCCCGCAAAAGGTAAGGCAGTGCAGCTATCCCTAGCTTTGATGAAACTTTTATGAAGGAAAATTTATACTAGTTGGACCTGATGCTCAGTCAGGAGGTGATTAAATGATTTATATTTTGCCTGATCAGAAAGTCAGGCAGATTAAAAATTGTGGCAATCCCTTCTCAGAGTGCACATCCTTGTCTTCGGGTCACAGCTGAGAGAAATTGTCAGTGTGATTCAAGGGCAGCTCAGCACTTCTTGCTTTCTCAAGGCAAGTCATCCATCGTGTAAGTGGGTAGATGTGTATTTTTAAGAGCAATGCCTTAGAAAGTGGACTCTTCCCAGTAATTACAGCCCTGCCAAATAAGATATTAATTTAAAGTTGTTTGGAGCTTCCAGAGGCAGGACATAAATTGAATTTATTAAATATCCTCCAGAAGTCTTATCTTTGCATTTCAAGACACATATAGCTTCAAATTAGAACTTTAAACATGCCAGTGACTTGTTTAGGCAGTGGAAAGGAATGGGCACACTCCAATAAGGTAAATGTGGCTGCCAAAAGGCAGGGCAGGGGTGTCCAGCCTAGCAGAAAAAATCTGTGTATGTCCCAGGCTGGAAGGCAGTGACTGAGTCCAGGCAGACAGATGGATCCTGAACACAGCCTTCACCTATTGCCTATTTTTTATTCTGTTACATTTCTCTATCAACATTGTTTTAGTAGATCATTTAAATGAATATACTGCTAAGTAGGGATGTATATTGAATGAGCATTTACCTTATACAAGATAGAGTACAATTCAGAGTCTTGAGGAAATAAGTAGGCAGAGGCTGCAGGTTTGCTACTAGCCTTATCAAAGAAGTTTCATTGCTAAGGTAAATTTGGGATACTGACATTTAAAGGGATGGAATAAAAAAGTGACTTCCATGTACTTCATTCCTCTCACATTTGTGGTGTTGGCATTGATGTTGCATGTATTTTTCATTTTATCTTTGGCTTTCTGCATTATTGTAATACGTATCTACTTTGTGAGACTGGCTTGTTTTATTTCTTTTTCTTCCCAGTGTCTATAACACTGCCTCGAAAAAAATAGAATAAAATGGATTTGCTTTGTGATTAGAGAATCAAACAAATAAAACAAGATACATAAGTCTTGGTAATCAGATGTCATATGTTTCTTAGATGACAAAAATTGAGGCAAACAAAGTAGAGGATATGACTAAAAAATAGTAAGAAGCCAAACAAAAGTAAGGTGAGAGACTCCAGAGTATGAACTTGCTACGAAGATGTCTAGTAGTTGTGCTTTTCAACTGGGGTATTTGAACTCTTAAGGATATGAAGCAGTATAGATAAGTATATTTGAAATGTCAGGTATTTGATAAAACTTCCCATTCCATAAATTTACTCAATACTCTGCGATTAAAATACATCAAAATTTGAGCATACATGCTAAAATAAGAAATAGAGAAAAAATTAAAATACTAATTTTTAAGATAAAATGAAAATTTTAATATATTTCTCACTTGCATTTACCTCCTGGAGTTACTCTACTAGACCTCTGTAGGTACAAGGTGCAAGCTCTGTAGGTACAAGGTGCATTATTTCATGAAACAAATATTTATGTTTATAAGGACTATGATTCAGACATAGAGGAAAATATATGGACAGCCTTCTGTATTCTCTGTTGATTAAGGTTTGAAGACAGTGCCAAGCTACAGGATCAGGAGCCATGAAAAGTTGGCTTGGAAATTTTAGGCAGTCTAACAAATCTTTGTGGCTTCTCTCAGATGTTTAAGGAAGACTAAGTGCGTAGTTTAACTTCCTATTTGATTTTCATTGATCATTTACTTATTTTCCTCAGTTAACTGAGACAGTTTCATGTTCCGTGAATCAACAAACACCTTAACTTTTACTATTTAGATCTGTGCTCCAGTAAGGGTTTAATAATAGTAGTCTTCAAACATATTAAATAATCACTGGAGAATTTACATCAGATGGACCTTTACATTGTACTTGTCATGTCTCAATTATCCTGGAGAGAAAAAAGTGAAAACCAAGATTAAATGCATTTTAGAGGTACTTATTCATAAAATTTACTTGTGCAACAGAGCAGAAGCAAATTCAGTGATCTAGAAGAAGGCTGCCTATTTTGGTGTTGGACAACTTTGAAGAAATTATGATAGCTTTGGTCATTTACAATATAAATCTATGTGTGCTAGAATAACTATATTTTATTGTATCTTCAAGTTTAGCACAAATCTGTTATAAAAAAGAGGAAGGGATAAATAGGCTACAGTGGTATTGGTTCTTCTGGCTCAGCCTGGTGTATCAACTTTAAAGGTGCTGTTGGGTATAAGAGCTGAAAGAGCTATGGAGGCCCTGGAGTGGGATTGTAGGTGACTTTTCTGGATTTCTATGTCTGATGTCAATCTCACTGTATACCAGCCTCCTTTCAAGGGTACTAGCTTCATATTTAGATATAAATATGTCAAAATATAAGACTGAATTGATATAAATATTATTGAAGAGTCGAAGTGGACACTGTACTGAACTGACAGATGGGTGAGATATGTTGAAGAGGCTTAAAGAGTGACTTTAAAAAATTACACTTAAGAACTCTTCATAATCTTTACATTTTTGGCACTATTGCTTTATTTGTACATTCGTATTTCATCTGAAAATAAGTGTCATGAGCCCTATGATATTAATAAATAATACTTTACTTTCTTTTTCCTCCAAATATAGTTTATTGTAGAGTTATAATGGAGAAATAATTGGGAAAATAACATAGGAATATATAGTTTTGAAATATAGCTACCTTTCTTTTTAATTGAAAATATAATGTCAAAGCCATGATGGTGCCCTAGAATATAGTAGGAGTAAGTTGACCTGAATTCCAAAGTTGTACATACTAATGAAAGGTATTTATAATCAGTGAAATGATAAATCCTTTCTTTCTCCCCTCTTCCCTCCCAGGCCCTTTTCAGTCTCTAAACTCAAAGCAATGTTAATGTTACCTGTCTTCAGTGATTTAAATGATAACATGCTCATGAGGTCATGTTTGGATCCTGCATTGGAAAATGTTTTAAATTATAACATACATGTATTAATTTTTAAAGAACTGGTAAAGGTATTTAGACACTTTCAGCATGATTTTGGAAAATTAATTTTTGTTTTTTCGTTCATGAAATACTCGGTGAAACTATACAACTTCAACAGTTTGTGGACAATTAAAGGTACTATGGAGACAATTCTTACATGTTGAAAATATCTCAATGCTGTAAAAATCAAAGACTGAGTAAACAGGAAAAAGATATATTTAAATAAGTAAGATGTGACGAAGAATTTATAAATTTGGTGACTAACCAGTTCTCTTCTTTTTCATTTTGGAAATGTTTGTGGTCTAAGTTCTTATCAGCTCTGTTGGGGATATTTCTCGGCATCATATCTGAGTTTGTCTAGTTGCTCTTTATTTCTTAGTTTAATGTTTATTCAATTGGTTACACATATACACCAATGTAATAACAAATGACACAATAGATTTACTCAAAATTAAATGATTCAAAACTCAATATAACTATGTAGGAAAATAAACATTCAAATGATGCAGAAGAGAAAAGGCAAATTGTTTATGACTTAATCTATTTTGAAAACTAAAATATTGATGCAGCATTTTCAGAAAAAGTGATAATTTCTTCTATTTTTGCAAATAGTTAAAAAAAACCCTATAGCTATAACATTCTCATTAATCTTATTCTTCCTGCTGCTCATCCTGCTTATATACCCCCAGATCTATTTATCTTTTATTGTTTCTCTCCTATAAAACTTTAAGGCTGTGTAATGTGAAATGCTAAATTGAACAGGAGCCAAAGATTGCAATTCAATATGATCACCTATGAAGTATTTATGTTTGTAAATTAGTCATCTCATGATTCCATGAAAATGATAACAATAGTGATTGCTACTCAATCTTTCTTTAGGTGTTATTGACACAAATGGTATAGTGATGGGTGGTAGAGAAGGGCACAGAAGACCATGTATTGAGGAGGGAGTGTGTGGAAGTGTATTGGTGAGCCCTCTGAGAGTGGCCTGCTCCTCAGCTCCAGGTAGGAGGCTTTGCCTGTGTGGCACATCTTCATTCCACCCCTTTCCAGGAGGAAAGTGCTTGGGGATCTTTTCTCCTCTTCAGCCAGGAGAAGGTGAAAAATGAGGTCTTTAAAGGGAGAAGAAAGGAAAGAAGGAGGGAGGGAAGGAGGAAGGAAGAAAAGAAAGAAAGGGAACAGGGAGGAAGAAAACAAATATAAAGTTAGGTCCATTTCTACAGCACAATTTTATTCCTCTTCATCTATAAAATTTATCCAAAAAACTATATTAGATTTATTCATTCAGAACTATGATAGGTACTGTAATAACATTAATAAAGTATGATATACTGTGTTCTGGGAGTTAACAGACTTTTTCTGTTAATGTCAAGAGAGTAAATATTTTTGTCTTTATGGAATATATGATTTCTGTCTCAATTGTGCCTTGGTAATTCAAAAGTAGCAACAAATAATTCTAACTATTGAGGACTGCAACTGTGTTTGAGTAAAACTGTATTTACAAAAATAGGCACAATAGCATTTGTCCTCCAGCCCATAGTTTATTTACACATGAGTATTCTAATTGATTATGAGTTGAAAAATTATCATATTCCCAGATGAAAAATACTGCATCTCATTACTTAAATTCAAATTGTTATTTTAAGTGTGGATTTAGAGATTCATTTTGTTTGGGAGATATGGGTTAGGTTTTAATTACATGACATATAGTTTATTTTAAAACAAAGCATTCTTTGTAAAATGACTAAGTTTTACATTGGCCTAGTCCTAGTCACTTAGTGCCATGTGAATTCTGTGGGTTTTTTATATAGAGCCGATGCTACAAATTAGGAGGCAAGAGTATCCTTAATTACTCCAATGAACACGTGCATAAAGTTGGATTGGATGCAAAAGTCACAACCCAAAGGAATGTATGTAATTCTGCATTCTCTTAAATCCAAAGTCAAATGGTAACATCATCGGTCTTTTCACAGGCCATCTGATAGAAGAAGTAAAAGAGCAAAGTTCACATTTAAGCATAGCTAAGAAAAATCTCTTCTGTGACATTGTCCACTAGTATAGGTAGATCAGTGTTCTGATATCTTAGTTAACAAAAAATTATACTCCTTCTTGGGAAGAACAAAAGAGATTGGTAAAAGAGCTTTGTTGGTGAGGGACTGGTAGCAGGAATTGTCTTCTCTTCAAAGGCCTACAATTTAATTTCTTATTTTAAAAGTAAAACTTGGATTCCACAAGTGGATTCCCAAATGTGTTAACCAGAAAACTGTGGGAGCTCATCCAGTTAATATAAATATAAAATGTTAAAGTCTGCATACAGAAATAAAGTGCTTAGGAGGAACTATCTATGGTAAGAAATTATAAATTATAAATTTAAATAACATTTCATACAAAAGACAAACAGAAACAAATAAATTGTTTCATACAGAAAAAGTCAAACTTCAAAAGTTGATTGAATGAAATTGCTTTTGGAAATAAACAATAATGTTGCTTTGATTTGATTATGAGATACAGTCCAAGATCTTGAAGTTCATGTTGTTGACTAGTCATATTAATAATAAGCAAAAGAAAAGGAGCAGCACTGATTGCTGAACTAATTGGATGTTGCTTGAAACTTGGCTGTGCTGAGCCTGGCCCTTCTCAGAGAGAGAGAGAGAGACCCAGCACAGGCATAATAGGTTTACTATTCCCTTTGGGTTGTTATAAACAAAATCAATATGTACTAATGACTGCAGCAGTAAATTCGGTCGTACTTCATAGGGTAACATTCTGCACTTATCCAGTTGTTGGTTTGACACAGAGTAATAGAGTTTACCCTTTTTAAGTTGTAAATTATCATGAAAATGCTGAGCCTAACAGTAAAATGCATTTGGGGATGTTTTTAAGCTTAGGAAATATTGGTAATACTTCCACTAAGCATACTATTAAAATAAATAAATAGTATTTATTGCTTGCTTCCCAGCTGCAGCTGGATGAAAAGCAGTGGCAAAGGAGAAATAAGACGTGCATATTTATCAAATGCACAAGGCTCATGTTTACTTAATTCACTTCTAAAGAGTTGCTTACATCAGAGAACAAAAAGAGTTTTCTTTTCTTCTGAAGTTCATTCAAGTGAAGATGATATAGATATAGTGGTCATAGTTTTGATTTTTGTGACATTTAGAAATCCAATTATTATAAAAGACTCCCCATGATTTTTTGGCAATCATTTATTTTCTATTACTTTGTTATGCATTTTTTGGTTTAAATTTCATCAAGGCTTCTAAATAATGTTTTGGTCGCTAAGGAAGGGAATTACTGTCTGAGGGCAAAGTAAAGCACCCACACAAATACATATGTGCCTAGCTTATACATTTTTTATGTATAAGCTAGATTTAATAAAATATAGGACAAAATGTATAAACTTAAATGTATAAATGTGTGGGTGCATGCATTTTCAAAGATATCATGAAGTAAAGTAAGTTTCAGGGTATATTTTATTATAATAAATTACCTCCCATGCAATTTTTGTGAAACTTGTGATTATGTTTGGTGAAGAGATGTATTGATTTTTATAAATTTAAGAAAATTCGACTTCAGTGTTCTCATCTCATCTTTCTCCTGAGTAATTTTCACTGTATCTCTTGTTTTTTTGACCCACATTTACATGTGGTAACATTTTTGGTCTCTCCATGTGATGGGTATGTGTTGTGTAACAGTACTATGACAAGTTTTGTTGAAAAAAATATTCCCAACCAGCTGTGGTGGTGAATGTCAGTAATGCTTGCACTCTGGGAGTCTGAGGCAGGAAGTTCTCTTTGAATCTAGCCTAGGAGACTTCAGGACTTAGTGAGACCCTGTTTAAAAATAAAAAAAGGAAAAAGAGCTGGGGATCTGGCTCACTGTGAAAGACCTGAGTTCAATCCCCACTACAACACACACACACACTCACACACACACACAATCCCAATATTTGACACACGCTAAGCATATGAAAATGTTTGAGAAGCACTTGTTGGTCATTGGTAGAGTCTAAACTTAACCATAAGTAGAACTGAAGATTATCAAAGTCAGTTAAAGTAAAAGGGAATGATATATATATATGTATATATATGTATATATATTAAACGTTTTTCTTACAAATTCGTTAATTTGTTTAAATTTTTGACAGATATATTTACATTAAATAATACAGGAACATTTCACTTAATATATTGTATTTTATTACAGTGTGTTGATAAAACAACATCAAATGTGTGGGTTGTGTTGGGCAGTTATGATGTATTAGCTCTCTGTGAGAGCAATGACCTGGCTATTTCTGTCTTTTGATAAGACTATTTTAAAGCTTGTTTTACTGATGTCTTTTGAAAATGCAGTCATTCCCATGAGACGAAGGCTGTATTAGGCACTGGAAGCTCTATGATATGCCTAGCACCTGGTCACCTCAAGATCCTGGCATACCTGAGCAAGACAGGTACTTTTCTGTCTATGCAATGCACAGATTACCCACAAAAAAATTCTATCATCACTCTTGTCCCTGTGCATGCTAGAAAGGGTTTTGCACTTAAGTGTGGATGCTCACTCAGTAGCACACAGTCAGCTGAGGCTGCAGTGGCAGGTGGAGAGGTTTCTATATGTGTGCTCACCGCTGACAGATAGTCTCCCTGTGATGGGAAAGTGGGGTGAAGACATTGTGCTGCCACTGCATTGGAAGCACAGATACTGAATCATTAAGTGATTAAAGTGTAAAGTGCCTTATCTGTCTGATTTCATGAAATGCTGCCATGAATATCAGAGTCTCATTCTTGATCCGAAAACATTTCAGTAAGCTCCATCTCATTTAACACTAAAATTGTTTAAGTCCTTTCTTTCGTCTAAAAATGAAAAGCATTTCAAATTATTAACTTAAATTCACAAACACAATAGCTAAATACCTTCCCAATCCTCTCAGGCTGTGCATGTGTAAAAGGGAACACAGTGTTTCACGTGGATCACCTGGCCCGTCTCTACACAGTAATGTGTCTGCAGAGGAATAGGACTGGACATTACATTTTCTATCAGTATAAAATGGAGGCCAGCTTCTAATTATAACAAGCAGTTGAGGGCAGTGTGCCCATGGGCTATTTTGAGACGGCCCTGTACCCTCATGCTGTAACCTGAATGACTGACTGGGACACCAGAATTGCTTCAAGAGATTGGCTGCATTCAACAATTCCAGTAGTTCTCCCTATTATGGTTACTTCTATGCATATTTTAATGTCAACCTAGAACACACTAGTCTCTATCATAGGCTTCATTTAGCTCCAGAACACCTAACAGAGTGCCAGAAAATGAATATCAGAACTATCAGCTTCTCATTTTCTGATTGTATAACCGTAGAGACTCTGAACTTCTCCTAAGCAATTTATTATCTTTAATTCTTATATAATTGTATATATTACACAAACTTGTAAAGAATTGAAGAAGATAGTCTGGAGAAAAGAGAATCAGCATTATAACTAGAATACACTGCACAAATTAAAGATACTGGTATTATTTACACATAGAAGACAATAACTACCCGATAAATTATAAGTGGTTTCGGTGGTCAGCAGAGTTCTGTAGATTGTAAGTCTCTGCTGACTTAAACATTTTCAATATCGAGGCTGCAATATGTAATGCCACTGCAACTTGATTATAGTGTTATATGGAGCCTACTTATTTGACACTCTGGTAAGTGGCATTTCTATTTAAACGGGGAGAGGCTGTCATAGAACAAAGCCCAGTCCTATGCCTAAAGCAACTCCTAGCAATGAATTAATGGTATATCTATAGTAGCATCACACAGTCTATTTAAATCAGATAGATGGCTGCTTATCCTGCAGCCTGTCTGCAGCAGTCTATAAAGGAGTGTAATTCAGCTGAATACCATAAATCTCTCTCTGCTAAGATCCTTTGTTCAAGTCGGTTGGTTTTCCTGCTTGAGGCTGGCTGGTGAGACAACTCCATCTATCACTTATGTTTATTCATAACTTAGTACTGTCTATATGCTCACTCTAAAAATTTCACAGTGAAAATGAGTGCTTGGTGTCATACACTTCCAGAATAAGAGAAATACTTTATTTGCCTAGATCATTTATTCCATGACATACAATTTGGAGAGGAATTTTTAATGAAAACTTTGCAAAGATTATTGAATTTCCATAGAGCATCACTAAATTAAGACTAAAGACTCAGTTAGGTTATATATTTTTAAACAGGCATGCAGTTTCCTACCAAAGTATAAAAAAATTCCTGTCACTATAAATAGAATTCCAATGGTTCAGTTTTTCAAAGCTGAATTTCTTCTGACTTTCTTACTATGGGAAGCAAGAAATTGTACAGATCTATTCGCCAAGATGTAAATTTTACTGTATATGTAAAATCTACCTATGTCCTTCCAGGTGTATGACTCCTCATGTTCAAGAGTCCATCTTGAAAGAGGACAGCTAGGGCAGTTGGACAGGGCTTGATAATACAGCCAAACAACTCAATTTCTATCTGAGATAGGTCATTTACCGGTTGTGAGTCTCATTCAAGACACCAACATTTCTCTCACTTTCTTTGTCAACAAGCTAGTGAGTGGTAAAGCTTACGTATACCAAAGTATGTAAACAATACAGCACTTAAAGATACTCAATTAAACTAGCAAAATTTGTTTTCACAAAATTAACAGGTGGACTTGACATTTAGGAAAAAAGCTTGGAGTAACACTGAGTGTCAAAGAGAAAGCAATGTTTTAGGAGGGAGTGACATTACAGCAGTTTACTAAACAGAAAGGAACAACTTCTCCAGAGTAGAATTTGAAACAGACTTATTTTACATAACTTATTTTACATAAGGCATTATTAAAACTTGGATCTGCCATGTTCTGGCAAAGCTCCTGTGATGAACACTCATTTCCAGCCTGATTCTATTTGATGTTTCTCTAGAGGAAGTGGAGACTCCAGGAGAAAGTGGCCCACTCCACACAAGGCAGTGGCCCATTTTATAGGTATGAACCTAGATTTTTTTAAATGATAGGAAATATAAGCATTCTTTGAATTCTCTCAACCTGTTATTTTATCTTAGGATCAGTTTTCTTTACTTCCTTAATAAAGCAAATTTTATAAAATTTTGGTATTCTTAAGGAATTTTGGAAGTGATGGTTTGGAAGGAACAGATCCCTAGGCAGCATCGATGTGAATAACCTTGGGTAACTTCAACTGGTCCCCAAAGCTGCAGCCTTCTTAAAAGTAAAATTTGTAGTTAAGATTTTCCTTGTGTCTTTTTTCTTTCTTTTATTTCTTCTATCCTACTTCAGTGGGTCGTAATAATATGTCTTCTAGGCACTGGGAATGTGCAGTGGAGGGGGTAGTGAGATCTGACCCCTTCTGCCTCTGCTTTTTCTATTTCTGCCTATGAGGTGATAGTCTTTGCTTCTCTGTATGCTCCCCACCATGATGTTCTGGGTCAGCAGAGGCAAGAAGCAATAGGGCCAGCCAGTTACAGACTGAAGCCTCTGAATAACTTTTGCTGCTTTTCAGTTGATTGTCTCAAGTATTTTGTTATGGGAATAAAAGCTAACAGAAAGATTTTATTTTTGAAATTTAATATGTAAGCTTGTACCTTAATAAGTTGATCCAAAAAAGATGGCTAAATTTTAACACCAGATTTTTCTAGATGTATCGTTTCTTTTAGTTTACCAGATGATTGCCAGACCTTTGCTAGTATACCACATGATCAGGTCACTATGATATTCTTGTGTGGTGCAGGGCAGGGCAGGGGGACTTTTTTGAGGAAAACCATGGGTAAACTGGATAAGCTTCAAATCCAGAAT
>NW_004624761.1:2367288-2449438 GCF_000247695.1 Heterocephalus glaber
TTTTTTAAACTTTTATACATGTCTGAAATAATTTACTTCTGCTATATTTTGGCTTTCAAAAGAGAAAAAAAGTTGACTTAAGTGAGAAGACATCTAAAATCCACAAAGCAATACAAATATAATGAGTATGTTCCATTTACCTAACAAGGCACAAAATTAGAAGATGTGATTGTCAACTACCAAGCAGGACAGATGGAGACATTCTAAAACATTGTTAGAGCCATAATGAGACTATTTCTGAAAAAGCACTTGGAATCAATGATTTTCACAAATAATTTAAATTTTTGGCTGAGGTAGAGATAATGGGAGTCACTTGTTGCTGTCATTAAGTGGTAGTCATTCTCAACCCACAACATCCTTAACTCCAGTCATTAATGGACAGAAGAGGAGAGAATGAATTCTTATTAGTCCTGCACCTGAGGTGTCACCCATGCATGCCTGTTCCCACCATCTTTTCAACCCCTAAGTTGTTTGGATTGTATATATTTCCCTGGCTTAGTGGGGAGAATTGAAACTTGGGGAAGATTTATTAGCAAAGCACTCTGGGAAAACAGACCAGTGGACTCAGATCTGAGTGGATGAATCAAGGAATAATGGAAATGTCACTTAATTGTCCAGGGCAGCATGTTGAATAATGAAGACAGATTCCACATTGAATGGACGGCTCTTCTTCTTTATCTTGTCCCGGAATAGGCTATTGCAGATGAGCTCACAGCACCAGCCATGCATCATATTAATGCCTTCGCATTATTGATGATTATGTTGGCCAGAAATCAATTCCAAAACCAATTTTACATTCATCACCCATCTCAATAGGAAACAATAGAATACATCGCTTCAATTTTAGTAAGTGAAAGATTTGGGCGTAACAGGAATTGAGCAGCACAGCTTTTCAAAATTATTGAAAGATGTGATGAAGGGAAGTTGGCATAGGAAGAGAAACCAAATCAAAGTTGCTCTTTGTTCAGTGACCTGTTTGTGGCTTGTGTGCTGCAAAAGTAAACTTACAGTTACTCAAATAGCTAAGGTGCAAGTATAGTTAAATTGGAAGTGATAATTCTATCAATGAAAGGCAATTTACTTTAGAATATGGATACATGTGAAATCATGTGACATGGTGAATCATGTGATGTGAACCAAGTAAAATTTTTTTTTTAATGATACCAAGGATTGAACTCAGGAACCTTGTGCCTGCCAGGCAAGTGTGGTGCCACTAAGCTACCTCCCTGGCCCTGAACCAAATACTATTCAAACAGATAAAAGATAGACAACATTTTTTGGACTAATTACAGGATTGAGTTCACAGGGAAGACTGTTTCACAAAGGCTGAAGAGCAGGCCTGTTGAGAGCAGTAGAGTACCTGAAATCTGCTGAGATGGAACAAGTCACTGAAATCATAGCTCAGTAATTCAAATGATCTAAGCATCCATAACATAGACCATCCATAACAATGAGAATGAGAAATTCCAGTCTCCATACTTTCATGGATTTTCTTTCCAGGAATCACAAAACAGTGGAGTTGTTACAGTGAAGAACCAAGAAAAATGCCTTCAAAGGCCCTGGCAGGAGGGGAAGAGGATCCCAGGTGTAGCCTCCCCAAATTGTTCTCTATAATGTAAGCCAGCAGTCCAGAGAGAGACTACCCACAGGACAATTCCAAAACACTGTCCTCCCTGGCTTCCTCCAAGTGTTTTTCACATCTAAGGGGCAGAGAAGAACTGCAGACACAGAGTGAGAAGGAGGTAAAGATGTAGGTTAAAAACACTGTACACAGAGAAGGGAATGAAGGATTAGAAAGAAAAAGCTGCACTTGTGGAGGATGGACAGAAACTCTTGTAAATGGCGAAAACACCTCTGAGAGAAGCCTGTTAACAGTGGGCTGAATGGGAGCTGAGAGAAGGCCTCTCCCTGCTCATATCCTGTCACCTTCCCAGTGAGTCTTCCTTATCTCAATGGGTTGCTGCCCAAAGACCTTCTGGATATGGATTCTCTCTGAGGAGTGAAGAATGCTGAGGGGGAGGAAGTCAAGGACATAAGAGAAATTTGACATTTGACACTTATAGAACCTTGTAACATTTGTCTATTTCCGTCATCCATCATACCTGTTAATGATGCTGATTATAAACTGTGAAATAAAAATAACTGTATATATAAATACAATCTAAAAGATATCTCCACCCTGACTTCCTGAAAGTAAATTTTGAAAACTATAAATTTCATTCATCAGAAACTAAATTGGAAATTACTCTTTTCCTTTTGCTTCATACAATTTTAATTTTAAAAACTATTATTGTTGGTAAATTGTTTCAGTGGAAATTATATTTTTCTGGTATTTTCCATGTTTTAGGAGATACTTTTGTTGTGAATTTTTTTCACATTTTTATATATGTTAGTAGAATGTTAGTCACTTTGTCTATAATTTATCATAAGTGCATGATTTTTATTCCCTCCAATATTAAATAATTGAATCATTCGTAGTTCTGTATAAACAAGAGCTTATACTTGTGACTGTTTCAGATGAAACTGGATTTAAAAGTATTTCAGTTCATGTCTCTATGAATTAGCTATAATTAAATCATATAAATTTAGATACATTTATATATGCATATGTATGTATGAAATCTGACTATTCACAGTAATGTTTCATAAAGTTGCTTTGAACATTAACTTAGCAAGTATTAAACCATGTCCCACTTAGATTATGATTTTAGTCCTAAAATCAGCTCAGCTTGGTAGAGTCTATTTTTTTTATTTTAAAGAGGGAAAATGAAGTTCTGAAGTGCTGCATGACTTGTCTGAAGCTGCCCCACTAACAGGCACCAGAGTTTGGATTCAAATCCTCCCTGCTGGCTTCTAAGTAAGGACTTGCTGACCTGAGGACCCTGTCTCCATTCTCTGATCTTCTTCACCTGAGAGCTGTCTTGGTCATGGTGAACCTCAGCTGGGTAGGAGCACATAAGGTAACTCAAAGTAGTCCACCTCTGAGAATGTTCAAATAACCTAAAGGTACTGTATTGATTTTAGGTTTGCAGATAATTTTGGAGGAGAAGGTGAATTTACAGAAGTAGAACCCATGAAACCCAACTGCATGTATGTAGATTTGACATTTAAATTACCAACACACAGAATGAACATTTTATGCAGGCATAACTTCAGTTGGTCTAATTCTGTATGGCCTGTCTACACAAAGTCACTACTGTTTAATGAAGCCGTCACTCCTGCTCCATGGACATGATTTTAGCTCTTTTCTTAATTACACTTTTGAAAAGACATTCATTTGCCAAATACGGCATCCAGGATAATATACAAAGGACATTTAGTGGATCAGAAGTTTAGTTATTACTTTGCCTTCTCATTAATTTGTAATGCAATATTTGATAATTCTTATTAAGTTATCCCATTATTTATATAAATTACTAGAACAAAAATAATTGTGGATACTTAGAAACATATTAAGTGCAAGTACTTAATTTAGACAATGACAATTTTATTTCATAGTATAAAATATAGGCCTGCTCTAAATGTTATTAAAACTAGGAAAAGAATCTTCCAAGCATTTTGAATTTCCTGCTGCATACTTTTTCTCAGGAATTTCAAAATCATTTTTCTAATAAAATGTACAGAAAATATGTACATGTACAAAGCGTTTTATAGTGCAGTAATCCATAAATTATTTCCAAATATGATTTTAAAAGGTGAATGTCCATTCCATTTTTATTCAAAATTGGCATTGCTTTGCCATATTTTATGTGGAAATGAAAGTTAAAGATCTAATATGTTTAAGAGCACATTTCAACTCTGACTGCAAAATTAATTTGAAAAATTTTATTCTCTGAAAGTTCAAGGATCGTTGTTTTATTTTTAAGGTCTGAAATGAGGTTAACACTTTTCCCATATACATCAATGTATAATTTTTTCTAGATCTTTTTTAGTTTGTTTACCTGTATTTACGTAAGCCAGAAGGCGGGGCGGGGTCAGAGGCTCCTCCCATCCGGGTGGCCTGCAGTTGCTCTGGCCTTGGGAAAGTCTCACTAGAGGTCAGCAAGATACACCATGTAAAGGTACAAGTTCCCAATGAGAAATGTAAATGTATTGTACACCTAAAATGTACCAATGAAAGAATTAAAAAAAAAAAAAAAAAGAAGGGGCAAGGTCGGAGCCGGCGCCCAGTGGACCTGGGTCCCTGCAGCCCGAGGTGGAAGGCGCCCCTACCGGCCAGAACGCAGACCACCTGCCAAGGGCCGAGGCTCCCTGCAGTTGTTTCTCATGCACCCCACGTGGCCTCGCCCTGCGCTGTTTGTTCTCTGTGGGAACGGGGAGGAGAGAGCCTCTGCGAAGGACCCCCGGGTAGTGGGGAACTGAACACCAGCTCCGACTCCCTTTTCCTTCTGCAGGAACTGTCTGTGACCTCTGGGGAGGTGCACATGGCCAGAGAGAACCTCCCCACCCCTGAATCGCGAACCCAGCTCTCCAGGGAGCGGGCACCTCGGTGCCAGAGGACGCTGTGTGGCCTCCTTGCCCACTCCATGCCCAGGGCTACCTTCAAGTGTATTCTGAAGTTCTCTTACAAACAATAACATTTCATATTCATTTTATTAACTAAATATCTATCAGTTATATGTTATCCAATTATTTTAATAGTTTGTACAGTTTTTTATTTGCATGCACAATTTCATTATTTACAGACCCAGGTTTTTCATACATTTCAAGTCTTATAATTTTCATTTTGATTCACTCTTCTGACCAAGAAGACTCAACCTCCAGTACAATATTGACTATAAATGCAATGGCATTGGTCCTAATCTTCAGTCCCTAAAGAAATTCTCTCAAGGTATCATCACTTACTATGCTATGCACTTATTTTTTTTTTGTTGTTAATTTCCTTCTTATCTGTAAGAAAATTTTCTCAATTCCTAATTTGCTGAGTGTTTATTCTATGGATTTTGAATTTTATTGAATTATTTTATGTCAGTAGGATAAACATGTAATTTTTCTATATTCTGTTAAGGTAGTAGATTACATTGATTAATCTTTGAATTGAAACACCGCACTTCTATTGCTGAAATAAAGCCAACCATGTGAAGAGCTGGTTCCTTTTATATCTATATTACTGGAATCAGTTTCTAAGAACTGTTGGAGGTTTCTGCATTTAGATTCCTAAGAGTGGCCTGCAGTTTCCCTTCTGGGAAAATCACTGTTCATTTTGGGTATCAATGTTATACTGGCCTAGTGAAAGGAGATTGAAGGCGTTCCTGCTTTTACTCTTTTCTGGAAGATTTTGTGTGAGGTTAGAATTGATTTGTTTTAAATGCTTAGAGTAATTCAGCTATAAAATATTCAGCATTCTGGTGGAGAATCATTTTTAATTATAATCTCTTCAATAATAAAGTATTCAGGTTTTATATCTCTACTTGTGTCCGTTTTGACAGGGCTGTTAGCACTCCTGTTTGTTGAGTGGTGGATGTGACACATTCACCTTTTATTTGCTTAGGGTCATTCCAAATTCCCCAGGAATCCTATGAGAATTCTGTGTTTATGGGGCACTAGAAGTGAATAGGGTAGGAAGGAATAGTGCCCACATATATAACACATACTCCTGCTCAAGGTCATGCAACATTATTACATTAGACTTTGTTCACAAACGTTAAGTTCAAAAATAAAGAAAAAAGTTTAAAAATGAAGTTATTATACAAAGATGGTGACAACAGAGTATTTAACTAGGCATAGGACCCTTCTGATTGCATGCATTCTCTCTAAGGGCACAGGTCACATGTCTGTAAAAGCCATCTAGGTTTTATTTATAATCAATAAAATATGGAGCCAACCAAATGTCTATGAAGTGGTGAATGGATGAACAACTGGTGGTACACCTTATATAATGAAATACTTGGGTTATTTTTTAAAGTATCACCCCCAAATTTCATATATTCAGAGGTGATGTTTTGGAAGATGATTGCATCATGCGAATGCGGTACTCATCAGTGGATTAATCCATGGATGAATTTATGGTAAAATATACTGTTAGGAGGTGGGACCTGGTTGGAGGAGAGCCACTGGGGTGTGACCTGGAAGGGTGTATTCTTGTCCATGGCTCTTCCCTCCTCTCTTTGCTTCCTGGCTGGTAGGAGATGAACAGCTCCTCTGCCATTTCCTTCCATCGTGCTGTTTCTACTCTGGAGTCAGCCAAGTATGAACTTAATCCCCCAAATCTTCCAGCCAAATTAAGCCTTTCCTCCTTTAAATTGTGGGTGTATTTTATCCTAGGGACTTGAAATCTTAGTAAAACAACTACTCAGAAGTATGAAGGTAAACTACTGATAAGTGCAGCAGGATTGATGAATCTGGAATTCATCATGCTAAAGAGCCAGGCATTAATGTCTGTATATTATATGATCCCATTTATATGTAATTCTTAGCAAGTAAGAAAAGAAAGCACATAGTGAATACAGAATCCATATTAGTAACAGCTAGTAGGGAAGTTTCACAGAGACTTCAAAAGTCACAATAATGTTCTTTAAACTGGGATATAGGTTGGTTGATTTCATGAATTATTACTTTTTATACCTTAAAATGCTTGATAAATTTTTGTATATATTCACTATTTAATGACAATAAGTTAAAGCAAGGTGCTAGAAATCTGTAGGCTAATTGTTCATGCTTTATTAACACAGTCATAACAATATGTTATTTATGCAGTACATACTCAAAGATTTATCTTCTCCTTAATGTGTTAAATTAGAACTGTGACATTGGAGACATAGACTAATGCATTGCCATTTCTCCTCTCATTTAGAATTGGGACTCTAACAGAAGATAAATTAGTTCTGTGGCCTCTATTTAGGCTTGCTCTAGATAAAATGAGTTTCTTTTACCAACACACTGTCAGTCACCATCTCGATTTTAGATTCATGATTATTCTATTTCCTCTCTCAGTGGCAGTAATAGCAGAGAGGAAGACAAGAGGAATGTTAATGGTTAGATAAATCTAATAGGAGAAAATCTACTGCTTTAACTTTTTAGTAAGTTGGCTTAATGGCAATTAGCTACCTTTCTCATACTGATAAAGATACAGAGATGAAAACAAAACCCAGTATTTTAAAAGATCATCTCCTTATCTTTTCTCATCACTTTCAAAAAGTATTAAAGTAAAAATATGTTTAATTCTAGGACAATAGAAAACACATAGTATGAATAAAATCAGAAGAAAAGGCTTATAAAAATAGCAAAAATTGTAGTCTATTAAAGTCTTTATTTTTCTATTAAGTCTTTATTTTTCCCCCTGTCATAACATTGTCCCATTGGAAATGTGTTTTCTATTGTGCTTTTCTCCTACTTAGACTTTTCTTATTTTTTAAGTATTTTTCAAATACATGATTTTTAATCACTGTGTACTATTTCCTAGATGAGTAATTTACAGTTTACTTAATCACTAAACTACTAAAGGACATAGAAATTGAATCCAATATTTTACCATTATTTAAGGACTACATGTGGCTCATTCTTTTGACCAACAGTCTTGATCAGTAATTGATTGTTTTCTTTGTGTATCAACAAAATACTCACTAAGGAGCATTCTTGTCTTTTTTTCTGAAAGGATGCTCTGGCTTTATTTATCCCCCCTTCTTTTTCTTTTTTTCTTCTCTTCTTTCCTTTTCTTTATTTTTTTCTTTCATTCATTTCCCTCTCTCTAAAGTCCTAGTTAACCAGGTCTACTGTCTTATTTTATAGATACAGACCTAGTCAGTATGGATAATAATATTGAGTGCTATCCTTGGGACAGTCCTTGTGAGCCTTTCAGTGTTCAGATCAAGTCTCATCTCCAAGTAATCATTTCATCCTCTGTGCTACCACAGTCACACACTGTGCCAGGATTTGAGCATCTGCAAATTTTGGTTTTCTTGGATGCTTCCAGACACAGTGTCCCAAATATACAGAGGGACTATTGTTAGCATCCATATTTGTTAGAGTTAGCTCCCTTACCTTTGTCATAGGAAGTATTATTACCAAGTTCAAAATATAGATGTGTTAAAATTTTATGTAGTTAGAGCAATTAACCTTTTTACTTTACAAGTTATTGTATCATATTTTCAAAAAGTCATTACCTGTTCTGAGTGTTCAGCTAATATTCATCTACAGTTTCTTATGTTCATATTTATTGCATTTATTTAGTATACTTGAAAGTTATTTGGGGATAAAGTATGAAGAAATAATTAAATTTTCTCTAAATGTTTAATTGTTCCAATACAATATATTGTTGTAGCAAGGGTCAATCATAAGCTACTTGGGTACACCACTTAGTTAAACTGAGGCTCAATCCATGACAAAAGTCACACCATGCCATATGAAAGTGGAAATAAAAGTAGCTTTATTACAAGGTAAAGCAATAAGAATAGTAAAAAAGACTACGACACATAGAAGTAATACATCACCGGTTGGGGTAGCAACAAGGCTCAACACCCCAGGAAAACTGGAAATCCCAAGACAGCAGCTGGTCAGGGTCCCAGTGGGCAGAATTCCTGCATGCAGTTCTAAGAGTCTCCCAAAGTCCGATTTTTTCTGTTAGCTTATATAGCATTTACACAAAGGTGGCCTCATACCAATAAGGCATATGTGTCTCAGAAGGAGTCTGCTCTCAGATCTGGCTAGGAGTCGGGGCAGAGTCCTTGTACAAAATATTCCAGATTAAAGTGTTTATTCCCTCAGGGGCAGACTCTCTGAGGGCAGCCAGTCTTCTTTGACCCTGGCACATACAGAGGTCACACTTTGGTCACACGAGTCTGAGTAACTCTTTCCATGTTCCCTTCACATATTTAAAAGTCAAAATTTTTACTCTCATTAATGATACAATTTTTGTTATATAAATAAAACCTAATATATTGAGCTACTTATTCTTTGTTATTAATCTTTTTCCTGTGCCATTAATTTTATATCTAATAATTTTTTGATAATTCTAAATTAAGTTTGTATTTTATATAAAAAAAGCATCTCATCAATCATTCTCTTCAAAAAATGTCTTTATTATTCTTACAACTTTTAATAAAGCCTTTAGAATCACTTCCCAACTTATAAAAATATTCCCACTGGAAATTTTATTACAATGATATTAAATATTTAAATTAATTTGGAAAGTATTCTCTTTCCATTTATCCACTATTTAAAATATCTCAATAAAATATGGAATTTACTTAGCTCATGCATTTTCTCAGAGTACCTTTTGTTAACTGAACTTCGATTGGCACCTGGAGTGTAATGGTGAATCACCAGATGTCTTTCTTCAGTCCCTTGTGATAAGTGTCTTATGACCAGAAGGTGAGAGAAACAAGACAAAATTTATACTCTGTCCATGATTTTAGAAAAGTAAATCATTTAATTCACTGAGGACAAACTTGGTGACAATGGAGTTCAACCAGATATTTCTTATGCTTCAGCAGGTCAACTCCATGGAAATACTATTGTAACTCATAATTAATTGTTGCATCTCAAACATGTGGATTATAATTTTGGAAAGTTTTGGTCACAAGATACCTTGAAATCTAAGACATAGCAAACTTTTATTTATGATGATGAGTCTTGCACATCATAGGCATTCTATACATATACTTATATCTGGGTTTGAATTAAGTATGAATAAAGAAAATACATGACTATCTCCTCTTCATGCATAGAAAATTATTTCTCTGCTAGTGTGTTATCTATTCTCTTTCATGTCAATGATTCATTCTAAACAAACTATTTTTTGTTCTGGAAAGTGACTCAATAAAGAAAGATAATCACTTACAGCATAGATTCCACTTTATCTTTAGATAGAATGATATTATCGCCATGTATAGGGATACTTTTAGCCTTTCTTCTTTTAGCCTTTCTTCATAGAATGTTAGAAATGTGGCCTCCAACTGAAATGTTTCTATGCAATTTCAGAATCTTTCATTATTTCTGTAAGTATACTAGAAAAACAATTTCTATAAAGTTTTCAGTTCTTTTGAATTGCTTGATTGATTTTTATAGATTCTTCAGCAGTGAAAGGATAAAAATTCCAAGCAATTGCTTGTTTTTCTGAGTTTGCTGAAATTATTTTTATCGACAATGCCATGGCATTCAGTTGTAGCTCTGAGTTATTCTCTTTTTTCTCCAAGTTATTGTCAATATAACTTTTAGGTGCCTTACTACTGTCATTGAGAGTGATCATTTAAAATATATTACCTTCTCTGAGTCCTACAAAACACACTTGACTAATAGTGGTGATAAATTGAAGAAAGAAGTTTTTGTCAAAAATTATAAAATCTGTGATTGAAAAATAAAGAAGTATTAAAAATTGGACTATACCAAATACAACTATGAGACTATTGTTACTATAAATATAAAAAATTTAACTGATAAGTTTAAGTTTTATCAGAAACCTCAAGACATGAGCGTTACAGACAATAAATGTTTTCAGTCAGAGGAAATGTAAAAGGCAAGTACAAGTTCCTGAGGAAGGAACATGCAAGGAGTCATCCCAATGCTGAATAGTTGGGGGAGAGTGGAGCAGATCAGAAGATAGACCTAGGAGGGATTGGATTTTCCCAAGTAATTCTATATTTATCCAACTAGATGCTTATCATAGTGAAAGTGGTACTATTATTAACTGGGTAGGGATGAAAAATAAATGAAGACTCTTGTAGACAAATTGGGATTTGTAATCATACTATATTGTAATGCTTAAACTCAAGTTGACATAAAAAATTTGTGTTGTTCAAAATTTCTATTATCTAACTAATTTAATAAAATATAAATACTGTGTTGACAATAAACTAAGGAAAGAAGAAGAAGAGATGAGTGAAGCTAGTCCTATGATTCTATCAAAGAAGACTGATTTGGTCTAGGGAGATGGTAAAGGGGTAGAGCTATAAGACATTGTTGACTTATGTCTAGATTTACTGACAGATGTTTGTATTTCATTGGAACATTCATTACATTGAAAACTTCCCTATGTTTGTGTTTCATTGAAAAAAGTGTATATTTGTCATGTTCACATTATGTTGAAGTCTATGTATATCATGAAGTAAATAAAGTGAGCTATTTAACACATGTATTAACTCACAGTTACCTTTGTGTGTGTGCGTGGGTGTGTGTTTGTGTGTTGATACTATGCTGGTTTGATTATTCTATCTTTGTAGTATATTTTAAAAGCAAATATGTGATACATTTAGCTCAAGATTGCTTTAACTCTTTATGGTCTTTCATTTTTGGCATTTTTGCTATTTCTGTGAAGAAAAATGGCACTCTAACTTTGATAATAAATTGCCTTAGGTAGCATCTTAGTCTATTCTGTGCTTTTAGAATGGAATACTAGAGATTGGATGATCTATAATGAATATGAATTTATTGTCTCACAGTTCTGGAGTCTGGGAGGACACAGATGAAGGAGCTGACATCTGACGAGGGCTTTGTGCTGCATTATTCCATGGTGGAATGCAGAAGAGTAAAGATACAAAAGGGTGACAAATTAGTCTTTTTATAAGTAACCCGCTCTCATGATAACCACATCCAGTCACCTTATATTATACCCCACATTGCAGAACAGTTGCTTTGGGGATTAAATTTCCAACATGTTTTGGGGAAAACAAACAAATCATACCTGGAACTATGGATATTTTAACCATATAATTTTTTCCAATCCATGAATGTGAGATATCTTGCTACTTGTGTCTTCCTCAGTTTCTTTCTCTATAACTATATATTTCAAAGTACAAGTCTTTTATTTCATTTCCTTTGTAGCTATTGTAAATTGAATTGTTTTGTTAGTTTCTGTTTTGGGGTCATTTGATCTAGGTGTATGATAATGTTACTGATTTTTCAGTTTTTTTTTTTTATTTTGCAAATTTACTGTTTTTCATTACTTCCTAGAGATCTTTAATGATGTATCTAGGTTTTTTTTTTCTATATGAAGTTTTGTCATCTACAAATAGGGACAATTTAACTTCTTCCTTTTTAATTTGGATCTTTTAAATATCCATTTCCTGTCTAATTGCTCTGGGTAGGATTTCCAGTTCTACATTGAAAGAAATGGTAAAAAGTCAGAATCCATATTCTGCTCCAGGTCTTAGAGAAAAAACTTTTCACCATTGTGTGTGATGTTCACTGTGGGTTTGTCATGTGTGGCCTTTGTTTTTAGTTTGTTTGTTTGTTTGTTTTGTTTTTTGGTACCAGGGATAGCACTCAGGACCTTGCGCTTGCAAGACAGGTAGTGGCACCACTGAGGTAAATCCCCAGCCCTGTTTTGCTTTATATCCCTTGTGTACCTAATTTGTTGAGAGTTTTTATCATGAGAAAAATCTTATCAAATACTGGTATATCTACTGAGATACTTGTTTTTTCCTTCATTCTGTTAATGTGATGTATCCCAACTCCATATATACATGTGTACAAATGTACTCATACCTCTCAGGTAATCTCACTTGATTATATTGAATGATACGTTTATTATAATGTTGAATTTAGTTTGTTGAATTTTGTGAAAAATGTTTGCATTTGTTTTTATCAATGACTTTGGTGTGTAACTTTCTCTTTTGTAGTATTTTCTGGCTTTGGTATCAGAATAACACTTCTCTTGTAAGACAAATTTGGAAGCACTCCTCTTCTTCAGCATTTTAGAGGAGTTTGAAAATCATCAGTATTAGTTCTTTAAGTCTTTGATTGAATTCAGCTGAGAAAACATCAAATCCAGGACTTTTCTGTGGTGGGAGACATTTTATTATAGATTCAATCTCTTAAATTATTAGTGGTCTGTTCACATTTTCTATTTCTTTGTGATTCAGTCTTGGTAGGTTTTATGTGTCTAGAAATTTATCCATTTTCTTCTAAGTTATATAATTTGTTGGGCATAGTAGTCTTGTAATTCTTTGTGATACCAGTTGTCATGTTTCCTCTTATAATACTGATTTTATCTTTTTTTTGGTACTGGGGATCGAACTCAGGACCTTGCACTTTTGAGTCAGGCAGCAGAACCACTGAGCTAAATCCCCAGCCCATAATGCTGATTTTATATAGTCATGTCTTCTTACCTTGTCTAGATAAAGTTTATTGATTTTCTTTATCTTAAAAATATATATTTTAGCTTCATTGATTTTTTTCTATTGCTTGTAGTCTCTATTTCATTTACTTGTGTTCTGATTTTTATTATTTCCTTCTCTCTGCTAAATTTGGACTCAGCTTATTCTTATTTTTATAGTATCTCAAGGTATAAACTTAGGATGTTTATTCGGGCTCTTTCTTCTTTCTTGATGAAATGTTTATTGCCTGAACTTTCTTCTTGAAACTGCTTTTGTTGTATTCTATAAGTTTTGACCAGTTATGTGTTCATTTGTGTTTGTCTCAGATATTTTTAAATATTCCTTTTAGTTTTCAAGGACTCGTTATTTGTTTCTCTGTTATTTAATTATTTTGTGTTTGTGTGTTTTGACTGTTTGTTGACTTTCAGGTAATAATGTCTATGTAGTTCTGTTATTTTAACTTTCCTTTTTTAAAAAATTTCTCTGTGTACCAATATTTTGTGTAATTTCCTCTACAATCCTCTTAGAATATTTCAACTGTATTTATTGTCCTTTTATTTGTTCAATATTTTATTAAATTAAATTTATATAAATTAAATTTTTCTAGTCAAATTTAAGAGCAATTTATTATAAGAAATTTTTATTTGTATCTTATTAAAGTCATACCACCTCAACAAAATCATATAGATATATCTTAGAAGTAAAAGTTTTGCATTTTTATTCTCAGAAAGTTTTGTTTACAGTTACATATTATTTTAATATTTGTTTATTCAGCTATCTAACATAATTTTTTATGGTTATTCAAATGTATTAAAATATTTATTGAATAATTTGAATACCACTCCATATTTTAAATGTTCATATCAACATTAATCTCTTTGATACACATTTTCTCATTGATGAATCATCTCTTCCATGTCGAAACAGTAGTTTTTACTTGCTATTATTTTTTAACTAGGTGAAATTTTATTATAAAATATGCATACATAAATTATCAACACAAGAGTATATAGGAGTCCAATGATAATGAAAAAAATTATAAATAATGAAAACTATTCCTTTAAACATGTTTTGTGGGAAAGTTCTTCAGTTTACATATATTCATATATTTAAACTTTCTGTCACCATTTGCTCATTATTATTTTAAATGTTTATGTTATTCATCATAAAAGTTATTAATTTAGAGTTCTTATTTACAGTTGATCATCACTCTAGTAGTTTCAGAAGATTTCAAAATGAGTCTTGATAGCTGGAAGGGCAATTTCTTCATCTCGTTTTTAATTTTTTAGAATTTTATTGGCTTTCTTAGTGTCATTACTACATAAGTTTTAGCTTCAGTGTTTTAAACTAAAATTTCTTTTAAGATTTTCATTGATCTTCAATAGAATTTATAGATTTATTGTGAAAAATAATTGATATTTTTAATGCTGAGTATATTATGCTTTGTCTATGAACAATACATCACTTAATTCAATTTATCTTTCATGTTTTTCTTCAATATTTTCATAATTGACTGAATATTTACATTCCCTTTAAATTCATATTTTAAAATCCTAATCGCCAATGTGAAGCTATTTGGAAGTTAAGTCTTTGGTGGATGTGTAGGTCATTAAAACATAGCCCCCAGGAGTTAGATTCCTGCCCTCAGAAGAAAAGGGTGGGCAGCTTCTGGCTGTCCTCCCACCCCAGAAGACAGGGAGGGATGTGGCCATCTGTGAATCTCCAGGGAAAGGGGCTGCGGTCACCCTGATGTTGGGCTTCCAACTTCTAGGAACAAAAGAAGTAAGTTATTGTTTGAGCCTCCCATTTTATGAGATTTTATTATTGCAGTAAGAAACTCATTTTATTATTTCAGTCAGAAACAGTTTTATAACTTTCTACATTTTAACTTTTTTTGCTAGTTTTCATATCTTTCAAGCTTATGCTTATTATGGACACTTTTTTTCTCTTATATTTCCTATTGTTTATGACTAGCAATATAATTAAATTTTACATATTGTTGGATGTCTAGAATTGTGCCGAATGGAGAACTGTTGGATGTTATTCAAATGAAATATTAACTAAATTTCAGAATACTGTAATGGTGAAGAAGAACACAGATACAGATGCCGGGCCACCTGTGTTCACATATTTACTTTGCAATTTACTAGCCCCTGGACTTGGACAAGGTGTTAGCTATTTGACTACCTTTTAGTATTTCTGTTTCTGCATCTGTCCATAAACAGGACCAATAATAGTATCTGGCTTAGGGTTATTTGGAAGAATTAATATATTGAAAGCCTGCAGAATATTGCCTTAACATAAATGACATAGGAGTCACAGCTATAATAATTAATAGTATTTTCAAAATCATCAAATATTTTAAGGGAAAATATTTGCTTTCTTTCCTGACTTTAGGAAATAACAAATTTTCTGTTCAGTGGAGTGATAGAAATGTTGGAGAAGTCAATACTTGTAAATCTGTTATGTAAGTGGAAATGAACAATAGAGTATAAGTATTAACAAGGGCCTGGGATTTAGCTCAGTGGTTCCAACACCTGCCTCGCAAGTGCAAGTTCCCAAGTTTGATCCCCGGTACGAAAAAAAGAAACTATTAACCAAAATCACCTGAAAATGCTGAATCAAGGCCTCCAAGTTCACTAGATACTACTGAAGTATTGCATCCTATTGTTTTTTAAAATCTATTATTTATGTCTTGAATTAAATAATCTGTACTTCTGTTATCTTTGTTTTTTCTTGTTTAAAAAAATCGTCAATACTGTGTTGAATCTTCCTTTAAAATATATTGTTCTCTTTTTCCTACATTTACTCCCTTCCGCCATTACTAAGCCTTTATTATCTCTTGCATTGATAATTATAGGAGGCTCTAACCTAACTACTGTAGTCTATTTAACTACCAAATTTGTACCTTTTAACTCATGCAACCAAATATAAATATAGTCATAAATTTCCTTATACTACTATTGATACATCTAATATATAGATTTGTTCATATCACTGCCCATATGAAAAACACTTTGATGAGCTTTCTTTTTTTTTTCCTCCAAAATCCAACATGACTGGTAACATCCTACTTTCATATTATTATTTTATGTCATCACCTCCCATAATCTGACTTAGCTCTATTTGCTGCCCTCCTCACAGCACTTGAAATTTCATACATCCATGTTTTTGGACAGGATATTGTGCCTTGAATGATTCTTTTCTCAATTTTTCTTCACCATTTAAGTGTATTATGCTACATCAACCTCTCAACCAAGATATATTATCTTATATTATCTCAACCAAGATATATTATATTATATATTAAAACATATATATTATATATATGTTTTAATATATATCTTGTTTCCTGCCAGTTATTCCCTTTTCTTCACACAATTATTCAGTTTATTTTCTATATTCAATAAAAGTTTTCACACTATATATAATGAATATACACATATGTTATTTTCACAGAAAGACACAGAGTTATACCAATCACTTCTGGTGTAGATTATTTTAGAGTTACGTGGACTTAATAATTTATTCATTTAGCTATGAGATATGTGTCTAATACAAACAATTAGTACAGGATCTCCTGAAAGTGTTTCATTATTCAACAGGTATCAGTTGTTAAGTCTAGATCCAAAGTTAGGTTTTTATCTCATAACAAAAATAGTTCTATAATTTTATCAAGATAAAAATTTTTCTGGTAATTTTTATCTGTCTTAGGCTGCTAAAACTGTTTCCTCATGGTTATTATTATTAGTTTTATTCTAACTTTTCATGTGCCTTTGAGAAATTAATACATTTGAGCATTTTGAAAATATTAAACAAGGTATTCCTAAATTGAGAGAAGAATTCAAACTACATTTCCTCACTTAGTGCATTTTTTGTATTTCTTTGTTTCAGTTTTGAATATTGCTTAAAACTAAGACCATATGTATTAGTCACCCGTTAAATTGTCTCAATTGCTGTATACTAAGGAAGATGCAATTTATCCACATGCCCCTTCATTCTGGAGTCACAGCTTGGTAAAACTGAAACAGATTTGAAATTTGTGATTCCAAATTGGGACTACAGCAATAACTCTAATTCAAAGTTGAATCCTGGAAATAAGGTTAGTGGTTGCTTTTGAGAATATGTCATTAAGAACAATACTTTAACAAGTCAAAGCTTGTATGGCATCTGTGCCCACTACTTACATGTCTGTTCAGTGCAAAGCATTCTTCTTTTTAGGGAGTTTGAGAGTCAGTATAAAAACACCTTTTTATTCCTTACACAAGTTCTTAACAAACTCACAGATGGACAAAGAAACAGTTAAAGGTGTGTGTGGAGGGAAAAGGTTCAGCTTTATTTCTTCAGAAATGCTTAAGCACATAATTTAAGTGTGTAAACAAAATGTGTTTCTAACACTGAACCACATAGTCTCAAGGCTGGGCTGCATAGTTCACAGGCTTCCTGGCAGGAGCAAATCTTTTTCTGCTAAATGTTTCTGTTCAGAAAATTCCCAGTAAGGGCAGGCAGATTCTCATGAAATAAGACAACAGATTGAGCTGGACATTTTCAGAATCTGTTCTCAAACTTACCAAACAAGAAATGTGTTTCCCTTGGAAGGAGGGAATGGGGTGTAAAAAGAGAGTTTCACTAACTGATTTTCCTCTGAGCTGAAATACAAGGCCTGGGGAATGAAAGTTTACTCCAGTATTACTGACCTTATTCAGTTAGCAATGTGAATGGAAGGCAGTCAAACATGTTAAATTAGACAGTCCACCATGTTCTGTCCAGGCTGATTTACATGACTCTGGTTTCTGCTCTCTGCTTCAAAATATAAGCAACTTTAGGGTCCACTTATTAGAGCAGAAATAGACTTAGTAGTCTATTCCTTAAAACAGCAGACTACTTTAGCAACACTGTCAGAATCCTACCTTCATCAGTCATGATTTGGTTATGTATCTCATTTCCTTGGTAACGTCAAAGAATATTATTAGTTTTTGTACTTAAATGATCCACCAAAGTAACATTTGGAACATTATCCTGCTGAACTCCCAAGAATTCTGTCTCTGTCTCTTTGTAAAGAGATGCTAGAAATGTAGATCTTATTGTGTTTATGTGCTTTTCTTGGAAGGGTCCAATGTGAGTAAAAATGACACTACAGAGTTTATAAACTTTATCTGATTTTCTTTCTTAAGAAAGAAAAGGGGGTGGGGAATAAAAATCTGCCCTTTGGTTCTATTTTACATAAATATAGATTAAGTGGGAGGAAAAATGCCATGCTGAGTATAATTTCTACATAAAATTATTCTCTGATTGTCAGTTCCTTCTTGGACCATATGTGTTGGGGCATTTTATTCCTTTGAAGCATGCCTTTGTCCCTGGTTTTTTGTTAGTAACTTACTATGCAGATGCCACTGTGAAAATAATCACCAACGCAACATAAAATCCTTACATTGTTTAGGTGACAGATATGTAAGGGTACAGGGAATAAAGAAACATAAAGGCAAGTTTGGTTAATTCTTTCACAGAAAAAAGATACAATGTGATTGGTTCTCTTGCCTGCTGGGCTCACCATTGGGAAATATGCTGAAAACTCCCCACAACCTGTTTGTAAGAAATGAGATCTGTCTTTTTTCTAAAGTATAAATTTCAAACTTTATTTAGCATGTGCTGCTCTTCTGTTTACTTGCTACTATTTCAAGATTATACATATAATTCTAAAGGTAGTAGGTATCGAACTCTCTATGGGGCTGAAATTCAGCATGGTCTTAAAACAGATGGAGTTTATTACAATACTTTTGTTTTCTGTAGAAAGTCTTTGCCATGTTAACCCATAGATTATTATTCTGAGTCCAATTTAGGACAGCATTACCATGTGAAGCTTTTTACAGTATTCTGCTGTGCATTAAATAATACTTCTTACTATTGCTGATAAATTACTTAAAATATCTTTGCACATTATATGATCTTGTTTTGGAACCACCCACTTATAAATAACAGTTCAAATTTATATGTAGTTTCATGGAAAGTGAATAATGCAGTATCTCTAAAATTTTCAACTGGAATCTGATGTTTCATTTTCTAAGAGACTGCTATTCAAGCTCATTGTTGGGTAGTATTTTTTCCTTCTTTATTGTTTTTTTTCCCTCTGAAAGAGATCATTTATTATGACATTTAAACATCACTTGTTTTTAAAGTTTAAAAAATGCATGGCTTTGAGATTCTGGTGAACCTTACAATTTTATACAAAATGAGATAAGGTGAATTTAAAAACAAATCATGAGGTCTTATTTTAGTAATTATCCGTTTAACAGGGTTGCAGTAATGGAAAATAGATTAAGTATGGCTTAATTTTGTTTAATATTTCCACTCAAATCTTTTCTAACTCTTTCTGAAACATTTTATAGAAATAAAAGTGTGGGTGTAAGAGAAAATGTTGATTGCTATTGTAAAGGATCTGTTTAATTTTAAAAGAAAAACAGGAGGAGCTGGGATTAAACCTCAGTGGCAGAGCACATCCTTAGCATGCATAAGGCCCTGAGTTTAAGAAACAGAAAAGAAAAAAAGAAGGAAGGAAGGAAAGAAAAGAGAGGAAAGTTAATATGTTAAGGGAGAAACTAGTATTCACTAGAGTTAGAGCCAATGAACTATTACTACCTTGTAAAGAAAGAGCTTCCTCTGAAAAATGTTTACACTAATTTCCTAGAAGTTGTTGAGATTCATTGATTGTATTTTAATTATTTTTCTGCTATGAAATCTATTTATTCAGGTTTTAGAAGATATTAGAGGAAATTTTTAAAAATTATGATACTACATTGTGGCGTTTAAATTTAATTGTGTCAAATTGATTGGCATTGGGAACTGCTTAGGGAATTAGTAAAGCTCACTTGTGGATTTGTCTGGGAAGCTCTTAGAGGCCTGACCTTGGGTGCTGAATACAGCCCTGATCCCTTTCTCTGGCATTTTCCCCTGGTCTGCTACCCAACTGCCACAAACAAAGCATTTTGCTCTGCCAAACCCTTTTGCTGTGATGTTTCTTTCTTGAAGTCAGCTGACCACAGACTGAATCCCCTGAAACTCTAAGCCAAACTAAACCTCTCCTCTTTCAAAGTGTGGGTTACGGGAATTGTATTTTGGCAACAGGAAAGATGATTAAAGGACATCATTTTCACATTTTTTTTTGTACTCAGTTTGTGTGCTAATAGGATTTCCATCTGACAGACCCTGTAAAGGGAGGTTTTGTCTGATTTGTATTTTCTAAAATAAAGGAAGACAACAGAAAGCAATAACCAGCTTGTGTTAGAGAATAGGATTTTTTTCCTGATTACTTAATGGCAATCTTTATGGCTGTAAGAAACCTGATTATACTAGGCACATTTAAAAAGCAACATGATTTAATTCATTCAGGAATTCTCATGGTTCTCCTGATTCAACAAAGCAGAAAATGTAGATTTTACAGATTGTTCAGTCCCTTCTTCTTACATCAAATGTCCGTGAAGCTCTGGTTGTAAGCTATTAAAATCTGATTCCTTAGTTTCAAGTTGCCTCTGAGACACCTAGAAACTTTGATTTTTTAGTGATAGTATCTCTTCATCCAAATTTCACAATATTTTTGTGTGAAAATTTCTAAATTGGTACTGAGTATTTTTGAAATGGCATCTTATATTACAGACAGTGCCTAATATTTATATTACACCTGATTGAAAAGGAGTTTCAGTAAATTCATGTCAATTCTGTGTAAAAGAAAAATAAAATGATAATTTAATAACCATCAAAGAACTCTTAAAATTCTTAGAGAGGCCATTAAAGTATTTACTTTTATCACAGAATGTAACTGATAGTATAAATTAAACTCTAAAATACAAAGCATGATAGGGTAAGGTAGAAGGCAGTTCTATTAGGTGAATATATTCATCTGTTTCTTAATTGATTATATGGATTATATAACTGCCTTTATTTATAACTGTATGGCTCTTAAACACATATATACGGATCAGTTTTCTAATTTCTGCCAAATAAAGTAAATCTGGTACTAACTTTTGTGATGTGATTCTGAATTTTTATATCATTTACTGTCTATATAAAAATGATGCTGGGCTGGGAATTTAGCTCAGTGGTACCATGCCTACCTTGCAAGCACAAGGTCCTGAGTTAGATCCCCGGTACAAAAAAAAAAAAAGATGCTGAGTGTAGGTTTGTTTAGATTTATATATTTAGTAGATAATTTAGTGGTATGCACATTTCATTCTTTCAAGACTATTGTACAATCTTTGACCAAAGTAACCATATATTTTACTTTTTTATATACTCTTATTTCCTGGTATATTGCTGACTACTTCAAAAGTACTTGCAGAATGATAGATTAACATGGATTATTAGACCACTATTAGAAAAAAGATTGGATGGTTAAATTGGCTGTTATTAGATAAAGTTATTATTCAAATTTCCATGTAGTATACATAATTATCTGAATATTGGGGATAATTTTAAAATATGACTTTCATACAAACATGCTAATTTGGCCACTGTTTTTTATTGTGGTTCAGATGATTTTATTCCTTTCATCTGCTCAGCCTCTAGAATTGGTAATAACGTATATATCATATTTTCATTTTACTTTCATAGGATGTTCTTGATATTTTCCATTGGCTTTCCAGATCAAATCTCCACACTTCTCTTTTCTGGAGAATAACCCAAAGAACACATCAAATGACTCTCAACTTTTGGGTATTGATTGGGATCAACATAATGTACTGCAGGAGGTCTTGATTGTAGAGTTACTGTGAGGGCCAAATTAATGTTTGCCTAATCCAATCCTTTTTCACTAAATGAACTTAAACTGGATATATTCTATGGAGAAATCATAGGGTAATTATTTCTTTGTGTTCAACAAATACTTCTCCTTTTCGAAGTTTTAGCCCCCTAGCTGCAGCTGCCCAGCTGTTGTAAATCATAGGGTACTGCACTCTTCTTTGTTGCTTTTCCTAAGCAGTAATCACTTATACCTTGTTAAATTATCTTCATTAGTTTCTTTTCAAAATATCCAATTGTTCACCAGTTTCATGCTTATAACCCAGCTTCTGTGAAGGCTTGCAGTAATTCTGAATTATACTGCTTAATGTTCTCACATCTCTACAGGAATACCAGATGCTTATCTCAAGTAGATAGGTGCTTAGAATTAGGTATATGGAAATGAGTTTCTCCTGAAGAGTCTTTTAAATGGAAGTATAAAAGTTAGATTAACTCTGCTATATTGAACAATAATACATCAAAAAGAGAAAGAGGAAAAGAAAGTGGCAAGAGAAGTTTGTAGACTTTGGTCAAAAAATTGCATAGGACAGTGATCCTTAATAAAAGAAATAAGAAAATAAATTCTAAAATTACTCTCCTTTCATGTCTGAGGGGAATTTCTAAGTCATAGAACCCCAAACCCAATAAGTGGTCTTCTTGTTCTTCTCCTTCTCCTTCCTCTTCCTCCTCCTCCTCTTCTTCTTCCTCTTCCTCTTCTTCTCCTCCTTTTCCCTCTTCCCCTCCCCCTCCTTCTCCTTCTTCTTTATCTTCTTCTTCCTCTTATTCTTCGTCTTCTTCTTTTTCCAGTACCAGGGATCAAACTCTGAACCTTGTGCTTGCAAGGCAGTTGCACCTGGTCCTTGTCTTCTTAACCTGAGGAGACAGACAAGAACTTAGGAAAGCCAAAGTGGCTAGAATTTTCAGGACAGACTAATGCAAAGAAACAGATGCATACAGAGTAAGTGAATCAGTGCTTTTGCTCAAGTCTTCACAGAAGTATGATTGAGGCATGAATGTGAAAAAAATATCGTAAAAGAGGGGAAAGAACTACCCAGAGGAAGGAATGAACAGAACAATAAAGTCATCACTAAGTGCTGGAAATATTTTATATTCTAACTACCCAAAGTTTAAAAAAAATCACATAATACATGGGTAAGGTTGAATACTCTTAATAACATTGAAGCAGTAATGAAGAAAATTAGATCTAGATAAAATTAGATCTTCTGCCTAAAAGAGCTAAAAAGAAAAGCAAGCCTCACAATATTCAAAGTATCTCAAAGAAACTTAACTGAATTTCAGAAAAAAGCTCCAGAATTAAAGAAATAAAATAATCTCTACTAGAAAGAATTCCTAATGTTTGGTATCTAAAAAATAATTATCAATCATGGAACAAAGCTAAAAAACCATAATTTTTTTTGCGGGGGGGAGATACTGGGGACCGAATTCAGGACCTTGCACTTGAAAGGCAGGTATGGTACCACTGAGCTAAATCTCAGGGCCAAAAAATGTAATTCTTAATGAGAATAAAATGTAGTAAACAGAAACATATCTACAATAACAGAGATAATAGAATTAGTAGGTAAACATATTAAAATGATTATTATAATTCTATCTCATGTATTTACAGAGTGCAAAAAAAGCATAAGCATGTTAAAAGTACTCAATACTCAAATACTTCTACAGATGAAAAATAGCCACGTCTGTAATAAAATTATACTGAAGAGATTAACAATAGATCAGATACTACAGGAGAGATTAGTGACTTTGAAGATTACAGCAATAGACTTCAACTAAACACTAAAGAGAAAATAGCCTAAAAATAAAATAGCAAGCTGTGTGACAATTTCAAGTGAACTGTTATGCAGACAAAAGCAGAGAAAAAGAATGAAAGAATGGGCATCTGAAATGAACAGACATTTCTCAGACAAAGAAGTAAAAGCAGCAAATAAATATATGAAAAAATGTTCAACATCACTGGTCATTTAACAGATGCAGATGAAAACAACAGTGAGATTCCACCTCACCCCAGAAAGAATGGCTGCTATCAAGAAATCAACCAATAACAAATGCTGGTGGGGGTGTGAGGAGAAAGGAACCCTTCTCCATTGTTGGTGGGAGTGCAGACTGGTGCAACCACTGTGGAAATCAGTATGGAGATACCTCAAAGAGCTACGACTAGAGGTTCCATTTGACCCAGCTATTCCCCTGCTGGGTATCATCCTCAAAGAATTAAAAGAATCATACCACAGAGATATATGTGCACCCATGTTTGTAGCGGCACAGTTTGTAATAGCTATAACTTGGAAACAGCTCAAGTGCCCATCAACTGGAAACTGGATAAAAAAGATGTGTTTTTGTTTGTTTGTTTGTTTGTTTTTTTATAAAATGGAGTACTACTCAGCCATAAAGAATGAGAAACTAGAGACATTTATAGCTAAATAGATGCATATCTAGGCCATACTCTTAAGTGAAATAAATAGGACACACATGTGTAAATACCAAATAGCATCTCTAGTGTGAGAAACTGAAAGTGTAATAATGATTAAAATGAATAATTGATAATTTGAAATAGGAAAAGGTCCAAAGGTGGATGGGTGGTGGGAGGGGAAGGGGAAAGGGAAGAAGGGAAAGGAAAAATTATGAGAAAAGAAAAAAAATGGAAACAAAATCTATGTAAATAGGGAAGGGTGGAGGGCGTGAAGGGTGCACAGGTAATGGGAAAAAAATAAGAACTAAGATACATCATGTACAGGTGCAAGCCCCGAATGATAAATGTAAATGTATTGTATACCTAAAATGTACCAATAAAAGAATTTTTAAAAAAGGATGAAAGAAATAATGGCTGAATATTTTCCAAAGTTCAAGGGAAACTATAAAACCCCTAGGTTGAAGAAATTAAACAAATCTGAAGAAAAATACATGTCATTTAAATTGATTAAAATGAATCATATGTATATAAATTCTTAGAATGTGTATAGAACAAAAGATACAACTACAGAAGGACTAAGGTAAACAATACCAGACTTCCTATTGGAAATAATGCAGACGAAACAACAGTGGAGCAATAATTTTAATGCAAGGAAAGAGCACACAAAACACAACAATTAACCTGGAAACCTACACAAAGTATCTTTCAAAACTGAAGGTGAGACAGTTGCACATTTTTCCTATTGGATTTGACTAGCTCCTGTACACTTTAAGTCATTTGGTTTCTATATAATGCTTAACTGTAGATTTTCAAGTGTCTTGGTAGGCTGGTCTATTACAAATGCATTTTTGGGAGGGTCTGAAACCTCCACGACCCCGTAACTCTTGCATTCAGCATGCCTGTAAAATCAGCACCACATAGATGATACCAGTGTCTGCCAGCAGCTGGAGCATTAGGCAACACTCTTTTTTTTTTTTTTTTCAGTTCTTTTATTGGTACATTTTAGGTATACAATTCGTTTACATTTATCATTGGGTGTTTGTACCTGTACACGATATATATTGGTTATTTTTTCCCCATTACCTGTGCACCTTCACTCCCTCTGCTCTTCCCTATTTACATAGATTTCATTTCCATTTTTTTTCTTTTCTTATAGTTTTCCCTTTCCCTCTTTTCCTTTCCCCTTCCCATCTCTTCACTCCTTCAGCATACTCTCAAGTGAAATAAATAGGACACACATGTGTAACTACTGAATAGTTTCACTAGCATGAGAAACTGATAGTGTAAACAAGGGTTAAAATGATTAAAATGAATAATTGATAATTTGAAATAGGAAAAAAGGTCCATAGGCAACACTCTTGAACGGTGGCTGCGGGGACCTCTGAGTGCTTGGAAGGCTGAGTTCAGGAAAACACAAACCCAGGCAGCTCTGAATGATCAATTTTTCTGGGACTTTCTTCTGGTTAAAGTCTTTCAAAGGAGTATATCCTTTTATACCCTTGAGCCTGTGGAGGTGGGGTCTGACCAATCCCTGAGTTACTCTTAAACCAAATTTCTTATTGTCTAGATGCAAAGTACTTGTCTTCTTTTCAGCAACCACACTCTCTTTGAACTCAACTTTACAGGTGTTTTCTTTCTGTAAAAGTTGCAAAATCTTCACATTTTTTGTCTCTGTTGTTTACTTTTGTTTCTCAATGGGGATCTGAGTAAAATCAGTCAGGAGTATTCATACTAGAACCCCAACATTGGGCTAATTTAAAATTTCCTTTGCTAGGTTTATTATTCCCCCTCTTTTGAATTCAGCCTCACATAAATTCTTAGGAAAAGGACAAAATATAGACAAACTATTTGCCAAAATTAAATATGCATGGCCTCTAGTTCAGTTTCCAACAGAGCCCTCATTCCCAACTAAAACCTCTTGATCCTGGCCTTTATTGTTCACATTCTTATCAACATTCTAGTCTGTTGAGCTCCCGTCAGAATCATTTGTCAATATCTCCTCATAACATTCTAGGAGTTCTCTAACATCCATTTCAAAACCATCCTGAACTCCTCCCACAAATTGCTTCCAAAGGCTTGTGAATAGTGTAGTTAGGTACAGTTTAAAACAATGGTTCCATTTCTCTGCTACCATTTTTTATTAGTCACTCTCCTCTTGCTGGGGGACATTTGCAACATAAAGGAATAGAAGATTATTTTGGATCATGCTTTCAGAGAGTTCAGTCCATGGCTGGCTGGCTTCAGGGCAGAAATAACATAGTAAAAAGGCATATTGGAGTAAAATTGGTCAACCAGAAAGCAGAATAAAGAGAGAGATGTCAGGGGAAAGAATACACATTTCTAGGCCATGGCCTCATAGTCCTACATTTTCCAACTATGCCCCACCTCCTAACAGCACCTTCAGCTATGAACTCAGCAATAGATTAATCCACTGATGAGTACAGTGCCTCCATGATCTAATAAAATTTCAGAAGCCCCATTTCTGAAAACATGAGACTTTGAAGGGACATTATAGGTCTAAACTATAACAGATACTAGGGGATATCAAATGCATCACTTAGAAGCCTACATAACATAGCTAAAACAACAGAAATTCTTTTCACTTATTTAGAGGATATATCATAATTTCAATGCTCTTGAAGCTAATCATATCACTATGATATGATTTCTGTTCCTGAAATAGCATGTTTTGGTAGCAGGTTTTGTATCTTGTCATGAATGTAGCGGCTACAGACAAATGGTTACATAGCAATGTTCCTAATTCCACTGTCTTGTTGCAGGGTGGAAATGCATTCAGACAGAACACCCTCATTCAGGATCTATCATAATCACAGACAAAATTACAGTAGGCTTATTAAGGTGTCATTTTGAGTCTTCTTGGGCATCAGAGATCTCAGCAGGGAAAGGGGAATTAGAACAAGAGAAAACAGTGAACATTTTATGATAGATATGATAAATTTAGGGGAAAATATATATGATGATTGTTGGGAATTTTGTCAATCATAGAGAGGATAAAGACAAAGAAAAATAGTAATAATTTGAAAAGTTAATGTTATAATTAAACATAAGCATGCTTAAGTACCTTGAGTTCAAATATTACTTTTTCTGATACCCTGGGCAAATTTCTTAGTCTCTTTATAGTTTAATTTTCCTCATTTGTAAACTCGGAATAATAATGTTACCTCATAAGTTAGTTGTAATTCATGAATAGGAACATATATAAATCTCATAAAAATGTGCCTGGTACATAGTTTTAAAAACTCATTACATTATAGCCATATATATGATCACAAGAGAGTTCAGGAGGTTATCCAGGAATATTTTAAGAATATTAGAATGACATAACTAGAAAATAATGAATGTGTAATCTTTTGCTATTAACCTTTTTTGGGATAATTTTGCCCAACTTACACTGACTGGGTGGTCATCAAATATCCCTAAACATCAAAATATTCTCCATTGCTTTTTATTGATCAGGCAGAGTTAATGATAGAGAAAATCCTAATTTGTCTAGGTAACTTCTCTACTTAATTAGAGAAGCCAAAATTTGGGTTTACTTGAAAATTAAGTTTTTAATAACATATGTGAGGATTGATCATGGTTATGTATAATAAGGATTTTTTTCTCCTAAGTGTCCTCAAGAAACATTTTTCACTCTGTAATCTGGTGACCCACAGCCTGATACTTGGGAAAAATCAGATTGATATTGAACAGAATGCAGATGTAGAATGAATTTCATTCATGGCTCTATCATTTTGATGGTTGTTATGAGTGTTAAAATAATTTTGCTATATTTAATTACTAAAATTATTATATTATTCATTAAATAGTCACTATGTCAGAATACACTGTTTTTGAGACCCCAAGTAATACTTTTCCAAGGTCTCTATACTAGTGCTTTTTTTTTTCTTAGCACATAACTTCATGGTTACTTGACCCATCTAAATTTTTATTAGACTTTAAGGTACAATTCAATCCCCATCCTTTCAGCAAAACCATTATTAATTATGAATGCCTCCTATGAAGTTCTAACACTTAATTTCTCAATCTATAATTTCAAAATCATTACATACATTTATCTGTTGCTTTTATTAGTATTTACATTTTGACATGCATATACTGAGTCTTGAGTCTGCAATGAATTAAACTGTAAGGGCAAGCTCATTTATTAGCATAGCACTCAATTTTCAAAGTGTTGAAGTAATAATTAGCTATTTTCTTGAAGATGGTCTTTTGAACAAATTCCACTTAGATTTAATTTCAGAAGAAATATATATTGTCCTTTCTTTTAAAATCTTGGCCATTTAAAAAATTTTTCAAAAAAATTCTGCTTTAAAAAGTTTTATTAAACATTTTGAAATATTTATTTTGTTTGGTCTCTGTTCTTCTGAGTAGCTAAAGATCATAATGCCCCACACTTCTTTATGGCCAGTTTTGTGTGAACCTGCTCATATGACATGCCAATCTTTTCTCAATACTATTTATAATTCGGATAATAGCATGCCCTTTGGAAAGTACTTGATCAAATATCTGACTAAATTTCTCATAAAACATTAAACTTTTGTATAAAAGGAGAAAATTTGCCTCAAACTCTTTGAAGATTTTTGTACAGTATATCTTTTGCGAGCAGTACATTACTCAGAGGGAATATATATGAGGTGGATTGCTGCACCTGCCAGCAACTTCCAAAACTTCTAATCCATAAAATACACAGTAAATTCTTTCAAATGAGAGAGACACTGTGGTTGGTTGTGGTATGGGTAAGATGGACCCTTGCTTATAAGCACATTTCATTCTTCCCTTGCTTATTCACTTAAGAAATATCAATCCATGGAATTAGATGTGGGATTTGAAAGGATGATCTTGGGTTTATGTAATTTGTTAGAAATTATTTTATTTTAAATCATCTGTAGAACATTTACAATAATTAATAATGTACATGATAAATTCTATATAAATTACTATTATACTGTGTTGTTTAGGCAAAATCTTGGGGAAAAAGTGCATATTAAGTACAGATACAAATTTGTGGGGAATATTTTTGATCTGTAGCTTGTTAAATTTGAAGATTTGAAACCCTCAGATAAAGGACCAACTATAAATCTTAATCTCATAGTCTTGTTTCTGAGAGAACCTACTACAAGCCAGAAGTTAGAATAAGTATCTCTTCTTTTGGATAGCCATTCTCAAAACTGAACATATTTAAATTCATGCCTTGAAATAATGAAGGAATTCAAAGAATTGTTAGCCTCTCAGCGAATTGTGAAGTTCTAAACTGACACTAGTTTATATTCCTCTTGTTTCACTATTAATAAGTATATTTTTAAAATATTTTAAAATATTAGTATAGTGAATCATTGTATTACATGTCCAGTTATCATCAATATTTGTTTAGAACCATAAAAATAGATGAAGTCATCTATAATATTTGTGTCTGGCAACCTGATTTTTACAAGCTTATTGCTTAGGCTGAGTTGATTTTTTTCACTGAGCCTGTCAGTATAAACAAACCTCTTTTAGATTTAATGTTTCATTTGATTCATCTGAAGACAGTTATATTGATATTTTAATCTAACATGCTTTTTTTTATTTGAGAATACTAGATTTATATTATCTAGGGTTTGAGAAGGGAATTTAGGTTGATTTATTGTTCTTTCTGGAATATAAATGACACTATTTTGTTCTATGAATAAACAAATAATACAAATAAAAATATTACTAAGATTCTATTTTGAGTTTATTACTGACTTATAAATCTAAGTACAACCTAATTAAGTTTTACATATCTGTCTCACTGTTTGCCAAATGGAGACATTTGTATTTAGTTTCATTTTTAGATATTCACGTGATCAAAGGCTTCACAGGATGAGATGCCAGAAAATAATGTCTAACATGATTTGTGTATTTCACAAACCACCAGTGTAAGTAGTGAAAAATTTAACTTTACATCTCTTTTTCCATTCCTAAAACTCTTATAAGAGAAACAGGGGAGTTCTGTGGAAAACATTACATCATAAGTTGTGGCAGGACGGAGAGGATTCAGGAGTGTGAGCCACAAGATCCCTTGGAGGGCTCACCCTTGAAGGATGTTGCTCCAGTTGACTATTCTTTCCCTAGTTCTTTTTCTTTTCTTTTTTAAAGAGTGGCTCATCTTCCCTTTTGGTAACATTTTGGACACTGACGATGAAGAAGCAACTGCTTCTGGATACTAAACAGAGACATCGCTCGGCTCCAAGGACTGCCTTCCGCAGACCACAGTATAGCTGGGAGTCCTGCAGTGGAGCTGCCTGAGAGTGCACAGCAAATCTCTGCTTTAGGTGTGGAGCCGGGGAGCTAAGTGCCAGAGCTGTGGCTGTCATTGCTTAACAATTCCAAAGGTTCACAAGAGGTAACTATTATCCACATTCCCAAAACTGTGCTTATTGCCTTCCCGCACTATCTCACATAGTCTTCAAAACAATTCTCGGAAGAGCTATTTTATTTCCATTGAGTAGATGAATGTACATATCTGGGGCTTAATGTATAGCTGCCCAGCCTTTAAATTCCTCAGATTTAGAATGAGATAGAAATGGTTTAATTCCTGTTTTTCCATTTACCAGCAAGTTTAATAATTTCCCTAATCTCAGCTGCTGAATTCTGAAGCATGGATGCCCTGAATGGCCTAGGAAAGATTGGTGAAACCAAAAGAGAAAGTCATAGCTAGATGATGCACTTTTAAAAAACATACATCACATAAATAATTTATAATTTTATACTTACCATTCACATTTGTTTAAAGGGCTAGCCTCTTTTTTTCAACACTCATAGTGTCCAAAAATAGCAAAGAAAATTTCAATGTACTCTTCCTAAGTGCAGCTTCAGTTGGCACATGGATGGAAATACAAGGAAATCCACCTGTCTCTTCTTCCCTTCTCCCCATCTCTTCTATACTCACTGTAAAATTTACAATGACCTTTTGGATACTAGAACTAAAATATTAAATCTTGGGCTATCCAGGATTTTGAAAAAAATGCTTTCATTTATCTTCCTTTAAAAGGGTTTTGGAAAAGGTAATTTTAACACAAGAGAAAATATTGGCCATTTTTTGATATTTCAAAATTTTTCTTATCTTAAATAAAACAATATTTAAGGACTTGCCCTAGGAAATTGAATTTTTATAGTTTAGTTTTCCTGAGTGTATTTTACTAGAAATGGGCATTTTCATAGAATAGATGTGAAAACTTCTTTATAGAAGTTAATTCAAGTTATTTGTGAAGGGTAAGCATATGATAGCTAATTTTCTATATTGGCTAAGTTGTGAGACTCACATATTTGGTTAAATGCCCTGGTAGATATTGTTCTACAGTGAATAAAACAGGTTATCTTCCACAATTTAAGTAGACATGATCCAGTTGGCTGAAGTTCTTAAGAGAAATAGACCTAGACCGTGGTTTCCAAAGAAGAGGGAACTGTGTCTATCTCTGTGTGACTTTCAATTCTGGGTAAAACATCAAATATTCCCTTGTGTCTGGATTTCCAGCCTACCACCCTACTCTACAGATTTTAGACCTGCCAGCCTTCACAACTACATGATTCAGTTCCTTCAACTCTCTCTCTCTCTCTCTCTGTCTCTCATACACACACACACACCACTGGCTCTGTTGTTCTGGAGAACCCTAATAGAGTGTGACCTCATCATCCTTTATAGCCACCAATAGCACATAGTAGGGACTCAACAAGTAAAAATGATGGATAGTAGTGCTTTAAGGATGACCCAAGATGTAAAGTCCTCTCACATAAAATGTTCAACCTTTCAGAGACTTCAGAGACTGTCCAAGTGAAGGGGAAACGCTCACTCATTCTATCTTTTTTTGTATGGGTTTTGATGCCTCTGTATCAAAATAACTTTTACAACACTCAGCTTGATTTCATGGCTTTCTCATAAAATTAAGTAGAGCCCCTTCCAAAGGTTGCCCTTCCTCTGTCTTTATTCTTTTCACTCTCTAGCCCCAAAAGGTGCCTGCTGCATTCCTGGTTGCACCTTCTGTAAGCTCTGAAATTATATCATTAATGAAATTATATCATTAGTGAAATTATATCATTAATAGACAGTTGAATAAGTAAGTAGCAGATCACAAGAAAGTCCATGCTATATTATATTCTGCCTCTCCACCTCCAGCTTTTCTCTTGCACAAACACAGCTATGGCAGCAGATACAAAGGCAATTAGCTTTGAGTTCTCTAGTGTGCAGGAAGTCCCCATACAATTGCTTGGAAGACTGAATGGTGTATATTAAAGAGCTCTGTGAGCACTCACCACCATCTGCTCCTATCAGGACTGTCAGTTCTATGTCAGTTCTTCTTTCTCCAACCTTAGTCCTGTACTTCACTGTGGGAGTGTCCTGTGTTATGCTTGGAGCAGCAATCATCTGGCAGCTACTTTATATGTGTGTATTCAGTACCACAGGGTTATACAGCTTAAAGCCCACTAAAGAACTTAGAAGTCCACTAAATGAAACATATATACTTTATTTTACATGAGAACTATTTGGAACAAAATTATTCTACTTTTTCCTAAAATGAAGATACTTATTCTGTCCAGCCTCAAGTCTGTGCCTTATTTTGTCTATGTAGGACACTGATGCCTGGAACATCAAAAATCATTTCAGCTAGGTTGATTTTATGCAGCCATTCTCACTTTAAATTAACATTTAAATTTATAAAAATGAAGGATTTACACATTTGCCTCATAGATCACCTGGAGTTTAAAATTTTTTAGAGTTACATGTATATGCAACCAAAATAGACAGAAGTATTGTGGTTAGCAGTTTTGTGGAGGGCGACATATGGATAAGAAAAGACAGTGTAAAAAACATGTGTGCCTGTCATACTTTTAGAGAACTTTCATATTTGAAGATTGTGTAAAAGCTAATTCTGTGGTTCTCCTCGGAACAAAGAAGGAAGCCCTATGTACACACATCACCCTGTCTTTTGGAACAGCAGGTAACTATGTGGGGCATATGATGGAAATAGTATCACCACACATAGAAAACAAAGATGCTCGCTGATTTGGACAGGGTGTATGAGATCAGAAAAGAAATACCTGAGAGTGCTGTCTGTATCATTCCCAGAAGAGAAGGATGGCGGATGCACTCTCCACCCACATTGCACTGAAGCCCAATAAGAGAGATTCGGTCGCTCTGTAAGGTGTCAGAGTAAACTGTTATTATGTAATGTAGAAGCTTTCCAACATGTTGCCACTGGTCAAAAACAGTCTGAACAACAAAAGACCTTTTGGCAGTTTGCTTATCAATTTGTTTTAAAATTTTCTTTCTTGGACATTTAGTATTTCTTTTAATGAAAAACATAAACTATACAAACGGCTTAATGTACCCAGGAAACTCATTTTTGGAACCCCTCAAAACCCCTCAAGTTTATTCGAACCAATATTTGTTTATCATGCTCAGTTAAAAAGAAAATACACAAATAGGGAAATAAATAGAACATTTTTCCTATGGGTTCCATGTTTACTGTTGTTGATAATAGGCTTGTGTATTATACATTAAATGTCTATGTAACTTGAACTTCTATAGTGAAAAGTGTGAGGTAGAAATTTCATGAAATGATCCACCCTGATAATATTTTTAAAATATATCTCCCTTTAGTTTGTAAGACAGTTTGTATCCTCTTATAAATTAGCACTACGAAGTTGAGGAATTAGCGCTTACATACTAATTTTTAAATTTTTTTGTACTAGGAATCAAACTCAGGACCAGGCATGTGTGGTGCCACTGGGTAAATCCCCAGCCATCTATACTCATCTCGAGCTCTACTTCCTGGATTTTGCTGCATCCTCTTGGTTTGGACCCATGTGGCTGCACTTTCTTCTTAGAGTAGCTTGACACAGCTGTAAGTCTTTGCTATCCACCTAAATTTTTTGAGAGATTTCTCCAAGGTATGGTCAGTTATATCATTTCCTTCATTGCTTCTGAGTAAGTTCAAGGGATTGAGATGCTCAGGCTGATATTAAAAAGAAAGACTCATTTGAGGTTATGGAATATATACTATGTGCATGTACAAAGCAAATGCCTGTAGACATCTGAGACACAGATACAAAATAAGTTTGTGCCCCCTAGAGGTGACCCCAGGAGGTAACTCTATGACGGCACAACATCCCATCACATTTGAGAAGGAAAAGCAAAGACCAATACAAAGGAACAGTTTGAAGGTATAAGAATGAGAGTATAGGAAAGAAGAGAGTCTCCAAGAATGATGAGGTACTGGGGCTTAGGAAACAAGTACAGAGATTAGCTTTGTTTGACAGGATAACAAACCCTTCTGCAATCAGATGGTGATATTTGGAGGAAGAATGTGAAGGTCAAAGAAGCTCATGTGAAATAGACACAAGGAAAGCAAGAGAATAAACTGTGGAGAACAAGAGAAAAGAAGGGGAGGCTTAGAGAGTAAGTAAAATAGGGAACATTTCCATCACGTGCATAGATAAGTGTGTGTGAAGGAAATGCAATAATCTCAGGATTTGGACGATCTGGCCAAACATAAAGAAAAGTAGCAGGTTCTGCACTCTTATTGCTAGTATGAACTGGCTACTGCTGAGGGACCGTTCCTGCTCCGCCAGTCAATCCAGGAGGCACTAGCACTTATTCACAGTTGAGGACTGGCCTTAGGACAACTCATTGGTAGAACATAGGAGGGAACAAAAGGCTGGTGGGCTCCAGGCCACACAGGCAGCCAGAGGAGCTTCTAACTGGGGAGGCCAAAAGCAGAGTGAGAAGCATAGGAGCCAGGAACTGAGCCATCACAGCTGATTGTGATCAAATGGGGAGGTTTCTGAATGTGGAGTCTTGGGGGTGAATCACTGTCTCGAGTGAGATATCCTTGTAGGTTAACCTTGCTGAGAGTTAAAGTAGAGGAAACTGTGAGGATGCCCAGGAGCCCTGACTTGACTGACATTTTCTTTAAATTAAGACATTTTTTCAGAGTTGAATAAATTTGGTTACCAAGTTTTGTTTCACTGGAGTATATTCTAAATTAACTTTATGCTTAACATTTAAAATGTTACAAGTCCAAATATAGATACCAGTGTTTCACAGATGAAATTCATCATCAAGTTGTTTAACTGGCTTCTACAGCCATTCATTTGCAACTTATACAGCCTATGAATGACAAAATAACCCATCACATGCATTTGTTCAATTAAAATCTTGTTTTCAACATTCTGAAACATCTAAGTTCAGTAACACAGACAAATACTGTTAAAGATTAACGTTGGAGATAAAAAAATAGGCAACAATCCACTTATTTCTGATTTCTTGCTAATTTTGTCACACATTTTTTTCTGTAAGCAGTAAGCTGGCTCCAGAAGAAGAAATCTAATCTTTTGGATTCCATTCCTGCTCTTCTGCTGCTTTTCCCGTCTCCTCTCCATACTCACTGGCCTCACAGGGTTTAGAGTACAGACTGTCTCATTTTTACCTAAATAGCCCACTAAAATGTGGATTAGAGGGATTTGGATTATAATTGATTTTTTTCTAAGTTATTAATTTTTTTCCTTGTTTCCTTTGGCAATTATTGAGTGAACAATTCCCATAAAGAACAGTGTTAAGAATTGTTCAGTACCTTAGTGCTATGGTTTGAATAGGGTTCAAATGTGTCCCAAATGTTTACGTGCCCTAAGTTTTGGTGATACTGAGTGGTGGGGAACTTTAAGTGTCACTGCTCTGTTGAAAGTGAGTTGGTCACTGGGGTATCTCCTCAGAAGGGTTTAGCATTGTTCTCATGGGATATTAGTTATTTTCTGTGAAAAGGGGCTGTTGTAAACATACAATCAAGCAAAAATTGGTTCTTAAATATCTCTGGTTTTCTGTCTTCCCAAATAATCTCCCTTTCTCATGCAATACCACTGATGCCCAGGCACTACCCGGAGACCAAACACTTGAGGCTGCCTGATTTCCAACATTCACTCCCAAAATACATGTGCAAAATCCACCTCTTTTCTTTGTAAGTACTCAGACTCAAATAACTGGCTATGATTTGTATTCTAAGTAGCATTTTGGCCATTCTTTTAAGATCATGATACATAGTGTATTAACCATTGTTATTCTGTAATTATTTTGTTATGAATTTTTGTTTTATTTTTTCATAGAAGATTTTTATATTTTCTTTATTAATGTCTACTTGTATTACATTAAGATAAACATTAAAATAAGTAGCACTAAAACTGATTATGGCAACAGAAAATGGACTGTGCATTTGGGCTTTTATTAGATACTTCAAAATTTGTAGACATATTTGTATATTAATTCAATTAGTTGAAAATAACCTTTGAGATCACCAATTGTTTTCAGTCTTTTTCTCTGAAGAAAGATAACATATTTACCATATTTGTGGTGTTGGTAACATATTTATCTTTAGAGGAACCTGTGAAGAGCCCTTTTCATGTACTTTTCCCTTCAGTTGTGTGATCACAGCAGTGTAGACTTATCCTGAGGACCACCTTCTTCCATGGGCAGATCTGATACAACAGCGGGAGGATACGCCAGATAGCAGGAATCTGGAGCAAACTCATACAAAGGGGAATTGTGCCACTCAGGGAGGCCTACACAGTGAGCAGTTTGTGGCCAAGGGTGACTTCTAGCAGTGGAAGCTGAGAAGCACCATGCAGCTGCATTCCACGTGGCATCATTGCCTCTTTGCCATACAAGAAAGGGGGAATTGGGACAGTGATCCCAGAACTCCATCCAGATGCAGAGGACAAAACAGAGATGCAAAGAAATCTGGAATGAAGGACTATTTTAAAAAGGAAAAGTTGGGCACAACTTTTTGGCTGAATAAAGGGATTTTCTAATATGCTTTTACAATATTTCAGATTCCAGTTATCTTTTCTTTCTTGTATATTTCCATTTCTCTTTTTGTGTGCTTTCAATTTTCTTTTTCTTTAAATCTTCTCCCCAAATATTTTGGTGCAGCTCACAAAATTGAAGGACTTTTTAAAAGGTGAAGCAATGAATGACTATTAGCATGAGCCCCAGATAATTTGTATTCTCAGGTTACAATACAGACTGTGATTCAGTAGATTTGGCATTGAATCTGGGTTGAACTTCTTAATAATATTTCAGATGATGTTGAAACTGCCTACATAGTAGATGTTAATTCTGCTCTTTCCCTGCTGTTTGTTATCAATCTAATGGCGCCCTAAACTACCAGATATATAAACTGAATAACCTAAAAATATTTCTGGATCATGTGCGCTTACGTTTGAATCACTAGAGAGTTTTCTAAAAGAATGTGCTATCTGTAAATGAGTAGAAGTCCTTCAGTCTAACATTTGGACAATTTTTGTGCTCTGGAATGTAGTATATTATAAGTGTATTGTAATAGGGAAAATAATACAGAAAATATTGAGAGAGTGCTAAGACCTACATTCTATTTCATAGTCTGAAGATGGCTGGTTACATGAGGCTAGTAATCACTCAGTATTCTTTCAACTTGATTCAAACCCAGTGGGCATAAGATAGACTCTTTAGTTTAAGATGCCATTCTTCAATATTTATTGGATTTTGAATAATAAAATGCAGATCTTATTCCTGTCTCTGCTGAGATCACTTTGTCTGGTAGGAAGATGCTTCTTCAAATTTCTATGAAGCTTAAGATTTTTAAATCCTTACAATTTTTCTTATTTTATAACTTGAATCTATTATAACAGGAAAGGCCACACCCACAGGACCTGAAGATCAATTATTTCCTTTGCCTGGATTTTTGATATGCAAACCAGAGAAGTTGCTCTGCTAAAGAAAGCCTCAAAAGATAAATTGCCTCCCTTTGGCTGTATCGTTTTCTTCAATTACACAAGCAGCAGCTGGAAAATCTGGAGGGGATGAGAACTATAAGAATTCTGGGAGATGCTAACGATTAACACTTGCATTATTAGTCTCTGGAGGTTCTTAAAGCTCAGAGTCCCCATGGCACTGCCGAAATAGCAAGTGACACAAACAAATGCAGTCAGTAGCCAGGCCTCCTTCAGCTTCCCAGGATAATTCTTTCCCAGTATACAGGGCTGTTTGTCCCTAGAGCCCCACAATCACGCAGGAATCAACAGACACTGCATGGCCAGGGTAGGTTTAAATGGATCTAATCATTCTGCAAGGCAGATAGCTGTGAAAAACCTTGTTACCCTGGGAAGGTAGCCTATCTTCTCTAATAAAACAGAATGTAGTTACTGCACTCTTCATTTCCTAAAGCACTCTCCTTTGTATTATTAATTTTTTGAAAGGGCAAGTTTGGGAATGTCTTTAGAGACACTGTGCTTATCAACTCTATTCATCTTCTGACATAATACATTTCTTTATCAAAATAATGCTCTTGAAGCACTATTTTGTTTGTGGTCCTCCAAGGACAGCCTGTTCAGTCTCTCTGCCTATTCTGCTCCATTAAGAGTAAAGCTCATAATGATATGAATGTCAAAAAGGAGGAAAGAAAGAAAAATGTGCTAGGATAGGGTGAGCTGAAGCACTGAGGATGGGTCATTGGCCAGCTCTATTGAGAAGACACTAGCAGGCTGAGCTTTCGTTGTTCCCAGAAGCAACTTTTTGGAGGTCCAGAATTCTCTCTTGAAGAATATCTGTTTAGGGACAATGTAGAGATAAAAAGCAGAACAATTCACATCCCTGAGGGTGGAGAGAGTGTTCAGGAAACCTTGGCAAAAAAGGAAGAGATAGAACTTTGATGTAGCACCCAGGATGTGAAGGCTTACAAAAGAGTTTATAGGAAAGACATGGGCTTTGGAATTGACATATTAACCTCAAATGACTTATCAGCTTGGTGGACCAGGCACAATTTTTTGTATTTGTATTTCCATTTTTTACCTGTGAAAAATAGAGAAAATATTACTTTCTATACAGGGTTAGAAAGAGCGAGATCAGTTTGGTGGAAGTTAATTTCCTTGTATAGTACACTGAATATAGCTAATAAATGTTAGCTTTGTTAGTATTCTTTCAAAGGCATAGTGCTCTGCTTCTTCCTTTGTTATATCTCTGTGATAGATTCCATCATGTCTTATAGCTTTTATTAAAATTATGTGTTTAAGTCAATACCATTTAAATCAATAAGCCTTAGGTTTTGATTTTCTCCTGAATAGGGTCTAGGTCTTACTACATAAAGAACACTAATGTTTGGGTAGAAATATTTGTGTTCAATATATTTTTTCACTAGTAAAGATGGGAATGGTAGTATGTCTCAAAACAACTCTTAGTTGAGGAGCTGTGTAATGTCCTGTCCCTTGGCATTATGCTTGGTACAGTGAGGCCACTAAGTAAATATTATTTCCACTCTTTACTCCTTCCTTTGCATGGCCTGTGTCTAGTATTTCTAACTTGTATTTCATCTGTAATATCATTGGTCTAGCAGTGAGGGAATCTGTGCATGAATACAGGAGTGAATTCTCTGAGTCAAACAGAGCACTGGAAGGATGTTAAGAGATTGTAGTTTCAGTACTGCCCTTGCCTTTAAGGATCTATGTGACCTGGGTATTTGAATGCCCTCTGATGCTGACTGTAGAGTCCCTAACTGTAAAGAAGGATTTAAATTGGGTGGACTATAATGTGTGATATTCCTCTGAGGTTTAGACCTCATAATGTCCACAGAAATCTAACATTTTTGTCAAGATCTATAGCTTTTGATATTTATAACATCCCACTTTCCAGTAAAACAAAGAAATGTCTGTGGAAAATAACAGTGTATACATGTTTTTCTAATGTTGAAAGTAATGGGAAAATGGAGTGCACAAGAGTAAGAGGTCCTTGGAAGACACCCACTGCAATGGCTGAAAAGTACCCATCACATTCATTGTCTAATGACAAGTGATTTGTTCTGAATAGTGGGAGACAAAACAGTCTACGAGGCTATCATTTCAGACTCACAAAAATTCAGTATCTTTCTCTAAGGAATCTCTTCATGTGGCAGGGCTTCTGAAGCCTTAGCATGAAACACTGTTTAGCTTCTTCAATTTAACAACCCATAGGTATCTTACCATAATGAGTTTCTTTTTCTTTCTCTCTCTCTCTTTCTTTCTTTCTTTCTTTCTTTCTTTCTTTCTTTCTTTCTTTCTTTCTTTCTTTCTTTCCTTCCTTCCTTCCCTCCTTTCCTTTCTCTCTCTCTCTCTCTCTCTCTCTCTCTCTCTCTCTCTCTCTCTCTCTCTCTCTCTCTCTTTCTCTTTCTCTCTTGTGCTCTGGAGATTAAGCTCAGGACCTCTGCACTGAGCTATAGCCCTAGTCTTTTTTATGTTATATTTTTATTTTGAGACAAAAGCTTGCTAAGTCACTAAGTTGCCTAGGCTAGGGTTGAACTTATGATCTTCCTTCCTCACCTCCCCTTCATGCGAGGATTACAGGTGTGGCCATCACACCTGGCTACCATGGTGAATTTAAAGCAATTCAAAAGTGTGGTCCCTGGACTACCAGTAGCAGCAACAATTGGAAATATGTGAGAAATGAATGTTTCCAGTTCCCACCCCACCAGTTTTTGAGTCAGAAACTCTGAATGGGTTCCCCCAACCTATGATTCAGGGAATTGTGAAATATTCTAGAGTTTGAAAATCATTGCTTTAAGGACAACAAAATCTTAATTGGTGCCTAATCTTATGAGCCTAGGCTTGACCATGGTTTAGAATTACTCTCAATCAGATAAACAAATTCTATCTCATAAAACAGAACGTCAGTATATGTTATACATAAGTGCACATATGCTAAAAGAACATCCTGCATTCTCCCACTTTCCAAACCTGGTGACCTTTATTAGAGAAGATAAGTGAAGTGATCTGATCTGAAGGGTACCTCAATCATTTATTTTGTCATATTTTTAGCATAAATATACACACTTTTTCTTTTCTATTGTCTCCTAAAAATAAGCTTTCAAAAATGCAAGATGAACCAGACTTCTGCAGAGCTCGCTTTGAAGAGTTTCCTCTGCTTACCAAGGCCCCAGCCACCCTGTTGCCTTTCACCTTTGTGTCCATAAATTTCATCTTCACCACATTTCCCTTTGCTGCTGTAGAAGAAGAGATCAACAAAAAAGGCACAATGTCTTTTTTTTTTTTTTTTGCAGGTTTTCTGTGTGCTTCCATTCTCTTTCCTTTGTTTTCCTTAAGTTTCAGAAATGATAGGAACAATTTATTTTCCTTGGATTTTTAAAAAAAAACCATAGCTAAGGGAAGAGGAAAAAAGAACTTCAGTGAAATAATAAAGTGATTTCAGTATGGTTAATCCTGTCCCAAAGCCCTTGATGTCCATAGGCAATGGACACACTCAAGCCGCAGGTTCTGGTTGGGAGATGGTCAGTTGCCCACTTCCCAGGGGCTGCAGTGTGTAATAGGGAGCAGACTCTTGCCATGGCCGAAAGTAGATGAATGATCTGCTTCCTTTTATGGTCCAGCTGGATCATTTCAGTCACCAGGAGGAGACAGATTTCATGTAAGCCTAGTGACAGAAATTCATTTGGTATAGTGAAATCATCGAGGAGTTTATAATGCCTGTTGTCAAGGAAATGAATTTAAATATGGGAAAAGGAAAAATCTTTCACCTAGGCAAGCATGATGGGGAGGAAGAAAATGAAGTTTCTCCAAGCACTTCAAGCTATTCTGCCTTAGAAATGTGTTTTATGGCTCAGTGCCATCATCGCCGCATGTGTATGGCCACATGCTAAACTTGAGCCGGCCCTCGCTTTCCTAAAATTTGAATTTAAAGACATCAACACACACCATTGTTTTTAATTTTCAAAACAAATTAATATGTAACTCATCTGAGCACAGTGTCTGTTTATCCTTATTGATGACATTGATCCTGAGCAACATTTGTCACAAGGAAAGGCTTGCTCCTATTATTGCTGTTCATTCAAACTGATGGTAACATGGGAAATTACCTGAGTCATCACAATGAAGAGTCATGAAATTTGTAACTAAAACCAAAGGTAAAGCAGCAGATGTTTGGGTTGTGGTTAATCTAGGTAAGATGTTTTATTTTGGCACAAAAGGAAGCTCCGGAACTAACTGGCAATGGATGAAGATACTCTGAAGCATGTAACTTCTTCCACGGTGAAACACACATAAATAAGTTATTAGAGGAGACACAGAAGTGTGGTTTAGCTGTAAGTGGAGTGCCAGCTTGATCCATGTGAACCAAGTTGCAGTACAATAACAGGAGTGCATAGCCATAATAGGATAATCTAGGAAAGTGGGTGGCTATGGGTCTCAAAAGCCATAAGAACAGTCCTCTCTCTTCAATGGCTGATATTTCTCCAGTTGTGCTCTATAGGTAAGGCTGTGGATGGGATTTAGTCATTTAATTATAAGGATAAGGGAAAAGGGCCCATAAACAAGAGCGCTTATTATTCAAGTAGAAATAAAAGCTAATCGTCTTAAATTATCTTGCTGTGGTAAAGGCAGGCTGTTGCAGGAGATATTGGAACATTTTCATCCCAAGATAATAAAGTACAACTTCATTATTCATGTTTTGAAATTTTTGCAGTTTCTTAATATTTACCGATAGTCCTCAAGGCTGTGTAGGCTTCAAGTACTATTAGGTCTCTGGATATTTACAGATTTCAACTCCTTCAGTAAAATTCTGTTTATTCAACATTGCTAATGTGCAAGGTTTCGGCCTCTACAATACCTAAGTGCCAGCATTTGTATTAAACCGGTGGTACCCAGCCAAGGGAGCTGAGCGATTTTGAATCTGTTCTCTAAGGAACAGATTCATCCAGGACAAAGATCATTCTTTATTGTATCTCCCACATGAAGTGTGGACTTTTCAACTTTGAAGATAAGGGGCGCCAATCCTGGCCATATATTAAAATTACCACACATTTTTTTTAAAAAGTTCCAATAATTGGTTCCTACCCAGGATCACTTAAATGAGACTTTCTTGTGGTAAGCCCCCGCATAATAAGTTTTTGTATTTTCCAGGTTGTTTTTATGTACATTTACAATTGCACTATCTCTAATTTTGATGAGAGAAGCACAAGTATGTCTCAGTATTTTGTTTCATTTTATTTCTCTTTTAGGTTTAGAGTAATAAAGCAATAGGTAACTTTTTGCAACTTGTTTTATTGAATTACATATTGCATTTGTTGTGATTATTACTGGTGGCCAAATATATTTTAACTAACATATAACTGAAATTATTAAATTATTAGAAACACAATCTAAATTTTAGAATTGCAGACAAATTGTATAATTATGCATCCTTATCAGATAAGTGATTTGGAAAGAAATTTATGTCATGTACGTGAAAGATAATAATACCAATACAGAGTACTGTTCCACTTTATTATCCTCACATTTTAAAATTTAAAAAATTTTATATGCTTTTTCATTTCTTTATCTGTTGGCAGTCTGCCTGATTATTGTTGGCATTAACTCTTAGTTTTATTCTTCAACTGAAGATTTTTTTTGTGGTGAATAGTTGATTTTTGCCTATTAATATTTTAACATGCTATGAAAATTTAAAATTTTGAAAATGCCATAAAGAAAAATGTGATGAATGCCTACTTACTCACTATTCAGTTTAAGAAATAAAATATCACCAGTACAATTAAAGCCCTATGTACATCCTTCCCTTCTTTGCTGAATTGCCAGACTTAGTGAATAATGATAGAGGCCACTACTAAAATTAACATTTTTGATAAACAACCAAAAAATTTTAGTCATCTCAAATGTTCCATGGGCTACACATATATGAAAACATTTATTTATCTGAAATTCAAATTCCACTTGATATGCTGTACTTATCTGGCAATTCGATTTCTTCTTGTATACTCTTGTACTTCCACTACAAATGTAATGATTTAAAAGTTTATGTAAATAATATGACATATCTTAATACATAGAATACATATGTATGCATATCTGTTTAATCTAGGAATAGGTTCTGGAATCATCTATGTTGTCAATTCAGCTCTAGATAATTTATTTTCAGTGACAAATAATATTGCATTGAATGATCATTCCACACATTAGTTATGGAATCTTCTATTGGACATAAAAGCTGTTTCTAAATTGTTATAATTACAAATAATGCTTTTATTAGTATAAGCAGGAATCCCACAGTTTCTCCAGGATGCATATCTAGGAGTGAAATTGCTATACTGTGTATTATATATACCTTATCTATTAATCATTAATTGTCCAATATTTAGAATGAAAGAGGAAACCACAGAATTTTTAGGTGCATTGGCAATGATGATGATGACATTTATTAGCAGTTACACATTTTCAGTTTCAGTCTTGAATGATTTATACATAAACATTTCACATATCACCCCTAAATGCAGTGAGGTAGATATTATAAAAATCATGGTAATGAGAATGACTTTAGGTTTGATAGTGATTGTGTTTCTACTTATTTTTATTCAATCCTTATTATACTGTAGATACAGCTGAGAAAATTATCCCTTTGTAAGAGTGGACACCATAACAGGGCTCACTTCCCCTCTCAAGATCTTTAACTTAATCTTATTGGCAAAATCTTTTTTGCCATGTAAGGGAACAACACATTCATAGGTTCTAGGGATTAGAAGGTGGATAACTTTGAGGCCATTATTCAGCCACAAGTTTGTATGCAATTATCAGAAAACATTGACTTTTTTTCTTTCTTACTGTGAATCTGGACTCTTTATGTCATTAATTTAATACAATCTGAAGTAAATTATTGAATATTTTGGAATGTTCACTTTCCAATCTATAGTAAGTGTATTACAAAGAGTGTTTATAATCTCAAAAATTGATGCTCATAGTATGAAGTAAAGTCAGGATTACAAGCTTCTTGGTTTGTCGGATGAGTGTGAACAGTGGGAAGAGAAACATTTACATGATTATTGCTATAGGTCTTTTTCTCCAGTGGACCAGTGTCAGTGAGTGGGAAACACAGTCAAGGGTCAGGCCTGAAATCATGCAGTGAAGAGAAAGCTGGCCTCCATCTGGTACCATTGCTTAAATGCAAAACGACATTTACTTTAAGATAGAATACATTGCAATTATATATAAAAAATATAAAATATATATAAATACTATATATGATATACACTTTCCCCTTTCTCAAAATATTTAGACTGTTCATATATACTACCTACTTTGGTGAATATTAAAAATATTTTAAAGTGTTTTGAACAGGAATTACTAAAGTTAATTTCGTTTCTCTTAATTTTTTTTTTTTTGTACCGGGGATCTGACTCAGGACCTTGTGCTTGCAAGGCAAACACAGTGCCAGTGAGCTAAATCCCCAGCCCTCATTTTCCTTAATTTAAAAACTTTATATGCACTTATCAGTACTTAATAGGGGAAGCATACCTGAGGCTTGAATTTGAAAAAATCAGGTTTCAATACTGGGTCAATTATGAACTCAGACACTTGGGGTAAGTATAACCTCTTTGGACCTCAGTTTCTTGGCCAGTAAGATGGAAATAATGATATGGAAAAATGGTCAGAGAGTTGCAAGTTCTTAAAACTAGATTTCACTTTGAAGGTGTGAAATGGGGGAATAGGACCATGAACCAGGAAAGAAGGAATCCTCTAGAAAATGTAAAATGTAAGGAAACAGACTCTCTCAGAGCATTCAGGAGGTACTAGAATCCTGCAGGTGGCTTACTTCTAATCCATTTAAACCTGTCAGTCTTCCAGAATACTCTGGGGTGCAATTTTGTGTTATTCTGAGCCACTCTTTTTTGGATAACTTATTACAGAGCAATAGAAAAATAATATATGGTCTATTTTTGCCATACCCCTATCATCTTTGAGTAGTCAGTAAACTCATCAATTCCATAACTATTTATTCACAATAACAATGATGATACCATAGTTACACTGGGTAAATAATATCAGACTTGGTTAGGAGTTTTGGTCTCCATACTTTTATGTTCAAAAGAAGCAACATTTTAATTTTAAAATGAGGATTCATGGTATGTACTTTGAGAAAGTCTGATTCAGAATTTCTAAAGTAAGATGCTGATGCAGATACAAAATGTCATAACTGTTTTGAAAAATAGTTTAGCATTTGAAACAATCCAGACATCTATCATCTGTTACATAAATCAATTGCACATACAATTGAATACTAGTCAAAAACAGAAAGTTACAAACTATTGATTACAAATAGTGAGATGTGGGAAATGAAAATCATCCCTAAGCTAAACAAAGTAGACACAAAGGGCAACATATGGCATGTTTGCACTTATAGCTTATTCTCAAAAAAGGCAAAAGGCAAAATGTACAGAAATCAGATCAAGATTTTGAGTCTGGGAGCTCAACGAAGGGGCTGTTTAGAAGGGTGGTGAGAGGGAGCTTTGCAGAACAGTTACAGTGTCCTGTTACTTGACGGTTGTGTCATCACTGTACTGTAATAGTGCTTTTTTTGTCCAGATTCATTGAACTTTACATGTAAAGAGAGTCAATTTTATTATATATATATATTTATATATATATATTTATATATATATATATATATTATACTTTAGTAAGCCTGGATTACTAAAATAGAGAAACATTTGTCTTAGTACTTCACAAACTTATTTAAAACTAGAATGCACTTTGAAGTCGAGTAACTACAACTGTATCACACAGTTCAAGAAACAGAGCTAATGAATTTCAGAAGAAATGCTAGAATTATTTCATGTGGCTCCTTACTGTGCACTAATTTAAATTGGAAAATCCCAGTGAAAATAATTCTGTCATGAGACAGAAATTTCAACCCTGATGCAATTTTCAAACTATATCCTAAGAGAACCATGAATTTCAGGTCATCCTGTGCTTAGCGATAAAGACTATCCTTTCCAAACTATTCTTCCCAAAAATGAGTGAAAAAAAATCCCAAAAAGCTGTAAAGCAATCTCAGAAGTAATTTTTTTCTGCATTAAATCCATCTGGTTTTGTGGTAAGAGACAGCTCATTTCCTTCCCTAACAGTTCTCACGATTAGAAAAGCTTTTGTTTGGAAAGGGAGAAGGATCTTATCTCTAGTAAAACAACATAATTTATTTTAAAACAAAATTATCACTCATAAAGTTATTAAAAATGACTTTGTATTATGTGAAGAACTAGAGATTCTTCTTAGTGGCATTTTTTAAATCCTACGATGTTAAATAAAATATATCAATATATTTTAACATACTAATTTCACCTCCTCTTTAGTGATTTTTTCTTTATACCAGAAAATTTTTGGGCACAGAGTAGTTCATTGAAGTATTATCTGAAAATCTATGAAGTTCTCCTAAGCCAGAGTCTGAGTGCGGGCAGAAATTAGAGTCATGTTGACACTTCGAGTCAGCAAGTGATATGAAGTAGGAGTGACATTATCTGTTTCCTTGAATAGAAAGAATGAGTGGAGTTTTTCCAAAAGCCTTCAATGAGATAATGGTTTAGCTTATGAGTCATAAAAGTTATCAAGATTGTTAGAAGAGTATGATTCTGTTGATGAAAATAACTTGAAAGGCTGAATAGATGATATGTTGACACTGGATTGGAGTTAGCAGGAGTGGTTAGGAAACCTTCCAATTCTGATAGTCTAGAAGAGCAGTGATAATCAGGATTAGTGGAAGTACAACTCTAGGGACTTGGTGACCAGTGGAATACATGCAGAGAAAATTTAAGGGTGACTCAAAAGTTTTGTTAGACATATTCATGTCAATTACCTTAAACTTCCGGAGCTCAGAGCAGCATTTTTTAAACCAATGGCTTCAGAATATATTGATACATGTTGAAGCATGCACAGGTGTGCCACCAAGTTTAAATCAGCATATTATTTCACTTTTGTTCTATCTTAATATTCTGGGAACTTGATTTCAGAAAATAGACTTTTTCCAAGTTTTCTATTTTCATGAACGTTCTTTCCCACTACTTCATACAATTTCATTTTCTAAAGTGGTTAAGTTTCTCCCAAGGAGTGATAATCTTATCTGGTAAAGGCCATTAATCTTAATATCACTGGAAACTCCTTTCATTAAGTGAAAGTCAGTTTTTGTGGTCCATACCTGGACATGCTAAAATGGATCTCTAAAGGTATTTTAACTAAAGTATGTCAATGAAAAGGCAAGGAAACCCCCTGAAAAAATAAAGCTCCATTGATTGATTTCAAAACTTTACCCTTTTCTCAGAGTCAAGGTCTGTAAAAAATGTTGATAACTTGGTCTGTAATTAAACAGAAAGGTACTTAGAAGAACCTATTCATACACTTTATGATATCCCTGGGGATCATTTAACTGACTAATTTGGACAGCCAAGACAACAAATTGAGGGCCCAGACTCTACTCCCTTTATAGCTATGTGAACATAATCCACAATTGATTTATCTCTAATACATGAGAACCAAATGAAAAATTAATTAGATTAGCTACAGCCCTGAAGTGAGCACTTTATTGCTTTGTTGCTTTAGCTATTTGATCCTTTTTCTTTTGATTTATCAATAAAGTGTGGAAAAATCATAGAAGAAAGGAAGAGCATGCATCAAACAAGTTCAGACAAACTGTAAAACTGAGCAGACTTTGAAAAGTGCATGATTCAGAATTGCTCTCTGGGGCCGGGGATTTAGCTCAGTGGTTTCACTGCCTGCTGTGCAAGTGCAAGGACCCGAGTTCCATCCCTGGTACCAAAAACAAAACAAAACAAAACAAAACAAAACAAAACATTTCCAGAATTGCTCTCTAGGTAGTAACTGTACTATAAACAATGTATTCAGATGAAATCAATTTTCCTCATTTATTAAACTTATAAACATATTTTCTTGTACATTCTTTTTAAATCTTTGTGGTGGAATCAATTTTTGTTAATACATTTATGCATCCATTTCACCTGTAGCTAGACACTCATTACAGAAGTGACATGGAAGCAATTATAGTAAGAAAAGTAGAAATAAAGGGGTTTATACCTTTTATGGGTAAAGGCACTAAGAGCCACAGAGATTAATGGTAATATTGGGAAAATAGAAAATAATTTTTCTTGATCCCCATTCCCATACTTAAAAAATCTAGTTAGAATTTGAATGATCACCATTTACTTTGCATGTATACAACAGCAGGATAAGTTTTTGTGGAACTAAAATAACTTCCTAGGCAAAAAGTCCAAGTTATTTTAAAGTATGTTTGTCTTGATTTTAAATACATTTATATAATTTATAATTATGCTTAATTCTTATGCCCAAAACCTAGGGCTATATAATATGTGTATCAAATCTATAACAAACATAAAATTATTTTACTAATATTACACCAAATACACAGTAAATATGTACTTTGCTACTGGACATTGTAATTTTTATTAAATACTCCATAAATTTTTGCTCAGTTGGTATTTATTAATGAAACTCCAATTTATCAAGAAGTGTATAGTATATTTTTAGCTGGATGAATTAAAAAATTTATAAGTAAAAATATAAGAGTCTTTATCTTTCAAGGTGAATCCTTTAACTGAATTAGCTATGATTAGAATCACAAATTTTAAAAACTGTAATTTATTAATTGAACAAACTTCTCAGGTTAATGTTAAAAATCAGCCTGTGGTAAAACATTAATTATTTGATATTCAAATTGTGATAGGCAGAATAATGGCCCCAAAGATCTTTGAAATCATGTGAATATATTAGTTACATGCCAAGAGAAATTTTGTGTGTGGAATTAATATTAAGGACTTTACAATGGTGAGATTAGCCTGAGAATTATGAGAGTAGGACTAATGGGCCTTTAAACTTGGAAGAGTTGGGCAGAAGAGTTATTCAGAAATGCTAAGCTTGAAGACAAAGAAAGAGATTCAATGTGTTATGGAATGTTTGGAGGATGGGAAAGGAGATTAGGTTTTAGCTGGCATCCAGCAAAGGCATTAGCTTTACCACTTTAAAGAACTGAACTGTGGACAACTGAATGGGCAGAAAAATTGATTTTCCCCTAAACCCTACAGAAAGTAACTAGCCCTGCTGACATCCTGATTTTAGTACAGTAAGATCTATGTCAGACTTCTTCCCCACAGGATCATAAGTAATGTACTTTTGTTGTTTCTATTTATTATGTTGTGGTCTTATTATGACTGTAATAGATAAAGTCCTTAAAATACTGTTAAAAAACCCAGACACGTTATAAATTTATGAGCTTGTGAAGTTAATTCTTATAGTATACCGAGGCCATTTCCAAGGTATACCCTTGGGAGACAACTCAATATTTTCTGCTTTTCCCATAAGTAAACTAAACTGTTGATGTTGATCTTGTCTTTTGCGCATATTTTCTTGCTCCAGTGGTTTGATTTTTTTTAAAGTAGAAAATGGCTCTGGTGGAATCTAACCTTTGTACAATTATCAGTAGGGAAATTTGCTTTGATTGGTTTATTAGCTCTGAGGAAAACAGCTTAAATTTGATCTTTCTTATAATTAGATAAATATAAAGAAAAAAGTATTTTTATTACCCTTTATCTAATCAGAGCTATTTTTTTTTCTTATTTTAGACACTTCTTCAGATTCTTTATGCTAGTCTTTGGCGTCTGAGCATTTGAAAACAGGTACAATTACTTTTTTCCCTTAAATTCTTAAATTGGTACATTTTAGGTATGCAATACATTTACAGTTATCATTGGGCATATGTATCTTTCCATGATATATTTTGATTCTTACTTTTTCCCCATTTCCTGTCCTCCCTTCACCCCTTCCACCCTTCCCTGTTTACAAAGACTTTGTTTCAAATTTTTCCTTTTCTCATAATTTTTCCTTTCCCTTCTTTCCTTTCCCCTTCCCACTTCTCCTAACCCTTTGGGCCTTTTCTTCCTATTTCACATTATCAAATATTCATTTCCATCATTATTTACACTTTCAGTTTCTAACACTAGAGAAACTATTCAGTATTTACATGTGTGTCCTATTAATTTCACATAAGAGTATGGCCTCAATATGCATCCCTTTAGCTATAAATGTCTCTAGTTTCTCATTCTTTATGGCTGAGTAATACTCCATTTTAGGGAAAAAACACATCTTCTTTACCCAGTTTCCAGTTGATCGGCACGTGGGCTATTTACAAGCTTTAGCTATTATAAACTATCCTGCTATAAACATGGGTGCACATATATCACTGTGGTGTGATTCTTTTAATTCTTTGGGGAAGATACCCAACAAGGTAATAGCTGGGTCACATAGGACCTCTAATCCTAGTTCTTTGAGGTATCTCCATACTGATATCCACAGTGGTTGCACCAGTCTGCACCTCGACCAACAGTGGAGAAATTTTACTTTCTCCCCACAATACCGCCAATATTTGTTATTGTTTGATTGCTTGATAGCAGCCATTCTTTCTGGGGTAAGATGGAATCTCAGTGTTGTTTTCATCTGCATCTCTCGAATGACTGGTGATGTTGAACATTTTTTCATATGTTTATTTGCTGCTTTATTTCTTTGCCTAAGAAATGTCTGTCCAGTTCAGATGCCCAATTTTGTATCGGGTCTTTAAATTTGGGGGTTTGATTTTTTTCAGTTCTTTATATATTCTAGACAGCAATCCTTTGTCTGAGGTACAGCTGCTAAAATTTGTTTCCCATATTGTAGGTTGTCTTGTAGCTCAGTTGGTGGTTTCTCATGCAGTGCAGAAGCATTTTAATAAGATGAGATCCCAGTTGTTGATTCTTTCTGCTAGTTCCCGTGCTACTGAAGTTTTGCTCATAAAGTCTTTTCCTATGTCAATGTCTTCAAGAGTTCTGACTAACTTATCTCTCAGCAAGTTTAGTGTTTCTGATTTAATATTTAGATCTTTAATCCACTTCGATCTTAGTTTACTGAAAGGTTATAGATATGGTTCTAGTTTTAATCTTTGGCAGGTTGAAATCCCGTTTTTCCAATATCACCTATTAAAGAGGCTATCTTTCCTCCATTGAGCATGGTTAGGTCCTTTCTCAAAGATGAGGTAGCTGAGTATGTCTGGAGTTGTTTCTACATCTTCTAATCTATTCCACTGATCCTTAGGTCTGTTTCTTTGCCAGTACCATACTGTTTTTATCACAGGGGCTCTGTGGTATAGTTTCAAGTTGGGGATTGTGATATCCCCAGCCATGTCTCTGTTGCCTAGAATGGCTTTTGCTATTCTAGGTCTCTTCTGGTTCCAAATGAATTTTTGGATTGTTTTCTCTAGTTCTGTAAAATATATTGTTGGAATTTAAATTGGCATTGCATTAACTCTATATGGCAGTTTTGGAAGTATGGCCATTTTCACTATATTGGTTCTTCCTAGCCAGGAGCAAGGGATGTCTTTCCATTTTCTGATATCCTCTTTGATCTTTTTATTCAGCGTGCTGTAGTTTTCAGTGTAGAAGTCTTTTGCTTCCTTTGTGAGGTTGATGCCTAGATATTTCATTTTTTTGAATGCTATTTTAAAAGGAATTCTTTCCCTAATTTCTCTCTCAGTGAGTCTGTTATTTGTGTACAAGAAGGCCATTGTTTTTTGAATGTTGACCTTGTACTGAGCTACTCTACTGAATCTGTCAATTAAGTCTAAAAGTCCTTTGGTAGAGTTTTTTGAATCTTCTATATAGAGTATCATATGGTCAGCAAATAATGACAGTTTAACCTCTTCCTTTTCTATCTTTATTCCTTTTATTTCTTTCTCTTTTCTAATTGTTGTGGCTAATGTTTCTAGAACTATATTGAACAGGAGTGGTGATTGTGGGCATCCTTGTCTTGTTCCTGATTTTAGCATGAAAATTTTCAGGTTTTGACCATTTAGTATGACATTGGCTGTTGGTTTTTCATAGATAGCCTTAATCAGGTTAAGATAAAGACCTTCTATTCCAATTGTCTGTAGGGTTTTTATCATGAAGGGGTGTTGGATTTTGTCAAATACTTTTTTGGCATCTAATGAGATGATCATATGTTTTTTGTCCTTGGCTCTTTTAATATAGTGTATTACATTTATTGATTTGTGTATGTTAAACCATCCTTGCATGCCAATTCCAACTTGGTCAGGGTTTATGATCTTCTTGATGACCCTCTGTATTCTGTTTGTTAGTATGCTGTTGAAGATTTTTGCATCTATGTTGATTAGGGATATTGGCCTCTAGATCTCTTTTTGGGTTGGGTCTTTCCCTGGTTTTGGAATAAAAGTAACACTTACTTCCAGGAATGAATTTGGAAGTATTGTTTCCCTTTTAATTTCATTGATGAGTTTAAAGAGTAATGTTGATTGTTCTTCTTTAAATGTCTTGTAGAATTCAGCAGGGAAGGCATGAGGACCTTGGCTTTTCTTTGTTGGTAAATTTTTTTATGACATTTTCAATTTCACCCATTGTAATTGGGGTGTTCAGAATTTCTATATCTTCATTTAACTTTGGCACTTCATATATATCTAGGAATCTGTCCATTTCTTCTAGGAATTTTTCCATTTTATTAGAGTACAGGTTCTTGAAGAAGGTATTGATGATCTTGTGAATTTCTGCTGGATCTGTTGTGACTTCACATTTTTCATTCTTAAATGCATGGATTTGAGCCTTTTCTTTTCTTTTTTTGATAAGGTTGGCTAAGCATTTATCAATTTTATTTTCTTTCAAAAAAGCAAGTATTCAATTTACTGATTTTTTTGTATCATTCTCTTGGGCTCCATTGCTTTGATTTCTGCTCTGATCTTTATAATTTCCTCTCTTGTACAAGCTTTGGATTTGTCATGGTCTTTTTTTTCTAGGAGCTTGAGGTTCAGCATTAGGTTATTTATTTGAGTTCTCTCTGTTTTCCTAATATGGGCATGCATTCACTGTTATGAATTTCCCTCATAGAACTGCTTACTGGCATTATCATTTACTTGTAGAAACTGTCTAATTTCTTTTTTAATATCCTCTGTGACCGATTGGTTGTTCAGAAGAGTGTTATTCAATTTCATGTGTTTGTGGGGATTTTCCAGTTTCTTATGCTATTGATCTCCAATTTTATTGCATTATGGTCTGATTATAGACAGGGGGTAACTTCAATTATTTTGCATTTACTTAAACATGTCCTATGAGCTAGCATGTGGTCAATTTTGTAGAATGACCCATGTGCAGCTGAAAAGAATGTATATTCTGATTTTGTGGGGTGGAACACTCTCTAGACATCTATTAAATCCATTTGTTCAAAGGCTTGGTTCAGTTCTAGAATTTCATTGTTGGTTTTTTTTCTAGATGACCTGTCTATTTGTGACATTGGGCTACTGAGGTCTCCCACTAGGATTGTATTTCTACTTATTTGATTTTTCATGTCCATTAATATTTGTTTTGTATAGTTGGGTGCATTCATATTTGGTGCATATATATTCATGATTGTCATCTCTTCCTCTTGTATTGTTCCCTTCACAAGGATGTAATGAACATATTTGTCTCTCTTAATTCATTTTGGTTTGAAATCTACTGTTTCTGCAAATAAGATTGCAACCCCTGCTTTTTTCTGGGTTGCTGTCACATGGAGAACTGTTTTCCATCCTTTTTCTTTCAGTCTATGAGTTTCTTTTTGAATTAGGTGCATTTCTTATACACAGCATATTGATGGATTTTGCTTCTTAATCCATTCTTCCCGTCTATATCTTTTTATTGGTGAATTGAGGCCATTAACCATTGATTGTTATAACTGATAAATATTGACTTATCCTTGTCATGATGTTTTACTGTTGTTGGCTCTTTTATTTTTTAATTTTCCCCTTTTCCATTTAGTTTCTTGCCTTGCCTGGTGGCTTTGCTCTGTTCAACCTCATGGAGTCATGACCTTCATTGTCTTTTTCTTGGCTATTGTTAAGAATTCTTTGGAGTGCTGGTTTAGTGTTCATGAAATTTCTCATGTGTTCTTTGTCATGGAAGTATCTAATTTCCCCATCATTTTGAAAGATAATTTGTATTGAGAAATATGCTGTGATTCTGATGGGCTTTCCTTTGTATGTGATTTGTTTCTTTTCTCTAACTGCTTTAGGATTTTGTTCTTCTTTTGGGTATCTGGGATCTTTACTGTTATATGTCTAGGTGTAGCCTTTTTTATCATGGCTAGTTGGAGTTCTATATGCCTCACTTATCTGTATGTCCAATTCTCTACCTCTTTCTGGGAAGTTTTCTACTATTACTTCTGTGAACAGTATTTTTATGTCATTTGTACTTTCTCCTGCTTCTTCGTGGACTTGTGTCAGTCTTGTTATTCTTCTTTGCATCATCTAGTAGCTGCTGGATTGATTTCTCATGGTCCCTTACTATTTTGAAGAAATCTCTGTTTTCATGGTCATTAACTGCAATCCTGTCCTCTATATCTGATATTCTATCTTCACATTTGCTCAATCTGCTGTGAATACTTTCAATGGAATTTTTTATCTCCTGGATATCTGTTTGAATCTGTCTCATGGATTCCATTTCTTTCCTATGTTGGGCTATCATGGTTTCCATTTCTTTCTTATGCTGGGCATTCATGGCTTCCAGCATGGTTCTGAGTTCATCTATTTTTAAAATCTGTTTCTGTTCTAGAGCCTCTAATCATGTCTTTCACTCTGCTCACCATCAATGTAGTTATCTGGGAAATTATTTCTATTTTGAATTTTTCTAGAACCTCATTCATCAGTTTTGTTACTTCCTGTGCTATCAGTTCAGGGTGTCCAGGTGGTTGATTATCATATTGTTCCACCTCGTTTCCCCCAGAATTTGCCTTTGGTGAGCTGGAAGTCTTGCCAAGGTGTCTTCTCATTTTTAGTTCTGTTGTTGATACTATTTTTTGCTTTAATTCCTGGGCTGATGCTCCAGTATTTCTTATTTTGAGTGTCTTTATTACTGGTATTTAGAGCCCCTAGGAAGTGATTGCTTCTCAGAGATATCTTCCAGTTATATCTGAACTTTTTAGGGTTTGAGTCTCTAATGACTCTTAGGCAATCTCATTTTCAGTATATCAGGGAGTACAACTGATTAGATCAATTACAACTCCTTAGCCCAATTGACATGATCCGCATCAAACACAGCTTAGAAAATGACAATTTGTAGTAGCAGTTAATCTGTCACCTTTATCTATGCAAGCTAGATCAAAATCTATGGCCAGCCCAAAATATGTCTATAGTAAGTAAACCCTTCAATATGGCAAATTTACTCTTCAGGATAAGGATTTATCAGGGGTTGGGAAGGGAGGGGTAGAGAGGTAGAGAGAGAGGGAAAAGTTAGAGTAAGGCTAGAGGACACAGGAAGATCATGCAAATTGTGGGGATCTGTTGAAGACAGGAGGAAAAGACATAGCAAAAGAACAGAGACAAGTACAGAACAAATTGACAACAATAGGGAAGTTAGAAATTGTATTCACCTTCCTAAAAAAGTGACCGATGAGAGGGCAGAGATAGGGAAAATATTCAGGATGGGACAGGAACGGGAACAAAGAGGGAGAGAAATATAGAGCCAGAAGGGATAGAGACAGAGAAAATAAAAGGAAAAAAGAAGGAAAGAAAAAAAATATATAAAATGAAACAAGCAAACAAAAAAAGGTCTCCCTCAGGACATGTCTCTGTTGCCCTGGTAGGCAATGTGGGCAGCAGTGTAAGGGTCTATGTTGGCTAGTCTCAGCAAGCCAGCTATAGTCTATTGAGATTCAGACTGATTTCTGGCTGCAAGGTCCAAGTTGAGGTCCCTGACCTCCTGCAGGATTAACCTCTGCAAGGTTCTATTGCAGGTCACAGCTGGCCTCCCCCCTATGTGAGTCCAGTTTCTATGGGAGGTACTGATCCCACCAACTAACCAACCATGATGGTCCCGTGTGCTTTTATTGAAGAGTTTTTCTTCAGTTTCCCAGTGGGCTTCAATTTTCATTGAGGAGTGTGAGAAAGGCCCTCTCTGTTGCTCACTTCTGCTCTATCTTCTGGGGCTCATAACCATGGCCTTTATGTTCCCCTGGCGCCTCTGCTGTGCAGATTCATATGCGGTGCGGCATCTGTGGGACTTCTCGCAGCAGTGTGCGGTGTCCCTGAGACCGGATTCTGGCTGGCAGGGCAGGGGCTGCTGGCATCCTCGGGACCGGTTCTGGCCTGCAGGATGCTGTAATTATATTTTTTAAATATGAGGGTTTATGGTTTACTAAGAACTGTATGCTAAGTAGTTTAAATTTGTCATTTAATGTAATCTTTTCATCCACAGTGTATGGTAGGCAATACTATAATCTTTCTATCATGAGGAAATTAAGACCATGAGTGATTAAGTTACTCAAGTTCATATATACTGTCGACAATTTGGCCAAACTATAACATCAAAGCCAAACAGTGCAATTTCTAACAAGTTACTATTCACTCTGCTCAAACTTCCTCTTTTTGTAATGACCATCACCTGAGCACTTGGCACTCCCTTTTTCCATACTTCCTGTCTCTTTATAATATCCTCTGTGCATCTGTGTTTTTTTTTAATTTGTCATTTGTTTTCCCCATTAGAATCTAAGCTTCAGGAGAATAGGAGAGTTTTGTGTTGTTCCCTGATGTACTCCTCATTCACAGAACAATGTCCAACATGTAATAGAAGCCTAATAAACAGTGGAAGGTCTGAATGTATAGGTAAACATGACAGTCATATTGAATAAGCAGTTTGATCAGCCATGAATCTGACAGAATTTCCATATTAATTAATAAAAAGATATAATGATGTCTTGAATCAACAGAAATTTATTTTTCCTCTTTAGTAAACAACCTGAGGTGTACTGTATTGACATTTGTGATGTCTATGTGTCTTCAAATCTTCCTTGGACTCATCTCTGTTAGTGTCCATGGATGGGAAAATGGACTGAAGTGACATGTGTGGGAGTTTTCCATAGTTCAGACCTAGAAGAGACATGGGCCACTTTTGATCTTATTCCACAGGTTGGAACATAAGAACAGGGCTATACTTAACTGCCAGGAAGACAAGAGGAGCGTGGTGGGTTAGCTGTCCTTCTCTAAGTTACTTTCCCCAAAGTCCATAGAGTAAGTGTAGGGAGACAAAATTTAAGAATTCCCAGTGTTGTGGGAATATTATGGTGATTATTCAGATTCTTAGTGGAAATAGATGGCATGCTACTTCAAAAATTGAATGAATTACTTTTTTCAAAGAAGAAAGAATGAACTTGACAGGGCAGTAACTTCAGCAAGGAGTTCAGATCTCCTATTGGGATAAATGAAGGCAAGGATCAGGGACAGAGTGAAGGACAATGACCAAGACTTGCTGAATAACCTGTAAGAGTGTCCCTGACCTGAGTGGTCATCTTGAAGTTAAAGGTAACAAACTTTGGCAACATGGTACAAGTAGATCTGGGGAAATATTTCTAGTTTGTTTGTAACCTGACCCATTCTCATGATCTCCTGCCCATATTACTCGGAGCTGAATCTAACCAGAGGCCAGAGGGTGAAAAAGTCCATTTATTCAGTCTGTGTGATCAGGCTCTTTATGCAGAGAACGGATAAAGAAGGGTGAAGAGTGTTTCTACATAGGCCAAAGAAAGTAGAAACAGAGCGTTTTATTAGCTATTTGGGAGGCTGAGACAGGAGGATCACAAGTTTGAGGCCAGCTTGTACATCATAGTGAGGCCTTGTCTTAAAAAAAAAGAGGTTGCCAATATCACCCACTGGAGCAGTGCAATACCAGGCCCTGGTTCAATCACTCACACAAGGACAACAGAGAAAAGTGCCTAAGTGCTACTGTGGAGCACATTTTTCAGCTTGCTCTGTTCAGTGTCACAGCTCTGTACATATCACAATCAGAAATCCTGCACAGGACTCCCTGGGGAGAATTTAGTATTACAAAAGTTAATTCACTTAAGAGGAGGGTGGGGTGGGATGGCTCAAGAAATTTAGCTGATACAGAGTTTTTACTTCCAGGTCACCTTCTAGGTTTCTCTGGTGGGCCTTGCCTGGCATACAAAACTACTTTAGAGCAGGATTATAGTCACTCAAAGGGGCCTCAATTTTTCTAGAGAGCTTATCTGATTGTCTCTGAATATACAGGCCTAGAAGCTAACACACACACACACACACACACACACACACTGGATTTCCTAAGGACTATAGGAAACTATGAACGTGATTTTTTTTTTCCACCTGGCTTAAGGTACAGTTGGATGAGGAAATAACTGAAATGATAAGAGAATTAAATTGCAGGGTGCTTCAAGAGACCACAGTAAGGACTGAGCTGAAGTTCAGGGAATGAATTCTTTGTAGAAGTTTATGAGGGGTGGCAGAATGTTATGTTTTATGATGGTGCTGTAGTCAGAAGATGGAAAAATTGTCAGGAGATGTAGTCCAAAGATGGGCATATGTAAAAATTAGAAGTAAGAAGAACATTCTGAACAATAGTTCAGAATGATATGGATACTTTAACAGAATTTCTAACTATGATTCCTAATATAGTAATTTAAAATTCTATATTAAATTTTTTATAGAATTATTTGTATACAGAATTTTACTACTGATTTTAATTATGAAGTATCATGGGTAGGGAAAACTAATAGATGAGCAGTCAAAAAAACCAAACTACTTCTTTTTTTTTCCCATTAAGTTTATTGGTACATTTTAGGTATAAAATACAGTTACATACATCATTGGGATCTTGTACCATTACATGAGTATCTTGGTTCTTATTTTATCCCCCCTCCCCTGCCCTCCCTTCACCCCCTCCACCCTTCCTTATTTGCAAAGACTTTGTTTCCATTTTTCCTTTTCTCATATTTTTTCTTTTCCCTTCTTTCCTTTCCCCTACCCCTCCCACTTCCCCTGCTCCTTTAGACCTTTACTTCCTATTACACAATATCAATTATAAATTTTTAAAATTACAATATCAAGACCAAACTACTTCAAATAGTGCATTAGATGTAAGGTGTGACCAGAGCACGAGTGAGACCACCAAGGCAGGCAAAGTCAAAGCAATGAGGCAAAGAGTTTATTGTGACCTGGGTCCAGGTCAGCCAAGGGTGACAAGACTGTGGGCATAGGAAGGAGGGCAGGAGGAGTTTATATAGGGGAGTTTAGGTAGGGGAGGGGGTGTCAGGTCTGAGGGTGGAAAATATTGGGATCTCTTGGGTGATAGGCTTGAGGCTGGTGAACAGGACGGAGTGAGGGTAACAGGGAGAATGCAGGTATAGCAAGGTACAGCAGTTGCCTTGTAGTTTTTTGTAGAATCATCCCCTGTGGGTGTGAATGAGTGAAGTGGTAGCTGGCTTCTGTCATCCCTATTCTTGCAGGCAATGTGCGTCAGTTGGGGTTTTTCTTCTCAGTTGGGTAGGGATTTCGCCCTGGAGTCCTGTTATTAGACACCCTTCCTTCTTTCCTGCCTTTCTTCTGTGAACGTTGATGAAACACTTCCAAGTCAGAAGTCTGGCTGTGTACCGAGGATGCAGAGCAGAAGCCATGTGCGGCTCCAGTCTGACAGGGCTGCCACAGAGCCCCAGCCCTGGGGACAGTCGCCGCTCCCCTGAAGCTGTGGGGCCTCCGTGCTGGACGACCCCGCGACGGTGGGGTCTGATCCCATACTGTTGGTGACAGGGCTTAGCCAGGAGGAGAAGGGGTGCAGGAACGCGGGCCAGAGACTGGGAGCAGGTACACAGTGTTTGGAGAGCCACAGCCCTGCGGACGGTGTGCTGGGATGGTTCAAATTCGGAAGGACCTCAGGTGCAAGGATCCAGTGTACAAGAGCATTCACTCCCCCACGGGCTGGTCACACGCCACGCTGGACAGCTGGCAAGGAGCCCTGCATGAGTGTAAATGTGGGACACTGCATCTTGATTTTTAGTGGTATTTTTCGTGACTGCATTTCACAGTGCTCCCAGTGACACTGGGAGGTGAAGGGCAGTGTGAACCCTGTCCTGGGCTCTCACGAGCTCCTGTGAACACCCGAATGAGGCAGGCTCTTCCTTGCTCTTGTGCAGCCCAGCCAGTAAATTAAGAGGTTACTGAGGCAGTATTTTGACCTGCCTAGCCCTGCCTGTGAAGATAGTGTTTATTGCCATAGTGTAAGTAAGCAAACATGCATGCATTCTTATTTAATTATTAAAGTGGGATTTGTTGTGTTGTTTTGTAAAGTAATTTAATAAGTTTAAGCAGTTTTTAGCAGCTCTATAGTATAGGAATACAAAAATTTATCTAAAAATTTTTGTAATCAGGAATATACAACATTGTCAACACTACTGTAGTTCTTAAATCTAAAAGTGAAGTGAATGTTCATTGTTCTTTGGAACATGTCCTTCCATGTCTTATAGAACCTTGCATTGATCTGTCCCTACTTAAGTACCCTGCCTCATTTCTCATCAATACTCACTTCAGCAGGAACTCTGACCCAACTCCATTCTTGATCCATAATCACATGAGAATCTTTCAGCCTTTTTGAAGTCTATTTTCTCTGATTTTTTGCTAACCCAGTGTACTATGTTCTCTCTCAACTTTGAGTGTTCACACAGTAATTCATTTCTTCTGGATATTGTTTCCCTTTTAAAATTAACCAATAGCCATTAATCTTTCAGAGATTCACTTAGATGTTATTTCAGCTGAATATAAATATATACATATACATACATAATATATAATTACATTATATATTATATAAATATATACAGCTCTGAAGGAAATGCCTACAGAAGAGAAAGAAAGTGTAGAACTTTATAGGCTCCAAGAAAGGAAAGAGCTTCTGAAGAAGAAAGAGGTCAATAGGTTAGGACTGTAGATGTGAAAAGGAATAGAGATAATCTACTAAGTGTGCATATTGGATGTTATCTTTGGAACTTACACACAGATATGCTGTTGATGTAATTTAAATTTTAATGGCTTTCCTTTTGAATGAGTGAATATTACAAGCCTTCTCATTAAAATATAGCAGAGATGTTTTCCCACCATCAAGAAGAAATGGAAACATATAGAAAATGTATTCAGCACAAGCTTTGTATTCTGCACTTTTACATATCCTAAAAATACCTAATTCTTACATATACCATGACCCGACACCAAAATATCTTTTATGGCTTAGGTAAATGTAAATACAGTACCATTATTATAGAAAAATTCATACTAGTTGGTACAACCAATAAATAGCTTTCCACAAAAATTTCCTAGAATTATGGTAAATTATTATATTAAAATGACTTTTAAATTTTTTTCATTTTAATGCTTATATATGGTCAGCATATACATAACCCAACAAATATTTTATAGGCAATTGTTGCTTTTCTTGCCAGAAATCTATTTTCTTAAGTTTTCACTTAGGATATCCATTTTGAAGGTAATGAACATTATTATCATCAATAAACTTTGGTAATATATATCTACTGCATTTTCTGAGGAATGTATTTTTGTTTTACTTTATTTTTGGTCAGAGAAAATATTGAGCTGATTTTCTGTTCCTCAAAATTTAAAGAAAAATAAAAGTTCAGTAATAATCCTAGATAAACTTATGGTTTAAAAGGAAGATCTAATTTTGTACATATGCACGTTTATAACTCTTCTTCTCCACCGAGGTATTTTTAAACTAGTAATAGTCATTCAAAATACAGCTATTATAAAAATAACCCCTGAAGCCTGTGTTTACCCACCACATATGTTAGCATAAATGAGAGTAGAAGTAGCATAATGAATATGAATGTCATGAAACTTTACAACAGGGAAACACTTGAGCAAAATTAAAGTGTCTTGATGAAGCTTTTACAACTTCTATAAGATGTCACTGAAGTAGAAAACATTCTAAAATATATTTACTATTACATATTTACAGTAATATTTCATAATGCCAGTTAAATAACAATCTGCATCCTATATCCTATGTTTCTTTATAGCAGTTAGTTATCTGCTCATTAAAGGGGAAATTTATACTAGTTTACAGCAGTCAGTATTCCAATGTTTATGTAATTTAATTTGTGCAGTTTTTGCTGAGATGTGTTTTATTAGCTTCTGGATGGTGAATTTGACAATTGCACTTCTTTATTTCTGTCTATCTGCAAGCATGTACCAGAAATTCAGTAAAGCTTTAGAAAACATGTGGATAATGAATATATAACTTAAGGGAAGAAACAATTCGTATCTGACACTCTTTTGTCCTTTATAATGAAAATCTGAAGAGCAGCATGGATATAGCACTTTTTGAAAATCAGGGCTCTTGCAGTTTGTCTAAGATCTGTATTTGCATAAATTCTGAATTCTGTGTCATCACTTGTGGAAAGTGGGGAATTTTTACATTTGAAGATACTTTCCAGATCTATGAATTTATGATTTGGTATTGCCACTTGGTAAGGTGATTTGCTGTTTAATCCTTCTGTACGGGCATTCGGGCAAACAGTTTTCTAAATATTGTTGACTATTCTAGGTATAATGTTTCTCTCCAGTAAACCTGAGACTATTTTAACAAAGTCCATGAAGTAAACTATGGGTAACATAAGATAGTAACCATAATAATGATAGCATATGAAACCAATGAATTTGAATACATCTGATACATGAGGTCATAAAGCTTGCTACTCTGCATGTATTGTCTACTTCTAATTATTTCCAGGGTTTTATGATTCCCATTTTACTTTCAAGGAAATTGAGATCAAGAAAGTGACATATTTTCTCAGAGTACCACAGCTAGTAATAATAATAGCCGTGTAATATCTCAAGTTTCTCTAGTCCCAAAGCACATTGTTATTACACTATGCCAAAAATAAAACTTAGTGAGAATTCTAATTGAATTGTTGGTTTTTTATGTTGTTATTACTATTGTTGGAGTGAGAACATTTATACTCCAGTATGAGTTTTATTTTCTGAGAAACTATGATAAAATGTGTCAATCATTCTCTAAATGTCTGATAATAAAGAAAATTAAATTTGCCTCCTTTTTAAATCACTAACTGATTCATTGCTGGATATTTATGTCAATGATTTGCAGAGAATCTAGCATCAAAATAACTGTAAGACCGAACATGATAAATGAGAGGTACATTAAAAAACGTATTTATTTTAATAACAACATTAATATTTATCTATTTACTATATTGGCACAACTCTGATCAACCACAGTCTGAAAATATTATATGGAAAATTATGAATTGTTCCTTTGTCCGCCGTATTCATACTGTGTATATGACTGCCATTCAGCATCCGTGGGTTAGTGTATTGCCTGCTGCGGTGTCAACATGCTTGTGTTCATGTAGCCCTTATTTCACTTGTAATGGTCCCAAATTGCAGAAGTAGTGATGCTGGCAATTTGCATATGTTGAAGGAAGCTCTAAAGTGCTTCCTTCAAGTAAAAAGGTGAATGTTTTTGACTGAATAAGGAAAGAAAAATAATTGTATGGTATATCTTTGTCTATGGCAGGTTATTATTCTTCATTTCTTTATGTACCTAATTTGTAAATTAAACTTTATGGTAGCTTTGTACTAAAAATACAGTATATATAAGATTTGATACCAGTGTAGTTTCAGGTACTGATTGGGAGTCTTGGAAGTTACCCCTCGAGCATAAAGAGAATGGTGTCTACTCTACACAAATACAAGTACAGACACATGGAGTATACATATACACACCCATATACTCTCTCAATACAGTTGGAAGACTGAAAGATAACATTTGTTTTTTTCTCAATGTGATGCTGGATACTCTGCTCACCCTGCTGACTTCCTATCAATGCATTCTCACAACCTGGTAGAGTATGTCCTTTGGCTACCTCGGAGTTTTGCCCTCTTCAGGGTTATGAGTGGTTGCATATTAAAATTGTTCAATCATCACTCATATGTATTAAGAGTCCTAAGGAAGGAGTTATCTTCATACCCCTTGGAATGAAGAAAATAGCCTAACTGGGCATGCCAGCCTGTAACTAAAAGAAGCATCTTTTATATTCAAAGATTGGATTGTCTTAAAGCACACCATTTACTTTTATTTAATCTATAATCTGATCTCCCAAATGCATTTAATCATTTCCATTTTTTCAAATTCGGCTTTCTGAGAATTTTTTCAAGGAGGAATCATAGTGTTATTCAAATTGCGATTTCTTCTGTGCTTGTATATTTCTTTCTTTATTATGTTAAACCTGTGTAGTCTCTTCAAATTTCCATGCACATTATATACAAACTCATTCATATCACCCCTTTATATTTCTTTGATAATTCCAAGAGGAAGATATGAGAATCCAAAGGAAAACATGCATACTTTAGGTAATATTTATTTACCTGTTGTGACACTGCCCAGAATACGGTTTCCCTGATGAACCAATTGCAGCAGAGCCCTGGTCTCTAAGAGTGCTGGTGCTGTGGTCACACTGCCCGGGTTTCGGTTTCAGTGACACTGCTTTTGGGTGTTTGACAAAGAGTGAGTTACTAACCCTTTTGATGTTTCAGATCACCTTCTGAAGAGTCAGGACACCAGTGGTTTATCTCTTATGGAAACATGGTGGTACTCAAGGTAGGCATTTGTAATTAATTGGTTCTAGGAGGTACTCTGAGTACCAAGAAGTGAGAAATAGCAAATTGTAGTGGCTGGAAAAGGTAGCAGTGAGTTACCAGTTTACAGCTTGTGTATCCAGTGCCAGGCAACATCGAGTTCACAAACAAAATTTTTACATCAATATGTGTGAGTGCCAAATTTGAGAAATTTAAAAGAAGTTGAGTACCAAAGTATGGCTGTAACTAAATTATTACACATGGAGCACTTTGAACAACAGTTGAAAGGGTGGATTACTTGTTAGCTGCTCTAATTCTCATTCTTCCCTAACAGAATTAGGGGTCTAAAACCACCAGACCCCCACACTGGATCTATTTCAGGAATCTTAGTTGTGTTATATTTAGGTTTTTCTTTCTTTCACATTTATAATCTCACTTATCTTGTTAGTTACTCAAACAGAAATCTGAGAGCAGCCCTTGACTTTCTTTGCTGTCAGCTACTGTCCAATTAACAATAAGATCACCAATTCTGCCTCCTGAATATCTCTTGATCCCCAATTCTCTGCAGTTGGTGGCAGTTTTCTAGTAGGATTAGCCTTCTTCCTCTTCTCTTTCCTTCGTCAACAATTAATTATTTTTTGCAGAGGGTCATGACTGTATGTTTTCCTGGATCTGTAGCCACATACCTCTACCCTCATTTTATTTTTATATTACTACCATACTAATCTCTCTTTATCTTTTCCCTAATATATTGTGAATTTTGTTATTTAGGACATATAAGTATATTTTTTGTTCCATCTGTGGGCTGACTTATGCACATACTGTTCTTCCTTTCTCGGCTATAACATTCTTATTATATTATGTCAGTAAGAAGTGCTCTACTAAACCCCAAGACTATATGACATCTCATAGAACCCAGTATGAAACAGTTTTAATTTGTCAATGCCTATTTCATTATACTCAGACCTACATTTAGGCCAAAAATGTATTTAACCTAGTGGTGCTAGCCCTTACATGACCCACTGCATACAACAAATTCTCAGAAAACAGTTTGGAATGACTTATACATCTGAGCCAGATTAATAGCTGTTTTCAACCTGATAGCCAGGTGGACCAGGATACATCCTTTTGACTGGAAGCTAAATTTATTCTGTACCTCCAGGTAATCCTGAGCCATTAGGTGTGTAGGAAGTAATTACACGTGTGGAAATGAAAGTTATGGGCCAAAGACCTAAGCCAGTATTCCGGAATCTGTAAGGGAAATATGAGATGGAAAGAGATCTATTTGTCTGAGGTGTAAAGCTGAATAAAAGTCAATTTGGGTTGGGGGAAATCACTTAACATTTTTGTGTGCTACCAAAACAAGTGGGACCATTATAGTGTCATGGGGATCCTAGAGTCATCAGAGACCTGTCAGAAATGTACTTGCAAGAGAGGATAAGAGCACTGCTTGGAAAATAGCTCCCAAATATTAGAAATTTTTAGGATAAAAATGCTAAGTTATAGTCTATGAATATTTTCTAGTTTACCACTCAATGGTAGATTTTTTTCTGTTTGCAATTATTAAACTCCTACCAAAGTGTTCAGTGCCCTACATCCTTATCATTGTCTAACATTATCTATCACCTAAAATTTGCTGGGTTGGTGATTTTAATAATTTATTATTTAATGTGCATTTATTTGGCTTCTTAAATTTTTAAACATTTTCCTCACTATTGGCTATTTTGACTGTCTTTTAGGGAAGCGCCTGTTCATAATTTTCTATAGAATTTTTTTGTGTTGATTTGTAAGGCTTCTTTATTTGGTTTCATATTTTTAAATTTCTCCAGTTTATGACTTATAATTTCTTTTTGTAATAGCTTGTGTTGAGCAGAAATTCTTATTTTTAATACAAAATCTTTTATTACATTTTTAGCTTTTCTTGTATCTTTCATTGAGGAAAATCTTCCATATCTCAATATTGTAAGATAGTTGATATATATTATTATACATTGTTAGCCATAACAATTCCATCCTAAATTTATTTCTCTGTATAATGTAAAGTATAGATAGAAATTCTTTTGTTTGGCATGGGGCCTTCAATTATTCTAGAATTATTTCCTAAAAATTCATCCTTTCCCTAGTTTCTGCAATGTTTTAGCCATCACATATGATTTCTACAGATTCATAGGTTTGTTTTCAATTACTTTATTAACTTTATTTTTTGTGTAGTTAGTGTTAAATGTATGACAATTTAAGATCCAGAATATAGAGCATGGGTTAAAAAGCTGAATCTGCTATTTCAGCACTCAATGGTAAATTATGTATTTATAATTTATTAAACTCCTAATAAAGTGTTCACTGTTCTACATTCCTACCACTGCTTAATATTATGAAATTGGGCAAATCACTTAACTCTGTGTCTCAGATTCCTTATATGTAAAATAGGTATAATAATAACCTTTGGCCAGAGGCTATTGTGGATTCTTCATAAAAGCCACATATGTAAACCATATCATCATCATTAACGTTTTTGTCTCTATAACAGCACCACACAATCTTAACTACAATAAACCAGTGTTGGCATTTTGTCAAGTCACTGTATCTTTTTCTTCTTCATTACTGGTTTGCCTATTCTTAGGCAAATTTGAGAATAATATTAATGGATTTCTTGAAAACTACTTTTAGTTTTTATCTAAATTGATTATGATATTTTTGTCATTTTAGGAGAATTTGCTTCCTTGTTGCTGGGCTTTCTATCCAGGAACTCAATCTCTGTCCATTTGCTTTGTGGAGTGCTGTGGTTTGGAACTGGAGTAACTCCTGTGGTCCCACACATTAGAGTCTGGGTCCCCAGCTTGGAGTTATTGGGAGGACGTGGACTGTTTAAGAGGTGGATTGTGGTGGGAGGTTGTGTACATCCTCGAGGATGTGCCTTTGAAAGGGGCTGTGTGCCCTGATCTCTTCTCTTCCTATTTGCTCACTTCCTGGCCACAAGGTAAGCAGTTGTGCCTGCACTGTATTCCTCACCATAATGTGCTGCCACCCAGCACTGGGACCAACTGACTATGGCCTACAACCTCCAAGATTCTGAACCAAAATAAATGCTTCTTTTTATAATTCGATCATTTCAGGTATGTATTACAGAAACAGAAACCTGGCTAAACCAAGTCATGACCACATATGGGCAAGTCGTGGACATATCATACTAGCTGTATTCTTAGACACAAGCTTCTATTTTCATTGTGATTAGAAATATGTATTATTAAATAACATTTTGGTATTTGCTTTTAGGTTTGATTCTCTATCACTTACTCTTTTGTGCTGTATCTTCTCTCCTGTTTGTTTCAACAAATGGGTTTCTGTAGTGAAATTTTCTCTATTTGTCCTGATTTCCCACAGCTCACTTTCTACCTGATTTCATTTTCTTATGATACCTCCTTTGAGATTTTCTATTTCCTTTTTGACCTCTTACCAAGTTGGTTGTTTCATTAAAATTTGTGAAGTCATCACAAAGTCCTTAAATATGCTTTCACCCATAAGTTCACTTCATCTGCCTTTCTTTTTCCTGATCCTTCATTCATTTTTGAATTTTTTTTTGGCATAGATTTCTTGCCACTTCCTTTTTAACTCTTGCTCATCCTTTATTTCCTCTTGAGCCTGTTTTTTTCAGGGTGGTTCACTTGCATGCGGGAAGGGAGGAGAAGTAGGTTAGAGAAGGAGGAACCCAAACTCTATCTATCTGGGTGCAGAGATAACTCTCACAATACAGGACTGGGTGTGGGAGAACGTTCTTCCAGCTTCTGCTGATTCCCAGTCCCCAGGTCCAGCCTTGCAGAGCTGCTAGTAATGTGAGGCTTCTCATACTCTCCTCCTGAACCAACAGACCACTTTCTGTGGATATAGTTTTTTTTTGTGATATTCTACACTTTTCCAAATGATCTGCTTTCAGGTTTCCAGGGAAATGCTCATCCTCAATCCATGCATATTGTTTCTTTTGTCTTAAAGGAGGAAATTCTGGGGTTTACTCCTCAGAGGTTTTTGTCTTTCTACTGAGAGCTGATGGTTTTGGCTAAATCTGGAGCCTTATATTTTATTTCCACCCTCTGAGCATTTACTCATTTATATAGCAAATGTTTCTGAGTAAAATATGCCATGTACTTTGTTAGTTTCATGGGAACATTTTTCAACATGAAAATTTATGGAATATGCCCTCAAAACACTTTTGTTCTCCTGAAAAGAGTTGTGTATATACACAAAAAATGAAAATACAATGAATTAATTATGGTGATACAATTATGCACAAAAAAGCTGCAAAATAAGAAGAATGTCTAAGTCTGGCTACTTAGTGCCATGCCTGGAGGCAGAGAGACTACAGTTAGTTCACAGAACAGGAAACAGATCTGTCACATGCAGGGTGGGATGCTACGTGAGGAGCAGTGGTTAAAAAGGCTCACATGACCCACTTTTTATGAAGTTTACAAACTAGCTGGCCAAAAGACTAAAATAACTTTTAACCCAGCAGAGCAAGAATCAATGGAAGTTTTCTAAAAAGAATGGCTAATGTTCCTAGTTCTGACAGGATGGTCCGAAGGAATGAAACTTAAAGTATCACCAGTTTGTGAAACTCTAGGAAGGCTAACAGGGGATCATAAAAATCAAGATGTGGGGCCTGGGATTTAGCTCTGTGGTGAGGCCTGCCTCACAAGCCCAAGGTCCTGAGTTTGATCCCCGATACCAAAACAATAACAACAAAAAAAAATCAAAATGTGCTTGTGATGAAAAGTGTAGCTACATAGATAAGATTGGGCAATATAAGAAAATACTGTGACTACTACAAGTTTGTATTTTATTTCATAGATATGACAGTGGAATCACAAATCACGGAGCAGTTTTTAACAAGAGAGTGAGTGATACCATCAGATTATTGTGTTAGTGAGAAGGCTCATAAACTCCTGTTTGCAGGAGTGTGAAGCTAAGCTCAGGGGTTTGTGCCGTATATTTCTATGGATGGACAAGGAATAAGGAGTCCTGAGCATCAGTACAACAGAGTTAGAAAGAAAGAGACAGAAAGGAGAAAATAGAAATGGATCTTTTAGCTAATCAATTCTGAAGGATAACAGAAGGGCTTCAATTCTTGTCAGGTTTCTGATTTAATCAAAAGGATAAAGGTTGTGGTACTGTACCCTAAAACAGGGTAGATGTCTTCTGTTTTATTTGGTAGTAAATATATTATTTATTACAGTGTTCCGGATACTCTTACAAAACCAAGTTCTAAAATGCAGGAGATAAATACAAGGAAACTGGGAAGTAATCAAGCATCTATTGTATCCATCATTATTTTGTTCCTCAAGCTAAAAGAGTTCTCATTTATATTCCCTTTTCTAAGTTATTTTTCTGTTCCCTCTGTAGACTGGCTTTTTTCAGCAAGGTTCATGGTTTTATTTGTCTGTTGTTGTTTTTCTCTCCTTGTCCTGCTTAAAATTATATTCTGGGTTTGGCATGAAATAATATCTGGCCTCAATTTTACTTACACTTTACAGCCAAACTTTATTTGACTAACTTAATACCCCTGTCCTATGTCTTGTTTCAAATTTCTGATGGATGGAATCTGGTGACCACTCCCGGTGAGTCAGTGGTGTTTCCTACAGCACTGAGGCAGCCCCTTTCAACTTGTGGATGAAGTACATTTTAAGAAGCAGGACATAGACCAGGAAGGCATCAAGGAAACGTGTAACACATAGTATTCCCAAAGAAAATGTAAATGGACAAGAATATTGGCAAGAAAAAAATAAACTCAATTCTTAGTTTATTAACTTTGAAAACTGTTTTATATTACCAAAGTGAAAAAATTCTTGCACAAATGGATATTGCTTCTAAAGTCAGGTTCTCTCCAAAATAGGCTAAAATAAAACTTTGTCTGAAGGATTATTGGGGAATTCCCTTCATATCAGTATCTCCTGTAGGACGAGTTAAAGGAAGTAGAATTTTGTACTTAGATGAATTTCCAAAAATCACATTAACCTGTCTCAGGACAGCTCTAGATCTGTCACAGCCTTTCAGATTGTTCAACATTGAGACAAGTGAGAATAGACCTTTGTTCACTTGTATTTAACAGTTACTGGGTGTAGGCTCCTCCAGGAATGTAATTCAGCTAAGGCCTACAACACACCAAGAGGCTGGGAGAATGGGTACCTCTGTCCTCCAAGAGAAATCTCAAAGGAATATTGTAGCATCTACTGTGGGTAAATTGTTAAAGTTCAGGGATTTCCATGCAATAAAAAAAGGTCATATGTATATATGAAGATAGTAATGAAACTACAAATTAAAATTATGGATGGAAATAATATAGAAAAAAGGCAAAAGAAATAGCTCTGGGAAGCCCCACCATTTAGGAACAAAGGAAGAAAGGACAAAAATAAGAAGGAACCAGAGAAGAGTGTCAATCAGGGAACCACAAGTCTCAGATATCAGATGCTGCGGTCTCAGATATCAGATGCTGTGGTCTCAGTCTGCCCTTCAGAATTACTATGTTGGACACTTAATTCCTAATTCAACAGTGTTGAAAGGTGAAGCTTGAGGAGGAGTTTATGGATTAATGGATAATAAAAGAGATTTGGCATTGGAGGGCCCACCACATAAGCAGGTGCCAGGCCTCACAGACATCCAACCTGCCAGGACCTTGACCTTAGACTTCTCAGCCTTCAGAACTGTTAGAAATGAATTTTTGTTACTTTTAAATTAACCAGTCTCGATTTTGAGTATAACAGTAAATTCATTGATTACTACTTACTTTTTAAAAAAAGCAATTGAAAAATTTGCTTCCATTTTCAACATAAGCATACTGCCTAAATAGCCTAAATAATAAATGAGACACCTTTACACATTAAAAAATAAATAAATAAATAAATAAATAAATAACCCAGTCTCAAACGTTCTGTTATGGAACCACACATGGCCTAGATATCGGAGGAAAAATACACTAAGAGGAGGGGCAAGCCAGAACCCTTATTGTTTCCTTGATCCTACCCACATATCCTTAACTTCAATTACACTGATGTATCCTGAGAACACTTCCAGAGTCTTGTCTTTAGATTTCTACTTGTCAATAGCCAGCTCTTCTAATTGCTGTATATGAAGACTTACTCCCAATTTAAAGGGCAAGCAGCTGGGTGTGGTGGCACAGGCATGGAATCTCAGCACTCTAGGAGGCTGAGGCTGGAGGATCCAAATTCAAGGCTAGCCTAGGCAACTGCAAGGCTTAGTGAAACCCTGTCTCAAAATAAATAATAAAAACAATACATTTTTTAAAAAAATACCTATTACCAGAACAAAAATCAAGCAAATCTTTGGCTTTACTTTTTCTGGGTCAGCAATATCATCAATGATAATTTCAAAATAACTTTTAACAATAAAAATGGATACTATTTGAAACAAGTATAATTTTAATGAAATCTTACCCTGATGTTTTTTGTGTGTTTGTTTTTTGGGATTTTTTGGTACTGAGGATAGAACTCGGGACCTTGAGTTTGCAAGGCAGGTGGCAGAATCACTGAGCTAAATCCCCAGCCCTGTATTTTGTCTTTCTAATTTCCCCAGTGACAATATGAGATGTGCATAATTTTTTAATTTATTTTCAAATACAGTCTAATGTAGGTTTGTATAGTATAGTATTCTCAATTGAAATTCCAGTTTTCTCATCCTCGTGAGTTCCTGGTTCTAATCTCCCAACTTTATAGCCCTGAATATTTAAGTTTAAATAAGGAGGTAGGCAGCAATAGCTGACAATATTGTTGAAGACATTTAATGAGATAATCAATGTGAAAATATCTGTAAATAAAAATAGACAAGATATTTTAAATTTTATGAAGTTGAACCATGCTTACTAATATTTAACACTTGCAAAAAGTAAAAGAATGACTCTGATACTAGCAAAATAAAAGGAGGTATAGGGAAGAGAAGAAAAAAGAATTGAGATGTGTTGTGTACATGTACCAATTCCCTAAATGAATGTAATCATTATGTCCTGCAAATATCTACTAATGAAAATTTAAAAATAGTAAAAGAAAAGGAACATTGCAATATATTGTAAGTTAGAGAACCTTCCTATTTCTTTAAAAATCTATTTGATTTAAAGACAGTTTTCCGAGTGTAGTGCTATATGGTTACATCAAATCAAGAGAAAACCAACAGTTTGCTAAGAAAAATTGTGAAAAGAGATAAAAATCATGTGTTAGAAATATGTTCAACACGATATATGGATAGGAAAGATTAATCCAGCCAAGGGGTGGTAGATTGGCAGAAGAGAAAAGTAGAAGAAGTCAGATAATTTCATTGTTAAAAATGATAAAGATTTATTTGGAAACAAATTACAAGTGTAGCTTCCATGGTATTATTCCCTGATTTCCTGATTCGAATACCAGGATAAAGAAGCTACATTACAAGCACACTTCTCTGGCATCTCTGCCACAGGTTGCCCCTGCATCCCATCACTATACATTATTTCTATATTTCCATGATGAAGTGTTGAATTATGTTCATCACTTCTCACATTCAGGCAGTACCAAAGTAAAAAAGTGATTTTTTTTAATAGGTCATGCATTTATGTTAATGATTTCCCTGTGTAAAAGCACTGCCCAGAAATACAGTCACATAACTGTACCTGAAAGAAAGAAATGTTTCTCATTTCAGATATGTTATAAATGTTTTCTTGGTTGGTTTTTGCTTCTTTGTATTTTTTTAATTTATCTTTTACAAAGAATGGAAACTAGAGTTTGTCTTGTACTTGAGTAATAATATAATAAAAAGTAAAAATTGTATGTATTAAAGGACTTCAATAATGAAAGAATGGAATGTAGGATGTAGATTCTGCCTATGAAAAGACTATACACAGAGCTGAGTGCCAGAGTCGGCCTGACTTGCCTGTGTTCTTGTGAATCACTAGAGGGCAACATATACTATTCCTTTCACAAACACAGAGCACAGGCAGTGGTGCTTGCAGTTATTGGGGAGTGAGAACAGAGACAAAACAGACACAAAGCAGAAAGGTAAAAGCTATACCTGTCCTGCCAAAACCACCATTTAATTTAGTTATCTGAACAAAACCATCAGTAACTAGTTATCTTAGTAGAGCAATTGAAACAAAGTCTTTTTTTCTCTTAAATTAAATTAAAAAAAAATCAAGTAGATACAGTCACTCCTTCCTGAATGTCATGTAGAATATAAAAATGGAAATACATTAAAAAAACCCACTTTTTTCTTTTTTAATACCTCAGACACATGCCCTGGTTCCAGAAGGGCAGCACAGTTGTTGCTGTATGTAAGGTGCCCTGCTGGGGCAGCCTACTCTGGGCCTTTACCTCAAGCCACATTACCCGGGCTCTTCTCATCAGGGCAGAGGTGTGTAAGAGAAAGGAAGTTTCTAGTGAAGAAAGAACCTGAAAGTGAATGGCAAATCAACCAGATTCAATAAAACATCTTGGCAATTGCTGTCCTCATTTCCATATATTTTCTTAAAAAAATAATTCTATATCTATATTATTTCTTGTTGTAATTGTGTTTTACTTATAAACTTCTATAAGTCCATTTTGGGTCAAATTGATTATAATAATGAATAAATAAATAAGTGAATATAATGAATGTATTTCTCTCCCCAAAGGATTAAAGAACGACAACAAAATAATCTTAAGAGAGTAAAAATGCAGAAAGGATACCAAAGGTAGAGAAAGTGAAACAGATCTACATGCTTTCAATGCAATATTTTATAAGCAAATTTTACTTTTTAATTATTAAATTATGTATACTCCAATTCTGTTATTCAAAATAGAGTAACTAGATAGTCATAATTAAGAGCTCTTTATAGTGCTCACCATGTGCTAGGCAAAATGCTTTTTTTTTTATTATCTCAGTTCTCACAATCCATTTATAAGACCAGAGCTATCATCATATACATTTATACATGAACAAATTGAGATGTTAGAGGTTAATTTTGTGGTGGAGCTGAGACACAGATCTGAGCATTATATTCAGAGCCTATCATTTTCCTTCTTGTCATTTACTGTTTTCCATGGATAGAGCGTATCCCTGAAAGAGAATAATAACGAACCCGAAGACATCTCTGTCAAAACCTGGGCATGTAAGTTGCACATTCAATTAAAGTTGTTAATTCCTCTCCTACCTTTCTAGTGTAAAAGTCTGGGGCCAGATAAATCCCTCAGTGTAGAGTACCAATCCAGCATGTGCAAAGCCCTTGGTCTGGTATCCAACATAGTAAAAGTTTAAAAACATTAAAATCTGCATGGAAATATTATACAGGCTCATGTTACTTGTAAAATGTATGGATGAATAGAAGCATTTATATGTGCAAAATTAATTTGATTTATTTAAAAAATAATAAACTGGAGTTCAATTTCTAATAAGTATAGGTATCAACACGATTCACAGCAGGGCAACATGTACAGCTATGAGAGTCCCATGATTTTAGGGCAGCAGCACGGTCCTTTAAAGGAAGTTATTAGGGTTACAGGAGGCAGTGGTGGTATTATGCATTCATTTATGCATGTACTCAATATTTTCTAAATACCTCCTTTTGAAGACATTCAAGATGCCTACAGGAAGAATGAGGCATTATTCTAGCCTTACACAAATTGAGTAGTCTCTTCTTTATCTGTAATTAGGTATTCTCCAATTTTATTTCTCCTGTTAAGAGTTAACTGATTAAGAAGTAAAATTAGTTTGGAGGAAAAAGCACAAACACCACACATACTCAGAAGTGCTGGTAGACCAGCAGATGTGGGTTTTATTTTAGAGTTTCATCCTCAAATTTTGACTTTCTAAACATTCAGAATTTATCTAATTTTAATCTAGTATCTAAATATTTCATTATGTTAATATTCTTGAATATATTGGTATTATCAATGAGTTTTTCTCATATATTCTATAAGCATTTCATTTTTACATTTTCTGGTTTTCAAAGAAAAATTATTTTTATTTTTTCTTCCAGATTTCATGGAATAGCCAATAATATTCCATCTAATAACTTCTATAATGAATCTTAGTCATTAAAAATCATGTCAGAACTGTACCATTTCATTCAGCTTATTCTTGTATTATCAAGCAGTTGGGCTAGTTCAGTACTTTTCTGTATTACAAGTATTCACTTTATGAAACTGTGTGTGTTTTTCTCTTTCCTAGTTTTTGCTCTTCAAAATTCAGTTTTAAAACTGTGTTGAATATATGCACAAGTAATTTTTTAATAAAATTTAACTTTAAGGAGATTAGCAGTAAATAAAACAATTGCAATATAAACAATAAATGTCCCAGGGCATCTATGGCCCAGAGAAACAAAAATCTGTGATCATGCTCCTTCCCATTGAGAAACTCTGTTTCTGATTTTCACAAATTATCAATTATAATACAGGATTATTATGATCTATATCTAGATGTCCCCCCAAGGTCTCATATGCTCTTAGGTGGGGATTTTGAGAGGTGACTGTATCCTGGGGTTGCTGCACCCATCTGTGGATTAGTCCACTGATGAATTTACAGCTAACGGTACTACTAGGAGTGGACCTTGTGGGCAGAGGTGGATCACTGCAGGCATGATCTGGAGGATCTGTCTCCCTCCTTCGATTCTCCCTGCACTCTCCTTCCTGGCCACCCTGACTCGAGGGGGTTTTCTTCTGCCTTTTCTTCTTTGGAGCTGGCCAACTGTGGACTGAACCATGAGCCAAAGTTGAATGGATGTCACATACTGTCTCTCAGTGATGAGGAAAGTGATAAGACAAGGATTCAATAATGCTTCTGTGCTTAAAAACTCTTTGTATACTGAATATTTTTAACATTTAAACTTGTGCTCCTACTTCATAGTAATGGTAGGCATTTGCAAGAAATGGTAAATGGATAAGACCTTAAAACAATAAGAAAGTTAAATATAAACTTAAATATCAACATTTTATATTTAATGTTAATTATAAAAGAAAATATTTGGGAAGGTTTAAGAGGATAAAGTAAAAAAATGCCTTTAGAAGAAGAAACCTAAAACATAGTTAGAAAAGTATAAAACAAATATATGATAGAAAATACGCTGATTAGTTTTAAGGTTTTTATCACATAAAACTGTTTAAACTACAAGTATTATCAAGCTCTGCTGTGCAGAATCCACCAATTTTTCCCTCTCAAAATGGAATAGTCCTTGAAATATTTCTTATACCACTAGGGTGCCATTCAGTAAATTGCTTCTTTATAAGAACTAAATTGCACACTAATGTCTTGAGAAAGTCATCTACTCCCTAGGATTATAAATGTTATCTCATTAGTTCTAAAAACATACCTATGAGGATGAAAAATGGAATTGGGAAATGTTTCTATTATTTTAGAGGTTGAATGATCGATATACTAAACATAGAATCTAGTGTTTGCTGTATTAAATAAAGGATGACAGCTCAACTCCTGCATACTCATATTTGCATAGCATGTACTAGGATCTATAAGAAACTGACTTCGGTATCCTGAAGCATTATTTTTGTAGTAATGGTGGACAAAGGTAAGAAATGGCAAATGGATAAAATGAGACAATATCCTGTTAAAATAAAAGGAGCGAGTGTGTATGTGAAATATAAATGTTTATATTTTTCAGGAAGATAATATCCATCCTCAGTAAGACATATATGGAAGATGAAGGGGATGAGAAGGAATTATGACTTTGGACAAAGGTGTTTTGGAATTGTGCTTTTCATTCTTGTATTTCAAAATGTCTGACATAATCCATCACTTTCTGAATGTCTTTAATTTCTGCAGCTTTACCAATGAACAATGTTGGGTAGTGTTTTGGGACCATCTTTTTTATTGCTTGTTGTTGCTCTCTGCCCGGCAAGATGGCATGCGGGTAGGGAAGTCCTTGTGCACACTGTTTAACCACTTCGGTGGCAGCAGACTCTGGGCACCTTTCACTGCTGATCCTAAATCTTTGCTGGATGTCAAAATCAGTGTTTTAACCCAGATTTGTCTAACTTTGCTCTTCCAACCAAAGTGTTGTAGCTGTTTACATTTACATATGAAGTTCACCTTCTCCAGGTCTCTATTTTATTCCTTCTCAGATTCTCAGGTCGATCAGCCGGCAGTCCAGACCTTAGGCCTCACCAGACCATTAATGCCTTGAATGTCAAACACCAGGATCCAGATTCCCAACCTCCCCTCAGCCAGGTGATGACTAAGTCCCTTCAGAAACATCTGTGTGGAGTACAATATGTATCCAGGAAGTTCAGCGTTTCTCTACACAGTAACAAGACCTGTGTCTTAAGCACACGTGAAATCCAAATTACTGTTACACTTTTCCCCAGAACTATGTGTGGGTTCCTGACACATAACTAACGGGGACTTGTGAGGGTATTTCTAGGCTGGTAGCTTAGAAGTACATTTTAGTCTTTTGGCTCTATTTTGCTTTTAAAAAATGTTACCATGCAGTCTCTGCAGGGCTCCTCACTATAATTATGCTCTTGTCCCAGAAGAGAAGTTATAACTTTCTTGTTTCCAGTGTACTTAATTTTATACAATTTGCCTTGTTGATTTAAAAAATAATAATACAGATTTTACTCTAGGGATAAATCCTATTTGGAGAAATAGCTATGCTCTGTGTTTTTGATGAGATATAGATTTCCCATTAACCAAACCATTTATACTAATAATATGGATAGAGGAATTCAAAGAGAATTTTCAACTGGCTAAATTAGGACAATAAAATATATATATTCAGGAAACAAACCTTAATTTTATTGTGAAATACATTTGTACTTTGGCTTCCCATTACTTTGTCCTTTGTGACATAAATGGAAATAGCCATGTTAGTGCAGTACTAGTCCCTTTCCTAAATGACCTGTTAGATTTTGTCATCATATATATTCAGTGACTGGAACTTCTGGAGATGTGAACATTTTCCACACTATTCTTCCTCTCTGTGATTTGACTTGGTCTTTATACTTCTTTGTCAATGTCACCACTTCTCTTTTCTGCAATCAATTGAAAGAAAGAACTCATGACTTCCCACTATTATTTTACTTTGCTTAAATTGTGGAATGGCTGTTGAATGTGGAGTACATGAAAGGGTAACAAGAAGACAACTTTTAGAACCTTCATTAAATGCATAGAAGAATAAATTACTTAGTCACATCCAGCTGTTATAGCAACACTTTAGAGTTGGTAATTCATAAACAATAGACTTTTACTGCTTCTACTTGTGGAGGCTGGAAAGTCCCAGGTCAGAGCACCAGAGCATAAAGTGTCTGGGAAGGGCTTGCTCTGCTCATAGACAGTGCCTCTTCCTGGGTCTAGGTGTAGTGGGAGGGCAGGGACACTTCCTGCGACTTTGTAAAAAGGATACTATTGCCATTTATCTCCTATCACCCCATCTCTTAATACTGTTAAAGTGGAGATTGCATTTCAACATGAATTTTGGAGGGACACGAATGTTGAAACAGTAGCACCCCATTTTATAGTTTGATAGCACTGTGCCAGAGCCTCCATTTATTTCCACATCAGAGAAGAAGCTCAAGGTGGTCTTCACCCAATGGTGGGCAAATGTCCAGCGCAGAAATTATTCATGAAATCAAGACTGCATTAACCTTGACCAGATTAAGCTAATGTAAAATTATCATTTTTCCTTTTTAATAATAGTCTCTTTTCTTCAGAAATATTTAATGAGATCCTATTATAACATTAACTTCCTTTAAAGAAGGCATGATTATATCGTAGTAGTAACAAAGCTTTTAAAGTCAGAAAATTTGAGTTCAATTTTCAATTCTATTTTTGAGAAAATATTCTGCTAGTGCCTTTTAATTACCTTCCTATTCTTAATATGCTGTTTGCCCCCACTCAGATCAATTGTATACCTGCTGTGTATTTCAGGAGGATGGCCTGCACTTGTACACAGATAGGCTTTCTAACCCTCTGGCGTGTGGTTGGGATCCACTAAAGAGAAGTCAACAAGAGTCAGGAATGCAGGAGAGAGAGGAAAGGAGAGGAAAAGAGAGGGGGGGAGGAGAGGGAGAGCAAGAGGGAGAGGGAGGGGCATGGAGGGAGGGAGGGGGACTCATCATTTCCAAATTTTCTCCATAATGGGCCTATGTTCCTATGCATGAGGCTGAAGCTCTTGTCCAATGATAATCTTTTCCTTCTTTCTTTCAGTTGCAGTTCCCAAGATGTTTGGATGCCATCACTACCCTGACCTCTGCCATGGAAATCACTTACTGTTTTGTAGTCCACAGCTTCAAGGTCCTTCAGAACCCTTTTTTTTTGGTTTTCCTCTGTCCTGCTAACACATCTCTAAATTGCCTATCTTCATTTGTCCTTTATGAACTTACCATCTCTTTTCTGCCAAAAATATTACTTTTTCGATAATTGTTTTCATATTTCTAAATGGAACATTGTTAGTAAGATCATTGTGAGAATCAACATTTATAGGTGAAAGTGGTAATCATGTCATTAATATCACTCATCAGTATTTAATTTTTGAGTAGGTGGAAACTTTATTACTTTTGATGATGGTCTAACATATTTACAATTAAGTCAGTGTTCATTATTTTTGCATTTGGCTACCACAAGAAGCTGAGTCAAGAGAGGATCAGATGTGTAGAAGACATCGAGGGGAAGGCTGTGAAAGATAGATGGGCATCAGTCTGTCTGAGGTATGATGCATGTAAACAGGATGTAGGAGCAGAGAGGAAATGTGTAAGAAGTCCTATAATGGGTGCCTTCCAAACAGACTTTGTTTCAGTGGCTGTGAAGTCTCTGAACCACAGCCGCCTGTTGGAGAATTCCTGTCCAAATGGGCCTGAATATTTTATCAAAATGTCTGATTGTCTAAAATGTTATGTACCATATCAAAATATGATGTTACCTAAAGATAAGAAACTATGCTTTAGGTCGCGGAGAAGATGCGGAATCACCCACTGCAGACAAGCAGGTCTGCTGCAGCCCTACCGAAGTCCCGAGTCACTTGGGACACGCCAAATCAGCCCACGCCCCAGCAACAATCCACTGGACCCCCCCAACCCCTCCTCCTCTGTACAGCCACCTGATTCCACACTACAAAGACTCAGAGAACACCAGACCACCAGACCAAGGTACTGAGTCCCACTGCTCCAGGCCCAGAGGTAGGGGCTTTTGAGCTGCTGTCCCACTGCTCCTGGTCCAGGAAGGGGCTTCCCAGAAACCATCACTCCCGCTGCTCCCAGCCCAGAGGAAAGGGCTTTTGGGCCACCTTCTGTCCCACCACTCTGGGCCGAGAGGAAGGAGCTTCTGGGACACCATCCCTCCCACCACTCCTGGCCCAGAGGTAGGGGCTTGTGAGCTGCCATCTCACTGCTCCTGGTCCAGAGGAAGGGGCTTCCCAGAAACCATCCCTCCCGCTGCTCCCAGTCCACAGGAAAGGGCTTTTGGGCCACCAACCCTACCACTGCTCCTGGCCCCTGTACCACCTCTCCCAGGTCAGAGGAGATAATCCATGCAGGTGCCAATAGCACCCCCCTCCCAGGGCGAAATGAGAAAACACATAAATAAGTCTCAAAAATAGACTTCCAGATCACCTACAGCAACCCCGAAGGGAAATGAGATGGAACACTCTGATACTCA
>NW_004624761.1:2457501-2472296 GCF_000247695.1 Heterocephalus glaber
GCAGACTGGTGCAACCACTGTGGAAATCCGTATGGAGATACCTCAAAGAATTAGGACTAGAGGTCCCTTTTGACCTAGCTATTCCCCTACTGGGTATCTTCCCCAAAGAATTAAAAGAATCATACCACAGCGATATATGTGCACCTCATAACCCATTTTTAAAACCTGACTTTAAAATTTCTGATGACGTGTTATTTGAATCTCTATGATATTACATGGATTATATTTGCTTACCACAAAAACCATATTAGTCAGACAATTTCCATAACAAGAACCCCTTAGGCTTCAGGAGTGATTAGGAAATGATCTCAGGGTGGCTGCAGCACTTCCTGTGCACCACTCAGTGGTGGAGAAGTATGGTATGCATGCTACAGTGAGCCATTAGTCTCACTGAAAGCTCTGTTATTGTGTTCTTTCTTTCTTTCTTTCTTTCTTTCTTTCTTTCTTTCTTTCTTTCTTTCCTTCTTTCTTTTGTGTGTGTTCTTCTCTTAATGTTTTACTTATTATTTTCTAAACTAAAACCTCAGTAATCAGGTTTAATTGCAATGTTGGCATCTTGTGATATATAAGTGGGTTTAGGGTTGCAGTTTGGGCCTGCAGGAGTCTAAAGGTTTTGCTATCGCTGACCTAGATGGTAGAAGGGATGTATTACTTGATTCTGCTTCCACGAAGTCCTGGGCAGAAAGACAGTCCCTCCTTACCCAATCTCCCCATTCAGCCTCCCAGCTGTTATTCTTCACCGAGTGACTATGCAGTTTTTTGAGAACAATTATTTTTGCATATAGGTTCTGTGGTATCCACCACGACAGTGTGTAATTATGCATTCATTTTCATCGATAGATTTAGGTTTTTAAATATTATTTTATTGATACATTTTAGTTATACAATATAATGACATTCATCACTGGAAATTTGCACCTTTACATAATCTCTCTTGGTTCTTATTTTTCCCCCTTCCGCTGCCCTCCCTTCAACCACTCCATCCCTCCCTAATTACAACGACTTTGTTTCCATTTTTTCATTTTTTTCATGTTAATTCCATTCCCTTCTTTCCTTTCCCCTACCCTTCCCACTTCCCCTTCCCCTTTACCCATTTTTTCCTATTTCACATTGTCTATTATACCTTTTAGTCCTTATTTACACTTTCAGTTTCTCACACTAGAAAAACTATTTGGTATTTATTTCACTTAAGATTATCACCTCAATGTGCATCCATTTAGCTATATATGTCTCTAATTTCTCATTTTTTATGGCTGAGTAGTACTCCATTTTATAAAAAACAAAACAAAACACATTTTCTTTATCCAGTCTCCAGTTGATGGGCATTTGGGCTGTTTCCAAGTTTTAGCTATTACAAACTGTGCTGCTATAAACATGGGTGCATGTATATCAAGGAGATATGATTATTTTAATTCTCTGGGGAAGATACCGAGCAGGGGAATAGCTGTGTCAAATGGAACTTCCAGTCGTAGTTCTTTGAGGTATCTCCATACTGATTTCCACAGTGGTTGCACCTGTTTACACTCCCACCAGCAGTGGAGCAGGGTTCCTCTTTCCCCACAGCCCCACCAACATTTGTTATTGGTTGATTTCATGACAGCAGCCATTCTTTCTGGAGTGAAGTGGAATCTCAGCATTGTTTTCATTTGCATCTCTCAAATGACCAGTGATGTTGAACATTTTTTCATGTATATTTGCTATTTCTACTTTGAGAAATGTCTGTTCATTTCAGATGCCCATTTTTGGATTGGGTCTTTAAGTATGGGAGGTCTGATTTAGTGCACATGTACATATGTGTGGATCTATATTTATATCATGTTTATGTATGTTACATATATACACATACACATATACACGTTCCATCTGGATACACATTTCCATCATTGATTTATAGCAGACTATTGAGTATGAAGTTATATTTCTTACTGGTTTTAATATGCATTTCTTCAATTACTGATAAAGGTAAACACCTTTTAGTTTATCTGGCTATCTTGTGCTTCTTTTGTATATTTTAATATTCTTTTACATTTTTCTCTTGTGTTATATATTTTATTCATTTGTAGGAGTTATTTATGCATACTCTTTGTTGGATTTATGTTCTGCAATCATTTTTCCCTCTATGTGACCTTATTTCTGATTTGCTTTGAGGTATATATTTAGATCATGCATAATCAATATGGGGGATTACTGAAAAGGAAGCAAAAAACAGTTCCTTATAGTTGTAAAAATATTAGATAAAGCAATGTTTTGAGAAATTCAAAAATTCAACTTTACATGTTAAAAATCTTCTTTATAATTTAATTTTTCTTCTTAAGGAAGTTGACAATTTAATTTCCTTTTTAGGACATTGATGACAAAAAAGACTGTTAAAAAGAGATTATGCTAGATTAATAAAATGTGCATTTTTTGCCATTCTCTAGAAAATTGTAATAAAGTTCTCAATTACCATAGATTCAATATTTTACAAAATTTCTGTATAAATCTATTTTAGCCTAGAATGTTCTCTGCAGGAACACTTTGAAAACTGATTCAATTAATTTAAATATTCTATGACCACTCAGGTTTTCTATTTTTTTGCAGCATTTTTGAGAAATTGTAGAGTCTAAGGCATTAGGCGATTCCTTTACATTTTACATTAACTAAGGTTATTTTACATGTTCCCTCTTATCCTTTTATATACAGAGTTATATTTCTTCATTCAATTTTTGTATGAGTCTTTTCTTGTTCTTAATTTTGTATGAGTCTTTTCTTGTTCTTAATTTTGTCAGGGCTTTATTATTTTTTTTAAGTCCCCCCGAACCCCATGTGTCTTTTTGATATTTTCTATTTTACTCTTATTCTGTAATTCTGGATTCTGTAATGAGATCAATTTCTAGTATATATATTTTTTCCCTTATTTTACATATCCTATTGTACCTATCTTGTAGATCTGGATTTGGTTTAGGCCTTTATTTTCTAAGGTAGTATATGAGTATACAAATTTTCTATCACCTTAGAAATGCCAACATTTCACAATCTGGCATTTTTATTCTTTGTCTGTTGTTAAATTATCATTTACAGCATTTTATGTCAATGCTTGGTATGGAACTACACTTTTAAAATGATATATATATTTCATATTGAAGTACTTGCAGGTGCTCAAAAGAAATGTTCACATTATACTTGAAGCTTAAAGTGAGACAAATACCTCTCTTTCCTTTCTCCTTTGTCTTTCCCAAATTGATATCTGGCATGACCCTGGTAGATCTTGTGTTTTCTCCCTGTCCCGCATCCTTTTATCCATCACCACAGAATGCTCTTATTTATTTACTTATTTTTTAACACTCCATTATTTTGAGATGCAGCTCCCACATTCAAGATGAAGGTGGGCATTTGCATTTTCCTATTTCTCTATGGCCTTTTCTGTCTTATTTATTCTTCGTTCCAGAGCAGAAGTGTGTATTTAAAAACTATCTAAAATATTTTTGCCGATGTTCGTGTTATCTAATTAATCCCATTTGAAGACTTTTAACAAACTTCATTTATTAACATGCAATCACTATAATAAACATAGTTTAAACCTTTTTATTAGACCTATTTCTAGGAAAAGAAATTGTACATATCCTTCAAAACCACTTTCAATGTAGTAACTAGAATGCAAGCTTTCAGTGTGATGCATACATTTACCAAGAATCAGCTTAAGTTATGGATGAACTCCTCTGTGACAACAGGATTTTAAAAGAAAACAGTGTCAACAAAGGTTTTCACATGGATTTTTACAATTTCGTTTTGATTTTAAGAGCTATGGAGTTTCTTCATTCAGGCTTAAGCAATGCAGACCATTTTCATGCAGAAATTTTATTCAGTTTACCCAATTGTTTGGAATAGCTCTGCAGCTGACCTACCCCTAATGGATATTTCAAACTGAGATTGATTTGAAAGTTAATTACCTTGTGTAGACCTCCTTGATTTGAACATTTCCTCTGAGCCCTCATGGCCAAGGGCACCCATTGCCTCTTGATAACAAGGAGAATCCAAGCTCTAAGGATGGTTTGGTTTATGTATTTTATCTCCTTTAACAAGAGCAATTTCCTATTTAAATATCAGAACAAGAACTATTTCACAGTTCAGCTTTTTCCAAAATATGCTTCAAAGTTTTAATCCGTGGGCTGACAACAGGTTTTGTATAAAATAATTCTCCAAGATAATTTGAAGAAATACTAAATTAAAAAGAAAACAAACAGGTTTCTTTACTACATGAATTTACTTTGAGTGTTTAACATTTCTTTTACTAGTACTTGTTGGCAGTGCATCTTGATTACATTCACTATCGGAGATTGGAACATGCATATAGCACATTTCAATTCCCTTCTTTTTCCCTCTTCCTTCACCCATCTTTTATTTTTCCAGCACCAAGTTCATTTATTTATCTTAGACCTTATGAAGTTAATTATTATATACAAAAGATTGAAAATCAGACTAATAGGCCAAAGAACATATAAAATGTGTAAGACAATTGTACTAAGTCAAGGCACACTACATTTTAATACTGATTCTAAAAGACTAAAAAAAAATACATATGAAAACTTATTTGACCAAGAACATTGTTATGGCTATACCTAGTTTTCCTGCCACACAGCCTCATACACTCATAGATGGGCTTTTGGGAGGTGAATGTAATGGGTCATGGGTTGTGATACTGGATTAATTTGCTGATGAGTTTATACCTGGATATAATGTTGGACAGTGAAGCCTGGTGGGAAGAGGTGAGTTACTAGGTGTGGTCTGGAATGATATATATCCCTCCTTATGCCTTGATCTTGCCCTGCTTCCTGCCTGCCACCCCCCACTGCCATGCCACCCTGTTTTGGAACCAGCCAAGTATAGATGGAAATCTCTATGAACCGTGAGCTAAAATAAACCTTTCTCCTTTAAGTTATGGATGTCTAGTATCTTGTCTCAGCAATGAGAGAAAAAAAAATATGTATCTCAGTACCTAGCTTCTAGTCTATTAGCTTCCCAAAAAAATGACTGAAGTGAGGAGGAAATATATAAATAGTTAAATAGTTATATTTGTATAGTAAATGCAATATATATAAATATCTCCTTAGAATGTTTAAATGTAAATAATTGTCAAGATCAAAATAATTTACTTAGTTCTACCACTGTAAATTAGTGTTATTAAAGGTTTTTTTACAATGTCTGGATTGTCCAAAACAGAAACTGGATTTCCATTCTCTAGTAGTAAAGATGAGCCTAAGACAGGTGGACCTACTACACTGAAAAAAAGAGCAAATGTTTTCAGCTGGGAGCAGCTCATGAGGGTTATAAAGGACTGACTATATAATTGATAAAAATACATTTATGAAAGTGAAGAGGACACTATTAATAATATGTCATTATTTTTGGTAATACCCATTACAATGGGTGTTCGGTGATATCTTATTGTTTTAATTTGCAATTCTTTGGTAATTGGTGTTTTAAATATTTTTTTCATATGCCCTTTGGTCACTTACATGTCCTCTTCTGAAAAAATGGTTATTCAGATACTTTACCCACTATTTGTTTTTACTAGTGAGTTGCTTCAGATCCTTATTTTTTATTATAAATCCCTTATCAAAAAGATGACAGATAATAAGTATTCAAGAGTATGTGGAGAAAGGGGAATCCTTGAACATTCTTGATGAGAATGTTAGTACAGCCATGTGGAAAACAGTATGAAGTTTCCTCAAATTAAAACTGGAACTACTATATGATCTAACAATCCTACTACTGATATACATGCAAAGGAAAGGAAATCAGTATGTCAAAGAGATTTCTGCAATTCCATGTTCACTGCATTTATTTATAGCATCCGAGATATCGAACTTGCCTAAGTGTTCATCAATGGATGAGTGAATTTTTAAAAATAAGCTTAATAAAAAAAATAAGCTTAATATACATAACAGGCTGCTCTTCAGTCTTAAAAAGAAGGAAATCCTGTCATTTGGAACAACATGAATGAGCATACAGTAAATTACTGTAAGTGAAACAAGCCAGAAACAAAAAGGCAAATGATATACAACAATCTCACTTACACATGAAATGCAAAAAGGTGAATTTATAAAAATGAAGAATTGAATGGTGATTTCCAAAGGCTGGTGAAAGAGAAGGCTAGTGAGATGGGAATTACCATTCTATGCCCTGTTTCTATAACTTCAACTTTTTGAGACCCCTTACATATGCAAAATCATGCAATATTTCAATTAGATTGGAAGCTAAGATTAAAAGATGAATTGTACATCATGATGACAATATAACAATATATTCTTGAAAGTTGGAAGAGATAAAATATAGTTATGTAGGTAAGATAATATGCAAAAATAAAACTTCTGCAAATACAAATTTTCTTAGGAGAAATATTTCAAAAGAAGACTAGAAGAAAATGGAACTAAGAGAATATTGCATATTTTACTTGAATATATTTTATTAAAAATTTCAGATACAGAATTGATTTACTATGAGTTATTGTCTGATATATCAAAATTTCAGGGGTAACTGCAGGATTCTGAAGAATTTCAGAGCATGCCACCCCAAATATACCACAGTGGCATATTAACTATTCTGAAAAACAGCAAGTTTAAAAAATCACTCTGATCCATTCCTCTTTATCTTAAACATAGAAGATGAAATTCCTATATGAATGTTGCCCTCTTTATACCTAGAAAAAGGCAATATGCTTATAAAGGACAGAAAGTTGAGGCCTAGAGAACTATGTCCCAAGAGAACTTGTTAAAATAATTCTTATCTTCTTTTACTCTCCTACATATTTTATTTTTCCAAAATTTCATCTTTGTTTAATTTAGTGCAAAAGCATTCAGGTTTTTCCCAGCTCTGATGGTATTCATTTCCTAGGGGGGAATCCCAAATAAATGTAAAAATTTGTGTTTCTCTCCTATTAATCTCTTCTATGCTTAATTCTCAGGCACAGTTGGAGACCATAAGATGGTAGAGGTAGTTTTTTCTCCTCTACAATGCTTCACTATTATCAGCTTTAAGTCTTTGATTTAAGAAGGGAAAAAGAGAGAAACAGGGAGACAGAGAGCCTAGGTGATACTAGGTATGGCACTGACTTTTTAGATATAGCACTGAAGGAATGACACATGAAAAAATAATAGATAAGCTGAACATTAAAATTTAAAATTTTTTTCTGTGAAGGCATTGTCAACAGAATGAAATAACAAACCACAGAGGGGAAGAAAATATTTGAAACATGCATATCTGATAATGAACTGTTAAATAAATAAAAATCCTATTAAAACTCAACAAGGAAAGGAAAAACAATTAAAATGGGTTAATATCTCGACAAAGAAATATATACAGATTTAAAACAAAAATATGAAGACATCCTTCAACTCAATTTTATTAAAGAAATACAAATTAAAACATGTTTACACACCTGTGAGAATGGACAAAATCCAGAAGACTGACAGCACTAAATGCTGGTGAAGATGTTGGGCAGCAGGACATCAGATTCAGTGCTCATGGGAATGCAAAATGGTACAGCCCCGTTTGTAGGGCAGTTTGGCTTTTTCTTATAAATTAATCATACTCTTACCACACTCCTTGGTATTTATTTAAAGGAGATGAAAATACATGTGCACACAATATTTATAGCAGCTATATTCATAATTGCCAAAACTTGGAAAGAATGAAGATGTTCTTCAGTAGATGAATAAACCCTGGAATGTCTAGATGATAGGATATCATTCAGTGCTGAAAATAAATGAGCTATCAAGCCGTGAGAAGACACGCACACAACTAAGAAAAACAAGCCAGTCTGAATGGGCTACATATTATATGATTTCAATGATCTGACATTTTAGCAAAGGTAAATGTATGAAGACAGTACAAAAATCAGTAGTTTATGGCAGACTCAGTAGTTACATAAGGGTAAATCAGAGATGATTTTTAAGCAAGTTAAAAAAATTTGCATTGTAATATAATGATTAATGCATGTCCTACACTTGTCCAAATCTGTAGAGTATAAAACATATGAAACCCTAATGGAAGCCATGGACTTTGGGTCACTGTGGCTTTTCAATTGTATTGAATGCACTCACAAGGGATGTTGGAAATGGGGAGGTTGTTAGTGTGCTGGTGTTCAGTGTATATGGCAGTTCTTTGAAACTGCTTCTCAATTTTTCTGTGACCCTAGAACTCTTCTAAAAATATAAAATCTTTAAATATGACAACAAGAAAAAGAAAAAAAAAGCAAATATATACATATGCACATACATATTTCTTTACCATCTTAATTGTTTGACCCATTGGGAAAGGAGGTGCTATTGAAAGAGGAGAGAAACTGGATAATTTGTTAATTATATTCACAATATTCCTTTCCAAGCTACTACAATATCTTCCAGAAATTTTGCTTACTTATGTCATTTTCACAAGGGATGCATTTGCATACACTTTCATTTCAGAGCAGCGGATTTATCTACAATTATCTTACTTTGTTTCGCGATTTCATTATATGGCCTGCGGACTCATGATTTGGGACTTGGTTCTGAGATTTATCAAGAGTCTTCCATGGACTTTGTATGAGCTATTCAATTTAGTCCTCTAATGCAATCTGTGAAAAATACAATAAAATGTAGGGGAGGGATGTGAGAAAGAAAGGCGGATGGCATGAATGATGTCTCATTTTTCTGACAAACACTACAAGGATGGAAAATGATACACCGTGAATCCATTGCAGTGACAAAGACTGTAATGAGAATTGGTATGAACATAACCGACTGCATTCTCATCACACTGCACAGATTGGAATCTTTTTGTCCTTGCAGGCTGCACCATCCTCCACTGACTGATGAGTCGTCCTCAGAGCTCTGCTTCAATTTGCTTTAAAAATATTTTCGATATAAATGGGCTATTAGAAGAAGCAAGTAATAAAAATTTCAAAATTGATGCTGGAGCTCTAATTTCAATGACTGGTCAAGAAGAGACATTTTATTTGCTGGTGTAAAATGATATTAGTTGACACTCTAATAGATAGCAGTGTTTTGATCAAAACCTCTCTCTCTACTTTCACACACAAAAAGAGCCTGATGATTGTGATGTGGACTGGAAGTAGGATAAATCAAGAAAGAAGCTTATAAAAATTTTAATAAAATATTTTAAATTAAATTGTGACATTGTATTATCATAACAATATGTGAAAGCAGTGACTTCATATTACTAAATGAAATAAATTTTGATAACTGATAATTTTAAGTATTGACCTATATAATAATATATGCCATAAACAAATGACCAATATCTTTTCTCAAACAAAGTAATAGCCAATTGAAATATAAAAACATAAGTGATCGGTAATAAGAAAACTATTAAACACATGAAAAGAAATAACTTACATAAAAATAATTGAAAGCTGTCACTAAGGAGCATAGCACAAGGCTCAAATGAAAAGAGAGATCCACTATTTTCCACTAAAATTTTTGATTAATACTTTAAGGTAATACTCAGGCAAATTATTTCTGTATCTCACATGGTAGAAGAATTTTTAAAAAGGAATCAATGAAACACTAGAGACCACATGATATTGTGATATGAAATTATACTAACTACAAAGACTAATGTAATATGATATTTAATTTGGAAATACACAGACCCTTATAAGCAAATTAGAACTGCATATGGATTATGTATATGTGAGTATTTGACATATCAAAACTTGTGGTTCAAAGCTGGGGAACTATAGCTATTCAATGAATTATTTTAATACAATTTGCTATGCATATGAAAAATAAAATGAAATATTCATTTAATATTAATTATAATACATTTCAGATATATATTCATTCTAAACATCATATCTGACATAATGAGTGAGCTAAGTTAAGCACAGCAGCAGACTTTTTAAATGAGGTAGTGAAGTGAAGCTGAAAATCTTCTGAATGGCAAAAAGCAGTAATAATAAAATGGACAAACGTTGAGGAATGAAAACTCATGACATCATTTCTATCACCTAACAGTTTGGTAGAAGTTTAAAAGATTTATAATCATGTAGCAGAAGAAGCTTGAAAGAAATATATTAGACAATAGTAAAAAACAGAATTACATTGTGTCTAATATTTTTAAAATATTTAGGAAAGCAAATCACAAAAATGTATCTTTCCTTGGGAAAAGCCAGTAGTGATTTGACCCACTATTCCTGACCCACATTAGGGAAGAAGCTAATTTTAATCTGGGCAAATCTCTACCCCCTGATACTCTCCTAAGTCATGCGCAGTCATCATGCATATGGTCTTTCATAAAAGAATGTCAGCCACAGAGCTCTGTATTTGATGAATACGATAAAATATAGTCGTAGAAGGTATTTTTTTCTAAGAACAAAAACTTAAATTTACTTATGATTTATACTAAACAGTGCTTGGTATTGTTTGAAGGTATCCTCTACAAAATCTTGGTTTTGCCAGTGTGACACATACTTGGGGAGGGGTTTAAGGAGAAGGTTAGGTTGGGATGCCTCCTTCCTCGTGAGTGCAGCTAGGCCTTTACCAAGGAGCTTCGGGCAGTGCTTGGCTGGTTTACCCGTCCGGTTTCTACCATGTGAGAATAAGGAGCTGTCTTCTGCTCCCTGATGGAAGCTCTCCCCCACACAACTGAGGTGGCCTTTCATCTGTGAAAAAGTAAATTTCTGTTCTTAAGAAATTGCTCAGCCTCAGCTCAGTGTCCTGGCGATACAGCCCTGACCTAGAGAGGTGGAGCCAGGATGATCATGTATTCCATGCCCGTCTGGGTTACACAAGGAGACCCTGTCTCAAAAACAAAACCAACCAACCAAACAAAGATTACCCAGTTTCAGTTATTCTGTCACAGCAACAAGGATTAAGGTACTAATACCGTACTTCAAGTGCATGAGCTAATAACCAATAAATTATAACAAATTGTCTAGCTGAGATGCATGTTTTCTGTTCTCTCATACTTTACCGTGCACTATTCTTGGCTCTAATTTGAATGCCACATAGCTACAAAAATGAACCATAACGCTTTTCTTAAGACTTTGCAGACCTGCCTCCCTCAGAATGCAATTTCTTTTAATGAACTTTAACATAGTGTATAAGTGTGTACTGAGGTGTGATAAATGAAATAGCTAGTAGAATCACTGTGGGAATCTTTTTAGGATATTAATTATACTCATTTTTATTACATTCGTATGTCCTGAGACTGCAAGGGAATAATTTCTTGAGTCCCAAAGCCTAGGAATAGTCATGCTTCACTTGAGTAGCTACTATATTTGTAATTTTATATTCAGTCTAAATTCAGAAACTATATTCCTTTTTATGGGTTACAAAAAGGTCAGAGTCAAGCTTTTGATGCTTGTAAACGATTTCAAAGAATACATTTTGTTTGTAAAGCTCATGTCATATTTAATATATTTGCTCTAATTATTTTAAGATTTGTTCTTGTTAAGGGTATTTGATCAATTTAAAGTGAATTGATTCCTTTTTGTATGTTATATTCACTGACAATATTTCAAAGTAGGTACAGGTTTTAACATTGATTAAATTTTGGTAGGCAATTTTAAAGAAATTCAGTCATGTTAAAGGTTTTTAGCCCAAAATGTTTAAATCAGTGTATGAGATACAATTTTACAAGCCTAATAAAAGTTCTAACATTATTTTCTTGTTTCCATAAGAGATAATTTTTATATTCATAACCACATGTCCCTTATTATAAACTGAAATACTAACAAAATACTCACAAATACTGTTGCATGTTGCAGTTTTAACATGAAAAATATATATATATCTTATGTCTGTCTTGTAAGTCGTATTGGATGGGTTCACATTTTATACCTCACCTCTCCTGGAACATATTGTCCAGTATTATATGGATTAGTGAATTTATCTATTTGGGTTCAAAATTCTCATGAGTGTTTTTTATACCCTGTGTCTGCAAGGTGGCTGCAAGAAATTGGCAGGCTGATGTCAACTGACAGAAGCTTTTTTTCTTTTTATTCCCTAGAGGATCCATCGCTTTTACTTAGACCATTAGATTCTCTTTTTCAGAAATTACAAAGTAGGACATGGAACAAATTGCACACAACTGAACTTTTAACATGATACTTAGGTGCTAAAAACAACATTTTAAGGGAAATCATGAATAAGTTGAAGTTGAATTAGAAAAGGAAAAAATAAAGCAAGACAAGAAAGAAAGACAACAAACCTCTACCATATGGCATAAAAATAAGCATTGGTAAAGCACGTTATCCAGATTTCCACTCATGCTCCTGTCCTGGCTCCTGTACTTCCTGAGATTTTCAATAAACTCCCATATTTGGTCAATCTATTATGACCAGATTTGTTTTTCACGAATTACTGGTGAGAGTTCTATGTGTCATATCTTTTCAGATATATGTAAACAGCTGAGTGAAACATCTTTATTCTGTTTTTTATTTCAAAAGAAGTCACACTGAAAACAAACTTCTTAGTGTCTATTAATTTGTATAGCATATCCTCAAAGTGAATTAGAAAGCAGAGGTGATTTTTTTTCTTTCACCCTTGAGCAAGAATTGACTTGATATAACAAAGCAAATATTGAAGTAACCCAATATGAGGTAATGCATCCCATGGACTTCGAAAGAAACGTTCCACAGTGGGGTTTGATTCACCCTACATGAGGGAATAGTTCAACTTCCACAACACCCAGAATAAATCGAGTATCAATAAGTCAGTAAGAAATATTCCAACACAGAGTCTCCTCATCAGTTCTGCCTAGAGCTCAATTTCAGACTTTAAAAGTTCAGAGTTTTAAAGTACCAGCTGAGGTTTCCTTTCTTATTTTCTCTTCACAAAAGAATTTAGCCCAATACTCCTGTGAGATAAGCCACTGGTGGGATGAAGTGCATGCACCAGCTCCATCCACACTGGTGGGAGGCAAGGTAGATAATTGATTCTATTTATTGACAAAAACAGGGTTGCTCTCCCAACATTGGTAGACAGATATTTCCAAGAAAGTCCCTTTGCTTTTAACCTCCTCACCACAGGCTGGCAGATTGATTGCTCACTGGTCAAGGGTAAGAAACAACTGGTTGAAATATTAGATTTAGGCTTAAAAATGAAAACATGAATTCAACCCCATTGACATTTTTTTACTTAAAAAGCCAAAACCAGTTTATTTTAGAGCTCTGATTAAAGGAAGGGAAATTATTATTTGTTTGTGGTATTAAAAAAGTGAAGGAACATTTCAAGTCTGTTACCCTCTGTACAGACAGGTAATATTACCACCTGAGTTTTGCACAGCTAATTAGCATCTAGATTTATTTTACTGAAAAGAATGCAATATGTCAGAGGAGTTTTTCATAGAAAAAGTGACAAAAATTTCCCCAAAGGCCTCTATAACCTATGAAGTAAATAAATACAGTGTGTGCTTTCATTTGGGATGGACAGATTTAATAGTCTGTATGTAATTTTGTCATATTAGTTGTGGATCATATACTCAAACTATGAAACAATATTGTTTAAATGTCTTACACAAAAAATTCTATTAATACATATCATGTACATAAGTGTATGTTATGTCTATTCAGAAAAAATCTTTTAAAAATCAGTACTGATACTTCAGTGAGGTTGATGAAATCGATCTTATTGCTACATTTAACGTTTTGATTTTGTGTAAAACTGCTGGAGTATATGAATTTCACAACACAATCAGAATTATCTTTTTATCTTACTCTATAATGTTGGCATTATTAGTATTAGGGCTAAAGATGCAGAGTACTGTTAACAAAAAACATTAAAATGCATAATTTGAGATCTAATATGTATATCTGACAAGAAAGATGACATTTAATGTTTTATTAGAAAAATGGTTTTCTCATTCATTTATACTCTTAATTAGTGAAGAGGGTGAATAAACATAAATGTAAAAACAGAAAGTTCTAACTTTTTGTGAAATAAAATGTATCTACATGTCAGCGAGCACTGTTGATTTTTAATTACAATGAGGCCCTATCTGGAAAAAAAAAAAGATAATTTGTGGAAGAGTTGTCAACATAATACAAACTAAGACATTTGTTTAAAAAACTTCTTTAAGTAACTTTTCTATAATAGTATGTAAATCTTTAGGAAAGCTCATCGGTCCAAATTTTGAAAGAAATGGTGTTCTGTGCACAAGAGTTGTGTTTTTTTCTCTCTCCTCTACCCAGAGTACTCCTCAGACCCAGAGTGTAATATGTTGGAAACATCCTGCTTGCGGGATTGGCCTGCAGCTTAAGAATGGAGCTTCCTTGCTACACCATCTGGGCTTAAAGACTGATTCTACTACTTTCTGGCCCTATGACTTTGGGCAAGTTATGGAGAAATTTTGGGTCCTCAATTTTTTCATCTGCAAAATGTGAAGGATGACAACAATTATATTTTCCTAATAGAAATTTTAAATTTTTTTCCTTTTGATTTATAAAATAAAAGAAAATGGTGACATGGAAAAGTATCAAAAGTATATTAGCTATCAGCATATATTTCCGCAAGGTATTTAACAAAATAAAAATTATTTAAAAATAGTATTTGATGGCCTAGTCTCTTTTTTTTAATTAAATTCTTTTATTGGTACATTGCAGGTATACAACACAATTACATTTCTCATTGGGAATTATACCTTTACATAATGCATCTTGGTTCTTACTTTTTCCCCATTCCTTGCCCTCCCTTCACCTCCTCCACCCTACCCTATTTACAAAGACTTTATTTCCAGTTTTTCCATTTCTCATCATTTTTCCTTTCCCTTCTTTCCTTTCCCCTGCCCCTCCCACTACCCCTACACCTTTGGAT
>NW_004624761.1:2477096-2508471 GCF_000247695.1 Heterocephalus glaber
GCACAATTTCTCCTGTTATCTGAGAAATTATTTCTGATTTCATTTTTTCCAGATTCCCTTTTGTTGCCAGTTCAGTGGGTCCAGGTGGTTGAGTATAAGAGTTTTCCATCTCATTTCCCTTTGGGGTTGCTGTAGGTAATCTGGGAGTCTGGTTTTGAGACTTATTTACTTGCTTTCTTGTTTCAACTGGAGTGGGGGCTGTTGGTGCCTGCACTTATTACCTCCTCTGAGCTGGGAGAGGTGGGACAAGGGCCGGGAGCAGTGGTAGGGATGGTGGCCCAAAAGTCCTTTCCTGTGGTCTGGGAGCTGCCGAAGGGATGGTGGCTGGGAAGCCCCTTCCTCTGAACCAGGAGCAGTGGGATGGCAGCTCAGAAGCCCCCACTTCTGGGCCAGGAGCAGCAGGACAGAAGGTGGCCCAAAATCCCTTTCCTCTGTGCTGGGAGCAGTGGGAGGGATGGTGGCCGGGAAGCCCCTTCCTCTGGACCAGGAACAGTGGGATGTCAGCTCAGAAGCCCCTACCTCTGGGCCGGGAGCAACAGGACTCAGTACCATGGACTGGTCGTCTGGTGTCCTCTGTGTCTTTGTAGTGTGGAACCAGGTAGCTGTACAGAGGAGCAGGGGTTTGGGGGTCTAGTGGATTGTTGCTGGGGCGCGGGCTGATTTGGTGTCTTCCGTGTGACTCTGATGGTCTTGTCTCTTATGACAGTCTTTAACCTAGAGTCAATCTTGTCTGATATCAGTATAGTTATTTCTGATTTATTTTGGTTATCATTTGTGTAGAATGTATTTTTCCATTCCTTTACCTTCATCTTATGTGTATCCTTAATTTTAAGAGGAGTCATTTATAGGACTGGGTCTTACTTTTTAAAAATTCATTCAGTCACTCTGGTTTTTGACTGAATTTAATCAATTTGCACTTATAGTGAGCATTGATAGCTGTTTTTCCCTTGAATGTCCTTTGTCATATTAATAATGATAAGTTACTCTGTTTTTAAAAATAAAAAATACCTAGTGTTTGGATGTCATACATAGTTGGTTCGCACTTTTATTTATTCAACTGAGAATCCCTTGTGCATGCAGCTATGCTAGGCAGTTTCACAACCACTAAAACAGACATGGCACTTGCTTTCCTGTAGACTTTTATACTACCAAGAGATAAGTAAGTACATTAGTAAATGCAATTTTAAATACCAAAATATTATTTTTATTCAGTTCTGATATGGTGCACAGCATCCAATAGTGCATAAGATTATTTTATTCAGAAACAAAATTCTTGAAAAATTGCCAATTTAAGTTGCCAATTAAAATGTTATACTAATAGATAAAGTTCTTGAGAAAAGAAGGCAGATTTCTTAATGTGAGGTAGATCCTTTGTTTTAAAACATTTCAAAAGGCATTACTTTGCAATATAATAAATTAGAGGGTTGTGGCAGTTTTGCTACACCATCCAAAGAGGTGCATGTTATAATAGTTCATATTTATTCTAGTTATAAGGGAGAAATTAAATACTTTAAGCAAGTATGCACAATACAATTTTCTATATTAAATCATCCCTCTTGTTCCTAGGTGAATGGAGTAAGAATAAAGACGGTGATGAAGTTACCCAGGTTTCTAGCTTGATGATGATAGCTTAGACCTGAGCAGGAGCATCGAAATTGTGGAAAAATAAATGGATTTGTGACTCGTGTGGAGGTAGACAGGATTTGATACATTGATTGTAGGGCATCAGAGATAGAAAAGAATCCAGAATGCATTATAGGCACTGATAGTGCATTAGTTGTATTTTTAATGAATAATGTTAGCTGTTTAGTAGCATTAAATGTACATATAACAATTTATATCTGCTGAAAAACAAAATATGGAACATACAGGTGAATGCCCTCTTATTGTTACTAGTTAAAGAATATCTACTTTGAGCTTGTATGTTTTTGCCTTGGAATCCAAGTGTTTTCATAATGCCTCCCTGACTTTAGACTTTTGTTCTTCACAATGGTGCCACATGCTGATCCTCAGAATCCTTGAAGGCTTTTTATGGTTGTTCAGGAAAGTGTGGTGGGAAGAATACTTGGCATATGTTAGATTTCAGATTAGGAGTGTTTTGAACAGCAATTCAGGCATTTTACTTATTTTGTAGTTTTATAAACACTGGTGTGCCCCTTAACACTTGAAAATGGAAAGGATGAAAAAAATCAGGCATCATATTAGAAAAGTGTGTGTTTCCACTCACAGTCCCCTTGTCACTTGAATAGCACTCTGTGTACTCAGAATTACAGCTGTTACAAAAGAAACTGCAAGTGAAGGGCAGGGGAATGTGCAAATAACATGTGTCAGTAGCACAGTGCTGACCATAACCATCCCATTGTAATCCCATCGGCAGTAATTACAGAAACAAAGATATCCCTGTCTCACTTGGTAATTTTTACCTTCTTAGGACTACAGTGTAATCTTTTAGGTAAATGTGAAGATGTTGTTTGTTTGTTTGATTTGCTTCTTCAGCCCTTATGTGATTATTAGATTATTCTTCAGCCATCTAAACTCTTATTTGTTCCTATAACCAGAATTTTGTTGAATAAACTAATATATAAATTTTTTGTTCCTGCTGACACCAGATGGTCAGGTAATATTAGTTGATGTTTTTCTGAGCTCTCCTTTTTTTTTGAAGAGTCTTATGTAAAGCTAGAAATTAGATGTTAATCTTCATTTGAGGACCTCCAATGTATTTTAGTGTTGGACAGACTGTCCTTTACTTTGGATAGGGAATGCTCTCTCTCTTTTTGTCCAATACTTTCTTAATAGAGTCAAGAAAAATAGAGTCAATATGGTAAGTACAATCTGGAAAGTGTTAGAAATTTCCAAATTCTCTCAAAAAAACCTTTTAATTCTCTCTCATCAGTATTTCAGCAGAACTATAGGGGGAAAAAGACACTTTTGTTGATTAATCTTCAATTTCATTTTTGTTATAGGTAAGTATTATCAGAAAATTGGCCTAAAGATAGATAGTTGCAGAGTGAAGAATACATTGGCCTTCATGATATAAAGATTGAGAAATTGGTCCTGCAAACCAAGGGAATTCACTGAAATCTGGGCACTTAGTGATCAATAACAGGGGTGGAAACAAATACATGTGGCTCTAAGAAGCTAGCAAACTGGAAAATATTTGAACATGCTTTTCTCTAACCCATTGACTCCTACTTGTTTTTAATTCCTTTAAATCCACAATTTATGTCTACCTGAGGACTGCTCTAGACAGAAAATTCCATGAATTCAAAGATCCTCCATAAATTGCTTGACAGGATATTCTCAGCAAATAACCATGCCTAGCACAAAATACATATTTTCTTGTGTTAAATCCCAGTCTATAACTATAGATTCATTAATTTTTTAGGGAATTACTGCAACATGTTTAATATTGAATTATCACTTCTGTAGTATATCCTTATCTTTCTCATAATGTACTGGATCATTGAATTCATAGTGGCCCAATTCACACTGGCCGATCATGCAATGCACAGATTTAGCATAAATTCTTAGGCTTTAGAAAATTTTGTTAGTTATGAGATTATTTACATGTAATTTGAACTCTAAGCCTCAGATTATTTTTGTTATTAAGGTAGTCATAATTTTACTTCTATCATTATCTAAATTAGAAATAAGGAAATTTGTATAAAAACATGAAATTCTCAGTGAATGCCAGATATCACCAACAGTAACTTTTAAGAATGAAATTCAATTTCATTCTTAATTTCAAGATTGTTAATATTGAGAACTATAGTACTTTAAACTGGTCTCGAAATTTATTATTCAGTTCTCCCTGGCTACAAATCACAGTTCTATGTGACCATAGATTAGTCTCCAGATGTGCTGGAGTGCCTAAAAGGAAGTCAAAGCTCCAGTGGAATGTGCTTTGCCGGTCCTATTCCAACAAGCTTCAGAGGATTAACTACTTCACTCTGCAGCACCGCTGGTACTCTAGTGACTCTACTCAAGTTCCAAAGAGCTCCTCCGAGAAAGTCACCTTGTGTCTTCTTACTGACACCTGCAAATTGCTGTATGAGGAAAAGTGTATAGAAGGCATCAGAATCAGATTTTGCTGATGAGATCTTTCATGACTGGCATGGTTAAAGTAAAGCTAAGACCTATCTCATTGTCCTCCGAAAAGAGTGATTGAGCATGTTTGCATGGAACTGTTTGTGAGGCTAAATTTTAATACTGATTTTAAGTTTTGAATAGACAATTTTGCTAGTTTTTAACACATAAAATATTAAATCTACATCATGTGAGAAAGAAAAAGTTATTGTGCTGTTGTCATCATAACATTATATGAGATGAAGATTTATGATAAAAGTAGAGTTTTATAGAAAGACCTGTGAAGAGCAATCAATCAATTAAATGTAACTAGAAGGAAATATTAAAATGTGAAATAATAAAGAAAATATTCAGGAAGCAACCATAGTTTTCTATTATCTGAGGTATATATAATTTACAACACTGTCCACCCTCCAAAATATGTTCTTTTGAGCCCATATTTCTTACCTTCTAAATCATTTCAAATTAATTTTATATATAGGAATGATTCAATACTGTTAAATATTTATAAACAGTATATTCCTTTACAGGAAGTCATTAATTTAATATTTGTGGTATTTACTATTTTATATGGACATGAAATTAGATATTTAATTATGGTTTGTATTGACAACCTAAATCTTAACATTATGCATTATGTGTGAATTTAAATTATTATCTATCCTGAATGGACATTTTAATACATTTTTTTGTAGAAATTGAAGAAGGAAATACAAAAATATTGTGATAAATCACAGAAGGTAGATTCAATTAAGATAATATAGGAGACTATTATGCTCTAAATCAAACAGAAACACTTTTTGTTATTTAATAATTTGCACTTAGATCTGGGTCTCAGAAGTTTTGAAATTCAATATGATTTTTAATATTAACTTTTACTGGTAGGTAATTTTATTAAGTTTTCTTTAAATCATCAACTCTAACATTCTTAATCTAACATTGGCTTTCAACTATTTTTATTAAATTGACTTGAGAAAAGATGTGGTATTTTAAAACAAGTCATTACAAACCACTTATAATGGGTTTCTTACATGTGTTTATATTTTACATTTTGATATGCAATTTTGATTTATTTCAAAGTACTAAAACACCTCTATAATAAAGGGTGTAGAAAGTTTCATTTCCTTCTCCTACACAATGTTCAACAATTCTATGATTCATACACTTAAATTCAAACCAATCCAAACACTAAGCAATGAAAATCTTTCTTTCTCAAAAACTCACTGGAGAAGGGAAATGGTTCCAGTGGATAACTGTTCAAAGATTTCAAAAGGATTCTTTACCAAGTTATAGCCAATAAGTAGAGTGTGACCTGAAATTACCTGGAATCCTCAAACTTAGTTTTCTATTCAGTGAATACATTTCTTAGTATACTAACCTTTATGATTTCTTCAAATGTAACCATTTTGAATAAAAATACTCTGTACAATGAATAATGTTTAGTATTTTTTGGCAAAGAGGTATCCAGAAAAATAAGAAGTCTTCTGTTACAATAAAACATGTCCTACATAGTTATTAGGTACTACTAAACCTCATAGAGTACTAGCTATTATACAAAACGTCTTCTGAGAATTTTCATAATTGTTTTTCTTTTAGATTTATCATGATTTCACACATTTGTCAGTTGCCTTCACTAGCAGCTAATTTCTCCATTGTAATTTTTGGCATTTTGGTTGATTTTTTTTTTTCTTGCATTCAACAGGCGCTTATTGATTCACAGTGTGTGGAGGATATTGTTCATTCCCTGGAATGTTGCTGTCTCTGTGGGTTGGAAGTAAAATGCTTACTTTAGTCACAGAGAATTTTAGGAATCTTTCTACTGTTCTGCATAATTAAGTGGGAAGGACATGACTGTGTAGTTTGCAAGCTAGACCAGTCACCTAGCCCTGCAACTAATATCACAACTATCTCAAAAATAATATTTCAAAACTGTTTTTAAACTGAATATTTGGATGAATAAATTTTCTTTATAGGTTTTGATTAAAAATAACAGGAGAATCAATGCAGAAACAAATATGAGAATTCAGATGTATTGAATTATGCACGAAAGAGATTTGCCAAAACAAAAATGATACTAAGTTATTATGCTCCCCATATGTTATTATGTTCTGGAAAACATAATCCTCTTTGATAAAAACATGTCATTTATATTAACATGCACTGGCAAAATTATTTTCTCTTTAAAATGAATGACTCCATTGGACATTATTTCATTAGGGAGCTGTAGGTCCACAGTACCGACTACAGTGTTTAGCAAAGAGTAGATGTGCAATGATGTTTCTTGAAATAATTATAAGTATCTCTTTTTCACAAAGGTTTATAATAACTTTTATAGGCAATTATTTTTAGTTGATCTAGTAGAAGATTTTTTGAGAATAAAGAAAGTAGATTGCAAAAAGGGATATAAAATGATCTATCATTACCACTAACTCTTAAAAATAGCATATATGTTTCTGTGTACAAAATACTACATATTGATTTATAACCATGTAGATAGTTACATGTAGCAATGAGGACAGGGCCCAGAGTGATGCTGCCACAAACCAAGGGATCCTGGCAGCCACCAGGTGCTTTCTTCTCAAGCCTCTGAAGGAAATGTGGCCTTACACTAGGTTCCAGAACTGTAAAAAAAAAAAAAAAGTATGTGTTTTTCTATGTCATCAAGTGTATGATAATGTGTTATAACAGTTATAGAACACTAGTGCAAATAAGGATTACAAAGAGCCTAAAAAACATATTTTCTAACATGCAAAAATATGGAATTTTTGTTCAGAATTAGTAATTTAAACCTAGCTCAGATAAACACAATAATTTTTGTCTTGTCTGAGGTGCAACCACCTCTGTCTATTCCTTTCCAGTTGGGGACTCTCCATCAAGTTCAGATATAAAAGAGGGAGTCCAGAGAAGTTGCAAAGCTAAAGGAGGGTTTATTGCAAGATGCACAGACTCCTCATAGAGGAGAAGCCTCAGAGCTGGGAATTCACTGCTCCCCCGGATCAGTGTTCATTTTATGGTCCTTTGGGCAGTCCCCTCCCCTGGAAGACACAGTCTGCCCTTGCACTGGGATTTGGTCTTGGATTGAGTCCCTGCTTTTGTGCAGGAGCACAGAAGGGCACTGCAATTGGGCCAGCACAGTGTCCATGGTGGGAACTCAGCTCTTGGTTGTGCACCAGCACTATTTTAGGTTTGGTCTCCACAGTTCCTCCCCAAGGTTGTTTTCAAGAAGTTGTACTTTCCACTGGAAGTCTGCTTCCCTGTTCCAGCACTGCCTAGTGTAGGGGCAGGGGTCTGTAGAGGAAAAAACAATAGAATAGGGGCCTCATTAGGTCTTCTAGTGAATTCTGACTAGAAGGAGTTAAAAACAAATTTACTAAAGAAGTTCTTCCGGGAAATAAGAAGTCAAGGGGGGTGGGTTAGAGAAAGGGAGAAAACCCAGATAAAGGCACCAAATGGCCTTGGGACTTGCACCAATAGACCAGAAAGAGCTGACAGCAGGCCACAGAGAGAAAGCCAAATCCACAAATGAAAAGCCACCCCTACCTCTATATATAGGGGAAGTGGGGTGGGAGAGTTGACTAACTTTAAGACAATATATACTCACACCTAAGCACTAATATACATACACACATACATATATACACATATACATATATACTCTCTCTGGGGTCACTACATTATCCACTCTAGTCATTACATTCATCATATACTTATAGAGTACACACATGTCCTTACTAACTCTAATCTAACCAAGAAGAAAGCACCTCCTTGCCAGCCCACTGCCCATTCCAAAGATAAGACTGAAAAGTAAGTGAAGGACAAACAAGTAAACAGACAGAAACTGCACACAAACCACCATAAGACATGACTTTAGGCAGAGGTGCAGGGAAGCCAATCCAGTTATGGGAAGTTCCGGGGGAAGGAGGTCTCTGACTCCCTATAAAAGCGGCCAAGACCAAATCTCATGGGTGCTCTATTTTTGCAGAGCCCTCCCCCCATTCTTTCTTATCAGGGTGGCTATCTATTTATCTTCTCCCCTCCTTTCACTTTCTTTTCATCTTTACCAGAAAAGTGTCTTCCTTTCATTAAACATTATCCCCTTATTTTTTTTACTGTGGCTGAGTTATGATCTCTGGGTGCTGCTGGGACAGCAGAGATGAGGCGCTCATCCCCAGATGCAACACTAGGGATCCCTGTCTGCATATTTAAATTCCACCAGCCTGATTCAGATCTGTTCTTATACATCATGCAGTGCTGCCTGTGTGGTGTTGTACATCAGGCCTTTCTCTCAGACACAGCTTCTTTTCAAAGTCCAACTAAGTAAACATGCATATCATCTCCAGGTATTCATTAAGTTTGAATCATCTATTTCAGGTCTTAGAATAACATTTGAGGGGATGATGATCCACTAATATCTTTAAGAGGGCTTTATTTTTATATAGTTCGTGAGTATTGTATTCCAGGTAGCAATGTGAGAACTTCATGCAGTACTTTATCTATATCTATCTATGTGTAAATGTATATAGGTATGACTCTGAGAGCTAATCTCTGCACTAAAGAAGCTCCCTTAACTCCTTTTAACACAAACTTAATTAACCAGATAATCTTTAGAAGGAGGACAATAAAACCTCTTAATATCCTTTTCAGAAGTAAAGTTTTCCAGAACACAAAACAAATGTTAAAATTAACAAGATGAAACTAATTCTCACATTTTTTATCATATACACTATTAATGTTTAATATTCATTAAATACCCAGTTCCTATTCTATGGGCTATTTATATATTTGCTTCTAAATGCACAAATATTGATTATACTCTCTCAAATAATGGAGTTTTCATACTCAAATCCAGTGTCACAGAGAACTTACTAGAACTTTAATATTTATCCACAATTAATAAGCAAAAGAACTAAACTAAAGAAAAAAGCAGCTACAATGCTCTAATCTTTTGAGCCCACAGGCTACTCTCTTCTAGGTGTTTGTATCAGTTCTTTCATTATTTTCAATTTCTACTTTCTATGAGTCCATGTGTGCGGTACATGTTTACATTCCTTGTGTGGAGTTGGTGCATGTATATAACACAACAACAATTCTTTTTTCATTCCCCTCCCCTCCCCTCATGACCCCCTCCCTCCAGCTCTTGGTCCCCTTTTTTCATTAACGTTATGGTCTCAATGTGCACCCATTTTCCTGCGAATGACTCAAGCTTACTTTTCTTTATGGCAGAGTAGTATCTCATTGTGCATAAATATGACATTTTCCTTATCTATTCATCTATTGATGGACATATAGGCTTCTTCCAAGACTTAGATAAGAATTGTGCTGCTATAAGCAAGGGTAAACATGTACCGCTGTAATGTGATGTCTTTTACTCTTTTGGAAAGATACCTAGAAGGGGAATAGCTGGGTCAAAGAGAATTTATAGTTTTAGGTTTTTAAGGAGTCTCTGCATAAAAAATCCTCAGAAGGATCAACTTATTTTTCAAAATACTTAAACTAGGAAGTGATTGAAATCTTTGGGATATGTTTACCAATATTGCATATGATATTCAAATTGCTTTGTTAGAAAAGTCTAAATGACTTAATGCTCCTATTGGATGTCTACTGTGGCATATTCTATTTTAAAATCTTAAAGTCTATTATAGACTTTACAATATGCAATTTCCACTCCATATATATATATTTCCAAATTCTTGTCATTCTTTAAAATTCTATTCAAATGCTAAAACTTCTCTATAGCATTTTATGATTTCCAATCAAAATGTGAATTGCTGTAAAACTGTATCATAGTGTTCTTATGACAAGTAGTAGTCTCAGGAGTGATTAATCTACTTACATTCATATTTATTTTCTTCTAATAGAAGGTAAGTTCCTCAAGGGAAGGATCTATGTGTCATGTAATCCATTAGATGGCAAAGTGCTTTGTTCAGTGTGAATGCAACACACATTTGGGAAACAAATCCATGAATGAGTGAATGAAAGAAAGAGACACTGCAGTGAAAAAACAAAATGCTTTACATGTCACCTGTAGAGTGAATGCATTTCATTACTTCCTCTGAACAATAACAGGAAAATTTCCAGTGTTGGGACAACATTCTGTAGAAGCAGCTTTAATCACAGCAGATTCATGCATTGAGCTGAGTAGTAAATCCCTTTTGGTATTGATCCTGTTTAAAAGAGTGAGTGACTTTGGACAGTTTCAATCTTGTAAAGTAGAACATTTAGCAATGATGTGTCAGAAAGGCCTATGCTCTATTAGAAATAGCAGCATATTTATTCCTGCACTCATGTGGTTTATACAGACCTGCTAGTCACTTTCGTTCCATTTATGACAATCAAATATGTCTCAACATGCTGAAGTTTATATCTAGATGAAGGAAACTTCAGAAGTCAATGTTCACATTGTTAGAGAAGTTAGTGAGTGGCCTGATGAATGGTCAGGTAATGCATCTACTTTCTTTTTTCTTCTAACATCAGCAAGTTTTAAAAATGGTAAATGAATCCTTAGAAATGGGTAAGTTCAGAATAAAACTCAGTGAATCAGATTATGACTACCCCGATTTACATAGATCCAATTCCCTTACAAGTAAATTATTTCTTCAGAAATCACATCCTGAGTTGATTTAAAGCCAATTGGATTAAAAGGGATTGCTGTTATTTATATGGGGACTCTTATGTTCCAGAAACTATCCTGGGTAGTTTATGTTATTTAATTTCTGCCACATTTTGGAAAACTAACAGAATTATTTAGAAATCAAGAAAGTGAAGCTTAACACCATGGATGTTTGCTACAATGGTAAAGAGGAAAAATTTGGGCTTGTCATGCCTAATCCCATGCTAAAGTGACTTCCACACATTATTGTGAGACCAAAGTGAACCTAAGAAATGCCATTTTGGCCAGTGAATGAACTCTTCTCATACCCTTCCCCTTATAGAGTGCTGGAATTCCCCACAAGATAGCCGCTTCCTCTGCTTCTGTAAACATGCTTCATCACTCCCTGGGAACAGATGCTGCCTGGTGCCTCCCTGTAACCACCAAACCCTGTAGCCACAGAATGCCCTATCTTGACAAGATAGGTGGGATGAAAAAGAACTGGGTTGTGAAAGATATTTCGCAGCTGGCTGAAGGATATACTGGCCTCTCCCTGAACTTCTTTTTTTGAATTACCTATAAAAAACTGTACTGTCCCCTACTTCGGGGCTTCACTTCTCCTAGAGAGTGGAGTCCATGTGTGTGAATAAACTCCTTTTAGTTTTAACTCTGTCTTTGTCCTGGTGTTTGGTGATTTCCTGGTTTGCTTGGCATAACAATTATCACAGTTTTACAATAAATATTGATTTTCTATTTTTAACCTTAAGCATAAATTTGAATTAGTAATTACTGGTTGGGAAGACACTGCATACTTTTGATTCTTCAGTTTGTTTCCACATAGTTTCTAATTATTATATTCTAGTAAATATGTCCTTAAGGTTGTGGATGTAATAGAGCTGTGATTCTTTCACCTGTTTCCTTGTTTCCACCAGTAGGCTCAAATAATTAGCAATAACACTGACAATGTGAATGAGGTGATTTAAGAAGAGAAGGCCAATCTATAGACAATATCAAGTCATTCATCAACTATTATCAGTAACTATTATCTGTCAGGAACACTTAGAAACTGAGGATACAGGGGCTGGAGATGTAGCTCAGTGGCATCACGCCTGCCTTGCAAGCACAAGGTCCTCAGTTTGGTACTGGAAAAAAAGCAAAACAAAAAAACCCAAAAAACAAGGGCACAAATATGATAGATCCTACTGTCAAAGGTCTCACAAACCCATGGTAGGAGGAGGAGATTTGACTAAATTATACACACGTTGTCCGGATTTGCAAGGCTATATTTTAACTATCATAATAGTAATTATAAAGGTATTCTAGATTTTTTAAATTAAGGGCTCTCAACAAATAAGACAGCAAGTGTGTAGGACCAGACTGACTTCAGTTTCCATAGCGTTTTGTGTCCTTAGGCTATTTATTTCACATTTGTAATCATCAACATTCTCATTTGTTAAATGATGACAGTAAACTGAACTCATAAGCCTTCAGTTAAACAAAATAATGTTAGTGTTTTGCACATGATAAGCAGGCACTGAAGTTGATAAACTGCCATAATTTTATTTTTCTTCTTAGAGCATAAAAATGCATATTGTGCTCTGACAAGTGAATCCTGCAAAAAGATAGCCCAAATTTTTTTAAGCCAGATTCTTTTGACAATGTCTCAAGTTTTCCTGCAATCTTTAGTAGTAACATGCACAGTTTTAAAAAGTTTTTTTTTATATTCTGTACAGGGAATCAAACTCAGGACCTTGCACTTGCAAGATAGGTGCAGTGCCACTGAGCTACATCCCTGACCCCGCATAGCTATTATCTAAAGAAACATATTTTGAAAACTTCTGTTCTACATATTCAAATGTCTGGATAAAACAGAAAAAAGTAAATGTCCATATTGTATAAATATGCAGTTATAATTTTCAAATAATTTCATAAATTTATAATTTTTACACATATTTCAATATAATTAAAAATTTAAATTTCTTGATACTGTGTCATAATTAAATTAATGTAGTAGCCCAGAAACAAATCTCTAGGAATGGAAATTTGGAGTTAGGTACTATTGACACTTGTAACTGGGAAATTTAAACAAAGCACTGTCTCTCTGCCTTGATATCTTCAATTGTATAACTAGAGAAGTGATACATATTTCTGTGTAGTTTTTCTGAAGGTTACTGGAAGAAACATGGTTAGAAAGTGCCTGACACAAAAGCTGGCCCAAATATCCAACTGCTACTATTCCTATTGATTCATAATTACTATAATAATTAGTCTTTTAATTATTTAATGATAGTTTTATAGTACTGTCACTTTCTAGTACATATATAGATTACATATAACTTTTTCTGTATGTGTATATTGAATCTAAATAATCTGTTTGAAATTATCAGCATTAAGCTACAGATCAGAATGCGGAATGTCAGTGACTCAAACCATTCTCTGTGAAATTCTATACATTCTTCCCTGCTTTGCACCATCAAAGGGAATCACCTTTCCCAAGAAGGTATCCACAGCATGGGGCTATCATCTGCTGACTCTTATAATGTGGGACAGTATAAAGGAGATTGATCTTTTCAGCAAAAGAACAGATTTCTAGACATTTTTTCCATATATAATTACATCAACCAGATATCATCAACCCCTTTAACTTAAATTTAAATGTCTCTCTTTCTTTCCCCTTACAAAAACCCATAGGAGTTTCTTTGTCTCAATGTTAATTATGAAAAATCTTCAGTGTTAACACTACTGTCCTTCCTCTGCAAGGAGAATGCTACAGAATATAATTCGCATGGTGTACATAATTTTCAGATTATTTTTTCCACTTGTATGGGTGGTTTTTGCTGATCTGGCAAGAGTCCCCTAGTTCATTTCCTTTGTCAGTAAGGGCTCATGTAATACCCACAGATTATGGAAGCTAAAGGTAATTTGTGGCCAGAAAATAGGACAAAGCAGAAAGACATCAAAGCCCTGACCACTGTACCCCTGGCACATTTCTCTAGCAATGGAGCTAATGAAGATGGTTTTAATAAAACCCACCAGCTGCTTCTAAATCGGAAGTCAGTGACACCTGCTCTCTTGCCCAGTGAATTGCTTCTTTCAATTGGCCGCAGTTTGAAGGTGTTTATGGAGTCATTTTAAGAATTAAGACGTTGGAAGTGATAGTTTCCTCTTGAATAAGAAAACAGCAAGTGAAATATATTTTGTCTCTTTAAAATTACTGAATTTGAGCTGACTTGGATAGATCCCTCAATCTGAGGAAATACATCCAAGTAGTTAAGGAAGAGGTGGGATTTTTCATTAAATTCTTAAGTAGTCTGTATTTATGCTGGTGAGAAAACTAAACAAAACAAGGTGAATGTAATACTGGGTCTTTTTAGTTCTGTTTTCACACTGAAAAAGTGAGGTCCCATATGCTGTTAGTAATGCAATTTTATCCTGCAAATACTTTTTCCCCCAAAGTAAAATTTAAGTAAACATTTCTACAGAACATGTTTTTCCAAGGGGTGTTTTCTCTCTTTCTGACCTTTAGGGGCATTTGCTGTAAAAACCATGTTGGTTTGCATTACTTTCCTCAGAAAAATATCTGAAATTCAGTAGCTATTCTAGTATTTTGTTCTCAATTTATTGCCTCCTTAGGTGTCATTCAAAAGTAGAGCCTATGACTCACTTGGCATTTAGAATACACCTATTCAATCATGCGGTGTCAATAATGAAGATTTTTATTTCTTTTATAAAGTCCATTTTTAAATACTCTTTGATAAGAGTTAGCAGACTCAGTGGAATGAAATGGAAGCACTGTGCATATACAAAGCCAGTGAAATGATCAATGGTCTCTATGCATTTACATAACATTAATCACTAAGACCCATTAGTTCGCCACACATAAAATGTGGCAATGTGGAAAAAAACATGAATAAGATGCAAACTTCACCCTCATAAAATTGATAGTCTAATAACAAGGATAAAGGCAGTAGTGGTAAGTGAGATGTTAAGTGTTATAAATTAAATATAAGTAAAATTTTAGGGGAGCACAGAGGAAATACATTTAGCTGTGAGAAAATAAGGTACACATTGGGAGGCTATGGCATTGCAATTTGGCCTGGAAAAACAGATATTACTTTTATTTTATTAGAGACTTAAGGCATACTGCTCTCAAAATAATATCTGTATAATGAAAGCTACCAAAAGGTTAACATTCCGTTAAGAATCATTCATCTCACTTTGTCAAAATGAGTAGGAAGTTCACCATAGGATAATGGAAGAGATATAGACTTAGGGATTATCAAATGTATGTAGCAAATATAGTGAGTAGAATTCACAACAGAAGCAGAGATATGCAGCAAAATGTTTAACAACCACTTTAGTTGAAGAAACCCTATTGGTAATATTTGCCCCTTTTCTTAGTGTAAATATTCCTGCCTTGGCAGATTTCAAGACACCATGAAGACAGCATTATGAACAGAGGAAAGAAGAGATGCACATAATTAGTTTCCCTCTGTAGCTTGGTTTTAGGATTCCATTAAACAGAATCCAGGTATCTGATTTTGATGTACTTAAGTTTCCCTATGCAGTATAGGAGACGAACCTGTCTTCTTTACTTCGTGGGAATCTATTAAAACTGATGAGCAGGTGAATAAGATGATTATCATAATAGTGTCAACATTTTAACTTGAGCTATGCTTGAAGGGATGGACTAAAAGAACCTATAGGTGAAAAAACATCTAGAAGGATAATACATAGGAAAAAGTATCTGACCAGGTAAGTGTAAGGAATAAACAGAAGACATGAAAGGTGAGTATTCTTACCCTGCTATTGCTAAAGCATTATTGTGTTAATTCGCCCAGGTGTGCGGTCCTGTCTTTTGCCTGTGATTCAGCCTCATCCAGGAAATTTCATCACGCTTTTCTGATACACAAGTTTCCAGTATGCATGAGTGTTTGAGATCTGGAGTAGGTGTTTCAGAGAGTAGGTGTGTCACACACTAGACCCACAGCCTTAAAAAGTGTAAGGGAACACAAATGCTAACAGATGAGAGAATTAGGGTTTATCTACAAAATGGGGTAAACAAATTCACCTAGTGTGATCCTGAAGATTTTGTAAAGAACTGCATGGAAAAAATTGTGAATTATTCTAGAAGTTTTTACCAATGTGAATTATTCTAGAAGTTTTTACCAATTCAAGTTATTAACAGGCAAATAATAACTAGATTTTTTTCTTTTACTAATTTTGGAAAAGCAGGGTGGTAAAAATAAGAATTAATACACACTTCGCTTTGATGTCATTGTCTAAAGAGCGTTTGGGGTGTGTAAGGGCCTGGTACTGACCTCCATTGAAAGTTGAGAAAAGGGACCCAAAGGATTCATACAACAGACAATGCTTCTCCTAAAGACACACAATTTAGTACCAAAGATTTGGTTAAAATTACACTGGATAATCTATAATCAAATTTTCTGTTTTACTTTCCACTAAAACTGTTAAGTACCAAATTGGATGCAGAAGTAGTAAGAGGCCTAAAATTAAAAAAAAATAAAAATGCAAAGTGAAGAACAGAACAGTCAAGAAAGAGCACTTCATCCTGCCATCATACCATGCCAGGTCCTTTACTGTCACCAGATCAAATTTCCACAATGGCATCATGGCTGCTGGATTCGCCACCCTCACTCTTGTAGTTCACCAGTTACACTTTGATAAATGTTAGCTGGACCAATTCCAGCCTGCATATGATACCATATCATGTCTAAGCTCTTCCATCTTTTATTCAAAGGTCCCTCATACTTCCCATGTAGAAGTTGAAGCAATTTCAATCCCTTCATGTTTTAAGGGCAAATTTCTTTGAGTAATTGTTTTCTCTTGGAAAAAAAATGGGGAAATATTCTCCTCATAGATGAAGGTGCTGAGATTAAATTTGAGAATCTGTAACAAGTTAGCTTACTACCTGCTCCATATTAAAAACTCCATAAATATGAGCCATAATTACTGTTACTGTTATTATTATTGTTGTTGTGAAAATATAATGGTTACTGACAAACTGGCAACATGTTGGTAGAAACCAAGTGTGTTTTGAGTACCTTGGTTGTGACTGAAAGGATAGTGAAAACTTAGAGTCTGTTACTATACCTGAGAGTTAGGATTACAATCCATTTGTCTTCTCTTGTAGAAGCTCATTTTATTTTTGTTCTGTGATGAATCCGGGTTTTAAAAATTTGCTAAGCATATATTGCTTTTTATAATTTTATTAAAGATTTTAAGAGTACTGTGTAAAAATCATGTTTAAAAATTCTGTTTGCGTTATCTTGTCTAAGCCCCATTTCAATCTTTGCTTCAGGTAAAACCCATCATTATTGGTATCTTTGTTCTGAGTGGTTTAGAGGCCAAGCAAGTTGACACTCCAGCTTAACAGTACACATTCCACCTGTTGTCATCTTGATACCCAAATACATTTCCTTAAGCTGTACTTAATCTCCAGGTAAATATAGGATCATAATTTTGCCTAAAAATGACACAACTACCTGCGTAAAATCAAAACACAATAATCCCTTCCCCCAGTGTCTTAACAGTGCCAGCACTGCTATAGTCCAAGGCTAAAGTCTTTGCTAAGACTCAAAGCAAGAACAAAAGGCTTATGTTTGTGAACCCTTGCAAAGTTCAAAATGCAAATTATTTAACTTCAACATAAAGTGACACACAGAGTAAACATTTCCATTCCACAGAAGAGGAATGGGGGATACAAATTAGGATCAAAACAATCAGTCAACAGCCAAGGCAGATCTAAAGTCCTGTAGCTCCGTGTCCAGCATCCTTGGCACAAGGTGGTAAGAAGTAAGTTCCAGGGGTCTTGGGTGGCTCCATCCTCAATGGTCTTGCTGGCTGCAGCCCACATGCATGGACTCTTTTGGGTGGGTTCTACCTGTGACCTACAGCATTCTAAGACAGATATTCCCATGTTCCTGGCTTCTCCAACTTCCTGAGGTCTCCATTACAACTCAGACTTATTCTTATGATTTTTCCTGGTCTTGCAGGCCTTCCTTTGATATCTAGGTAGAACCTTCCATGACTCTACAACTCTTGCACTCTGGATGCCTATAACCAGCATAACATCAATTAGGTGAGGCCAATATCTGCTATCAGTAGACCATGGCTGCTGTTGTCACTGCATACTTGGATGGCCAAATATGGTGAATGAATCCAAAGAACCAATTCCGTACCCAGCCCTGCTAAAGGCAGGGAGTCTAAGGGCTCTTATTTGTAATGACACAAATTTCTTCAGAAAATATAGTTCTTTTTGCCCTAACTTTACATTTTTTTAAAGTCAAAATGTAAGGTTTGCAATTTCTTCTTCTCTGTTTTCTGCTCTTGATTCTCACTATAAAACTGGCTAACAGTAGATAGAAGTACCTATGCCACAACATGAACATTGGGCTTCCTTGAAATTTCACTATCAGAACAATAAATCTACCATCCTTTAACTCAGTCTCCTCTTGTGTCTCAAGACACAGGCAGGATACAGACAAAATATTTGCCAAAGTGTAATATGTACAGCCCTTTAGTCCACTTGTTAATGGCATTTTTTCCAACTGAAACTTCCGGAGCCTGACTTTTGCTGTCTACATTCCTACCAGCATTCTAGTCTTCTAAACTCTAACAAAAAAATCACCCATCAGGCTCTTCTAGCATTCTAGGACTTCTCTAGCCTACATTTTCAAAACTTTTCCAATACCTCCTCCAAATTAGATCGAAAGGCTCTGACCCACACGGTCATAGATAATCACAGCAATGGCTTTATTTCTCAAGTACTAAATTTCTGTATGAATCAACTATGTTGTTGCTGAGACACAATACCCAACAAACATCCACAACTTAAAGGAGGAGGTGTTTGATTTGGCTCATGGTTTCAGGGGAGCAAGTCCATGGCTGGCTGGCTCCAACCAGAAACATTATGGCAGAATTTAATGGTAGAGAAAAGCTGGTTAATTCATGATGGCTGGGAAGAAAAACAGGGGAAGAGTGCCAGAGAGGAAGAGGCCAGGGACACATCTCTATGACTCACCCAATACACACCCAGAAAAGCACTTTTCTAATACCCTGGCAAGGTCAGAGGCCAGTGAAGTTGACAATCCAGCTGAACCTTCATAGTATCTTAAATAAAAACAATCACCCATCTTAAACTAGGGAGAACATTAATACATTTCTATACATGAAAAAATTCAGGGCTTAGTATTTTATGTCTTCAAGAAAGATAGCTTTGTTAAGTGTTTTCAGAAATTGTTGATCAGAAAAATTTTTGTACTGATAGATATCAAAGTCATTATTATAATATCGGGTTAAATCATAATATTAAATCATCTAAATTCATTAAGAGGTAATTGTGTTTGTTCCTAAGATTTAAATGGTGTAATGTGTATTTTTAATTTTCTAGGCACATTTATAAAGTGATTGGAAGAATCAGAGGTAGATTCTGCTAATGTGTCACTAAATTTTGTGCTTGAAGTACCTATGCTGGTGACCATGTCGAGTCAAAAGCACCATAATTATTAATAGCAATAAGACATTTTTTTCTGTAATGCATAAGTAGAAATAATTAGAAGACAAATGTAGCACATATACACCAAATAATGGCATACACAGAGAAGGTGAAACTGTGGCACCTGAAGATAGAAAGAAACCGATGTAGATTGAAGTAACCAAGCCCCAGGATGTGTAAGCAAATCTAAAACTCATGTATGTTAAAGCAATAATAATAAAACATGTAAGGACTACTGATGTATTTAAAGTAATTTTGTCTGAGACTTGTATAACTGACCTTCAAATAAAACTATGAGGATGCCCTGCAGGCTCAACCTGCCACATGGACTAATTTACCATCTATACCATTAATAGTCAAACTGAAACAGATGATGTGTATGTTTTATCTCACTTAATCGACTACAGTGATGAACTATTTTCACTTGCCTTGGTTTACTTGCTATTAATTACTGTACCTGCTGTGTTTTCACCAAGTTCATTTGCCTTTCTATGTATGGTACATTGACAAAAACACTGTGGTCCTATTAGTTCAAATGGCAGGTGGGCTTTAGCACAAACTCTGAAGTGTACTAGGGAAGAGAATTGAAAAAGATCAGTAGAGACAGAGAGAGGAAGAGCAAGAAGGAGAGACACATTTATTCTATTTAAAGAAATCTTTTTGATAAAAGAAAAAAGGGATGTGATATAATTTTCTACATGTTATTTTATGTGTAGAAATAACATAAACCTACTAAAAATAGTAGGGCAGATTACTTTCTGATTCTTAAAAAAACTTGATCTATAAAAAAACAGGGTTCATAACCTCAAGGAAAGACAAACTTCACCCTTGTTCCTGCACAGTAATCTCACTAGTGACTACAGGAAATTATCATGGAGTCACTGGCTGTTAGCATTCAGGTTTGAATTTTATACAGGATACACAGGGACTTTTTTAGTTCATCTTTCCTTAATGAGCACATGGGCTCCAGAGAGATGCAAACTATTTTTGGCATTATGCGTACAACTTATGTCACAGCAACGAGGAACAAGGTGTCAGCACTGATGCTATTCACACTAGCAACTTCATAGTTCATTCATTTCTGCCATGCCTCCCCAGCACCCAGGGTTACACAGCTACAAGGGACAATGGACCCTTTGGACCATTTGTGGTTTATGAATTGTAAATCCAAAGAGAGAGAGACAGCTTGACTGAACCCAAATTATCTTGCAATAGATGGTAATGAATGTCCTGCTTTAGCAGGATAATAGAACCCCTGTTTATTGGCAGTCATTCAGCCTCTATCTCCCTCATCCATTTTCTCTCTTGGCCTTGACCCTAATCCAGCAATTGCACATCCCCAGCTGCTCTTTAAGCTGCCTCATTAGCAGTGCACCATTGGGCAGCTCCCATGACAGCCATCCATTGAGAAGGACATGACACGGGGCCAGAGACTGTAACTGATCTGGCAAGTGTGGCAGTGTAATGTGACACAGGATTATGCGGAGAAGGTGTTTGAGGGCCCTGGAAGGGGCTGAGCAGCTAAGGAACTGTAAGCACATACTAACTTCACTGATCTGCATTTTGGTTTCTTAAGATTCAGAAAAATAACCTTTAGAGACTACAAATTTATCTACATGTTGTAAAGAATATAATTGACCACTTGGCATTAAATGGAAATTTCAATAAAAATTTTAAAACAATTCCTTTCACTACAAAAAATGAATATTTACCTACAATTCAAATTCCACTGATATTTTCATAAGATTCTTCATATAGTTTAAGACTGTGGCTTAGAAATATTTGACTTTGGGAGCTAATTTAACATGACAAAAATATCTATATCATCCAAGAGACCAAATGAATCTGTTGTTTATTTTCTTTCTGTCATAAATCTTGTTTACATTTTCTTAAGTTTTAGCAAAATATAAATTTGTAGTGATAACTTAGTTCACATTCTTTTCTTTAAAATCCAACTCAAAATACCTTCATTATGTATTATCGTCACAGTAACTCTGTATCACTGAATTTATTTGAGTTATTTCAACAACTCCTACAGTCTTCCATCCTTAGTATTTATTTCATAAACTTAAGATGAATAATTTTAATCATTTTATTTATGTCCATTACTCTTCTTTTTTTTATTGTGTTAGCTTTTAACTAGCTTTCCAAATGAAAGGATTCCAGTTGATTTGACTTTGTTGTTTTTACTTTTGAAATTAGCTCTTAACCAAAGCAAAGGTTTGCAAAAGGCCCTTTGTGTATTTTGTGATGTCATATTCATATTGTGACATCAGTAAAGTAATACAATCTTGAAAGCCCAAGGTAAATATTTGCCTGTTTTATATATATATATGCTTTAAATTCTGATCTAATAAAAACCACTGAGAAGCACTTATTTTACAAGCTTTATGACAGGACTATGATTATTTTAGGCCCTTTTTATTGTAGAAATAATTTTATTTTTTAAAATTCTTTTATTGGTACATTTTAGGTATACAACACATTTACATTTCTCATTGGGAACTTGTACCTTTACATGAATCATCTTGGTTCTTATTTTTTTCCCCATTCCTAGCCCTCCCTTCACCCCTTCCACCCTTCTCTATTTACAAAGATGTTGTTTCCATTTTTTTCCTTTTCTCATAATTTTTCCTTTCTCTTCTTTCCTTTCCCCTGACCCTCCCACTTTCCCTACTCCTTTGGACCTTTTCTTCCTATTTCGCATTACCAATTAGTCACATGAAATCAACCAATAACAAATGCTGGTGGGGTTGTGGGGAAAAAGAAACACTTCTCCACTGCTGGTGGGAGTGTAGACTGGTGCAACCACTGTGGAAATCATTTTGGAGATACCTCAGAGAACTAGGACTGGAAGTCCCATTTGACTCCACTCTTCCACTACTGAGGATCTTCCCCAAAGAATTAAAAGAATCATACCACAGTGATATATATGCACCTATATTCATAGCAATACAATTTGTAATAGCTAAAACTTGGAAGCAGCCCAAATGAACATCAACTGGAGACTGGATAAAGAAAATGTGTTTTTTTTTAATAAAATGGAGTACTACTCAGCCATAAAAAATGAGAAATTAGGCACATTTATAGCTAAATGGACGCACAATGAGGCGATACTCTTAAGTGAAATAAATAGGACACACATTTATAAATACTGAATAGTTTCTCTAGTGTGAGAATCTGAAAGTGTAAATAAGGACTAAAAGATAATGTGAACTAGGAAGAAAAGGGGCAAAGGGAAAGGGGAAGGGGAAATGGGAGGGGTAGGGGAAAAGAAAGAAGGGAATGTAATTAATATGAGAAAATGAAAAAAGTGGAAACAAAGTTTTTGTAAATAGGGAGGGATGGAGGGGTTGAAGGGAGGGCTGGGGAAGGGGGAAAAATAAGAACCAAGAGAGATTATATAAAGGTGCAAATTTCCAATGATGCGTGTCATTATATTGTATACCTAAAATGTACCAATGATTAGAATGAATAATTGATAATGCAAAATAGGAAGAAAACATTACTCTTCTTATTGTCAAAATTCATAGACCAAGATACATACTCTTTCTAGGGGTCTTAAAAAATATTTGTCATGCATTGTAACTTGTCAGCTTTCAAATATTTGAATGCTTTAAAGGCATTGCTGTTTTTATTCACTAGGTAACTTTTCAGTGTCTACACTGAGCTAGGCAGTATTCCTTAAGGCACAGTACTTATTCTCAAAAAGTTTATTGTCTGGTGGAAAATCAATATATTTTGGATCATACAAAATATTGTGATAAATAGGATAGCGTGAAATGAGCAAAGCTGTAATAGGATTCTTAAGGAAAGCATATTAAGCATCTTTGGCATGGCTAGAAATGCTTCACCAGGAATGTGCATTTGAACTAAGGGAATAAATAAACTATGGAATGTGCATTAAGTCCTAAGAGATAAATAAATACATTCATGCTAGTAATATGAAGGTAAGTTAGGAATACAGAAAGTATTTCAGGTAGAGAGAGCCACCTAGAAAGGCCTTCAAGCACTTCTTTCTGCTATGTGCTTTATTAAACATTTTGACTGCAATAAACATATCATAAAGCCAACTTAAATAAAGAGGTCAGAGTATATAGGACAATGAAGCAAGAAAAATGAAAATTCATGGAATTCCAAGTATAGGAACCCTCAGGTGCCCAGATCTCACTGATTGGGAAATAGGGATCATCATTCCAGACCTAGCTCAGTCCCAGAGATACGGCAGGAGAAATAGGCAGAGATTCAATTGGATGCTCTGCAATAATTAAATGCAAATATGTTCCCCAGTGTTCTCTATCTGTTTAATTCTCTTATTTATGGATCATTTTTCCACAAGTCATTCAAGAGATGAAACAATTTGTTTCATTAATAACCAAACCTTCAGATGCAGATTTGCACAGCAATCTATGTCGTAAATTTGTGTCAGGTGGCATTCATTGCTCACATGAATTGTGATTAGGGAGAAGGTAGGAGAAACAGAGAAAACACAGTGGGTGTCACTCAGAGCCTGGATGCATGAACCTTGAGCCTGCACCAGGGCTGTGGGAAGAGCAGCTTCCTTCATGTGGGCTGTCGGTGTGACAGGTGAGGTGCTGACACCTGCGTTCGGATAATAAAGCCCGTGGATGAGTTCTATGATATGTAGACCATGTGAGAATTTTTAAACAACAAAATGAGTAAACATAAAGTTTACATTGCTAAAAGTTAAAATTTTATTAGTTGCCTATATTATAAAGTATCCCACCTCTCTGACAGCAAGATTAATGAGTTTTCCTTAGAATAACAGTTTATAGTAGATTATCAAAATATTACTTTATGACTAGATGCAAGATATCTTCAGTCTAATCTTATCCTCTAAGTTACTCTTTCCATCTCAACTTTTACGTAATTTAAGTCTTTTACTAATCTATATATTGACTCTGTCTTCATATTTATAAATTTACCATTTATTATGCATTTAATCACCTATTTCATTTTACTTTAATTACTTTTGCTTTTGTGTTTGTATAGTTTTCTACAACCAGGAATTCTCAGAGACAAAGATTTTCTCTCATACTCTATCCTATTGTATCTACAGTACACTGTAATGTTTTTCATATAGTAGGAATATAAAAATACTATCTTACTGAGTCTGGGATAAAGAAGTTAAGAACTACACATTTTTAAAGAAATCATATAAGGCAGAAAACTAAATTAATTTTTTGTTGCTCATAAGAAATATATGACTTTATAAATTATAAACATAAATGGGTTATTTTTTCTAAATTCATTTTTTAGACTTCTAAAACGTCTTAAGCAAATGATATCTGAACTTTATCTGAAACTTTCTTAAATATATATTTTTTAAACATGATTGTTTCCAATAAAAGAGGCTCATTAATGGTCACAGATGTTCTTTTATAAACTACAGTCATTTACAATCACATTACCTGGAGCTTATTTCTTCTGCAATGATAATGAGTGCATTATGGAATTTTTTTCAACTAACTAGAGGTTTCCAGAGCAGTAAGTGAATTGGTGATACAGATATCCTGCTTTAGTCATTGTCTCTTTCCTTTAATAAAATAAGGTTTCTCTAGTTAAGCAACAATAGAAAGCAGTGGAATTAAAAAAAAAATAATGACTCACTCATCCCGAGGATTATGAATAGTTGACTGGTAGCCATCTGTTGAAATAAAAAGAGTAAAAATATTAGTAAAAGTCAAAAGAGTCTATGACTTTACATAATAAGTCAATCATCATTAAAGTTTGTTCAAAGTGCTCTTCTCACACTATATTTCATTATCCTTACTTTTTAGAAAGACACACAATAAAAATCACTTAAAATTGTTATGCATGTTTTTTAAGGAATTAAATAACTTAACTGTCCAAATTTCCTAATAAACATTTGTGACATGCCAGATGATATGATCACAATAGGGAAATAGGTTAAAATTAGATATAACCTGCATCCTTAAGAGCCCAGTAATCTACTTAAGGGGAAGTGATTAAACCTACAGTTTTACTTAAGAGTAAGACAATCATGACAAGCTAAATATGGATAACTTACTATTGGATTACATTTTAGGAGGAAAATATTTCTTGTAAAGAAAAATAAAAGAAGTATTAAAGGTACATAAAATTTTTTTCTGCGTCCTGAGAGATTAATAAGATTATACAATATAACCAAAACAGGAAGGCAAGAAATTTCTAGAGCTGTGTAAACAAAGGCTAAGATAAATGAGTGGACTTACTGTGTTCACAGAATGGTTTGGTACAGTGTGGCTGGAAAAGATAGGGACAGCCTTCTTGCAAGTGATTCACATATGTTGAATATCCTCATCCTCCTCTTCATTCCTAAAACAGAAAACTAGAAGAGAGATAAGTTGCCTTTTTAAAAAAGTCAATTAGAATCCAAAGTACTGTATAGTTGTAAGGCAAGAAACTGATTACTAAATTCCCTCTACTTGTTTTTAAAATAAGAGAGTCATGGCATTTTAAGGCAAGTATAGTTCTGAGCCACATATTAGTCTAAAATTTTAGGACATGTACAGATTTCTGACAAAGCTAGAATAGATAGAGGTTTGTGACAAAAGACTGGCTAACAGATGTTAAAAGGGAATATGGAGAGATTCTAGATTATACAGAGATTTGTGACATAAAGCCAGCTAACAGATGTTACAAGAGAATTTTTATTTTTAGTGTTTTCTGAGTTTTAAAACTGATGGACCAGTTGAAACCCAATTTTTCCAGTACCTTTTATTAAAGCGGTTATCTTTCCACCAGTGAGGGGATTTGGCTCCTTTGTCAAAGATGAGGTAGTTCAGTATGTCTGGAGTTGTTTCTGCATCTTCTAGTCTGTTCCACTGGTACTCAGGTCTATTTCTTTGCCAGTACCATGCTGTTTTTATCACAGTAACTTTGTAGTATAGTTTCAAGTTGGGGATTGTGATACCTCCTGCCATGTCTTTATTGCCTAGAAGTGCTTTTGCTATTCTAGGTCTCTTCTTGTTCCAAATGAATTGTTTTCTCAACATCTGTGAAGTACGTTGTTGGGATTTCAATTGAGATTGCATTGAATCATTGAATTATATAGCAGTTTTGGAAGTAGGACCATTTTCACTATATTGGTTCTTTCTACCAAGGATCAAGTGAAGACTTTCCATTTTCTTATATCCTCTTTGATCTCTTTTTTCAGAGTGCTATAGTTTTCAGACTAGAGGTCTTTGATTTCTTTCATTAGGTTTATTTCTAGGTATTTCAATTTTTTGGCTGCTATTGTGAAGGGAGTTGCTTTTCCAATTCCTCTTTCAGTGAGTCTGTTGCTCATGTACAGGAAAGCTATTGATTTTTGTGTGTTGACCTTGTATCCAGCTACCTTATTCAATTTGGTTATTAAGCGTAGAAGACTTTTGGTGGAGTTCTTGGGGTCTTCTATATAGAGTATCATGTCCTCTGCAAATATGGAGTACTACTCAGCCATAAAGAATGAGAAATTAGAGACATTTATAGCTAAACTGATGCACAATTGAGGTCATAATCTTTTTTTTTTTTCTTTTGGTACTGGGGATCGAACTGAGGTCCTTGCACTTGCGAGGCAGGCAGTGGAACCACTGAGCTAAATCCCTGGCCCCCTTGGCCATAATCTTAAGTGAAATAAATAGGATACACATGTGTAAATACTAAATAGTTTCTTTAGTATGAGAAATTGAAAGTGTAAATAAGGATCAAAAGTTATAATAGATAATGTGAAACAGGAAGAAAAGGGGCAATGGGGAAGGGGAAGTGGGAGGGGTAGGTGAAAGGAAAGAGGGAATGGAATTAATATGAAAAAATGAAAGAAATGGAAACAAAGTCTTTGTAAATATGGAGGAGTGGAAGGGTTGAAGGGAGGGAAGGGGAATGGGGAAAAATAAGAACCATGATATATTATGTAAAGGTATAAATTTCCAATGATGAATGTCATTATATTATATACCTAATATGTACCCATAAAATAATTTTAAAAAGATGGATCAGCTAGTTTCACTTCCAAGGGAGCTGCTGAGCTATTCATGTAAGGATAAGACTTATAGTCACTCTTATTGAAAACATACAAGGCAAAGTTAAAGAGGTCAGTTGCAAATTAGAGAAATATTTTGCAAGAGAGTTTTTAATGTGCTAAGATTTCCACCTCTGGATTTCTCACCATTACCCTTAACAGAACACAAATTCAGGCCCAGAATATCTGGTGAATAGACTGCATCAACCAGAAAGACTGCATGTGATTGTGGATATATTATTACAGACAGGAGACAAAGGCTTCATTTTCTCTAATGAGATGGAACATAAACCTTGAAAGTAGAAATTGTTTTAAAATTCCATCCTAAAGTGAAGATGCTAACAGGGCTTGGGAGCTCTCACTGAGAAAGGATCCAGTTGAATCTGTCTCAAATACCCAGGTTCTCAGAGGAGCTGAGAATATCTAGCAACAATGCACTCTTGACTCAAGGAGGCTGTAAGTAACATGTGTTGAACTGAGTTTCCAAAAAGCCCAAGTTAACATGGCAACAAAAGTCAGTTTTGACAGCTCTCCAGCCCAGTGATCCCTGACACCACCTCATGAAAGAACCTCAGGAAACACATATCCTATCCTCATAAAACTCTGGTTTCCCTCTTTTTTAAATTCTGTAGTGGAATGTATGGCAGAAGGGAATAAGGAAGCCAACAACCACAAAATTCTGGCAGTATACTCTCCAAAGAAAAGGAAGGGAGAAATTTAACTTAAAAAAATAAGGTTTTTAAAAATTGTCATTCCATGTGCCTGAAAATTTTGACCTGTTCTGGATTTAATGTGACTTGAAAACTTTTGACATTTGAGAATGACTTAAAGTCAGAGTCTTCCTTGGATTATCCAGAGTGACAATGAAGAAGTAGAATGCAAAATATGTATGAAGCTACTCTTGTGAGAAAATAACAAACAAGTGGCTTCATCCAGCAAGTCATGAAAGTTCAAATTAATGTTTTTACTTGCAATAAGCATTTACTTTGCAATAAACAGTAAGAAGTCAGTGCAATATTCAGTGGCAAATTCAGAATTTGGAGTCCTGGTTTAGTAGGATATTAACATTCATAGTACAGAGTGCAAGAATCTCAAAAGGAATGAAGACTAAATTAGTTAATTTATTTGGATCATTAGAGGTATTAAAGCAGTAGAAGACAGGATATTGAGTGAAAAGTGGGTAGCTTTTTTTTTTTTTTTTTGTACCCAGAGATCTAACTCAGAACCTTGCGATTGTGAGGCAGGGAGCAGCAACACTGAGCTAAATGCCCAACCTAAAAATGGGTAGCTTTTACTCAATGTATTAAAATAATCATCTCAAAGTAGCAATATGGGTCATTGTTTTAGGGGTCTATAGAAGAACAGAATCAGCAGAAACTGTACCTATAGTATCTATAATTATGCAAAGCAAATTATTAGGTAGACTTAGATGAGAGAGCCCATGATGGGCTTCTGTGTGCTCAAGAGCCAGAGGGTTGAGTACCTCTTCAGGCACCGAGATAGAATCTTTGGATTCAAAGGCCTGGAAGATCACTGGAGTATCACTGATGCCAGTATGTTTGGCTGAAGAAACTGAAGAATTGGAAATCAATGTCTACAGGTGTCTGCAGCACAACAAAGCACAAAGCTTCTCAGGAATATCAGAACTGTTAAAAACAAGAACACTCCTTCTCCTTTCCCACTGTATTCTGTCCAGGCTACAAGTCTATTGATTGCTGCCTCCCAGACCTGAGGTGGGTCTTCCCACCTCAGTTTGCTGATCTCCATGCCATTCATCCACAGATACACCATGCTTTATTGATCTGGTAGGTGTTTCTTAGTCTGTTCAAGTTAACATATCATGGTGAACAGTCACAGTCATTATAGGACAGAGAGAACTGCACTGTTTGAAGAAGAAAGGTGATTCAACCATCTGCTGCTGACTTCCTGCTCAACTTAAGAGATTAGATACATCCAGGGTTCATCATCCCAAAAGGCTGACAAGGGCTTACTCTTGAGCATGACAATTCAAAGTAGAATCAAAGTCGTGGACAAAACCTGGGGTATAAATAAACAATGGAAAGAGATTCAAGACAAGATTATAAAGGGAAATTGTTCCTTAGAGGTTTTGTGAGGTATGACAGACACTAGATGTTTAGGTTAATCCTATATGATTATCTAGAAATAACCTATTAGAAAACAAGGCCTGCTAAGTTATAGCCATGTGGTCAGGCTTGCTTCGACACTGGGCTTTATATAGATCTGTGAGTGATAGGTTGGGATTATTGATAAATGTCTACTTTTACTGTTGAATTTATATCTCAGTTTCATTGTAGCCTATGGAACTATAGGTTTTATCATTAATAAAAAGATTTACAGTTTCCTTTTCAAATACACATACAGACAAGTGGTCGAGAATCTCACCTTAATATTTGAAACTGAGAAGATTCAATATATTGACCCGTTTCTCAACACAATGCAAAACAATATTATTTGTTGAAATAAAATCAAAAAGTTATAGAAAAATTTTCAAAATTTAATATAAAAAAGATGCTGTTCTATCACTGAAAAGAATTCCTTAGAAATATCAACCTATTGAAGAATATATTCACATTTATATTTCTCACCATTTCAGGGTCTTTGTGATTCCTAAGTCCATTCCAGGTCATTATTCATGCATTAGATGGATCAATTGATCTTCGTAAGTGACACACACAATAGAGAACATTTTTCTTTTCAGTGGTAGAAATAAAGGCAGTGTCATATTCTTCCCGCTCCATGGTCCCTGCACTACCTAACTCTTGCTTATGTTTTTCTTTTCTCTACATCTGAAATCGCTGTGGTTTTGATCTCAAGTAGATGTCTAACCTAAGAAGTGAATAGATTAAAACACTAAATGTCCAGAAATTGCAACATGACTGGTAATTTTGTGCAGAATTGAGGAACAGTTCCAACATCCACCAATTTTATTATCATTTTCCTTTTTGAGTAGAATTCCCACTCAGTTGAAAAGAGACCTCATGCACTGAACAATACAGGGCACAAAAAGAGGCTTGTGCCTAACTATCTATACAGACATATAATCAAGTGGTAATTGTAAACCTAGCTGATATGTGACTGCACTACAGTGTTAATGAAATTTCACAGCGGTTCTAGTAAGATGGTGATGGTTATTAAAGCTGACCCCCTTCAGCAAAGTAAATTGCCTTAGGTTTTAATTTTATTTTGACAGGATCCTTTATTACTTTTTCTGAAATCAATATTGACACACACAGAACACTGTAGAAACAGCTAAACAATGCAGTACTGTCAGCTGTGAAAATCTGAACAACAGGTGGTTTATATTTTTAGTCTCTACATATATCATCCACTCCACAAAAATTATATATGACACGTTGGAAAAATGCTATGCATGCATTAATGCTATTTAGTGCATTTAATGTAGGCTTCAACTTTATATCAGCAAATGTAAAAGGCAGTACAATCTATCACTTTTGAAGGCACCGTTAAAATGAATAGTAGAGAAAGGTTAGTTTGCAATTTAAAAAGTATATGTACACTGATTTAATTTCTAAATGCAAAGACAACTTTGAATATGCTATATGATTTTTTGAGGAACTGAAAGCAAAAATGGGGATAAAATTGAAAAGCAGAAATTGAAAGCAGAATGGAATAAAATTTAACATGTAAAATAGACTTTTGAGATTATTTCATTAATTCAGGTTTCATAAGTAGAAGATATAGAGAGTCCTTTAGTTAAGCAAACTAATCAAGGTCACACAGTTCAATGGAAGCAGGACCAGACCTAGTGTCTCAAGCAAGTCTGATTTACCAAATTATCACGCCTGCAATTTTAAGATTAAACATTTCAACCAATGGGACTTCGTATGTTCGCAATGTAAGCAATGATTTAAATGAGAATATACCTGCTTGAGAGAGTCTGAGAGATTTATTTGTTACAAGGACTTGGCTTACAAGGCCACAGAGGCTGGGAAGTCTTGGGGTTTGCAGGCCTCAAGCCAAAGGCAGGAAAGCGGGTGGCACACTTCCTGCACAAGTCCAGGGACAACAGAGGAAAAGCTCCCCAGCTTGAAGTCAGGGGGACAGTGAATTCTCACTTATTCCATCTTTTGTTCTGTTCCATTCTATTCTATTCTATTCTATTCTATTCTATTCTATT
>NW_004624761.1:2508706-2558422 GCF_000247695.1 Heterocephalus glaber
TAATATATATTAATATATAATTTATATATCCTTAAATTTATTTAATCCTCCAATAAAGACATAACTATATCTAACATGATACAAATATCCTGCATACAACTGGAAACTTGCTTTCCCTAGTATAGGAGGCAAAATTCTTGAGCAATCTATTATCTCTGATATCTTTTAATTTAAATACTTAGATGTAAAATCAATAATACTTCAGTAATATTATCAATGCCTCTTACATTATATGATAAAGGAATAAAAGGAAAATGGAGGGAAACAAAGATATTTGCTGTGCACACATTCCCAACAAAATAAAGAAGGCATTGTTATGATAGTCATAGTCTTACTTTCGTAATTGTGGGTGTGATCATAGATGCTATGCATAACTATCTTCTTCCACTACTCATTCTACATTCTATTTGCATTTAATAAGTACCTCAGTTGGTCATAGTTCTTTACCTGGTGGGATAATCCAAACCTTCATTTCTAAAGGGTCTGGGCCATCAGTAGCCCTGCCTACATTAGGTTGTAGTAGTTTTCCATTGCCCTTAATCACAGTAATGATAATGTAGAAAACACATTCTTAAAATGCTCTTCCCATAGAATCACTATCAAGATCAGCATTTATATTAGCCTGAATTCTACAGAGAAATACACACACACACACACACACAAATGTACACATACAGATTTATTCTAAGAAATTGGTTCATGTATTAAAGAGGCTGAGAAGTCCTAGAATTTGAGGTTGGCAAGCTGGAGACATAGGAGGGCTGGTGATTCTTCTGATTTTGAAGGCAAAGACAGATGTCCCAGCCTGAGAACAATCAGAAAAAGCAAATGAGTTTTATCTATAATGCCATTTTGTTCTATGCAAATCTTTACTAAACAGAACGAGGCCCATTCATATGGGGAAGAGCAGTCTCCTTGCTCATTGTCTATTTAAATGACAATGGCATCTAGAAACACCTTCACAGATGTGTACAGAACAATGTACGACCAAACATTTGAGAATTCCATAGACCAGGTGATGAAATATAAATTTCACCAGACAATGTTAAAAGACAAAAACTCTCTGAGAAACCCATACACTGCCTGTGCTTTTTATCCACGTAAATTGTGTTTTCAATGCAGTCATAGTTGTCCCAACAGCCCTGTTTTCAGCTTTCCTTTCAGTTCTTTATTTTTCTAAAACCTTCAGCCTCAAGGCTCTTGCATCAGCCCTGATGGATTTTATTATGTACTTTACTGGCCTTACTGTATTCTCATTTAGCAAAAGCAACCTCATCAACTCTGCATACTCAGCTCCATAGGAAGCCTCTTCACTATGGCTTAATTGTTGCTACTTGGAATTTCAGCCTTGTGAGATAAGTAAACCTCGTTTATTTGTAAAGTTAGGCTTCCTAAGGTATTTTTTATGTTCATGAAAAACTGACTAATATATGTTCTAGAAGGCTAGAAAGTGACCATCTTCATTCCCTGAAGGCTTAATTTCTAGGGCACTATTCAATTTCATTTCTATGTATGTTTTCCTCTGTTAGTGCATCTTTCTTTTCTCATCACCCATGGGCATAGATTTCCCCTAAACATTTTTTTTTCATTTCTTGTCTACTTTCACATTTCTACATCTTTTCTTTTCATAATTTCCCTTTTCTCCTCCTGGTTCTTTACTTCTTGTAGTTATTATTCTCAAAGACAGTCCTCCCTCCTTTGTCTTATGTATTTAGACACTAAGACATGTTTTCAACAATTCCTTTGTAAAACATTGAATGGAAAATAACAACAATGATTAGAAACAACTACCTAACAACTGATGTCTGTTTTTCTGGAAAATTTCGCTGAAGCTTGCAAATGTCCAAGGATCTTTTGTGATTAATCATGTGTATTTCAATTAAGGTAACACATATATTAAAATGCATTCTGTAAAAAAAGAGTTACACAATAATATGGAAAATAAATTATATTGTCAAAAGCTAAATTGATTAGTTTGATTTTATGGTAGTAGGCAAATATATAAATTAAATGGTGAATTATAATTCCTAAACTTTACATAAAATTCTCTTTAATTTTGAGTAAAAGCATGACAAAAAATCTTTAGAAACTGTGAAGCATTGCAATTATGTTTATGCTCGCTAAGCAACATAATTATTGAACTACACTTTCCATGTTTCCATGTGTGCAACATTGCTGACCATTAGAAACCCAATATTATTGTGTTCTTTATCCACTCACTGGGGATCCTCTGGGTCCAAGATGATGAATAAGTTTTCAAAGATTGCTGACTCTTTTACCTATTTGGACAGATTGTGTCCTCCCTTTCTACTCTGAAAACCTATTTTTACTGGTATTTGTTTAGTAATTTAAGACTTTAAAAGAAGTGGATGACTAGAAATCTTCAGTATTTAAATAGAATGGGAAGGTAGCTATTACCTTCCTGTTAATGTGTTATTCAAATCTTTACATAAAATTAAGGCTCTTGTGATATAAATATTTGTTTTGTTCTTATGATGTTTTGGTTTTTTCTCTCCAACAGTGAAAACACCTGTTTATACTTGTTCCAACAAGATTATCCAAACAGTGTATAAGTAGAAATTGCAGCATGAAGGATTTAAGTTGGAAACTTTCCTCACAGCAGATACTTTTAAATAACAGATTATTATTGTGGTTAATGTGATATCTGATAGGCTATATAATGTATTTTACATCACTGGTAGGTTTGCAATTGGCTGCTTTCTGGAGAAAGGGATGTGAACAAAATGGCCCTGAATTCCAGTGTTCTTTCTGGTGTGAAAATGTGCATTTGTAAGAAAAGAATGGAAGATGAATTTTCTTCATTCACTTACATATTTAAAGTAACAATAATAGCTAGATAAATAGCTCAAAAATTCTTTGAGTCAAAACATTGAGTCTTTTGCATTTTGACATGGGTATATTATTTAAAATTAAAACATTTACTTAGTGTTACCATTAGTCTGGTGTTTCCTTTGCTAGTTTTTATCTTTTATTAGCACATGTTTTCAGTCCATAATAATTATATTTCTTGTGGACAGTTGGTCATATACACAACACATCTCAATTCTTTTCTCTATTCCCTCCCAGCTTCTTTCCTCCCTTCATCTCGTGACTCCTTCCCCATTTGAGAACCATCTATCTCCCTATTTATTATCTACCTTTTATTTTGTTCTTCATAGTTTAAGTTTCTCATATATAGTGGTAACTCAGATCATGAACTTAATTTGTTCTATGATTCTGGGAAAAAATAGCCATGTTTGTGTTCATGTTGGAAAGATGGCTGTGGTCATGTTCATCACCTGATGCAGAGTTCACAAACAAAAACAAAATTTTGACATATGGTTCTATTTGCAATCCAAATTGTTCACAAACAAAAGCATTCATGAACCAAGATACTACTCTAACAGAAACCATGCATGTGTATCTGATTTATTTCACTTAGTATTATTGCCTCAAGGGGAAGCCATTTTCCTACAAATGACTCAATTTTATCCTTCTTTATAACACAGTAGTACTCCATTGTGTATAGATACCACATTTTCATTATCCATTCATCTGTTGATGGACATATAGGCTGCTTCCAAGATTTAGCTACTATGAATTGTGATGCTATAAACATGGATGTCTCATGTTTTTTTAAGAGCTTATATATGTTGTCATATTTTAGTTATTTCAGGTAGATCACACCACCCAGGTTTGTCAGTGCCAAAGACACAGAGAAGATCTTTAGCTTGCTTTACGTTCCTCAACTAAGACTGAATTAATAATACAGTAAAATTAATGTGTTAAGATCCAGACTTTAATGTGTGTCTTTGAGACACTATCTCCGACTCTATATGAGATGAATTTGCAATAGTAAAGAATGAAATACCACGAGTTACAAACATGTGCTGTGTTTTGGATATGGTTTATCCCCCGAAGGTTGACCTTCTTGTTCATGACCCAGAAGCTGAGCCCCAGTGTGATGATCACCTTGAAGAGGTGCTTGGGTCACTGGAGACACCAGCCTTGGCAGGGATAATCACCCACATGGCAGGACTGTGTTGGCTTCTGAAAGAACAAGTTGTGATGAAACAAGTTCAGTGTTCTCAGCCCATTCTTTTGCATCCTCTCTTGCTGCATGATCTCTTTTGCCTATGCCACTGGCCACTCACACATGTAATCGTCCTGTGATGCTATCTGCCATGTAGTGGTGATGCAGCCAGGGAACCAGGAGTCAAAGCCCATCTCTTTAGAACCAATATGTTCTAAGGTCTTGTGTTATTATCAGCAGAAAACAGACTACACAGTTATAGCACACTCGAGTTCAGTAGTCTCCAGTGCTGTGGGTATAATAGGTAAATTATCACGCATTCTGGTTTTAGCATCTTGCCTTCGGATTTGCACCATCAGCACACATAGCCCTTCCTCCTGAAAGACATCCTCAATGCCTTCTGGTGCATGTTAGAAATGCCTTTTGGCATTGACTTAATTAGCCTAATCAGAATTCATCTTTTCTGCCTACATATTACAATGTTTTTGTGTGTGCAGGAAATATGTTCACCTAAAATATGACATTTCTTTGCCTTTGATTTGGATATCTGTGGTAATATTACACAGATTACTCCACTGAACTTCAAGTCACTGGGTGGGATTTGTTCAAAAGACACATTAGCATGCCAGGTTTTCCTTTTATATTCCCTTTTTGTTAATATCTGAGACACAGATAGCACAGCTAAAATACCAACTATCATGTTGCAAATATATGAATAAAGAACACTCCTATTGAAAGAAGCACAAATATTATAAGGGTTATGGGTCCCTGATAATAATATTGGGGCTTCTTTACCCCACTGCTATATCACTTAGGGGTAGAATTGTTTTACGTTACAGAAAAGCAAAACATCAATAGCTTAAGATACAGTTTTACTTTTTTCAACAAATGAACCCAGAAATCTTAGTGACTTAATGCAATATAGATTGATTTCTCACACCTAGGAAGTCTAATGCTGCTTTACAGTCATTTATATTCTAATATAGTGTTTGAGAGTGTGGCCATGAAAAATACTACTACCTGCAAAGAGAAGATAGTAAAAGTGTCTGTCCTTTATTTTAGGGTTGATATTTAGGGTTGACTTCATCAAAATGTAAATGATTGAGATTCTTCATCTGGCCTATTTCGTTTTTGTAAATTTTGGGTACTTCTTTCTGGGACTTTCCCCCAACATTTCATATAAATTATTGTTATGTTTTGAATCTTAAATGGTCCTCAAGGCCGATATACTAAAGGCCTGCTAGCCAGCCTGCAGTTCAACTGAGATTAGTGGAACCCACAAGAGGCAAGACCTAATGGAAAGAAGTTAGGTCACTGGGAGCATAACTTTGAAGAGAACAGGTAATCTCTCCTTTCCTTTTTCCTTTTTTTCCCATGAATCATGAGGTGAGCCACTTCCTCTGTCATCCACTCCCTACCATGCAGCTTGGCGTCTCCACAAGCCCAAAGGCAACAGGGCCAAATGGCAGGATTGAAACCTCTGCAAGCATGAGCTGAAGTTAAATTTTCCTCTCTTAAATTGTTTTTCTCAGGTATTTTGTCACAGCTGCAGTAAAACTGAGTAACACAATTGCCAAATTTTGGTCTTGAAGCTATATATAATATTTTCAAATTTTGACCACATCTGCAATCCTGTTTCCTTTTTTTATGGTGGTTACTATGTCTTCTCTGTCTTTTTGTTGTTATTGTTGTATTATCAAATTTAATGAAGATGTTTTCTAAAGAAAGTTTGGCATTTCTTACTTTTCTGGTACAATTTAAGTTTTTAAAAGTTTCTTAATTTTGCTTTTGTTATGGTTTTAGATCTAAAATGTCCCCCAAAAGTCTCATGTTCAGAGATGGGGCCTTGGTGGAGGGGGTGAGTCACTGAGGTTGTGACCTGGAAGGGTGTATTCTTTTTTTTCTCTTAAATTCTTTTATTGGTACATTGTAGGTATACAACACAATTACATTTCTCATTGGGAATTGTACCTTTATATGATGCATCTTGGTTCTTATTTTTTCCCCATTCCTAGCCCTCCCTTCACCCCCTCCACCCTTTCCTATTTACAAAGACTTTATTTCCATTTTTTCCATTTCTCATCATTTTTCCTTTCCCTTCTTTCCTTTCCTCTGCCCCTCCCACTACCCCTATCCCTTTGGACCTTTTCTTCCTATTTTACATTATCGATTATTCATTATAATCATTGGTACATTTTAGGTATACAATATAATGACATTCATCATTGGAAATTTGCACCTTTACATAGTCTCTCTTGGTTCTTATTTTTCACCCTTGCCCAGCCCTCCCTTCAACCCCTCCATTCCTCCCTATTTACAAAGATTTTGTTCCTAGTTTTCCATTTTCTCATATTAATTCCATTCCCATGGAAGGGTGTATTCTTATCCCTGATTCTTACCCTCTCTTTCTGCTGCCTGGCTACCAGGGCACGATGCACTTCCCCTATGACAATTCTGCCTTGGATCCAGTCACCCATGAACTGAATCCACTGAAACCATTAGCCAAAATAAACCTCTCCTTCTTTATGTTGTGGGCATCAGGCATGTTGTGTCAACAATGAGAAAATGACTGACAAAGCTACTATTTTTGATATTTCTTATATTTGCATTCTTTAAGATCATTTTGCTATACTTTTCTAACTTTTTGTATATGTATTTTTTTATTACATTTTAATCTCCATTCTTTATGTCTCCATTTTATTTATTTCCAAATATAAGAAAGTTAAGATTCTTATTCCAATTATCTCCAATGAGGCTATGCATAGCAATTCGCTGTGTACAACAATCATTTCTCCTCTTCAGATTTTCTGTTTTATACAAAGGTGTGACTGACAGAAAATTGGATGACGGGTGCTTGGTTGGAAAATGTCATCTTTACAAAAATAACTTGCGGGCAGTTCCTACTTTGTCCGCAAATCAATTTACAATAATGCTTATCTTCTGTTTATATAGGAGGCACATGGAACTAAAATTTTGATGCTCAATTTGTTTAGCTATACCACAAGGTACTGTCTGAGCATAGCAAACTTGGGAGAGCTGGAATAGTAAACATTATTAATCTTTAGTAGATTCAACTATTTAGCCTTAAAGTGTCTTTTTCTCTTAACTTTCCTTAGTACTTTTCCCTCCAATTTTGCTAGACTGGGTTCCAGAAGAACTCCTCTTATGAAATTTAAGTGTGAAAACTACATTATGTTGTTGTTTACAAATTTTTGCCCATTGTATTGACTAAAGACAGTTGGATTTGCTAAATAAATGGTTCTGAAGAAAATCCTGACCCAGCTGGCAGTACTTATTCCAAGTTTTCCTGACCAAAGAAAATTATACAACAATATTTATAGGCTATCTTAAGAGGTGGCTAGCAAACTGTACATTTTTACATGTTAAATACATAGTCTAAGAGTTTATAAAATAAATTCATGCATTGTTGCCTCTAAGAATATCATGTACAAGATAAAGTTTCCTAAATTGTGAAGCATTTCCAGTGGAAGCAGCCTTATATACAAAAAAAATCTAGTTTTGCTGCTGTTAAGTATATAATTTAAAGAAATTTCAGCAATTACTGAGAAAAAATAGTAAAATCATTTGAGGCTATAAAATTTTTTGAAAGCAGTGCTTTAGTAACATTTTGCATATGGTGGCATGTTATATAACTTTTTACAATAATTCATTTCTAAATATTTTCTGCTTTATTATGGTTTTTTAAACCCATAGATTATTTAAATGTGTGGTTCTTCATTTCTAAAATAATGTTTTCCAGTGTATATTTTTGATATTGTATTTTCAATTTAATTACAAGGCAGGGTATGGGATATATGATTTCTATTCTTTGAAATTTGTTAGCTAGTTTATTGACTATTGCATAATAAATTTTTAAAAATGTTCTATGTGTGTCTGAGGAATATGTGATCTTACATGTACTGTTCCATATAATTTACTTATCTCTGTTGTATTTCTAAAAATTAACATTTATGATGTTCAAATTTTTTCAATTTTTGCCTACTGAAATTTTCTACTACTATATATTAAATTACCCAATTAAAATTGGCAATTCTATTAATTCTGCTTCTAGATCTTCATAAAGTTGCCTCAGAAGGCTTTAAAATTGTTTTATCATTTTGACAAGTGGAATTTTTTATCATAATAGAAAAATTATACTGAATATCTATCAGATTGTTTTTTACCTTAAGGTCTATTTGGTATGATACTAATATAGCTATATTAGTTCCCTTTAATTTGGCATTGTATGATGTATTTTATCTATTTGTTCCCTTTATTCATACTGTATTCTTATGTTTGGAGATTTGTCTTGAAAACAGAGGATAAATGAACTTCTCTTTCTTCAGTTTGAAATTTTTGATCTCTTCATTGAAACATATAGTCCTTGCTTATTTACAGACATTGTTGGTATCTTTAGGTCTGTATTTATCTCTTTATTTTATATTTTACTATATATATATTTTCTAGACAAATTTCTGGTCCCAAGTAAGCAACATATAAGTAAGTTTTTAAAATGTGATATCTTCTATAATGTTTTATATTTTTCTTCATCTTAAACTTTCAACTTTTTATATTAAATCAATGATTTTCTTTATACTACATGTTTAAGAAACTACTAATTTAGAAAGTCTCTAGTTTTTTTTCTATTTTTCCATGATTATTCTCAAAGAAAACTTTGGCATACTTAATGTATCATATTCTATAACTATTTTCAATTTCATTTGAATATTCTATTATCCTAAAATAAACATTTATTTATTTCATAAATTAAAAATAATTTTAAGGTTTTTAAATATGAAAAATTCAAAGAATCTTATTATTTACATAATTGTATATGCACATTTAAAATAATTAGAACATAGGAATATTTTATTAAAGCTAACCAATTTCATTGAGTATATCAAGTTTTAACTTTAAATTATCTGCCAAAAATCACTTTGAATTTCTCAAAAGAAAATGTCAATAAATTGAAACACTTTGCCTTCTTAATCAGGTCAAGATTTAGATTTTATAAACTTCTTAGCAATATTTTATAAAATTGCTGATTAATAAAAAAGGCAATCTAAGCATGAAGAGATAATGGCTTTCTAATCAACTTTACAGTTCTATTCATTCAGGGAGAATGAACTGGCTTTACAGATTAAATCCCCATGTCTCAGTAGCTCAATCATACAGGCTTTCATTTTTCACTCAGTTCAAATCCAAATGGCTGTCCTGTCCTCTGTATGACTGTTTTCTTAGAAGTGACTTAAAGATACGTTTCTCTTATTCTATGACCCTTAATGACTCATGAGCACTGCACCTAACCATAGGTGCGACAGCAAAAGGACAGGAAGCACACCCTTGCCTGGCTGCTGTGGGCCAGAAGAGGGATATGTTGTTTCCATTCACAGTCCAGGGGAAGGAAGCAATCATGTGGCTTTTTCTGGAGGCAATGTGGTGAAAGAAAAATGTCTGTGCACGTGGTCACTGGTGAGGATTTCCCAAGAACATATGAAGCATACGATTGGACACACATAGTTGTTGGAAATTTAATATTTCTTTTGCTCTGAAATCAAGTTGATAAGTGGAGATATGGAAAACACTTGTACTTTTGTATTTCACAAGACCATAATTAAGAAATGACATCAGAAAAATCAAATAGTATTTCATAATCACTGATTTTTTTAAATAAAATGTCTTATGCATTTTAAAATTAATTCTTAATCCATTTGTTTTGGAAAAAATACTTATATTTTACACTGCATTTTATTTGCTACATATATATAAACTATATTTTTACTCTAACTGAAAGTAACAACTTCTATGCCCACACAGTGATCTGAAAGATCTATGGGTCAGTAAACATGTAACCATGCAGTCAATATGCTCAAACAGTGAATTTTAACACTGGTCACATATTAAGGTCACTTGTGGAAGATTTTGAAAATGTAGATTATGGGTCTCTCCATTAGAAATTTTGCTTCAGTTGACCTGGGTATGGCTTTGGGATTATTTGTTTAATATCCAAAGAAAGTATTAATGTATAGTAGGATAGGGTGCTATTAAAATAAAAATGTTGATCCTGTAATGAAAATTCAAGTTATCACCACACTTACTATCACCACTTATAATTGAGTAGTGACTATAACACAAGGACATGAATTAAAAGTAAGACACCTGTCCTAGATTCATATTGACTTATTGTACTACAGTCTCAATACGGTCCTATTTAGAGATATTAAGAGATCCATGTAATATTGTCTAGCAGTCAGTATGCTTGGAACAGTTAAGCTTAATCTTCAATTTGATTGCCTTGAGAGCTGTTCATGGAATTAGTAAAGCACACTTGTAGGTGTATCTGTATGGGACAGAGGCAGGATCCTGGGTCTCTATCTGGTCCCTGGCCGCTTCCTTTTTAACACCATTCCCTGCTCTGCTGTGGCTGCCATGAACTGAGCAGCTTTGGTGTTCTGGGCTCTTCTGCCATGATGTGCCTGTATTGGAGCCAACTGACCATGGATTGAAACCTCTGAAATCATGAGCCAAGTGAACTTTTCCTCCTTTAAGTTGTGACTATCAGTTTTTTGGTTCTAGATATCAGAAAGCTTACTCATATAAAGCTTTATAATGATCATCTGAAATTTAAAGCATAAAGACAATGATAGAGCTAATATACATTCAAAATAGCAAAACAAATCAATTAGTTCACTCATAAGGTAAAATGATTTTGTATAAATCTATAACTTAGAATTTTAGGGACACTACACACACACACACACACACACACACATCTCTCTCATAGGAACAGAAACAAAATGTATCACAAAATCATCTCTGGTTTCCTAAATTAACTAGAAATAGAGTCAGTTTTCTCATTTATGTGTATAATAACCTCTTTCTGCCATGTTTTTATTCAAAAAGTAACGTCTTTGAGAACAAGTGGCAGGTGATACATCTCTTCCCAGGCAGTGATCCGGAAAGGGTCCCAAGAGGGTGAGAAGTCATCATCTGGGCTGCTATAAGCAGCATCCTCTCACCTGGCCCAAGGAACCTTCTCTAAGAAAACAGAGAGAGGACAGCAGAGGGAAACCATTTATAATTTGAAAATTAAAGAGTGAGGTTCCTTAATACAAGTGTCTTTATAGAATACCAATCAAATTTTTGGAATAAATCCTATGAAAGTTCTATGGAAGAGAAAAAAAAACAGTTTAAACAATAACATGATTAAGCAAAATTGTGTTTTCAATGAAGAGGTAACATAAATTTGTACCAACTCAAAACAGCTAAGAAATATTTTCAATCCAAGGCCCTGCGCACTTATCTGGCCTTCATATGTGTCCAAACCTCCTTCTGATTATGTGACTGAAAGGCTCACAAAATTATTCCAAGCCTTCATTAGACATGGATGTTTTGTGCAGATAACTGTTGCTACTTAACAGTCAAGGAAGCCTGACCACAGTTTCTCACTTATGGACATTTGCCAATTGGTGTGACTGTTACAAGGTCTCCAAATTTGCATGTGTTTTCTTGCAAATATATGCAAAATTTGAAAGTGTTAGTTCAGGATATCAAACTGACCAAATTTATTAAATTCAGGCAAACTTAGAGAATTTTTTTGAGTATTTTCTTACTCTCAGCTGCCCCAGTATATTGTATACTTATTGTTTAGAATAAATGCAACAAATTTAATGATGTTATTAATCCATTAATTATCCTTCAGACAATAATTTGTTTTGGAGGCTGGTTGCTAGTGATAGTACTAAAAATTCATAGATCTGATAGTCAGTAGGCAAGACTTCTCTGGGAGAGACCTAAAAATATTAAACAACATCAGTAACAACACCAAATGCTAGAAAGATGTGATTTTCTGCATGCTTCCTTATTATGGTTCTCATATTACCCTTAATAAATCTCAGATTTTACCCTCTTGGCCCCTCCTCCTTGGGAAAGTTATTAGAATCCAGAATGGAGGAAATCACTAATAATGGAAGCTGATTCCTAACTTGGTAGAAGTTAAAATGTTTCAACCATTTTCTCTTAATAAAATCTTCTTCACAAAACAGTTCATGTATAAAATGTAAACATATCTTGCCCTATAGATTTTTATATATTCATTTTCAAATAAGTTAGAGATCATTTTATATACACTCATATTGGGCTGCAGTTTTTTTTCTCCAGCATGCAAACATAGGCTTTTGTGTTTATCCTTTCGTTCCCCACACATGTAGACTGACTATTATCCTACTTCAGACTATTAATGGCTAAAACACATTTATATTTACACTGTAAAGCCAAAGTTTCTGCAGTTAATCTAAAAGGTCACCTCATGAAGGATTATCTAAGGCAAAGTTTAACATATAGAAGTGAAAGATCATGTGACCTCCCCGCTGGACCCTCTGTCACAGCGTGTTTACTGTCACTGTAAGGCTGTACTCCAGGAGAAAGCATTAAGAGACAGGTAGAATTGCTGGTACAGGTCAGGATCCGCCACACCAACTGTGTATTCACAATAAACCAACTGGCCTATTCAGTGCCACAATATAACTGTAAAGTTACATCATACTGTGAGTAGAGTTTGAAAGTCTCTTTGTTTTTAACTAAATACCTTTCCAATAAATATCTAAGCATGCTGCTGTATTTTACTTTGTTTATTTTTATGATATTCTTTGAAGCAGGTAAATAGTAAAGCTAACAATCCTTGCTTTATTAATGAAGTAGGTGTTAACATTGAAAGGAGTCCTATGATGCTACCAACTGCGAAACGCAAATAGAGCTCATAAAAATATTCATCCTTGATAAATACTCTTTCTTTACAGCTGTAGTTCAACTTAGAAGGATATGAAGTTCATATATACATATTAAAATCTATTTGCATCTACCCATTTTTATTTGCCTTCAGCAAAATCTATATCTACTGACAGCATTAGTGAAACTAACATTGATATTATTTTTTCCCAGGTTCAGAGGGTAAGGGGAGTGAGGAAAGGGGAAGGAGAAGTTGAAAGGTTTAGGATTCCCATGTACCAGTCCCTACAATGGATTCACTCATATTATCATAAACATGTACTAATAAAATAAATTTTAAAAATAAAAATTTAAAAAACAGTAGTTGAAGCATGGTGAGGCGGCACACACCTGTAAGTCCTGCTCTCTTCAAGGCAGAGGCAGGAGGATCACAAGTTCAAGTCTTGTTTGGGCAACTTAGTGAGACCCTATCTGAACACAAAAAATAAAAAAGGTCTGGGGATACAGATCAGTGTGAAGGACTAGGGTTTGATCCCCAGCAATGCAAGTGCACGTGTGTACACACACAGACACATACACACACAAAAGAAATAAAGAAAACAATGTTGTTGAAGGTCAGCTAGTGAAAAGATGTCCTGTCAAAAATTTTAAGAACAGTATCTATGAAATATTTATAATTTTTTATAGAGATTGGGCTAATGAAATTGTTAAATCACTTGTTATAAAATCTAAAAGCAGTAGATGTCTGAGACTTGCTTATAGTAACTCACTTAGAACAGATTGTTAACTTTTTGAAAATTTTGCAAGCTTGTTGCCAGTATGGCAGTTACTATATATACTGTACTGTAAAACCTTAGATTGCAAATAACTCATTCTTCAAGTGTCCCGGAAGATAAGCAAACATTTCTAATAAATTTTAAATTGATAAATGAGTGTACTAGGAGAAGTACATTTACACCACATGCTGCATGATCACAACTGATCCGTTGTCCCCTCTCCCCCGCCCCTCTTCTTTCCCTGGGATTGTGGGTGACCATCTCGCAACAGCAAAAGGTTATAGAAGAGATTTCCTCCGCAGAGGTGGAGAAGAAAAACATGGAGGAATGCTTCACTTCAAATGAGATTAGGGAGATGTGTAAAATGTGGGAAACAGGGCAAAACTTTGTAGAAAAGCACCACCCAAATAAAGCTGAAGAAGGAAGAATGATGAATCTGTCTAATGACAATGCAATGTCACATTTCCATGAAATCCTCAAAAGGAGGCAAAAGCAAGTGTCATTGGGTAGATTCCTTGTTAAAATTGCATGAAAGGAAAAAGACTCCACTGAGCCAGTAGACTGAAGTGATTCTGTTAGTGATGGTGAAAGTTGTCCAGCACAATGACCCTCCTCTCTTGTCTCCCTCACACCAGCCACGAAAGTTTTCAAAGGTAGTTGCAGGTTGATTTGTTTATTTCTCTTTATATTTTGTACTTTGGTTATTATATCACAGTATTGTAATCATATTATATGAATATTTTTGGTTTGTGGAATGAATCATTAGTTTCCATTATTTCTTACAGAGAAGTTCCCTTTGATATACAAGTGCTTACAAGCATGTTTCTGGAAGGAATTATGCTCACAAACCATGCAAATATATGTTCAACTAAATACATTGCATTAAAATAAAGGTAATAAGTAATTATGTCCCAATTGTGTCCTAAATATATGTTCAACTAATCACATTGCATTAAAATAAAGGTAATAAGTAACTGTGTCCTAATACATGGCTATGTTTTATTGTTCTGTAAGATCTTGAGGCTATTGACACTTAGAAACACTATGTGACATTCTGGTACAGAACATTTTTTCTTACCTCTCCTTTGAGGGAAGTCACCTTGGTAGGTCCAAAGCAGCCATGATGGGAGTGTTTACACCACTGTAATCAGCAAAGTTTACAAACTGGGACTTGATTTATTGTTCAATTCACTGTCGAGGCTGGTTTGCAGTCCAGTACTCCTGGGTCAGCTGCCAGTCCTAATAGGTTAAGGAAAGTCTCCTCACTCCAGTGACAGTTCAAGACTTACAACACAATCTCCATGACTAAAGCATAAAGCATATACAAACCGCCCCTTTAGGATGAAGTTTGTGAAACTCCAGTCTAGATTTTAGGAAGCCATGGAAAATGTTATAATGCCACCAAAATTTAAAAGTGTGTTATGTCTTTGTCCATTGAACTATGAATAGCATAAAGAAATAAAGAAACAATTCTTCTGTTACTTGAAAAACTATTCAGCAAAGAAGACCCTAAAATCATTGACAAAAGAGTATAATTCTCTTTTTGCTTCAACTTCATCTTGCTCAGCAAGGTAAACAAAAATATCCATAACCATATGCCATAATTCCATTTATTTATTATGTGTATCCGTAGTGCCTGTGGATAAAACAGTTGGTCAAAAGTGAACAGATTCCCTATTGGCGTAATCAATTAGTATATGGAAGTTAGAGTGAAGAATAATGGATATTTTATTATTTATATAGTGTTTGTTTCACAAACTTTTACCTATAAAACATAATAAATATATATGTCTATACTGTAGGGGTTTATTTTTGTGTGACCCTGTGCAATTAATCATTTCAACACACATTCTGAAGCTAAGTGGTTTACTTCCCTTAGACTACTCCAAAGATACCTAACTATATAATCATTATATAATTATGAAATAATACATACTAGAGTACATAAATACCTAGTACAATGTGGAGTTTTGTTATGTATTATATTGTCTGTTTTAGTTACCAAATAATTTATAAAACTGACTATATATAGTTGAATCTTTAATCATACCAAAGTTATTTGAATCTAAAATTGAAGTATTCACAAAATTTATGCAGAAAACAAAGCCTTGTTATTATGCTGTCATGATATTTTTATACCTATTGTAATTTTTTTAGAAAACTTGTTGCCTATTTGATATAGACTTCAGTATAATGGTCTAATTATTCAAAAAAATTAGACAATTTTAGTTATACTGTTTGGTTTGGTTTGGTTTCGTGTTCAGAATTATCCAGTATCTGTTATCCTATATATTCAATCCTTAATAGATAATATGGAAAATATAAATAAGATGCAAGTAGCTTTTCAGTGCATGTTTTATCTAAAAAAATGTACTATCTTTTACTATAGTCAAGAAGCAAGGATTTATTCTTTTCATTTTTCACAGAACAGCAAAAATCACCTCATTAATAGCTTTTCATTATAAAGACCAAATTACTTCTTCATCTGGTTAGGACTCCAGATGGAGTCAATAATTTCATATTCAGTGAAAGAAATGAAAGGAGATAGACTATAATCTCAAGCTGTATAATTCAGTATTTCAAAGAACTTTACATTCAGCATGAACCTGCAGAGCTTGCATGATGAGTATTTCAGTTGTTGAATGACTCCCTTGCAATTTGACTTTGAGTGCACTGTTCTCCAGTATATTTCAGAAATGAGGCTTTAAAACTTTAATAAAAGTAAATTTCCATACTCCCAACTGTAGCTACACAGTGTAAATGGACAAAAAACTGAAAACAATTGAAATGAAAAAGTACTCAGTAATGTATTGTTTAAATAAACTAAAAGTAAAAATTTTCCAGCTATTCAGTACAATCTGTACCTACGTAAAAAAAGGAACAGTATGCCATGAATTTCTGTTGGGGTTGATAGAGAAAACTGACAAAGAGAAGGAGATATCTGGAGAGACTGGACAATACAAAGCAATTTACCAAATTAAGAGGTAATTTTTTCTTATGAGGGAGTGAAGGCTACAGAAATGGAAGATGAAAGATTTGATTTACTGAGATCGAAGTCTTGCTGAAGACTTTTGGTACAGGAGTTTATGTGAGCTCAAGGATCTTTGGGGACCTGAGAAGACAGAAGGGTTCCCATGCTTAAATTACTGCCTCTGGTCATAAACCCATCGTAATTTGGAGCCAGCCTCTGACTCTTTTGTCCCGCTCATGTATCATAGGATCCTGCAGAGTCTGATTGGAGCACTATCTATATAGCCATATGGGAGGCAAGTGTCACAAAAAGAGGGCCCCATGTTAAGTCAAAAGAACAGAATATTTCCACCAAGATTTCAAGTGGAGATTGTGAATCGTCCATTAAAGGTATTAAAATGGATCTGTGAAGATAAGACTGAAAGCATGGGGTTACACCAAAAGGGATTGGACAGCAAGGACTGCATGCTCTTGCAGCAGGAGACTGGAACAAATGACATGTGTGTAGGCCATGAACATCAGGGGAATGCTGGAATTTGCTGGGGACTGAAGCAGGTGGTTCTTTCAGCCCATGGAATAGTCCTGGAAACTTTAAAGACTCTAAAGCTCAGGGCAGAGCCTGGAATAATCAATAGACTATCTGATTGTAGGACACAGGCATCTGTAACCTTTAAAGGTTCCTAGACCAGTCAAAGTTCAACAAGGTTGGGAAACTTGTCTTAATGGAAATTAAAGAGATTTTTCATGGATGGCACATTATAATCAGCCCTAGAAGTTTGATTATGTACCAATATTGGATTCTGGCCCAAACCAGTCTGAGAACCTCTAAGGATGCAACCATAGGATGGGAATTATTGAAAAACAGGACTTTGAAATGTGGGTAGTGTCTTCCCTTCATTTTTACACTGAAGTAGTTCTGAGAGAATAAGAATATTAATATAGTAAATTCAGCCAATACTAGTACTCTAAGAAAATAATGAGAACAATTTACTTCTTAGCATGTATCATATTTTTCTTCACATTTGAACTCTAAATTTGACTTACTAAGTTTAATTTAATCAATCTGTGTGTAAAATATATTAAATACAAATTAACATTTCATATAGAATTATCATTATGATTTTTAGGCAAAACCTCTCATTTGATGAAATTTCTAATGCTAAAAACATGCTTTTTTTTAGAGCTACCTGCTTTAAAAAATTAAAATAGAAATTTCCTAAGACCAATTCACCTAAGGATTTTATTTCTTTAGCCTTGTCTTGTACTTATTCATTGTCATGAAAGTCAGAGCATATGAGTAATACTGTACTTGAATACCCAGAAAGGAAATTGTCACATAAATAATTAATACTCTGAAAGATTAAATTTAATTTGAAAGTAGGTGATTTTCTTTCACTAGGGTTACAGATATGGAATGTGAATTGTCTAATAAACTTACTTACAGAGGGGAAAATTAATGCTAATGGACAGCTTATTTTTTTGCCTGTTTTGCAGATTCACCAAAATAATTTCTGTGTAATAATCAGCTGCGAGGAGAAAAAAGAATGCTATGAGGTTTTTAGGATGCTGAACTCATTTATTTTCATGTTTAAGTAAAATTTATTTTGACTGGCACATAAAAATAAAATAGTTCTTGTTAATAGTATATCATGTTAGGTTTTCATACCTGTGTATATGTGTAATGTTAAAAATCTCTCTAAGCATTTCTATCTTCTTAAACAATTATTATTTCTTTATGATAAAAACATTTAAGATATTTTCTTCTAGCTTTTCAAAAATACAGTCACTATTGTTAACTATACTTACCTTACTGCGCAATACCATCTTTTTGCAGTTATGTAACAGCAACCTAGAGTCAACTGACCAAGCTTTCCTTCTCTTTGCTTTCCCTCAACACTTCTGAGCCTCTGCTCTCCACTAGTCCACTCTCAACTTCAATGACATTGGTATTTAAATATTATATGTATGTCATGTGACATTTGTGTTTGTGTGATGAGCTTATTTCACCTAACAATGATCTGGTTCCATTTGTGTTGTTGCAAATAGAAGGATTTCATTCTTTGGATGGCTGAACAGTGTCCATGATTTACGTTTACCACAGTATTTGTCATCATTTGATGGGCACACAGATTGTTTTCATTTTGGACTCTTATAAACAGTTCAGTGAAGACGTGCCCAGGTACAGGTGCCTGCTGGTTTTATTGCCTTGAATACTAAGGCAGGGCACTGACAGATCATAAATGGAGGTTCTATTTTTAGTTTTTTGAGCAACCTCCCTTCTGTTTTCCATAAGTGCTGCACTAACCTACATTCCCACTCACAATGTACAGCCAGTCTCTTTCCCCACATCCTTGCCAGCACTTTTTATCATTAGTCATTTTATGAATAGCTATTCTTACAGGGGTGAAATGATATCTCATTGTGGTTTTGATTTACCATTCCCTGATGATCAGTGATTTTTGAAGATCTTTTCTTATATTCCTTGGCCATTACAGTATTTTCTTTTGAGAAATCTAATAAAATGTATTCCTTGTTTTTAAATCAGGTTATTGATTTTTTTTTCTGCTATTGAGATTTTAAGTTCCTTATAGTAGTAACTTCATGTCAGGTATACAGATTTCACATTTTTCTGCATTCTTTAAATGGCCTCTTCACTCTCATGATTTTAGTTTTTATTGTGCAAGAGGTATTTAGTTTGATGGAATCCAACTTGTACTATTATTGCTTTTGTTACTTGTTTTTTTATTTTGTTTTTTAATCCAAATAAATCTTTGTGTGTCCTAAAGTATTTATCTCATTTTTTCTTAGTAGTTTCATATTTTCAAGTCTTGTACTTAAGTCTTTATTCCATTTTGTATTGATGTTTGTAACTGGTGAGAGATAGGTGTCTGGTTTCAAACTTCTGCAGGTGGATATCCAGTTTTCCAGCACTGTTTATTGACATGACTGTCCCTTCTCAGATGTATATTCTTAATACTGGTACTGAGAATAATTTGGCTGTAGATGCATGGGTCCACTTCTAGGCTCTGTGTACTGTTTCCAATTTAATTCCATCTTTAATTTTAAATTAAAATTGAGAGACATGTAGAATCAAATTAGAATAGTGTCTTTAAGCTGACAAGTAAAAAACAAAGTAATACACTATAAAAGTGAGTGAATCCTAAAACATTTCATTGAAATCTCAGGGAAAAATACAATAATAAAAATAAATATCAGGTTTTCTTTTCTGAGATAAATGTAATTCTAGTAACAATTTTATAATTATATGTTTTAGTGGACCATCTAAGGATAAATGCTTTGTGTTGCTGAATTTCAAAAATTTGTTTGAATATATTTTGGTCCCACTTAAACTCACCTTGATTCTTGGCCCCCAGTGTAATCACACTGAAAGATTATAGGGTGTTTTACAGCATTTGGGATCATGACTAGTCTGCCTTTAATATTTAATATTTACTTGTGGGAATGAGTTAGCCATTGTGAGAGCTTGGCTTTCTTCCTTGCTCATGTGCTCACATGCTGCAGGCAACAGAAGATGGGAAAATGCCAGCCACCATCATGCTCCTGGACTCCTTGATCTGTGAATCAAAACAAGTCTCTTTCTTTATAAAATACCCAATGCCAGGTATTTTCTAATACAAGGAAAGACAAATCTCTAATTCAAAGAATTACTTGCAAGAAAAAGAATTCAAATGAATAATTAGTTCTATACTATATCAGATTAACTTATCTGATTGATTATTAACACATAACATCACAGTGCATCACAATTATTAGTGTAAAACACTTAATTCAAATATTAAAATACACTTGTTCAAACAAATGTCATAACTCTACATTCATAGCATGTTTTATCATGTTAATATGTTGAATACAAATAGTCAAAGACATTAGATTTGTTAAGTGGCTAGAACTTCATGTATGAGATGTTAATTAAAATGGAATATGATGTCATCTTTCTCAGTTAAATATGATTATTCCCTTAGCATTGGCAAACATCTCACATGTGAACAATAAGACAAGCATACAGACACATTCTCGCACACATGCAAAATCACTACTTCAGCCATATAGCTATAACTCAGTCATTCTGCAGTTATTCATATGAGGGAAATACTCCACTACTTTCTCGCCAGAGTATTTATTTTTGTTGCAAACACAAATCTATTTTCAGACACAAAAGATTAACATATATTATTTTCTTTTGGCTTTCCTGGTCACTTTAATTAAAACTAATTAGTAAACCACTAATTAGTAATTAGTAGATCACTAATGAAAGAGCTTCCTGATCTTGGAAAATGCTCGTTTCAGTTACACTTTAGGATAATGAAGTTGCACACATATACTAGAGTGTGTCAAAATAATCCCTCGCAGAGGTGAAGCTAATATTTTTTTCAGAATCTGCCTTTTATCCTTTGTTTAACAAACTATAACTCATGATGCATTTCTCACTAAACTAACACTATGAGTATTATATACTATCTGGAGTTTATATAATACCATCAATTTATGCAGGTGATTATTTACTATAATAGATCATAAATGACTTCAATATTAAGACTAATGTTTTATTTCCATTTGAATACTATGCTAAAGAAATTTCCATGTCATATTTCACTCAGACATGAATCACAGAAACACAGAAGTTTCAATAGCTTCCAATTTTTAAAGCTTCTCAAAGGTCATTTTGAAATGGATGAGTTAGTAAACACTGTGATAGATAGCCTAAAGGGACACAACCTAACTGTTTGTTTGTAACAGCTTGAGAGCTATGAAAATTGAGCAATTACCTGAGGAAATGCTTGTGAAGCCATGATCTTTGTCCCTTGTTATCTCCATGGAAACCAGCAAAAACATCATGTGTCCTAGCTAAATACATGTTGATAAATATGGACCAAAAAACAATCATGATAAAACATTTTGAAGGGTTTTTTTTTGTAATCTTCCCCTATCAAATCTTTGGTTCATAGTTATCACCTTCCACAATTAGTCCTTTAGATTTGTAAAGAAGTAAAGACAAACCATGAAAGTGTATGTATCTTGAATTTGCTGTAGTGATCTGTCCAGTGGCTGTGCTACCTTAATGGCAAAGAATGGATACATCAGTGATTATGTTGATAAAATACACTCTAGCAAAACAATTTTCACAAAATGTCTTCTTTAGCTTTCTAATCCTCTGATATACTCCCTTTTAAAAAAAAATTCACTTTTTCTCCACCTCAATAGTTAGTCCACATTGAAAAATGGAGGCCCAGTTTTAGGAGCATATAAGGGAAAGGAAGCCTGTCTATTTAAGAGAGTAGAAGGATCACCCAGGGACAGTTAATACGATAGCAGGCATTCTACCAGATCTTCTTTGTTTCTACTTCTTTTCTGACTGTTAAATGATTGGTTGCTCTCAGAAAAATACTGAGACTCTATAGAGGAAAGGGTAATAAAGGGCAGTATATTAAATTTCTTCCTAAGTCCACTATCTCATTCGCATTTGATCAAGTAACTTTCAAAAGCTAAGTGACAGATACTTACCTAGCCCTTAAAGTGTTATCACTACAAATTCTGGTAATTTAGGTAATGTACCCACTGCATGTATGTGTGTGTGTGTGTGTGTGTGTGTGTATCAAAATCAGACATTCCTATAGTTTCGTATGTTTTTCTTTTCAGATCCTCTAAAGTCAACATGATATATAGATAGATACAGATATAGCTGCAAAGTTGGAATGAGTTCGTTTTCTTTTTTAATAAAAGTAGTTATCAAAAAAGTATTACATATTCTCGAGCTTGGTGGTACACAATTGTAACCCCAGTTACTTTGGAGGCTGAGACAGGAGGATTCAATTTTTGATCCCAGGGACTTTGTAAGAACTTGTCTCAAAAGAAAAAAATATAATTGAAAAGGCTGAGGATGGAGTACAGTGGTAGAGCACCCCTGGGTTCTATCCTCTGTACCACCACACACACACACACACACCACAGAGGATTAGATGTTGACTATGGGGATGGGAAAGTAGCTCAGTGATAGAATGCTTGCTAGTCTACCATGTGCAGTCTTTGGTTTGATACATAGCACTGCACAGAAAACAAAAATTTATAAATGACGACTTTGTTTAGTATTTTTCCAGGTCACTCAGCTACTATTCCTCAACATAGACTGAGCTGAGTAAAACAATCCAACTCTCCTTTCTCCTTTTTCTAACAGGACTTCTGACTACATAAATCAAGGAAGTCACACTTGCATTGTATTGGCAGTCTGGGCATTCAAAATCCAGAGGTTCACTTTAGGTAAAATAAGTTATGAAAATATTTCATTGTAAGTATTTTTTTTAATCTTAGTAGTATAATATGACATAAAGAGTAAATTTTTGAAGTACAATTATTCTAATTTTGCTCACAAAAATACAAGTTTTGTAAATATCAAAAACTGAGTTATTAGGTCAAACTTTTTGATAGTCATAGACCTACCACCTTTTCATTAGTAGATTCTTTGCCAAATGTGTGACTCAGACAGTGGAAAAATTACTTAGAGTATTTTTTACATTGTAAACTATTTGATAAACTTTGCATTAGCACATGAAGACCTTTTAAAATGGATTCCTGGCACAGAACTCATTACAAGGAAATCATTTATCTTTAGTCATTCATTTGTGGACCAGTATCCACTGAAGAAGACCTTTGAGTGTTGGAGGCCTTAGTATATAACCAGTACAGGTATACAGGCAACAATATCCTTTTCAATATTTGTTTGAGGCTTTTGAATTAAAATTTACATCATTAAGTAAAAAATTATTACTTTTTTATGGTACCAGGGATTGAACTCAGGACCTTGCCCTTGCAAAGTAGGCGCCTGCCACTGAGCTAAATCCCTAGCCCCCCAAAATTATTACTTTCAACATTTTAAAATGTTGGTGAAATGTACTGCATATATCTGTACTGCACATATCTGTATATTATATAATATACAGATAGAGTATATTTATTTATGTCCTGTCGTGCTTCTTGTTTTCTAGCAGAGTAGTTTTAAAAGGTAGAAAATATATTATAGCTTATTTCATGTTATAATTCATAATTTATATCTATTATTGGACATCTGAAGTAGTTTCACTGTATGATAGTCCATAAAGACTTTGGTCTCAAAGAATACTTTGCAGAAATGCCTTTTATATTTTTTCTCGTAGGCAGAAGCTTCGTCACGGGAATAGATGATGTGATATTTGAGGTGTGACAGAAACATATGATGAACATTTAAATTTTTAAAAATGTATTACAGTGAAAGATATCTTGTCATTAATTACCTTCAAAATACTACTCCTCTCTTTGAACACATTTTCCCCATTTTTCTTGTCACTTTCTGAAGAAGTTTTGGAGTCCACTTTTGTAAATGTGTTTAATTGTGCTGTCCTCGCTGCTTCCATGACCTGAATCTCTTCAAAACATTTACCTTTCGTGGTCATTTTGACTGTGGGGAAGAGCCAGAAGTAGCCCATTGCAGACTGGGTGAACTAGGTGGATGAGGACACACTGCAATGTTTTCACAAGCCTCTCTCTCCACTGGATGGCACCCAGCAGCAGCAGTCACCAAATTTTTTATAATATCTCATAAAGATACTCATGAAAGAAGACTACTAGAACTGCTTCCAAAAGTCATAAGAATGATGGAATATTTGTGTCTACATGTGGGGGGTGGTATTTTGAAAGGAATTCATGCTAATGTGTTTTTTACTGTGGTATTTTTAAAATTTACGTATTCATTGTATATTTCCATCACATCTTGTAGCAAGGTCAAAAGAGAAGCAAGCCAAGAACTGTGCCACTAAATACATTATAGTTTAACAGGTTTTTTTCAAAAAGTGAAGCTAACAAGTGGTCTTGAGAATGAATGGCAAGAGGACTCAGGCAGAGCTAGAGAGAAATAAATGGGATGTCTTCAAGAAAGAAGTGATGTTCACAGCATCAACTTCTATGGAACGGCCTGATACATTAAACACTGACCGTCGGTTCAAGGACAAAGACTGGACTGTTTAATTCTGTCAGGCATTGGAGCAGTGGTGAAGCCGGGACTGCTTACTTGAAGGAAAACATAAGCAAATCAGGTATTACCCTGCATTGTGTTCCCATATGTGACATCCACTGGGGAGCAGAGCGAGATGGAGCAGTAGGCAGAAAGGGTGCTGGGCTAGGCAGTAATGGGTTTGTTTGCTTGTTTCAGGTGTGAGAACTGCAAGATGTTCTCATCAAAGAAAAGAGGAAATGGCATCAAGAGGTCAAGTGATGAGGTTATACATGAAGGAGCCAAAATACTTTTTTCTTTGAAACTGGATATGGGTGAGGATGGTACAGACATGTGGGTCGGAGGGTGTGGAAGCTGAGAGACCAGTGCCTTCCACAGGCAGTTGTCTGCTGAGCCACAGCAAGCCTCAAGGTTGAGAGAGTGTGAATGGGCTGGCAGGTGCTGTTAGAAGAGTGCTGTAGGCCCATAATATACCTATGGGGATGGGTTTAGGAGTTTTGAGACAGCCTTTCTAGGATATTGGGTCCAGAGATCTGTTGTGAGGAGTTTGCTAAAATGGAATGTATGTCAATACCATTCATGTAAAATGAGTAAAAAAATAATAGTGTGTCTTATTCAATTTGAGCTTCTATGACAAAATACCATAACTAGGTGGATTATAAATAACAAGTTATTGAATACAGTACTAGATTCTGGGATGTCCGAGATCTAGGCACTCACAGATGTGGTATCTGGCAGAGGCCTTGCCCCAGCTTCCACACAGCCTTCATGTTGTTTCCTCAGAGGAGGGAGCTTCTTGTGAGCCCTTTTATAAGGGCACTGATACCATTTACAGGGGCCAAACCCTGCTGACCCAATCACTTTGCAAAGATGCCTTATGGGAAGTAATTTCCATATATGAAGTTCTGAAGAGACATACTCAGCCCATGGGAATGAGATTAAATTTCATAAGATAGTTATTGAAGTCATGCATGTTAATAATACCTTGGATTTTATAACTTGTAGATACAGTTCCTATAAGCACTTTATATTATTTTTGTTTTGTTTTATGGTTTTATTATATAAGAAAAATATTGAAAATAATTTTAATTTCAATGAAAAAATTATTTCTTAATTTAAAAAACAATATTTTCTCATTCACATCAACCACAGTGTTTTCATTCTGGAGGCTAATATAATCTTTTAATCTTTTAATAGATACAATAGTTATATAGCAATCAATGTCATCTACTGTATTAAACACCTTACAAATTATTTTTATATAAAATGTAGAGAGAACTTCATATAAAATTTAATATGTTAATAATTAGTAGTCCCTTTGAAAACTAAAAATAATTGTAGTTTGATGAGAGTAAGACATTGCTCAGATCATGTAGCTTCTGTATGCTTTGGCCAAGACCCAAGCTCATACTGGTCACTTTCGGATGTGAACATGACAGCATTGGACATGCTGGTCAGAAGAGTTTCACTAGGATAAATGCTCAATATCCTTCACAAGTGAGAGGGTTCCATGGGAAAGCCTGTATACATTCTTTCTGAGATACACACAATATTAATTACCTTAGGAAATATTCAGGGATTTCCTAGAAAATCTGTGAGCTCTTCAATGGCATTTTATTCGAGAGTGTTTTTTTTAAAAAAGAAACTTTGAATGCATAATAAAACACGTTATCTTGTTTATATTGAAATAGTATGAAATAAAAATTATTGCAGATAGGAAAAGATGTAATAAATTGATTTGAGTCATATAATATTAAGTAAAACATAACTGGCAAACAGCCTTTTTTTTACTATGGATATCATCCCAGCTCATTGGTTCTGGAGAAACACAGAATATCTCAGAAACTGAAAGGAAGAGAGAAGAAGGGGATTATCTGAGGATGCCATGTTGACAGTAATCATTAAGTTTAAGAATATAATTTAGAGTATGCCAAAGATATGACAATGTGCACTAGTAATTTTTAAAATTAATTTTACACCTTGATGATATTTTTATTACCTTCAAGCCAGTATTATTTCATCATTCATTCTAAAATCTTATAATCTTGAAAGAACAAGCCAAATATTTGTTTTAAATTTTCTGAGATTTATGACACAACATTTATATTATATTATTCTATTAAAATAAAAATTACTCCAAACCTTGACTGAACATATTAAAATTATTTTTCTCCATTTCTGCATTTCTCCTTCCTGCAAGCCAAAATATAGAGAGTAGATCAGAGAGACCCCTATGAATACCAACTCCACCTGTTTCCACTGTTTGGGGTGAAAGTGTCTGCCATGCCCCAAACATAAACAACAGATTCCAGAAAGGCTCTCGAATGGCCTTTACAAGGATTAAAACTCCCCATTAAATGAAAGCAGATTCTCTCTGCAGCTAAGATAAGCCTTTATTTCACCTCTGAGAAATAAACTGGCTAAAGTGGGAACAGCAATGTGCAGACCTCGGTTACAGTGTCAGCCCACTGACAGACTGGATTCCCTGCAGCAAACTGGTGCCACACAGTGCTGCCCTGCTAATTAATTCCCTGGTTAGGCCACCAAGGAGCACTTAGGGAAGAGCTGGAGTAGTTTGTTCCTTTCTGCTCCAGACAAATAAATCTGTGGTCCTGCATTATTTTTAGGTCTTTTAACTTTGATTTCAGAACTAATTCCATACTGAACATTTTCTATTACAGTTCTCCACCTTAGCATAATTTTTTCACTGACAATGAGACAAAACTGAATTACATTACACCCACTCTTATAAAAACAGATAAAAACAAAAACCTGTTATACTTATGGTTTGTCTCATTCTTATCATTGGGCTAAAATGAATTCTGGGAAAACAACATTTTCTTCTTGCCTAGAGAAGAAGACAGATAGTATCGAGTACATTTAGAACACCCAGCAACAGTTTTCTATAGCATTAGCAGTAAATCTACCATTTGCAATCTATTGTCTATTTAAATCTATTTAATTTACATTTAAATCTATTTAATTTACATTTAACAAGACACCTCTTATTCTTGTGAGTTAATTAAAGAGTTAGTGACTATTAAAAGGATACTAATTGAAATGCAATAAATGAGATAACTGAGTTGGTGTGTAATTAGCCAAATTTACATAAGTAATAAACACCATATTGCAGTCTTCTTGAATACATTTGAACTAATACTGAGTCTAATCTCATACAAGAATAAGTGTTAGACATAATTAAAATAAAATAGCTCTGACAAATTAATTGTATATAATTTTTTAAAGGAACTACCAAAATAATAATGTAACCATGCTTTATGTGTTCCTTCTAACATTATGGTGATCCCTATTAAAGTTTCAGTAAATCTTGTTGGGAAGAGAAATAATTCAGAAAGGAGACAAATGATAGAGGCTTCTTTACAGCCACCACAATTAGTTACTTTTTGTGTCTTGTGTTTTTTTCACGTCTCCATTGACTTCACCTCCTATATACATGGTCGTCAATTTGAGAAAGGAGAGATTCTCCCAACTCCCTTATTCATGCAGTTTATAAATATAGATTATGATTTAGTAGAAAATATATGGTTCATTAATGAGATTCACAAAAATATTTTCTTTTTTTCAATGTGTGTGAATAAGTTTATAGAACATATTAAAATTTCATAAAACAAGATTTAAGTGTTCCATTCTGCAATTAATTTGGGAGAAGTAGCATCCTTAGTTAAAGAAAGCGGTCAGAATATTTTCTAAAATAAATACAGAATAGGGCCTGGGATATAGCTCAGTGGTGCCACACCTCTCCTCCAAGTTCAAGGTCCTGAGTTTGATCCTTGGTACCAGGAAAAAAAAATTATAAAATAAGTACGGACAGAAAAGAATTAGAGAATTAAGAGTAAAGCAAAATATTTTGGTGTTTAGCACATGGTAATCAAACATTGCTTCTATTTTGATATTTGTTACATCTGTTTGTCAAATGGTTTTTCTTCAGTATGCTAGATAAATAGAATATCACTGAAAATGTTGCATTTAGAAAGTCATTTTAATAGCATGTTCTCACCATTGAAATTCTTCATGCATACGCTCCTTTGCTTTACTTAAAAGAAAAGTAAGAAATGTTTATTCTTTGAAGAAACTTATACTTACACTAATACAAATTGATGTGGTAATTAATAGCTCACTTGAATCAAAATTCATAAAATATTTTTAAAGTTTAATTCTAAGGTTATTGCTTTTGTGGTCAGCTTATTCAGTCTATACTTTCTGAAGGTTAAGAACAAGGAAAAAAAACTTGCTTAAAGATGGACCTAGTACACACACAAAAAAATCAGATAAATAGTATATTGTCACTAAAAATATCTATTAATTACTTAACTCCAGAACACACCGATGATGTCAAGACCAAAGCATTCAAGACTTTAAATTTTTAAAAATTATAGTATTTTACAAGAAATATTTAAGAAATAATAGTATCATCTACTGCTTTTTTAAAAGACAGCATTGAACTTACAAAACTGGTACTGACATTGAAATTAGAAACTGAATTGCCACTCTGTTCATGAGACATGTAATAATATAGATCATGGGACTATTGCCTTATCCTAAATGTAATATATTTAAGTCTTCATAAACATGACATTGAAATCATGTATTAGAATTAGTGAAAATGGATTAATTTGATTATTTTTCTGAAATGTTTTCCCTTCTCTTTGGTTTCTCATCAGAATTTTCTCTGGGGATGTTTCCTGGTATGAATAATTATTTGGGAAAGAATTTGTTTACAGATCATTTACATAGGTGATTATACACTTGACCGATACAAACACATAGAAACATAAATGTCTGCAAAAATCAGTCAACTTTGTTATTTTTAACAAATCAATTAACAGATTTGAAAATACACACATATATATGACATTTACCAATAAATGGTAAATGGTCAGTGAACAGATTCCATGAAATTGAAGACTTCTCCCTTGGGGCACATAGATCATACATTCAAGCCATTCTAACAGGTCTCCTGCTTCTGCTCATTTGAAAACATACATACTAAGCTAGAGGCTTCACACTATGTTTCTGCTGCATTTATAGATGTTCTGCTATTACATTTACAAAAAAGAATGGTTTCCTCAATTCACTGAGAAGAAAATAAAATATAAAATTTCCTTAGTTGTAAGTTTTATTTTTTTTAACCCTTTGTCATCTGCCTGGCTGCTACCTTTTACCTTCCACTGAAAGCAATTCCCTGGAAGGAATTAAACTGTGAGTTGCAGCCAATAATCCTGGCAATGCAGTCAGAAGGCCTTGGTCCCAAAGGAAGCGTCTGAGAGATACAGAAAAGAAGTCAAACTTTATCGACTGGAATTAAGTCAGGAAGCTTTGCTGATCTTTCATGCAGCCAATTGTAATGACATGGGTTTCTGTGTAAAGACAGTGTTGTGTTTTTAACCATTAAAATATACAAGAATACAAAAATAAAAGAAGTTTTAAAGTGATTGGTTTAAACCCATACATACACATGCATATATATAAAATAGATGCAGATGTTGACATATTTTTATAAGATTAATAATGTGCATTTTGAAAGGAATTCCCAATTTATGGTTATGCCCAGTAATCAATTAACATTATATTAGACCATCTGTGAAATCGGTGATTTTTTTCTTACCTATAAGTATTTCTATCTTAAGATATTTCCTAGAATATATAACTATTATGTTAAAATGTACTTTTACTGATCTTCCATGATTGGGTGCATAGGAATGAAAAAATCTGGGCAATAAAATATCAGATATTCATATTTAAGTAATGTATTGAATTATAAATACATATATTTACCTGAAATCTTTGATTTACATGAAAAATATTCAAGTGAAATCAAAACTTGGAAAACCTAATTTTGTGTTATAGCAGGACTTGTCGGGAATTTTATAAAATTTACTATGCAGAGTTATAATACAATTGTATTATAATTTTAAATCTGAAATTTTGATTTCATTGCAATGTGTTTAGCTACAGTTTACCAATACACAACATTTTAAGATCTATGGTTTTAGTAAAGCAATCTTCTAATATGGCCATATAGATTTTAAGTATAGTGCTTGGGTTTATACAATATTAGTTTTCTCTTTCTGCATGTCTATAAGCAAGTAGGCAGAAATCTATCTCTAAATAAGAAAAGCCGATTTCATAATTTGTGGTAAGATAAACCTGGTATGAGGGTATGAGTTAGTGACTGAAGTAAGCATAAACTCTTAATATTGACAGTTATAAAATCTTACCTTTATTTACTCAAAATATTTATTACTCACTTATTATGCACTTAAGCATTTCACCTCAACTTGTAGGACCCTTGAGTCTGCTGAGGAGTTTTACCTCTCAGAAAAGCAACAGGAACTGATGATTAAGAGGTTCCCTGCACTGAACATATAAATTAGAGTTCTTCTTTATTACCGAGAAAATACAGGAATTTAATAAATTGAATCATATTTACAGAACTTACGTAAGTATTATTTACTATCAAGTAAGTTGTTTGTTCATTTATTGTGTCACTTATTCTGGCTAATTAAAACACTATAGCTGATCAAACAGATGAACAAAACTCTGTTTTGAATTGTGGCAAAATCTCTCTCTTATTCCTGCCCTAAACAAAAGTTACCGTCAATAAAAGTAAGCAACTCTAAACAAATGGGGATAAATTTACAGTTTAAAATTTTGCCAAAATACAAGCTATTGAAGCCTCAGACTACTCATTACCAGGGTAAGATGAAGTTGGATCTGATCTGTACTTTCCTACTTATTCTAAAGTAGTAACCTACCAGTTTACTGCTGGGATCATTGACTATCTTTCAAGAGTCCCAGTTCTACTCTTTCCCATCTTATTATGTATTACCTTTATAGTTTGTTGACACTGGCATTTGGTAGATTTAAAAAATTTATATTCTTGTACAAGAAATAGATTTATTCATCTTCTTCCACCTTTTTCTTTTTATATATAACATCAATTTAGGTGATACCTTACATTTAAGTACAGTTTTTAATTACAGGAGTCATTACCCTAGCTTTTAGGAAAGGAAAAGCAGACAATATAGTTTAAAATATCAAATCATAATAGGGAATCTTTTGCATTTTTAAAAGACATTATAAGTTTTCACTTGCCACAAATGTTATCTACAAGTGTTCTATTTAACATAAGGATCTGTCTGCAGTGGGAAAATCTGCACATTCATGAGTTATGTACAGATATCCTATGAATGTGCCACTGCCTGTCTCATCTTCCAGAAAAACCTGCAACCTATTTGCTCTACTTGTGACTATCAAGCCTGGAATAGCAAATAGGAATTAACTCTTTTTAAGTGATGATTACCACAGAACAATTCTTAGAAAGGTTAACAAATAGAAAGGATCACTAAGAAAATATGCTCTGTAAGAAAATATCAGCTATGTAATTTTTCTTAATATTATGGTTCATGAAAAATGTATACATAAGCAATAAAATTAAAAGCTATTAGTACAAGTTTACATGAACGTATTTTTGTGCACTTAACCTGAACAAAATTGTCATATCTGAGGTATCATCATGTAATACAGAATGCCAAATTTACCCTACAGTTTTATTATGAACAACTCCCCCCAAAACAGGATTTATTATGACTGGTAATTAAAAATGCACATGTAAAACTGGAATAAAGATTCTAGTAAAATTGCATAAGAACAGTATGCTGTGTCTTCACACTGAACACGCATTTTGGATTTTAGTGCTGGCTATTTTAGACAATATGTTAACCAAAGTTCTCAAAATCTCTTCTAAATTTTGGGACCAACTAACAGTATAATTACAAATACAACGCACAGTTTAACTAGAATGATGTCCTTCTGAGCTTTGCTTTGCTAATCTATTTAAAATAATTATAAATTGGAGAGGAGAAGACTTCAATTACAAGGAAGATAAAACACCCTCACAAATTGAAAAAGAAATCACTGTAATATATAAAAATTATATGGTGCCTATATTTGACTGAATTTAAATTAATCGTATTTTTCACACATTGAACTTGTACAAGAGTTAGATGCTTCACAGTGACATAATAAAAGATGACAAGTTAATTAAATATTGGAGATGTGCCACACACAGATACCTCCTCATCACGGAGTTCAGCAGGTGCTTTCCTCCCAAGTGCTCCATCTCAGCTGTAGGTTAGTTCACAGACTAATTAGGATCGTACGGAATGACTAGTTTATTAACTTACTCGAATAATGTGCTATTCGGTTTTTAGGGAAATTAACACACCAATAGAATACAATGCAAATATTTATTAATGAAGCGAGTATTAGAATCCATAGCCAATGTGTTTCTTTTAAAATTTTACTTGAAGTGAGCAGAAGTGGCAAAAAGGAGAAGGAAAGATACTAAAATTTATCTCACAGAAATGCAACCCAAGGGAAACCTGAGCCATGATTTTCTATATTTCTAATAACATAATGAAAAATTGACCTCACCCTTAGCTTGGTTAAAGCATCATTAGTTTACTAGTGATTCTCTCTCTCTCTCTCTCTCTCTCTCTCTCTCTCTCTCTCTCTCTCTCTCATTCTGGACATTGAACCTAGACCTTAATTAGCACATGGTAAGTAGGTACTCTACCAATGGGATTCACCACCAGCTTCCACTGGTAATTTTCTTGATGGGTTGAATAATCTGAATTATAATCATGCCTATACTAGAGTCTCAAGATTCTAGGAATCTCATACGAATTCCCCACTAAGATATTACTGCTTTAGCTGGGTTGAATAACTTATTATTATTATTATTTTACAGTAGATCCTCTGTAACTTTCAGTCCAGCCTTTGCAGATTTAACCAACAATGTATTAAAATATTTGAAAAAAATTGCATGTGTGTTAAATATGTACAGATGGTTTCCTTGTTGTCATTCTCTAAATAATGCAATATAACAACTATTTACATAGCGTTTATATGTTAGGTATCAAAAGTAATCTAGAAATGATTTACAAGTTCACTGAAGGATCTACATAAGTAATATGTCAGTACCATGCCAGTAAAACAGATTTGACTAGAGATTTTGATATCCACAGGGAATTCATTTTAGGAATTGCTTGTGTATCAAGAGATTTTAGTATTTTCCTTTTTATTTTCTTCTACTCTCTCATTTTTGTATTGACTTAGATATCTTTGAGGATTGTTACCATTTATGTTGTACCTATCACTAGCTTATAAAAGAATAAAAATTAGAGAACTCTCATTCAGAAGTTAAGGAAAGATTAGTAACAAGTTATACAAAATTTTTGCCAATTACATAAACTAATATATAAATTTATGTATAATTTGTAAATTAAAATAGTCTTTTAAATCAAATTTTAATTCTTGGCCTAACTCGATCACCTGAAGGACTTCCAAATACATCCTTACCCTTAAAAAGGATCTCTTCCATACAAAAACATTTGAAATAACCATTCCCACAACAATTTTCTCTTTATTTTGAAGTACAGTCAAGTATCATCCTGTGAATCTGTGAGTCCATACTATATTAATGAGTCAGTATTAACAGATCACTTCAAAGTAATCATAAAAATAGTAAATCACACACAAAGTAATTTGTATTTGCTGTTTAGAATCTCTCTGCTCTAAAGCTTGCATATTTTGTAAGTGTAACACACAAAGTAATTTGTATTTGCTGTTTAGAATCTCTCTGCTCTAAAGCTTGCATATTTTGTAAGTGTAACCACTAGGTATGGAGAAAATATGATGACTCTGCTAGACATGTGTTACTAAACAAATGTACCAAAATGATGAAATGCCTTCAAACTAATCTGCAAGAAACAGTAATTTGCAAAACAGTGTGCTTCATTTCTATTTGTCTGTCTCTTAGCATAGTATTAATTCAGTGGTTCAAAAGCAATACAGGAAAGAACAAAGTAAAGTAATATTCAGCAGATGTTAGGCAATATGTGCACGTAATAAATGTGAGAGAACTACTTGGTGTATTTAACTCCAGCCAGATCAATCTCTGTCCAACAAGGCAAGATGGTTCAGATATATAGAGAGAACAGTGTTATTAGTGAATCCTAAGGCAGAGATATAGATCAGCTAACTGGAATATCTACATCTATACAGATAGTTCTCTACTCATAATGGGGTTCCATCCCTACAATATGTCACAATTCAAAAATACATTGCTATGGTATCTTTCTAAAATGTCCTCCAAAAGTCACACATGTTCAAAGGCAGGGCTTTTGGAAAGTGTTTGGATCATGAAGGGCACTGTACTCATCAGTGAACTAACACATGAATGGCCTTATAGCTGAACACACTCTTAGAAGGTTGGATCCTGGCAGAGGAGGTACACTACTGAACACTTGCCTTTGGAAGGTATATCACTTTCTAGATCTTTCTCTTCCTCTCCTTCCTGGTTGTCCTGCATGTTACCTCCATCAGTTCTTCTCAATCATGCCATTTCTGACTTGGAGCCAGCTGATCATAGACTGAACCCTCGAAAACCATGAGCAAAAATAGATCTCTCCTTCCTTAAGTTGGGACTGTTGGGTATTTGTTCCAACAAAAGGAAAGTGGCATATACATTTACACACACACACACACACACACACACACGTAGAAAATACATTTGTTACACCTGACTCAAGAACATCATATTGTATAAACACAGTACACTGCAGAGTATTGGCTGTTTAGTGTTGTGATTGCATGGCTCACAGGGAGCTGTGACTCTCTGCTGCTGCCCAGCATCACAATAGAGTATTGTACCACTTCTCTAAAGTTTTTCATGAAGAAGGATGCATTATTCTCCCAAGCAACAGCAATTAGTAAGCATTTATATCATATTTTAGTACTTATGAACATTAAAAATTGTGACTAGATTTGTGTAATGTAGTGTTGGTTTATATTTCTAATCTATTTGTTCAACAAATATACAGAGTGTAAGCTGTGTTCAAAATACTTGCTTTTGTGCAGGAAATGAACTTTAGTTACTTGCATCCCAGTTTCCTCTTCTTTGTAAAACAGAAACAATAATAGTCATATCTAACATGGTCATTAGGAAGATGAAATAAATTATTTCAAGGGATGCTCTTAGAAAATTGTCTACTACTTACTAACTACAATGTGTTAAATTATAGATACCCTAATAAAATATTTTTGAGGTTGAAAAGATCAAGATTGGTTACATTTTACTGCACAAAAGTCTGAGGTCCTATTCAAACTATCTTAATTTATTAGATATCATAGAGGAGTGGGAAGGGAGTAGGCAGGCATATCAGTTGAATAGACACTCCTTTATCTTTGTTCTGACATTCTTTACAGTGAGAAACATTGGTGTGAGAAAATTTGAGGATTATGGCTTTGGAATTTATACATTTTATGGTCTCTTCTGTCATCAGTTAGCATTTTATTCCTTAGATCTTAGAGAGGTGTTATACACCTTTGTGGTCACTTGACTACTGCCTATGCTATATATCCATTAGAGGATTCATGAGAAATATTTGACTTACTGATAGAAGGCTTGGACAGGAAAATAGAAGACAAAGGACTTGGGTGTTTTTTGTTTCCAAATAAGTATTACAGTTAATCTGTTAAACATTTTCATCTTTGCTAAGAGGTAAGAGACTTGAGACATAATAAAATTTATGATTTTGATAAAATAAACAATTCTCTGGGCCATTGTGTTGCTCCATTAAGAAAGAAGATGCTAGTTTAGTAGTGTACTGTTTAGCTCTAAAATGTTAAGGTCTGAATTGTTATATTTGCCTTAAATTAAAATTTGTCTAATTTTTAAATTTACTCCATTAAGCGGGTTGACATTCATTTCTATTATGTGTCAACATTTGTACAAACAATCCTTATAGAAAATTAAAAATAAAAAAGGAGCATGAACTACATCAGATATTTTATAGTTATTTTAATATCACACATCAATTAATAGAAATTGCAAATATGGAAAATTCCCTTACTTTTTGACTCTATACAGAAAAGAAAATGTTTCATTATTTGGATTTCAATTATAAGTTTTCTGGGTTCATTATAAACAAATGGTTTCTTTTTGAGCCAGTACACTTGGGTCAATAAAAATTCCAAGTGTAAAAAATGGTTTTGTTTTTAAAGAGTGAAGATCATACAATAAATCAGTATTTTTCCTTGTTCATCAATAGAGCTATGTTTTTAAAGGAAATTAGTAAATTGCTAATCATATTTTCTGAGCATGTGCAGCTCCATTCCTCTCTGTAAATACTAAATTGAAGAAAAAATTTGTTGAAACATTAAAAAAATTTTTATTAGGAAATGAAGGTAACATGTTTCTCAGTCTAAAAAGTTGGTTTAGAGAACAGCTTAGTGTTTAAACCAACGTTATCAAAGGAAATGCCAAAGCAGTGATCATGTTTTAAGCCATGCTAGTCTTTCTTTAGGAGGAGAATTTTTAAAGTTCCATTTACAGTTTAATTTTAATCTATTTAATTTGACAGGGTAACTGCAAGAGTGTAAATAGAAAACTTACAGGAAAAAGGAAAAGTCACTTAGGATGCAGGCTGTTTATCCTGCCACTCTGTTAACATGTCACAAAAAAGAGTTGAGGCAATGTCAATGTTGGAATGACTTATGACGACTCATTCATTTTAATTACACTTCTGAAGTTCTGAATAAACACTAGTTAAACTCCTTTTCCTCTTTTGGTTAACGTACCTGTTATAAGACATATCAAAGTAACTAAGTGGCCAAATTCAGGATGCTTCAATAAATAAAGTTACAATCTACTTTTTGATTTCAGGAAATAAAAATCCAGACTATTTCTTCTGAAAGTGTAGCTTTTATAATTTAATTCATAGTTTTTCTGTGTTCCTATGTAGTTTCTAAACAGATCTTATCTATTGCTAAAGAAAATGTGTGGAAAGTTTATGATACTAGAGCCAAAATAAGATTGTTCCTATTTGGTGATAAAAAAAAAACCAAACAACTGAGATTCCAGAAAGATACCTGGCAACTGGGAAAAGAACAATAAAGGAGAAAAAAAATCTCATTAATGCCAGCAAAACAGAATTTTTCAAATCTAATTTAATTGCTTAGTATAAACATGTAAACCACAACAATGACCATTTATTTTTAGAAGTTATTCAAGACTCCATGTAATGATGTCTTTATGTGGTTCAAAATAGTTATTCCCACAAGTAATCATGCTGAATTCAGAATCATGTCATAAGAAACATTCACTTCTCTGAACCTCCCTAGTGTGTATGCCTATACCCCAAAGTAAGATTTAAAACAATTTTATAAAAACGTTTCTGTGTCCTACACTACTCTATTTTCTCTTAGCTATAAGGGTTAAATTTCTCCAGTGCCTCTCACATTTCCAAATCATATTCAAAGGATTACACAAACTAATTTAAAAATGCATTTATTAAAAAGAGTATTTTTATTGCCTCATATAGCACAATACTTTGCCCAAATTAGAAGCCGCCTATCCCTGTATTAAAAGTTCTGGTGATAGCAGCACCCTGTTGGTATCAACTGCTTAACTGGAAACCAGTACCTAACCAGGAGTTCAAGAGCCCAGAGGAGGAAGTAGCTCCTCATAACACTGGAAAAGTCTATTTCTTTGAGTATAAGGGCTGAATGACAGACACTTAACAACAAGGGGCTAAGGGTCCAAGTAAGTAACATTAAAGTAACTACTACTAATCCAAAAAAAGAAAGATTATAGGAAAACTTCAAAGACATAAATGAAAACTCACAAAGGAAAAAGTGGACATTTCAACATTAAGAAAGTTTTCATAGCATGAAAATGGAAAAAACATGCTAATATCTTGTGGTTACTCTGAAATAGAACTCATTTCCTTTCTTAACTAGAAATTAATAATACAACAAAATTAGAAATTAGTGTTACAACAATCAAGCAGTAGCCTAACGGAAAGATGAATGACTAAGTTACTTGCCTGTTCTTACTCTCTACGTGTGATTTAATGAAATCATAAGATTAAAAATTAAAATGGCATCTTAATCATCAATTTTATTTTTACATTGTACATTGAAATGTACCGCTGAAACTTTAAGGGATATTCATATGGGTAATACTATGGCAAAAAAGTCTTAAACTTTCCAGAATGATGAACAAAAGAGCAAATGATTAAAAAGACAGGAGAATAAAAATGAACATCATAAGCAAGATTAAAATAAACTTGAATGTGGTTAAATTACTCATCTTCCTTTACATGTGTCTCCTTGTTCACATGGGCTAAAGATGCTGTGCAAACTCCAAGACTTCCCTTTGAAAGCAGACCTGATTCCCAAGATGCTCACACTTGATATTCATCTGAACCGATTTAAGAGGAACTTTCACCATAAGTTTTGACAAAGAGTGCCACCAGGTCTTTACCCTTAGCTTCTACCTGACTTCCCTTTTTAACTCTCTTATTGTCTGATTTAATTTTCTCTTGTCCCTTAAGAGCTATATATATTATTTGATTTTTGTAGGAAAAAAAGCTTTATTATAGAAATCAGCATACTATTTTTTTAAATCTAGAGAGAAGATATTATGGTGACTGAAAATATGGTCAGGTGTCAAATATAAATGTATAAATGCCTTGCTGTCCTGTCAGACATATTTTATTCATTTTATATTCATTGGCAGTATTGAAGGTTTCTTTTTTGTTTGTGTAAACTCTAATTTCTATCAAGGTATCATGAGTTTTTTAAATTAGTATTTCATTACAAATGTCAGATTGGTTAATTTTTTGCCAGGACCATTATTGATCAAGCAAATAAATTCAGCAGCCATTTGGGAAAAAAAAAGAGCTATATAACCATAGCCCTGATATCATTCTCTCATTGAGGCCAAAGATAGAGCACAATCTTTATTTATATCTAGTATTTAATGCTAATCAGATTGCTGGAACCAGAAGCAGAAGCCAAGTAACTATCTGCAGAACAAATGTTGTTGGGATGATTCCTTAAAAATCTTTGATCCAAAATGAGATAGCCTATCTCAAATTGGCCTTTAGCATTAACGCTTTGTGACTTTTTAAGTTGTTGCAGTGAAACAAAGACATTCATTGCTACTTTGTTCTAAATATGAAATAATTACATTTCTATATTTAAGGAAAAAAACCCAATTTTTAAAAGTTGGATTGAATTGTCTCTTGATATACATTTGGAATCTGAAGAAACATGAAAGCACATTTAGTGTTCCACCCAGTTTTTCAGGTGAGTGAATATTTCAAAAGAATGAGTCTTCCAACAGAGACTCAGAAACAATTTGTCATCTACAATGCACAGTGAAAGCGCTCAAGTAGAACTTAGGTTTCTAATTCCTGATATACATTTCCCAGTGACCTATTTGTCCTTCTTCATAATTTTTATTGAATAATGAGTTGGAGTTTAAGAGCTAAATGCACAGAAAGCACAAGTGCTCTGCAGTATTCGGAGACAGTCTTCCTTCAACAATAGCTTTCAATATGCATCTCACAGTTAAGATCTTTCTCAAATGTTTCTCTTACAAATTATGTATGTTAGAACAAGGGCATAAGAGTAGCCAGAATTTAAAAGGCTGTGTGGCAGGAGCTTCTATTAAATGCAGTCAATTAAATGCAGATATTTTGTATTTCCTGTTTCCATTTGCTTTTCTCATACATATGTTTTCTGACTGAATAATCTAATAAACACGTCAACAGCAAAGGCTAATTTCTCAAGCAGTTTAAACGTTCTTCACAAGATGTCTTTCACTGATTTATGCCTGTTTTATCCAGAATTCAAGCTCAAGTATTAGTCCTAATTTAGGCTATGTTATACTACAGTCATGGTAGTTGGGATGTCTCTTAACAGTTATGCTCAGAAAAGTGGTAAGATTCTTCTAGTCCATTGCATTGGCAATTCATATGACCGAATAATGTTAATGAGATTTTGAAATATAATTCTCTAGAGGCAGGGGCAGAAAACAACTAGATATATTGATATAACTTTCCATAGCAACTAAAGGAATTTATGTTAGTTTTTGGCTTTTTATATAAAGGCAAACTCAAAGGTGCAAGAAATCAAACAAAACTGTTTCTATAAGCTCTTAGGAATATTGTAATATTCAATTTTTCCCATGACTGGGACAAAATACCTGATACCTACAGCATTAAAGAAAGGAGCTGTTTATTTGGCTCATAGTTTCAGAGCATTCAGTGCATGGTTGGCAGAAATAGCATGGTAGAAGGGCATGCTGAAGGAAAGTTGCTCAATCCATGGCAGCCAGAGAGCAGAGAGAGTGGGAAGAGATGAGCGAGAAAGAGATGGGGAGGGGGGAGCCAGGGAGAGAGAGAGAGAGACATATCTCAAAAGACACACCTTCAGTGACTCAACTCCTCCACCTGTGCCCACCTCCTAACAGCACATTCATCTATTAACCCATCATTGGACTTATCCACTGATGAGTATATCTCCCCTATGATCAAATCACCTTCCTAAAGCCCCACATTTAAACACATAAGACTTTTGGGGGATGTTTTAGGTCTAAACTGTAACATGTATAAAGTCCAAATACCATGAACTTAATCAAAAAAGACACTATGAAATGGAGACTCCTGTCTTAGAATTGAAACAAACACCAAATCTATTTAAGCATAAAACCAAAACTAGATGTAGACAATGGGTGTATGATCCATAAAAGGTATACTGCAATGAAATAAATTAATAATATCAGCAAAAATCAGGAAGGTGGACAAAAGGGAAGTAGAAAGAAATGTAAATATACTAATATTACTTTATGTAGATGACTTAATCAATATGGTTTTAAATTAAAACAATGTCCAAAATGACCCCAAACTCTTAAGATTTTCTATAGTTTTTAAGCCTAACTTTAGAGAATTGTTTTTCAATATGGTATTTTTTGCAGGCAATACAGTATTTATTTTGCATTCAGCATATGCTTTAGCTTTGCTTTAGTTTTGTTTCTTTTAAGTCCAAGCAAATTAATATATTTTGATAAAGCATCATATATAATAAGCTTTAAAATCTTTATAATTATTTCTGCTTTCCTATTTATTTACTTATCTGTTTAGCCAAGAGAGCTTTTTCACTATCAAAATGTGTGTTCCCTTTTGCAAGGCACAGCATTAGAAATGGAAGCGTCTCCCCCACAAGGATACCATGGTTTCTCCCTTCTTCACATTTAGATGTGACCACATGACTATTTTCTTCAATGAAACATGAACTGAAGTGAGGTGTCACAGTTTGGGGCCAATGCTTTTAATGATCTTAAAGCATTTTTTTAGCTCACCTATATTAGTATTGGGAATCTCAACTAGGAATCTTACTAGGAGAGGATTCTTATGCAGTCCTCAAGCATCATGTGATTGGGAAAATATTGCTTAAATTATTTCAGTAAGTGGCTGTTGACTACTAATGTGTAGCATAACTACTGTACTAAATATCTGTTGCTGTTCTCACATAACGTTCTGAATTTCGGGTCTTATGACAACTTTATTCACACTTTAGTTAATGAAATTGCAATCTGAGTTTTTCTCTCACTCCTCACTGTTTAGTTAGCATAAGACCATCCCTTAGGGACTGATTATCCCTGAAAATGGAAAGAAGGGCATCCCTGAGCTTCCAAAGCAGAAAGCAGATGCAGCCAGTCTTCCCTTTGATCATGTTATTGCAATTTACTTCTTCATTCATTCTGAGTTCTAAAATGAGGACATAAATGAATTGTTTCCAAAGAATCATATTTATAACACCAGTTGACCAGCCTTTCTTATAAACTATCAACATTTTATTGTTACATCAAGTTAATATCAATAAAAATTGTCATACTAGAATATAGAATTTATGATATATAAATAATTCTACAAATTGAATTTGACAAAGTATTTCCCATTTATGTGGAATTTCACAGCTTTATTTGAGATCTCATGTAATAAATTTCTATATTTGGAAAATGTCATGGTCAATGCAGTTATCAGAATAATAAGCACCTGAAGATGTCCAAGCACAAATCTCTGGAACCTGTGAACTTCTTACTTCACATAACAGAAAGTTGAAAAGGTTCTTTGTGAATGTGACTAGACATTTGATTGTGAGATGGTGAAACTATCCTGTACTGTCCACTTGGACTAATCTAATCACGGGAGTCCTTAAAAGCAAGAACATTTTCTGGCAAAGAATAGAGACTGGGGTAATGACAGAAGGATGGAGGATGGTCCTAAAACAAAAAGTGGATTATGAGAGAGAGAGAGAGAGAGAGAGAGAGAGAGAGAGAGAGAGAGAGACATTAGGTAAGGAATGCGGATGGCCTCTAGTAAATGGGAAAAGTCAAAAGCCAGGTTCTCCACTGGATCAATCACCAAATATAGCCCTGAAGAGACCTCAAAATCTGTACGTGCATTACCTGTAAGATGATAAATCTGTGCTGTTCAATCGTGAGATGTGTATAATTTGTTATGATAGCAATAAAAATCTAGTGTGGTGAAAAATTTTACACTAGTCACAAGGAGATACCTACAAAAGGATCTTGTGATCATGAAGTCAAAGGACAAGGATGAACTCAAGAAAGCTCAGAGAAGAAACACAAACAGATTGGGTCATATTCTTTCACTGCTTGACACTGACTTTTACGTACTTATGTATTTATTCTTCATTTTGAGGGAGTGCTGAGGACCAAACCCCAACCCTCAAATGCTAGACAAGCGCTCTCCCAACTGTGCTCATTCCAGCTCTGATATTGGCCTTCAAATGAACAATTGTACATATACACTTCACAAAACTCATGATTTTATTATATCAGGTTTTGGAGAAAGGATTAATGCAGAAAGTCATTAGCGGTAAACAAAATAAAGATGAATAGAACTTGAAAAATTTAAAATAAGGTGCTGTCCTGTTGTTCTCTGTAATATTGTTACAAATAGTGACAATGAACTAATTGTTCATAAATCAAATTAAAGGGAACCTGAGCAAGGAGGAATTGGACCTCATTCTAACTTGATTATTTCAGGTTGGGTTGGGTTTTCAGCACCTGTAAAGAATTTTATCTCATTTTTTTGTATTCTCCCTGCTTCTAATAAGTACAAAGCACAATCAAAGGGACTGGTGGTATATTTTTATGGAGTTTTTACCTACTCATATGCCAGTGTTAGGGTTTCAAATGTGATAGTATCTTCATAATGAGATATAATATTTAGTAAAATAAGTGGTTCTGGTCATTATTCAACTGTTTCAGATTTTCTAATTATGCTTTTGTGTTAGTTTTCCACATGCATTTTAGAATATTTTTTTTAATCTTCAGAAAATAGTAAATGATACTTATAAGCATTACTGGGATTTCAGAATCTCTTCAAAATACAAATATGCATGCTGAGAACCTCAATGGCAAACTAAACCTCTTGGCTTGTTTAAAGCCCTTAATTGAATCCATTTACTTCCATTGGCTAAATTAAGTGATATGGTCAGGACAATATACACCATCTTAAAGTGAAGAGGGGTAAATCCTTCTTTGGTAAGAATGTTACCACTAAAATATAATAGAAAGTGATAAATGTCAGAGAAAAAGTGTAGAATCTAAGAGCATTTAGGGAGTTAAGTTGCAGTCTAATTGCTTGCTCTAAGGAATACTTCCTAAGCTGACATTTCAGCACAGGCCTGAAGGAGCTGAGGGAGCACTCCATGTAGATGTAAAAAAGAGTTTCAATCCAGAAAGCAGTGAGAACCCATGCAATGGTCCTAAAGTGTAAGCATACATGTTATATCAAGGAACTAATAGAAAGTGGTTGGAGAGAAAGAAGTTAGAGTGAAATAGAATATTGGTGGACAAGTAATTGGGGCCATTGTAAGGGTTTCAGCTTCTACTGAGGAAGATGAGGACCACACAATCTGCCTCACTCTTCCTTCAGCTCTGAGATATGAGTGCAGAGAAGGAAGACAGAAGTAAGAAGATCAACGAGAAGATGCTTGCAGGAGTCTAAATGAGATATGATAGGAGCTTGGACCAGGGTGGTACCAGTGCAGATGAAATGGCATTTTAAATAAATGACTATTTTAGTTGGAAATGCACACTCAAAAAATTTATCAAGATGTGTAAGAAAAATGGGTTAAAAAGCACTGAAGAACACCGATACATTTTATATAGCATAAAATACTCGGTGGATTACATTTTAGATTTTCCTCCAATTCATCTCTTCTTAGTTGCTCACCCATGATAATCAGTCCTCTACTAACACCACCACCTACTACCAACCTTCTATATTGATTTAGTACCAAACTAATCACAGTTCATTAAAAATTTTTTATATCTTGCATTTCTTTGGGTTAGTACCTGTGAAAACTGTTGGATATCCTCAGTGAATCCAATACATGTGACTTTCAGCTTTTGGAAGTTTATTTTCTAATTTGAGAAGGATAGTAGGCACTTAAGAAACTATAACCAAGAATGACATTTAAATAAATCTTCTAGAAACTTACTGAAATGGTGTGCACAGATTAATAAGGGAAAGCACATGAATAGAGGTTATGTTGACAATGACACCCAAAGAATGAATTTAAGGGGGAGGTACTGCAAAGGACTTAAGGAAGGGACCATTATGGAACACCAACATGCATAATGACTCTTATAAGGTAGGCCTGGTTTTCAGAAACAACTATGAATACATATTATTGTTGCTGGTTTAAATTTGTAATTAAAATTTGTAATTAAAATACTATGTAGTCTGGTACATATTGAGAGAAGGTGAAGCTCTTTTTTTATACATTGAAAATAATTTTTATGATCCCATTTGTCTTGAAAATAAAATGACAAAATAGGTATGTTTTCATCATGAAATATTATATCTAAGAAGTATCTTGAAAATCATGCAAAATTTACTATGAAAACTTGTAATTACTTCACACATTTCTCTTAAAGAGAAGGTATCCCGTAAAGGTTGCTCAGGAATAAAGCCTAGTGGCCTACCAACCTGGACAAAGACTAGAAGGGTTATCTGATTTTTTTTTAGGTTTTGTAGGTCTATCTTGAACAAGTTACTTAATTTCCAAGTTCTTCAATATACTCATCAGTGCAACGGGGGTTGTGGTGAACACTAGATTTGTATGTGTAAATTCTCATTTGAGAACCCAACATTATCAAAATGACTTCATGAATGAATTTTACCTCTTAGAATATTATTATATAGTTGTGGTATAATTAAGCTTTTTTCTGCAAACTAAACTGCAACTTTATGCAGGAGGAGCCAAGAAAGACCCCTCAGGACATTGATATATTACATATGATAGCAAAAATGTGTTTCTTTGGGAGCTTTCTAAACTTGGCTATGGTGACAGCCATGGTTTTCTTTATGAACATTTGTCTTTGAATTTTGGGAAATTCTAGCTATTAAAGTACTAATTAATAACGTTCATTACTAGAACACCATTCTTGCATATAAAACATTAATTATAAATGAATATTAAGTTTCTTTTGGAGAAATAAAAATTGAACTTTATTTAAATACAGTTTGAGGTGAAGTTACTTATAAAAATGAAATGCAATAATCAGAGATGTTTGTCTTCCACAGGATGGAAAGAGCATGGAAAATGCCATTCTATATCTGCTTCCACTTGCAGGTAATGGCCTATATTTGGCACATGAAAAGGTCTTCATCAAAAGGCATCATAGGTAAAACTACAGCAAAAGAGACATATATCTAACAGTTTTATTTATTGTAAAGAAAGAAAAGATGTATTCTTAAATCCAAGAATAGGCAAAGTAGTTTATTCCACATTTAGAATTTTTGGGGTAGTAATCCCTTAATGTATCTTTCCATTTAAGTTAAATGCTTGTTACCTGGTTTTGTTACGTAGTTTTGTTTTTATATGTTCTTTAATTCTGAAAGATTTGTTGAAAGTTGTGTAATGGCAGTATGGCAGTGTTTAGGGGACTACAAAACTAGAATGTATGTGACTTTTCCTCAAAGATCCCATATCTGTTAAGAGGAAAGAGGCACACATATTGTCATTTGCAAAGCAGGCAGAATTGAGTTTCAGGAAAAGTGCTTTAAAAGTTCACAGGAGCTGAGTTCTCACCTTCTGACAAGGAACAGGCACAGGGGTTTGAAGTAAATGCCCATGGGAACAGGTAAGTAGGGCAAATGGGCAAAGCAGGCAGGATGGAACTTAAAAGCACACCTTGCATATTATACAAGCAACTCTTCATTATCACAGGGAAATATCTTGTTCTGTTGTCTTGAATTATAAGTCTTTCTTATTTTGTACATATTTTCCCAATTTTCTGATATAGACAAAGGTACAGAAATATAATTTTAAAAAATTAAAAGCATAGCTTGTGGGATAGGAAATGGCAAAAAGATGTCTCTGTGCCTGTGACCCATAAGGAGGATGGAGATGAAGGGGCTGCAGCATGCTGGCCACACCAACATGCCTGGGCAAAGTTCCTGCTGATCTGTGCTGGGCACTGTGGGCTGAGTATTGCTTGACATTCTTACTTTAAGAGAAACTGAATTGCAGGCCTTGAAGGTAACTTGAGTTTTAAAAGGTAAATCAACATATTACAATTGTAAAAGAAAGATGTATGAGCCATGAGAAATTCATGTGCTGGCTGGATTTAGCCAGAGGAGGAAACATTTGCAATTGCTCCCTGAAATTATGTTTTGTTTGACTATGAAAGAGTAGAAGAAATTTTAACCTCAATGATACTCACTTCTACAAATTCATTTCAGGCATAGGTTCACAGTGAATACACTATAAAACAAGTGTTGACAGGGCAACACATTTTTACTTAATCCATTTTATTCCTTCCTTGGAAACCTTTCTTGATATAAGAGGAAGAAGAGAATGACATCTTTGATCTTATAAATATGAGAATATATGGTTCTAAATTTGTACTCTAACACCTTCACCAAAAACATCACTATTTATGTAACAAATTTATGAATCAGTTTGTTGGTGCTATGACTCTCTAAGATTTATTAAATGTAAAATTTTGCAGTGGTACAAAAGGTGAGAAAACACTTACCTTCTAAATCTTGGCACTGTTCTACTCAGGACAAATAGCACATTCCCTTAACTCCATGCTGCAACTACAACTTGCACTATTTCTTTCAGTCTTCTTTCCTTTGATTAAAATATTACAAACAAGTAAAGGTCAGGGCAATAGTAAATCCCAGGGGTCTTCTATAGTCAATAGTTTTATATACTTTGCTGTCATAGTCTCATTTTAAATACTCTAATTGAGAATTTAAATTATTGCTATGAATGAATAAAATCAGACTTTCTGTCTTAAGAACCAAATGTGTAAGGAGATGAGACCATAATTTTGAAACATGTGCTTAAATATGTGCTGAAATTGACAGAAGAAAAAAAATCTCTATAACATACCTTTTCTCTGGCAGTATTCTGTTATGAATTCTTATTACTTAAAATAATTTCCCAAGGAATAGTTTTCATATGAATCCTCAATGTTGTACCATTTCAGCATCTCAGCATTATTTTAAAACACTGTACAGCTGATAAAAAATTTAAGGATGGCTTTGATTTGTTGATCTTGCTTTTCTACATTTCCTAGGATATATTTTTTTCTCTTTCTTTTTTAAATATTTTATTCTTTCTGATTTCCCCTTTTTCTTATATATTTGCTCTCTCTCTCTCCCCCTTCTTCCCTTTCCTGGGAGCATGTTCCCTTAAGTTCAGCAACCCCGGAACCTAATAGATCCCCCGGAAACCTCCTCCTCTACTCCTTGCTCTCCCGGGACTGTATTTCATGGCAAAAACCTATTAGCTTATTTTGATGTTTTTTATCTTTCTATGATTGGAAACCCGGTCCATGAAGCCAAAACAGACAATCTTCCGAGGGCACTAAGTGGATTTTCAGATCTCCTGTTAGGAGGAATGGGCTTCAATAAAACATGAGGCTGGGACTGGCCTGAGCACGTGGTTCACACTCCTGTGCACACCACCCCTGTTGCTATGACTCTAAGTGGAGGTTTGCACGCAAATGCAGCTTCTGTGAAAGTTACCTCAGGCTAAAGTCCTTCTATACTCCACAGTAGCCAGCGTCCCCCAGGTCCTTGGTGGCTTGGCAGGCCTCAGATTCAGCAGTGGCTCATGTTTTATAAAAGTGGCAAGATTTTCCTCTGCCTTCAACCCCCAGCAGGGAGCTTGTCACCTTCACTGACAGGGCAGAGGAGACTCCTGTCTGGGTGCCAGCGGATTCCCAGTTCTTAGTTTCTGCTGGGAGGCACACAATATAAACGAAGTTTTACTTAACGGCTGGAACATTTGTCACAGAGTTAATACATGCAGAACTCCACTTCTAGGAAAATGATGAAAACCATCAGGGTCACCCTGTGCTTGGTAGGTGGTGTCTGGGAGGGTGCTAGGCTCCTGAAAAGGCACCTCACCACCTGCAAAGAGACTTCTGGGCCATGATAAGATATCGACCAGATCAGGGAGGTATTGCCCCTGCTTCTTTAGGGTTAATTTCCATTTTCCAGCTAAGCCGGCCCCAGAACCCGGAAAGAAGCTCCCCCGCCACCATCCCAATCTCCTAGAGCAGAGAAGGTGAGTCATGAGTGCGCCAGAAGCACCCTCTCCCCCGTTGAAATGAGAAGACACATAAACAAGCCTCAAAAACAGACTTCTGGATCACCTACAGCAACCCAAAGGGAAACGAGATGGAACAATCGGATACTCAACCACCTGGACTCTCTGAACTGGCAACAAAAGAGGATCTGGGAAAAATGAAATTGGAAATAATTACTCAGATAACAGCAAAGATTTTGCTCATAGTGCAAGACATGATTAATAAATCTAGACAGGACACAGGTAAAAAAAATAGAGGATCTGAGGAACATGATGGAATGCCAACATAGGAAACAAATGGAATCCATAAAACAGATGCAAACAGATTTCCAGGAGATTAAAAACTCCATCGAAAGTCTGCACAGCAGAATGAACCAATGTGAGGATAGAATTTCAGATATAGGAGAAAAGATTGTAATAAGTGACCAGGAAAAGAAAAATTGCTTTAAAATTGTAAAGGAACATAAGAAATCAATCCAGCAGCTGCTAGACGATGCAAAGAAGAACATAAGACTCATTGGAGTCAATGAAGAAACAATAGAGAGTGCAGATGACATAAAAAAACTGTTCACAGAAGTGATGGCAGAAAACTTCCCAAGGAGGGGAAAAGAAATTGACATACAGATAAGTGAGGCATATAGGACTCCAGCCAGCCTTGATCAAAAAATATCTACACATAGGCATAT
>NW_004624761.1:2594945-2652444 GCF_000247695.1 Heterocephalus glaber
AACACTGAGATTCCACCTCACTCCAGAAAGAATGGCTGCTATCAAGAAATCAACCAATAACAAATGCTGGCAGGGGTGTGGGGAGAAAGGAACCCTGACTTTATTATTTTAGGCAAGCTTTTCTCATCCATTTGCTTCTGGATCTTGCTTTGTCTATCAAAGAAAATAGCATGCATTATTCTTACCTTTTCATTGTAGTTTCTCTGTGTCAACCACCAAGGAGTATATCTTCAAAGATTTTTTCTTCATAATTATTATTCTATTTTTCTTAATGATTATGCCCAGAGCTCTACTCCCTTTCTTCATAATCAATGTACGTCTCTCTTCTACAGTTCTCATAGACATATTCATGTCCTTCTCAAATTCTTTACCTTCTATTTGTCATGTAGATTTCTTGTCTTATAGGGTCTGAGTTCAAGCTAGGACTTTAGTTAAAGTTATTTCCCTTCTCTCTCCTGGTTTCTTGCTTCTGATATGAGTTAGCCTCCAGGAAATACATGGGTAAGCCACAGAAAGCAGGGAATTCAGTGGCTGAATAGGGTAAATGCTTAGCTTTGTTTCTCAGGCTTCCAGGCAATGTGTGCTCAGCTCTAAGATGCACTTCTGGAGACATACTTTTCCTCTTATACATGTGCCATTCAAAAGATCTTCTCTGGTACATGGAATCCAAGATGAGTTATGGGTTTGAACCTGTTGTCAGGACAAGAGTCTAATGCAATGACATAGCAGAAAAGTCCCTCAGATCATCTCTGTTCATGCAGCATTTGTGTAAACATGGTCATTTGACCATATCAGACTGAAGGAGGATTTGTGAAATGTATTCACTAGACAGAGCATCAAAAGGCAAAATGAGAATAAGAGCTAAAAGATAGTAGAACTCACTATATTTATCTAGTGTTGACTACTCTGAAAAAATGTTAATTTAACATACAGCCAGTTATCAAGTTAGTTATTAAGAGATTCTACACATGAACTAGGAAGTTCTGAGAGTCAGTCTCAGCACATCCACTTAAAAATTGAATTTTGGATAAAACTTTCTGTATCTGTAATTTTTATGGCTACCAGTAGAATTTATGAAAATGTGATCAACATATACGATCAAATACAATATATAATTTTAAGGCATTATCTGTTACATATTTGAGAAATAGCACATATGGTGACAAGGAACATTTCAATTTATCTTATACTCACTTACCTTATCATCACTTCACTAAGGAGCATATGCTTCATTGTTAAGGAGAAAGTGGTTTGCAATATTAACACTTTATGTTCTATTACTGAAAGGAAAAGAGAATGAATATTATGATAATTAATATTTAAAGAAAAAAAAACTGAAATGGCCAATGTGTTCACTACCATATAATCTTGGACTTGTTCTATGATCTTGAACATTTTTTTTCCTCTATGGTTTATAATAACGAAAATGGCTGTATCATATACATATATATCTTGCTACACATTTGCTCATAGGACAATGTATAATTAAAATACAGCTTAAGTTTATCCTTAATCTATTTACTTATACATTTTCACCTTTTGTTACCTGTACCTCCCCCGCATCCCCGCATTTGCAAACATCATAAAAGTTTCTATAGAATAATTTGGCAGCACTCTGAAACCTCATCTGTAATCTACATCTTCATATTTGGAAAACAATCTATAAGAGGGCGCAATGATGTTTACATAGCTGTTACATTTATTTCTATCAATAATTTGTTAATAGTGAGTCTTGATAATGGATGGCCCTACAAATAAAAGAATTATTCTCCATTGAGCCCATATCATGCTTATGAAAGCACTTCACCTAAGATAACACTTCCCTCATAGCATCATTATATTTGCTAAATGTATCAGTAAAAGTGTCATGGCTTAATAAATTTTAAATATACCTGTTAAATGTAGTTTGGCATGGGTAGATATTTTAAAATATGCATTTCATTATATCTTTATTTCAAGGCACTCTGAAAATTTAAATTACTGGCTAACTTGACAAGTGAAAATTATTAACTACCATGTAGTCCTTTTCAATTACTCCACATTAACTTTTTAACCTTGAAGCCACAGAGAGGAACTTGTGTATATATTTTCTATTTTGTCACTTAGTATTCACTGCTAAATTAGTGTTATCATAATAAAATGAATCTTTATGAAGTTCAAACTTTGTGCCAGCTATGGTGCTAAATCCTTTGTAATCTTCACCCAACCTGAGGGCTCTGGTTGTGTTACTGTGCTGTCTTTATATAAGACAGAAGCAACACAAGCTACACTCACCTCTGTAATTTTTCTCAGAGATAAACTTAGCTACTTGCTACTCTGATTCTATACCTTTAGCCTCCACCATATTTTTTTTTTTAGGGACTGCAATTGAGAAATAAATCTAAAATAAAGATTATGTCTGTGTCTTATGGCTGTTTGTCTATTCAAAGAGCTATCACAAATACAGGGTTTCTCTCACAAAAATAATCTTGCCACTGTGTATGGTCATTTCTACTCTTAGAACACTGTTTGCTAACTCAACATGGCTACTATATTATGATTGCCTCAATCCTATGATTTCCTCACATCTATGAATAGTTGAGACAACTATTCATTTAAAGTTAATACACTATGCATGGTACTGACAGACAGAATATTATTTTTAATATTAAGCTTAAGAAATTGTCTTAGCTTCCCAAACATCTAAAAGTAACACCACAAGCTTTCGTAGTAAAATGCTGGTTCAATTAATTCTGCCAATTTGATTTCCTTCTCCTTTAAAAATAAAATTCAAGTTGTGTTTCCGCATACATAGTCACTTTTGGGGAAATTACAAAAAACTATTATATTAGTTAAGATATTGGCAAATCTCTCTAACTGAAAACAACTCTGGCTTAAATTGAAGCATTCTCCTCCAAAATTTCTGCAATGCCAGGTTACTTAGGAGAAGAGATGTATCTTCTGTATGGTTGCTTTATTATCTCACTATACATCTGAGTAAGCCTATGGAACTTCTGAAAGCAGACACAAGTGTCATTTAAAGGAATCATTTAAAAAGTTAGGCATATGTTTTCTAATCACATCTTATTGCATAAAAATTAGTTTTAGTTAATTTCTGGTCACTGGAACACAGTACCTGATGCCCTCAACTAAAAGAAAGTCCTTTGGCTCACATTTCAGTCCACTGTCAACTGGCTCCAAGGTAGGAAGGGCACAGCAGAAGGGCCTGGAGGACAACAGTTGCTCATCTCATGGTTGACAGGAAGCAGAGAGAGGAGGGAGGAGCCAGGAAAGGAGATCTACTCCTTTAGGTCAACCCCCAGCAAACTGCCTCTTCCACACAGACTCCACCTCCCAATAATACACTCAGCAGCTGAGTACAGCACCCCACAATTCAATCACCTTCTGAAAGCCCTGGAACTGAGCACATGAGGCTTAAGGGTAACATTCTTGATCTAGACCATAACAATCACATAATATATTTTCAGTAATGGAGATGGAACCCAGAGCTATCTGAACTACACCCAGCCCTTTGTAATATTTTTTATTTTGAGATAGGGTCTCAGAAAGCTGCTCCATTGCACAAGCTGTGCTTGAACTTGTGATCCTCCTGCCACAGTTTCACAGAGTGCTGCTTTACAGACATTCACCATCATTCCTCTCTGTCACACAGTCCTTAACTACAAAAAGAAAAAAAAGAAAAAAACCCCACTGGATAATGTAGTCTCCAACTAGATGAAAACATGTCCAGCTAAAATAATCACTGCTCTATTAGTAAAGAAAAGGCAGGTGAATATGGGGAATGATGACTAATTAAGAGTTGGACCTATGACCTACACTTGATCTTAGCCAAAAGGCCAAGAAACGATGGACCTATAATCTGTCATTTAAAAATACCACTTTAGATATTTTCCTTTCTATTATATGATTTTTTTTTCTTTATTCTGAGAGTTTTACCACTGATTTCTCAATAGTATGATCAGTGCTATTATAAGGTTATGGAGTACAAATGTTATTTTGGTATTATCCTTAAGATAAAATCCTGAAAATGTAAATACTGCATCATACTGGTACAAAAAAGAATTTAAAACAGTACCCAAAAATAGGTTGATAAAATATTCCTAGTATGCTTGAAAACTATAATACATTTCAAAATATATTTATAACTCTTCAAATGTGATAGCGAAAATTCTTTAAAATGTACATTCATTTTTTATTAAATATTGTATATATTATAAGCTAATTTTGTTCATTCTCCATATGATTTTTTATATGTTTTTCCATTTCATTTAGAATTTAGTATTTCTTACTTATTTGTATTACTGTATTTGTCGTGGGTATTAATGCTTCATTAAGTTTTTTTCAAAAGATGTTTACTTTGAATATTTTCCTAATTTGACCTCTATTTCTTGCTTGTTTGTTTATTCATTAGTTTATTGATTGTTTTGTAGTGCTTCAGCACTTATATTTCCAGTAGTCAGATCTATCAATAATTTTTCTTAAGGATCTTTATATGGTGCATTTGACCAAATATTTGCTCTAGTATCAAGATCAGTAACACATTGTTCATTGTTATAATTTTAGCCCAGCAATATATATAGTTATAAACCAATGCACATGCATTATTAAAAAGAAGAAAAGATGTACTCCAATTACCTGAATTTAAAAAAATGTATGCAATCATCTCATTTTATCATCTAAAAATTAATTTCTTTATATATAATTTATATTATATATTTATGATTTATATTATATATTTATGATTTATATTATATTTATATTATTTTCTTTATATATTTTCTGTAGATGGATAGAAAGTGTGTTTTATAAGAATTTTAATAGAAATCCAGTATTACAGAAATTTGGTGGATGTAGCAATTGAGGAAATGATATTTTATATAAAGGCATCTTTATATAACCTTGCAGGATTTGATTTAACAACTTATTGAAATGGAACTTATTTCATTGGTTTTATAAGATTCTTCTGTGGTTGGGTTTATACAGAAATTTAAGTTAAAATTTGTTTTTTATATTTTATATTATATAATCCTAAATCAAGAAGAAGGTAATCATAGCCTTCATCTTACCTAATAAGTGAAGTGTCAGTGAGTGTAACTGGAGTGATATCCTGGGCAACACTTCCTCCTTCCTGTGTGGGTGGAAGAGTAAGAGGAATCACGTGTGAGAGCCTGAGACCTACAGAGGAGCAAAGATCAGCTGTTTGTGTGCCAATGTTTCCTTGACCATGGTCTTTGAATCTTATTCATGTGAGCCTGGGTCCTTTACATCTGCTATACTGACTTTCATTATGTAGTGAAATGTGTAAATTGATAAGATTTGAGGATTTACTTATGAACTCCATTTTTCTCATTTTACTTAATTCTTACTTAGTTTAAAAATTAGCAATAATTTGGCTGCACTAATATATGATAGGCACTGCTCTAAATACATATGTATTTTGCTATCTAAGTTTCTTCTTTTCTTCCATCTCTTTTCTTCCTCTTCCTCCACAGAATGGTCAGAGTTTAATACATATATATGTATATGTATAATATATTCTAAAATGTAATTTTTTTACTTTCTAGCATTTTTGAATTTCAGAAAGACTTAAAATTACAAGATAAAAAATAAAATGTAAAGCTTACAGGCTGAAGGAAAATAACAAAATTCTCAATATACACAGAAGAATTGAGTGCCAGAAATGGTAAATACACATGCAAATATGAGTAACTTCTTAAATTTTTGAAAATGCATTAGATGGTTAAAAGCAGTGTTAGGTAAACAGTGATGACCCAGTAAAGAACACAGCTGGTCTGAATTTGGGGGTTCTGGATGGGACCTCCTAGAGTCACTCCAAAGGAGAGTCCAAGTCCAGCTCATTGATCTGAGTCTTTTATTGATAGGAGAGGGTGATTAGTAATTCAATAATAGCCAAAAATTAAAGTGAACTAAATTGAAGCACAGTGCTGAATTGGTACATTGTTTGAAAATATATTTGGAGAAGAAAAGTTAGTTGCTACTGGAAATACTAAAGAATTTGTCATGATAAAGTAATAATGTAATAAGAAATTATAAATCAATATTCTTCATAACCATAATGCAAAATCTCTCAATAACCAAATTGATGGCATCATAGTACAGTCATGTGGGCCACCAATATTAGTTCCCTAAACCATTATAAAAACTTCTCAGTTGTGCTTTTTACTTCATTATTTTCCTTTTCCTTTTGCTCTAGTTGTAGCAAAATAATCGGTATAATCCTTAAACAGTACATATTGACCTGTCATGTCTTTCTATTCAAGATTTTGTAAAAGGGTCCTCATTTTATTCCAACAAATATCCAAAGAATTTACTGTGACCACCCCTTGTCCATGGCAGGAAGTTATCTAGACTGAACTGTGTCTCTCACCGGCCTTTTGATCAGTTTGCGCATTGTTATCCCTAATCTTGCAATGGAAGGTTCCATAGATATGCCTGATTTCCCTTCTCTGTGCATATCAGTTGCTGTTCCCATCCCTAAAAAGAGAGAGCACATTTCCCACATATCTATATTTTATAGCATATATGTAATTACTGTCTTGGGTATAATAACAGCTTAATTATCAAAGCCAGAAGTTTAACATTAAATCAAGACAAATTACTTAATATATAGTTCATATTCAAAAATTCCCAGTTGTCCCAATATTAGCCTTCAGAGGAAAACAAAGACATAAATCAGACAGACAAACAAACAAACAAAAAACCATTTTCCCTACCAGGCTAACAATCCAGAATGACATATTGTGCTTAGTTGTTGTGTCTCTTTAGTCACCTTTAATCTGTACGAGCTCATCAATATTTCCATTTTCCATGATATTTTGAAAAGAACAGGCCAGTTTTGTGTAATACCTCTTAGTTTGTGTCTGATTGTTTCCTCGTGATTAGATTTGTCTTTTTTTTTTTGTATATCCTTTTATCAGTACATTTTAGGTGTACAACATAATGACATTCATCACTGGAGATATGCACCTTTACATACTCTCTTGGTTCTTATTTTTCCCCCTTCTCTTACCCTCCCTTCAACCCCTCCATCCCTCCCTATTTACAAAGACTTTGTTTCCATTTTTTCATTTTCTTTTCTTTTTTTTTTTTTTGTACTGGGGATCGAACTCGGGTCCTTGCTCTTGGGAGGCAGGTGCCAGAACCACTGAGCTAAATCCCCAGCCCAACTTTTTCATTTTCTCATATTAATTCCATTCCCCTCTTTCCTTTCCCCTACCCCTCCCACATATCTATTTTTTTTTTTTTTTTGGCACAGGGGGTCAAACTCAGGTCCTTGAGCTTGTGCAGCAGGCTGCGAAACCACTGAGCTAAATGCCCAGCCCCCACATATCTATTATTATGGTTTATATCTAGATGTTCCCTGAACGTCTCATACACTCATAGGTGGGGCTTTTGGAAGTGACTGGAAAATGCATGTGTATGTTGAATTAGTTCTTTGATTGCTTTAGCATAATTCTAAATGTGATTTACTACAGATGGAAGACACAGCCTGGGTGCAAGTGGCAGCAACCAATAGGCTTGTACCCTGAATGGAATAAAAAGAAAAGCAGAAGAAAGGCTGCTGCTTCCTTCCTGCCATTCCATGGACTATGTCTCTTCTGCGATGCTCCTCTGCTGTGCCATCTTGTCTTGGAAGCCAGTCAAGTATGAGCTGAAACCTCTGCAAACTCTGAGGTAAAATAACCTTTCCTCTTTTAACTTTATGTGTCAGGTATTTTGTCTTAACAACAAGAAACTAACTACAATATCTGTAAAACTCATTCCCTTTCTATCCGCTTTTATGTTTTTATTCAAATCCCATCTTCCCAATAAGAACTTTTCAAATTCTTCTGTCTTAAATATTTAATCCTCTACCATCTTTAATTCCATATTTTTTTTGTCTTTTCTTCTGGCATATATGGCTATAAAGCACATTAATTTTCTTTTTTGTGATGTATATTGCTTGCTCTGTACTACAGATTATGTTTCATGTTTTATATGTTGCAGAGGATTGCAATATTGATTATACCTAAAGAATGGGGAAAAGTTTTGTCAGCTGTTCCTTAGACAACACATTCATATCTCTATATGAAGAGCTAAAAGAAATAGACCCACAAAGTAAAAGACCCAATAAAATTGGCAAGGACAATTAATAGACATTTCACAGAAGTACAAATGGTCAATAAATACATGAAGAAATGCTTAACATCACTGTTCAATAGAGAAATGCAAATTTTAAAAATGCTGAGATTCCATCTTACCCAAGAAAAAATGGCCATCATCAAGAAATCAAATAATAGTAAATGCTGGAGAGGCTGTGGGGAAAACAGAACACTTCTACACTATTGGTGGGAATGTAAACTAGTACAAGCACTGTGGAAATCAGAGTGGAGTTTCTTCAAAGAATTGAAACTAGAAACTCTATTTCACCCAGCTATTCTCCTCCTACATATCTTCTCAAAAGTATTAAAGACGTCATATTACAGTAATACATACACACCCATGTTTAGAGCAGCACAATTTATAATACTTATACCTTAGAAGAAGCCTACATGTCCATCAACAGATGAATGGATAAAGAAAGTGTTGTGTTTGAACACAATTGAGTACTACTCTCCCATAAAGAAAGATAAACTTGAGTCACTCATTGGAAAATGGATGCACCTTGAGACCACAATATTAAGCAAACTAAATCATACACATAAGCTTAAATATCATACGCTTTCTCTTATATGAGAAACTCAGAGTAAAAGTAAAAGGGCCTAACATTCTGTTTGCCATGCATGAATTACTATTTCCTTATTCTCATTCACAATAGGTAAAGGATGGAATAGTAATTTCTTTGTTAATACCGAAACATTTACAAGGTATATATAGTACTATTAAAATATTTTGTATGTACCCTGGTATTCAAACTTGCGGGATTGGTAGCAGTGTTAAACTCATTTGAAATAAGCTTTTAAGTCTGTATACAAATTATATATTAATTAAAAGAGATTAACTGGACTGGCTTACATTAAAAAGCAGTGTAAAATAAGCACGACTCTGACCTAATACGTTAAGGCCCATTTTGAAAGATATCTTCTTCACTGTGTTCAGCTAAAGCCTTAAGCACTAAAATCGGTTACCAAGATGAAAAAGTAAGGGTGTGAAAGAAAGGACCTGGATGTAAAGACTGGTTTTGAAACTCACCTGACTTGAACTTGGTGCTTTAATTCTCTGTAGACTGAATACAATGTTACCTGCTTTAGCTCTTAGAATCGTTACAAAGGTACGGTATCTGAGACCTGGTAAGTAAAATATCTGAACTATTTTACCTAGATACACAATAGCGAATATCAATCATATGTGGAAATATGAAAGATACATTTGTAACATTTCCAAAGAGCAAGATGTTTAACTCACAGTGTCAATGTATTTGTTAGTTTTTGCTGTGTAACAAATAACCTCTAAACTTAGTAGCAGAACATAGAAGACATGATTTTACACAGTTTCTGAGGGTCGGGGATCTAGGATTGAACTGATTGGTTTTGACTCAGGAGCTCTAATGAGGTAACCAAAAAGTCTCATGTCCAACAACAGTTATTTAAAACTTTGCCACAGCTACAGGATCCGCTTCCAATCCTTTACTTGGCTGGTAATGAGGATCTGATTGCATTGCTATGGGAGACACTCACTAGGACGGCTCTCGAACATGCAGCTTGTTTCCTCTACTGTGAGTTATCTCAAAGAAAGAGCAAGCAACATGAAATTTATATGCATTGTACAAACTAATCTTGAAAGAGATATAACAACATTTTCACTTGTCAAACAACCAGCACCACAAATGTGGTAGAATGTGGGATTGGACCATACAAAGATGTATTTAACCAAAATCATGAATCACTGAAGTCTTGAAGGCTGTACACTATTGATAGTAACAAAATATTTTTCATCAATTGTTTGGACCTGAATCATTAACCAATACAATAAGCATTTAAAAAATAATATTAAGCTACTATGTAAACATGAAAATTGTAAACATTTATGGCATACCATGTGATTTTTTAATAGGATTTTCTAAACTCTCTTTAAAAATATTTTTTCTAATGATACCATTTTCTAATGATATTCTATTATATTTTTTCACGATTTAGACCTAGTTAGACCATGTAACATAAAATATTTAAATATCTACTTGTGTTAAAGTCCAAAAAGTGTATATTAATTAGTTTTTCTCTGTAAAATACAAATATTTTTACCAACACTTAGAAACGATAACAAATTATTTTCAATGCTTGGCATGTGGAACTCGGACATATCCTGCAACATTTGCACTAACTGTTTAATTTATTTTTATTTTTCATGTAGAAAAGGTTTTATATGCATTTCTTCAGTGGAAAGAATTTTTATTTACTCTCTGCTTTAGAAAAAGTAGGTAAAATATCTAAAGGCTAATGAAATGAGGATAATTTAACATAGTGACTCCATAAAGTTGATAAATTTGAAAATAACGGAATGCTACAAAAGTTAGAGAGAATGGTTTTATATTGCTTTTCTAACATAATTCTTTATTTAAATCTATGACTCAAATGTTTTCCAGATATTAAACATATAGATACTTCATTTCTTGGAAAGCATAGCATTTCCTAGAAATACTTCTGATATTAATATCTTCCATATTGTTTCCAAATTTTTAAAATAAGATCATTAACAGGTGTTAGCTTAAAAATTTCCAGGTTCATTTTGACAAAAGATGTGGAGGAGCGGGAATAGCTGTAAACTGCTAATGCATGCCATCCATAATATTTACTCTTAAAATTTACCAACAGGCCCAGTACTGGGCTGTTTATGCATAGTTAGGAAGCAGTATCCAGTCAAGAGATGCCAAATCAGTTACGATCCTCTATCTATATTTTTGGACAAAGTAGAGTCCACTCCCTATATGTGGAATTGCTGCAGCCTTTTTCATCCCTCACCAGGAGCTGAACAGATATTTTTTCTCTTGGTGTTTGGCTTGAATAGGGTGTGTTGATAAAGAGGATTTATACTGTTACACCTCCCTATGCTAGTCCTTTTCCTAGGGAGAACAGGCCTTTCTTGGAGTTCTTTTTCATCTGTGAATGTCGGCCATTTCACAGCAGCATGGGCAGCCCATTACCTAGGGTGTCCACAAGCAATAAGGAAGTTTCTCAGGCCCTCCTCTGTGTGTTTCCTCCGTGACTGTGCAGCCTTCTTCCTTCTGCCTTTCAGAGTGATCTTCCACTTCCTTCTTTGTTACTTTTGAAGAATAGCAGTTGTAAGAATGAGAATTTGGGAGAAATGGGTGCCTGCATATTAGTGAACCAGTATATATGTCAGCAGAATGGGTTTGTAACTTATGCAAAGGCAAATGTGTTTTACCTGAGGTTGAGGAAAGAAAACGTGTGTTGTGTGCCTAAGGTGGAAGAGGAGGTATTCTATATGGGAAATAAATAAGGAATATGAGAATCAAAAGACAAACTTTGGTTGCCTGTTTTCTGCTGCTCTAATAATATGGCCAAGGCCATATATATATGTATATATTTATATATTTATGTATATAGATATATATTATATGTGCATATATACATATATGTGTGTGTGTGTGTGTGTGTGTGTGTGTGTATATATATAGTAGATATAGTGGATTCACTGAGCTCTCAGTTTTTCCAGGTGAAAATTCAAGATAAAGGGGCCCCTTCTGTCCTTCTGATGTGGACCCATTTACTATATCTCAACATGTAAGAGAAACAGAATGAAAACAGGCTACAGAGCTGGAAAACTACAAGAAGAGACTGGGTGCCAGAGAGATCCAGGGGTCAGAGTTGGTCTTTTTTAAAACAATTCATCCTCTTGGAAGTTACAGAGGTCCCAGGAAATTTATATTACTTCCTGTGAGGGTGCGCCTGTCATGATCTCACTTACCTCTCCTGGAATCTACCTTTCAAGGTCTCCACCCCTCTGCTACACCACTCCAGGACCAAGAAGAGTTCAGCACATACATACACGAGAGACCCATATCCAATTCCCCATTCAAGCAATAACGTTTGTCATGTCACATTTTTTTTGAGGGGTAATCCAAAACACTTTCTGTAGCAGTGGTAGGAAACATGGCTCAATTGGAGATTTGGGCTGTTTCTTGTGACCATGACATACTCCAAAATTTTGTAACTGGTAACATGTTACAATTTCATTTATAGGTCAAAAGTGGGCTCTAATTAGTAAAAGCTCATCTTTTGTTCTGTGATTTGTGACGAAAATATTCATAAGAATAATAGCAGAAATTCACTATAGTCATATAAAGCCATGCATTTTACTTAACAAATCATTTTTAAAGTAGGAGCATGTGTCACATGAGTGACTTTTATTGAAATAAATTGATATTAAAAAGTTATATTTTACTATATTTATGCACAAAAATTGTCTGCTTAAAACTGGAAAACATGAGAACTTTTGGAAGTATATAATAGAGGGCAATACAGGCTATCATGACTTTTCAGGACATGACATAAATCCTTGAAATTTGGCATTGAAAATATTTGAGTGTTATCTGTGCTTATTACTTCTTTCATATTAGATATCTTTATATGTAGAAATAAAACTTAAACATTGTTGTGGGGTATAAATCAAATTATGATGAGTAATGTGTGTTGTAATAATTTTAGTATAATTTAAGAAATGATAATGTTCATGCACTAAACTTGCAGTCAATATCATACCTTTTAAAATGTCACAAGACACTTGGATTCAAGGAGGGCAATATTGTTTATTCCTAAGATCACAGTGGCTGGCAGAGGTGGGATTTGAACTCTTGTCTTGAGTCCTTGTTAGATGAAATACCATGCCTCAATGTCTTCTCTAAGAAATTTAAATGACATTTCAGTTGTAGTGACATTTTTAGCGGTTTTAATGACATTTCTTTTAAACATCGCTGCATTGTGCTTTATCAATTGAATTGTACTTTGTAGCTATTTTGGCATCTTACCATTGTCCCTGTATCTTTCAATGCCTCCTATATTAGTTATGGTTCTCTAGGCAAACAGAGTCAACAGGGAATATGTAAGTAATTATGTCAAGTGATTTCTTCTGTAGGCTTGTAGGACCTGAGAAGAAGAGTCCAGATGGGTGGTTGCAGGACCTGGGGCAGGAGAACCCAGCAGCTAGTCAGCAAAGAATCTGTGCCCCTGATCCTCAGGTCTGTTTCTTTGCCAGTACCATGATCACAGTAGCTTTGTAGTATAGTTTCAAGTTGGGGATTGTGATATTCCCTGATATGTCTCTGTTGCCTGGAATTGCTTTTGCTATTCTAGGTCTCTTCTGGTTCCAAATGAATTTTTGGATAATTTTTTCTAGTTCTGTGAAGTACACTGTTGGAATTTCAATTGGCATTGCTTTAAATCTGTAAAGCAGTTTTGGAAGTATGGCCATTTTCACTATGTTGGTTCTTCTGACCCAGTAACAAGGGATGTCTTTCCATTTTCTTATATCCCCTTTGATCTCTTTTTTCAGATTGCTGTAGTTTTCAGTGTAGAGGTCTTTTCCTTCCTTTGTTAGATGGATTCCTAGATATTTCATTTTTAGGATGCTATTGTAAAAGGAATTGTTTCCTGAATATCTCTCTCAGTGAGTCTGCTATTTGTGTAGAAGAATGCTATTATTTTTTGACTGCTGACTTTGTATCCAGCTACTCTGCTGAATCTGTCAATGAAGTCTAGAAGTCCTTTGGTGGAGTTTTTTGGGTCTTCTATGTAAAGTATCATATCATCAGCAAATAATGATAGTTTAACTTCTTCCTTTCCTATCTTTATTCCTTTTTTTCTCTCTCTTTTCTAATTTCTGTGGGTAATATTTCTAGAACTACATTGAACAGGAATGGTGATAGTGGGCATCCTTGTCTTGTTCCTGATTTTAGCATTACAGTTTTCACTTTTTGACCATTTAATATGATGTTGGCTGTTGGTTTTTCATAGATAGCCTTAATTGGGTTGAGTTGACCTTCTATTCCAATTTTCTGTAGGGTTTTTATCATGAATGGGTGTTGGATTTTGTCAAATGCTTTTTCTTCATTTATTGAGATGATCATATGGTTTTTGTCCTTGGCTCTGTTAATATAGTGATTTATTGATTTATGTATGTTGAAACATACTTGCATCCCTGGGATAAATCCTACTTGGTCAGGTGTATGATCTTTTTTTTTTTGTATATCCTTTTATTGGTACATTTTAGGTGTACAATATAATGATATTCATCATTGGAGATATGCACTTTTACAAACTCTCTTGGTTCTTATTGTTTCCCACTTCCCCTGCCCTTTCTTCAACCGTTCCATCCATCCCTATTTACAAAGACTTTATTTCCATTTTTTCATTTTCTCATATTAATTCCATTCCCTTCCCCTACCCCTCCCACTTCCCCCTCCCCTTTGCCCCTTTTCTTCCTATTACACATTATCTATTACACCTTTTAGTCCTTATTTACACTTTTAGTTTTATTGATCTTCTTGATGAACCTCTGTATTCTGTTTGCCACTATCTTACTGAAGATTTTTGCATCTATGTTGATTATGGAGATTGGCCTGTAGTTCTCTTTTTTGGTTGGATCTTTCCTTGGTTTTGGAATCAAAGTAACACTTGTTTCCAGGAATAAATTTGTAAGTATTGCTTCCCTTTCAATTATATTGTTGAGTTTAAAGAGTAGTGGTGATAGTTCTTCTTTAAATGTCTTATAGAATTCAGCAGTGAAGGCATCAGGACCTGGGCTTTTCTTTGTTGGTAAATATTTTATTACATTTTCAATTTGACTCATTCCAATTGGGGTGTTTAGAATTTCTAATCTTCTTCATTTAACTTTGGCAATTCATATGTATCTAGGAATCTGTCCACTTCTGTGTTTTCCATTTTATTAGAGTACAGGTTCTTGAAGTAGGTATTGATGATTCTCTGGATTTCTGCAGAGTCTGTTGTGACTTCACCTTTTTCATTCTACACTGCATGGATTTGAGCCTTTTGTTTGTTTTTCTGATAATGTTGGCTAAAAGTTTATTAATTTTATTTATTCTTTCAAAAAACCAACTCTGATTCATTGACTTTTTTGTATCATTTTTAGTCTCCATTGCATTGATTTCTGCCCTAATCTTTATAATTTCCTCTCTTGTACAAGCTTTGCATTTGTTATGCTCCTCTTTTTTCTAGGAGCTTGAAGTTCTCCATTAGGTTATTTCTGTTCTGTTTGTTTTTCAAATATGGACATTCACATCTATGAATTTCCCACATATAACAGCTTTCATTGTGTCCCATAGATTCCTGTATGTTGTACTGGCATTATTATTTACTTGTAGAAACTGTCTAATTTCTTCTTTAATTTCCTTTGTGACCCATTGATTGTTCAAAGGGTGTTACTCAATTTCCATAAGTTTCTGAGGCTTTTGTTATTTCTTACGTTATTGAACTCCAAGTTTATTGCACTATGGTCTGATAATATACAGGGGGTAACTTCAATTCTTTTACATTTACTTAGACATGTCCTATGAGGTAGCATGTGGTCTGTTTGGAGAATGACCTGTGTGCAGCCGAAAAGAATGTGTATTCTGATTTTGTGGGGTGGAACACTCTGTAAATATCTATTAAGAACATTTTTCAATAGCTTGATTCAGTTCTAGAATTTCATTCTTAACTTTTTATCTATATAATCTATTTGTGATAGCAGTATAATGATCTCCCCCACTACAATTGTATTAGTGCTTATTTGGTTTTTCATGTTCATTAATATTTGTTTTGTATACTTGGGGGCATTCATATTTGGTGCATATGTATTTATGATTGTCAGCTCTTTCTCTTGGATTGTTCCCTTCACAAGGATGTTGTGACCATCTTTGTCTCTCTTAATTAGGTTTGGTTTGAAATCTACTTTGTCTGCCAATAAGATTGCTATCCCTGCTTTTTCCTGGGTTCCTGTTGAATGGGGAGCCATTTTCCATCGTTTTACTTTCAGTGTATGAATTTCTTTTTGAGTTAGGTGTGTTTCTTGTATACAGCATATAGTTGGATTTTGCTTTTTAATCCATTCTGCCAGTCTATTTCTTTTGATTGGTGAATTGAGGCCATTAACATTGATGGTTATAATTGACAGATATTGACTCATCCTTGTCATGATGTTTTACTGTTGTTGGCTCTTTTATTTTTTATTTTTCCCCATTTCCCTTTAGTTTCTTGCCTTGCCTAGTGGCTTCCCTCTGTTGGGCCTCATGGTGTTGTGACCTTCAATGGCTTTTTTATGATATTGTTTAGAATTGTTTGGACTGCTGGTTTGGTGATCATAAAATTTATCAGGTGTTCCTTGTCAAGGAAGTATCTGATTTCCACACCAATTTTTAAAGATAATTTTGTATGATACTACAGTGTAGGTTGGAAATTATTTTCTTTTAGGTCTTGAAATACTTCACTCCAGGCTCTCCTTGACTTGAGGGTTTGTGTTGAGAAGTCTGCCATGATTCTGATGGGCTTTCCTTTGTAGGTGATTTGTTTCTTTTCTCTAACTGCTTATAGGATTTTGTTCTTCTGTTGAGTTTATGGGATTTTGACTATTATATGTCTAGGTGCAGATTTTTTTGATTGTGGCTAGTTGAAGTTCTATATGCCCCACTTATCTGTATGTCCAATTCTCTACCTCTGTCTGGGAAGTTTTCTACTCTTACTTCTGAGAGCAGTTTTTTATGTCAATTGTGCCTTCTATTGCTTTTTCCTGGACTCCTGTCAGGATTATATTATTCTTCTTTGCATCATCTAATAGCTGCTGGATTGATTTCTTGTAGTACCTTATTATTTTTAAGAAATCTCAGTTTTCATGGTCATTAACTTCAATCCTGTCTTCTGTATCTGATATTTTTTCATCACATTCCCTTAATCTGCTGTGCATACTTTCAGTGGAGTTTTTAATCTCCTGGATATCTGTTTGAATCTGTTTCATGGATTCCATTTCTTTAGTATGTTGGCCATTCATGGCTTCCAGCATTTTTCTGAGCTCATCTATTTTTTTTTTTTATCCTTTTCTGTTCTAGAGCCTCTAATCATGTCTTTCACTGTGCTCACCATCTCTGTAGTTATCTGGGAGATTATTTCTGCCTTGAAATTTTCTAGAGCCTCATTCATCTGTTTTGTTACTTCCTGTGCTATCAGTTCAGTGTGTCTAGGTGGTTGATTATCAGACTTTTCCACCTCGTTTCCCCCAGGATTTGCCTTTTGTGGGGTGGAAGTCTGAGTTTGTGCCTTTCTCAAATATTTTCTCTTATTTTTTGTTACTGCCCTTGGTTTAATTCCTGGGTTGATTCTTCAAAATTTCTTATTGTAAGTATATTTGTTGCTTTTATTTAGAACCCTTGTGAAATGATTGCTTTTCAGAGGTATCTTCCAGATATAGTTGGTCTTTAGGTTTTGAGTCTCTAATGACTCTGCTGCTATCTCATTTTCATTATACTAGGAAGGAGAACTGATTAGATCAATCACAACACCTTAGCCCAAGTGATACAATCAGCAACACCATAGCATCAAGTACATGTTAGAAAATGACAATTTGTGGTAGTTATTAATCTATCACCTTTAATTGTGTGAATTAAATCAAAATTGAGGACCAAGCCAAGATATGTTTACAGTGAATAAACTCTTCAATATAGCAACTTTAACCTTCAGGATGGAAAGTCAGAAGGAGTTGGGGAGGGACGGATAGGTAGGTAGAAGGATAGGGAAGGTTAGCAGTGAGAACAGAGGACACAGGAGAGAGAAGGAAAAAGAGAAAAGAAGAAAAATAAAAAATCTGAGTTAGGTCCAGAACATGAACAAAAAGGGAGATGAAGAACAATGTTGGACAGAAAGAGAGTGAGTGTGTGAGAGAGAGAAAGAAAATAGAAAAGAAAGAAGAGAAAAAAATTGAAAACAGTTGAAAAAAATAAAAATTAAAAATAAGAGCACAAAATAATAATAATTTTGAAAATAACAAATTAAAAAATGAAAATGAAGGGCCTCCTTCAGGGTATGTCTCTGCTGTCACAATAGACAATGTGGGCAGCAGTGTGCAGATATAAGTCAATGAGTCTCAGCAAGCCAGTAGCAGACCTGTGAGATTCAGGCAGATTTCTGGCTGCAAGTTCCAAACTGAGCTCCCTGTCTTCCCTGTCCTTGAACTCTGCAAGGTTCTACTGCCCTTCCCCCGAAGATAGTCCAGGTTTCGATGGGAGGTGATGATCCCTCCAACTTACCAAGTATGGTGGTCTGGTGTGCCTTTATTGCAGATTCTCTTCAGTTTTCCAGTGGGCTTCAGCTTTGCTCAAGGAGTCTGAGAGAGGCCCTCTATCTGTTGTTCACTTCTGCTGTATCTTCTGGAGCTCAGGACAAGAGCCTTTATGATCCCCTGTGCCTTTGTAGTGTGGAACCACTTAGTGGTACAGCCAGGAGGCCAGAGGAGGGGTGGGGAGGGAAGTTGCAGGCACCCCACCCTAAACTGGCCACTGTGGGCTTGGCGAATGGCAAGGGGTCCTCACTGTCCAGCTGGTCATCGGTGGGTATGGCGCGGGTTGGACAGAGCAGGCTCCAGGCGGCCAGGGACCTCTCTCTCCTCCAGCCTGGCTAAGCTTTTTTTTTGTTTTGTTTTTTTACTTAGTGTTATTTTGATTTTCATTTCTCTAATGGCCAAAGATGCTGAATACTTTTCATGTGCCCATTGGACGTTGGTACTCTGAGGAAAATATAAGCTCCCTAGCCAGAAATAGCTTTGCTAAAATGTAGGTGATGATAGATAGATGATTGAAGGATAGATGGATGGATGGATAGATAGATAGATAGATAGATAGATAGATAGATAGACTAGCAGATAGACTGGCAAACAGAGAGAAGAAACTTGTTTTAGAATGAAAATGACTATAATCATCCTGCTGTATCCATTGGAGGTGGATTCCAGGGCCACTACCACCCCAAACCCAAATGCTAAAATTCATGGATGCTCAAGTTCCTTAGAGAACACCATAGTAATATTTGCCTATAACCTACATGTACTTGCTGGTATGCACTAAATGCGCTCCAGATTATTTATAACAGTAAGTATAAGTGCTATGTAAACAAATATAATGCAGTATTATTTAGGGAATAGTACAAGAAATCAGACAATATTTTTCCAAATATTTTTATCTTCAATCCTCAGATGAAAGACCCAGAGATACTAAACATATGAATATGAAGAATGAACTGTACTTGATTTTTCTCAACTCTGGATGACTCAAATCAGTAGATTAAAATAAAAAATCTTTGAGTTTCCAGTATGATATGAACAAAGACTCTAATAGTCCCTCTTTTCTAATTTCTTGTGTGAGAGCACAAGCATATACAAAGTTACAGTGCCATTATCTTAGAACAATAAAATCTTTTAAAATACTTTTTCATGTTTTACATTTCCTCAAACGATACCATCTTTATTAGGCACCATAAGAAAATTGAAAAAAGCAAACAGTAGAAGATGTGATCTGTTTCACAGCATATGCTGAAATCCCCCAGGAAAATGTGCCCTTGTCATAAACACTCCCCTTCCATCTTTAGAAGGTTGTCAATTCCTTAAAACTGATTAAATTAAGGGAGCACTTTCTTTCATGATGAGGAGCCATGCTTTTATATTTGACTACTACAATATAATCAAGAAAAACTCAGTTGAATGTTCCTATAAAATTTTCCACATTAATGAAGCAGTAACACAGACAATGTACTAGTGATTATCTAGATTTGAGGAAAGCTTTTGTTGTCTTGCACAAAGCTGATTGATCTGCAAAGACAGCACTAGGGTAGGAGGCATAGGGACCTATTGAAATGTAGGGAAAATAGTCTCGAGTGTGGAGATAGACAGTGTCAATAAATGGATTTAAAAACAGGCAAAGAAACAACACTCCCCCAACTAAAACAGCCTGACAAATGAGATGACAGAGGACATCCAAGGAGAAAGGGAAGGGTTGTGTAGGGCCCCTTTTGCTGATGACTGACTGCCAGAAATGAGTGTGAAAAAGAAAGAAGTGTGGTACCTTATCATTTTAAGTTACAACAATGGTTATATGTCCATATATTTTTACAATTTAGGCATTTTTCCAAATTATTTTTATAAGCAAAAGACTAGTAGGCACAATTTTCAATTTACATATATAGCACAGTGCTTTAAAGTTGTGATGGTTAATTTTATATATCAATTTGACTAGTTGCCAAGATGCCTACCTATCTTTTTAGCCATTAGTATAGCTAGATGTATCTATGAGGCTGTTTAAGAAGAAATCAGCATTTACATTGATCAACTGAGTAAAACAGATGCCCAGTGTGGGAGAGTCTTCCATCCACTGAGGCCCTGAGTCAAACAGGAGGCTGATACCCTCTCTCTGGAAGTGAGTGCCTGACCTGAAGCATAGGTTCCCCTGCCTGTGGACCAGCCTGTCCCATTGTGTTTCTGGCTCTCTGACTTTGGGTTTGTACTGATATTCACTCCACCAGATTTCCCGTGTCTCTAGCTTGCAGATCATGGAAATTCTCAACAACCAAGTGTGCAAATTCCTTAGACTAAATCTCATTCTAGAGTTCTGATGTTCTGTTAATCTGGCTAATAATACAAAGCTGTATTAATGAGAAAATCTAGTTAACCAAAGTACTAAGGAAATTTATTTTCTCTATTAAAAATCCCAAATATGGAGTACATTTCTAGATTAGCCATTCAATAATATCAACAATGTCCATGATTACTTGCATCTCCCTTCACTTTTCTAATCATCATCTTAATTCTTTCCAAGGTTATTTACTCTCATAGTTGTCTAATATCTGTCATAATTTCTGGATTAACAGACAAAAGCAACTGATACTCTAATAATTAAAAAGCCATATCTTTGTATGTCTTCTATTAGAAATAAGAAAATCTGTCCCAGGCCAGGGATTTAGCTCAGTGGTTTCACTGCCTGCTGTGCAAGTGCAAGGACCTGAGTTCGATCCCTGGCACCAAAAAAAAAAAAAAAAAAAAATCTGTCCCAGCATCTGACATATTTTATTGTTTTCCTCCTTGGACAGAACTGGATTACATGCCTATTCTTAGAGTAGAAACTTGCAAGAAAAATTAAAAAAGAAAAAGGATTCTCTTAATTGGCTACTAATAGTCATCTGGAATGACATGAATATTGGAAGGTCTACCACCATGACCAAATAGGAAGCACTTACATATAAACACAATTTTAAATATTTCCAAAATATTTTGCAGCAAACTCTAGACTATATTATATGTTATTAGAGATATAAGATGTCTACAATTTTCAATTTAGTGCCATATTTTGCATGTTTTAAATTTCAGACTAAAAGTATAAGGTAGGTAAAGAATTTAAGTATTTCTGAATTGGGCATAGTTTGAATTATGCATAGTAGAAAAGTAATTTCCTCTTTTACTTCTCATAGAGAAGTAAAGTATTCCAATTCTCTATTTTATTCATTTGTATCCTATGTATGTCCTAATTTATTTGTCAAATCATTTATGCTTCTTTTGTTTCAAAATTTTAATCAGCACTTAATTCTACAATAGTCTTGCTGACCTACAAAACAATCTTTAACCCGTGGATTATTCTTTATAATTCTGCACTCTCACTTTTTACTTCATTAAATTCAAAAGTATATTTTTAAAAATATGGAATGCTTCACAAAATTTGTGTGTCATCCTTGTGCAGGGGCCATGGTAATCTTCTCTGTATCATTACAATTTTAGTATATGTGCTGCTGAAGCAAGCACCAAAAGTTTTTTGTTTGTTTGTTTGTTTTTTTAGTTTTTTGGGTTTTTTTAGTTTTTAGGGTTTTTTTTAGTTCTTTAGTTTTTAGGGCTTTTTTTAGTTCTTTGGTACATTTTAGGTATACAATTCATTTACATTTATCATTAGGTGTTTGTACCTGTAGATGATATATCTTGGTTCTTATTTTTTTCCCCCATTACCTGTGCACCCTTCACCCCCTCTGCTCTTCCCTATTTACATTGATTTCATCTCCTTTTTTTTTTCTTTTATCATAATTTTTCATTTCCCTGTTTTCCTTTCCCCTTCCCCTCCCTTCACTCCTTTGTCTTTGGAGCTTTTTTCCTATTTCAAATTATCAATTATTCATTTTAATCATTTTAACCCTTGTTTACATTATCAGTTTCTCACACTAGTGAAACTATTCAGTATTTGCACGTGTGTCCTATTTATTTCACTTAAGAGTATGGCCTCGATATGCATCCATTTAGCTATAAATGACTCTAATTTTTCATTCTTTATGGCTGAGTAGTACTCCATTTTATAAAAAAAACACATTTTCTTTATCCAGTTTCCAGTTGATGGACACTTGGGCTGCTTCCAAGCTTTAGCTATTGCAAACTGTGCTGCTATGAATATGGGTGCAAATATATCACTGTGGTATGATTCTTTTAATTCTTTTGGGAAGATCTGAAATGAACAGACATTTCTCAGACAAGGAAGTAAAAGCAGCAAACACATATATGAAAAAATGTTCAACATCACTTGTCATTTGAGAGACGCAGATGAAAACAACACTGAGATTCCACCTCACCCCAGAAAGAATGGCTGCTATCAAGAAATCAACAAATAACAAATGCTGGCGGGGTTGTGGGGAGAAAGGAACCCTTCTCCATTGCTGGTGGGAGTGCAGACTGGTGCAACCACTGTGGAAGTCAGTATGGAGATATCTCAAAGAACAAGGACTAGAGGTCCCATTTGACCCAGCTATTCCCCTGCTGGGTATCTTCTCAAAAGAATTAAAGTTTGTTTTTTTAAAAAAATATCTTCTATATATACCATGGAAAGAGTACTTCAAAATGAAATATATATATAGTAATTCAGAAAATACCAATTCAACATTATGCTATTTCTCTTCATTATTCTTAGTTAGATTCACTATTATTGTTGATTTGGGGAAACAAAATATTTCATATCTGATATCTGTGGATATAGCTACTATTAATGATTACCTAGAAAAAATTGACTTTTCCTCCTGATAACTTTCTGACATAATATTTTTCTATAGTGTACCCCTGATTTAGTATTTGTTAATGTGAACTTCTTAGTCCCTCACTGGTATTCATCTATTAATAGTATTCATTTATTAATAACCCTAATATTTGCTTCACAGATGGTAAGTAAGGATGCCTTTATAAAAGTAGGGAATCTAAGATTAGCACTCAAAAATCTCAGGAACCTCCTTATCAGCTTTTTGGTCTTGCATTTCAGTGATTATTGTGAAGCCAGTAAAGCTGCTATTCAATTTTTTGTGTCCTTATTTAATGGAAAGCTGATGTAGCAAAGCTGCTATTAAATTTTAAAGCAGTGTATTAGGTAAAGAATCTATGAATCTCACTGAGGTCTGTCAAAATCGAGCAGCTAATAATCCTATAAACAGCCTAGAAAGCTCAGTTTGTGTCAGTCAAGGGTGAAGAGTTTATCTTTATTACTATTTTAAGTCTCTCTCTAGCTTGTTGGATTGCCCAAGTTAGATAACCCTATGATCACATGATGCAGGTTCAGGATAGAGAAAAATAAGTAGAACTTAGAAGACTATTAGCTGCTGTTGACAATCCTAAACTTCAGAACAAAAGATCACTTATTTTAGTGTAAAGAGCACAGAAGCAAGAGTTCAAATGGCTGGATTTTGAGGACTTTTCTGCTTCATAGATTTCTGACTGTGCTAAGCATATTTGTCAGGTATTGTTTTCAAGGTATAAAATCCTATGCAGGTAGACTCAGGTGAAAAGAGTGAAGACAGGTTATTAGTGTAAGCCAGATATAAGCAAATTATCTAATCTCCTGGGATGATTCTTTGTATTGATTCCTAAATACTGTGGGTTCAGTGTCCCTGTTGAAACCTGTGGGGAGGAGATCAGTAGGGTTACACTTAGGATAAATGAGTTCCTTGGCACAAGAGTCTGGTGGCCCTCATGTTCCTCTTCTCAGTTATCCACTTCTCGCTAAGTTCATTTGTTCTGCCATGAGAAAAACTCAACAATGTTGTCATTACTCACGGTGGCATGGCTGCCTGGACCCTGCTTAGAAGGAAACAATATAGATCTTTTTGGCTCTGAATGCATTTCCTGTTGCTCACACAACTCTCAAAATACATTCTGCCTCTTCAGAATACTGGATGTGAGTGCCTCCTACAGAAGTGACTCTTGGACTCACTGATGGAGACCACAAACCCAAGTCTTCCACGGAGTATGCAGAAAAATAAATAAGTCACTAATCTTACTCTTTGAAAAATTGCAGTACAGAAACATAACAATGAATCATCCATCCATATTTCTATGGAACTATTTAGAATTGTTACATTTTTAAAGAGTTTTGATCTCTTTACTCTGTTGTTCCATTGTTGGGGAAGATCCATGGTCTAGTATAGACCATTCTGGTTTAAATTCAAACTAGTATTTAACTTAATCTTCAGAGTACATAGAATAACAATCTTTACTGGGTGTTTGTCATGTACATTACTTCAAGAACTACTTATAATTTATGTCTTAGGAGATACTGTTCTAGGAGATAAGAACTTTATTTCCATTTTCTAAAGGAAAATGAAAGCTTAGAAATTCTTCAAGAAGAAAAAATATACCATTAATATGAAATAGGTTTAGCTTATCTGATAATATATTATACTAACATAAATTAAGAGTAAGGTATTTAATATTGATATTAAAATTGTCTCATTCTCCTTCATTAAATACTGGATGTCAATATCTGTGATTAAAAAATTTAGAATAGTTTACCAAATTCATAACATTGAATTTAGTTATGTATGTAGCAACATTATAGGCTGAACTGTTTCCCCACATAAATTTCTTTGTTGATCCTTGAACTCCCCAATATGACTGTATTTGGCTCTAGTTACTGAAGGAGGTAATGAAGTTTAAGTAAAGTAATTAAAATGGGACCTATCTCCATAGTACTAGTGTCATGAGAAAGTCAGGAAAGGCCATGTGAAAGCCAAATGCAAGCCAGGAAGAGACCTCACCAGAAAATGACCCCCCCACCCCACCCCATCTTAACGTTTCTGCCTCTGGAACTGAGAGAAAATAAATTTCTATTTGTCACCCAATGTACAGCATTCTGCTATAGCAACCTGAGAAGCCAGATACAGAATAAAACAACTTGGACCGTATCACACATTTTATTCTTTTGATTAAATTAAAATAAAAATATTTAAATATTGATAAAATAATTCAAATCATTCATACTAATGACTTTGATTATTACTATTATGAATGATAGTTTCCAAATATTGTATAAAAAGATTGAAACAATATTCTTACAGTATTTTAATACCCTACTATATTCAGATAAAAGCACATTTTCTCTAATTTTATATCATTATTTTATAGTAATGGATTTGAAATTATATTAGTGCTATCCAGTCAGTCTGGTCATGTTTTTATACGAGGATGCAAAGTTCCAGATATATTAAGGGATTTGTTAAAGATGAGTTATGACCTGGAAAATCTGAGATTATGGTTGGTCTGCTGTATCAATCACTGATCCTTCTTGCTGTTCCTAAAATATATTCTTCCATATAGAGTGTATTTTTATACATGATTAAGAAAACCAAGGTAAATTTTACATTGGTTAAAAAAAGATGAGAGAAAAACAAGAATGGCACTTGGAAGACATTATAGTATATAATTACAAATTGGGGAATATCAATGTTGGTTACATTTTATTTTTCTCTTACAACCCACTCCATTGTAGCATGACAATTATTTTCTCCTGTACTCCAAGCTACAAAATTTCCTTATAAAACTACCAACTGTGAAATAGCAATAATTATAGCATTGACAATGTAATACCCCAGAAATTTCAGTGACTTAAAGCTTCAAGACACATTTTGGAATGAACTATAGTTTTCTCCAACTTGGAGATACATCTTTGAACTATGTAGTCTCCAAGGTAGCCAAAGCAGGAAAGGAGAGAGATGACAGGAAAACATGGTTCTTAGTTACCTTGGGGCACACACCACTTCTCCTCTCAGTTTATTGAAAAGAATCTGCCCAGGAGAACTGTACCTGTGAAATATAGTGGGGGTTGGAGGTGCTATGGATCGAAGTCTGTTCCCTCTAAATTCACAAGTAATTCTTGTCCACAATGTGACTGTATTTGGACATAGAAATTAAAAGAGATAAGGTTAAATGAAGCCTTAGGGGTGAGGCCCTGATCTCAGAGAATTAGTGTCCATATGGGCAAAGACCACAGAAACTAGCACCACCCCCTCAGTTCAAGTACATAAATGTGTACATGATCACACAGTGAAGAGGCAGCTGTCTGTAAGCAAAGTAAAGTGGCCTCAGAATGAAACTCACTCTGTGGCACCTTGGTCTTGGACTTCCCACACTACAGAATTGTAAAGAAATAAATTTCTGTTGTTTATACAGCTAACCTGTTGTATTTTTCTTTTGGCAGCCTCAGACGAATAATATAGAGGGAAAGAGGGGGAAAAGAAATCTTGGGTAAGTTTCATGGTGTAAATGTGGAGTGTTTCTCAAGACTCATGTATTGAGGGCTTGATCCCCAATGAAGCAATATTCAGAAGTGTTATCTAGAAAGGGAATTGGATCACTAGGGTCTAACACCATTAGTGGATTAATCCACTGATGAGTTCATAGCTGCATGGGCTGTGAGGAAGTAAGGCCCATTCAAAGACAGTAGGTCTTTGGAGTTATGCCTTTTGGAATGTTCATCTTGGCCACGGCCCCTTCCTCTGTGGTTCTTCCTTTCTCTGTGTTTCTCATCAGATGACCAGCTCTGCTGAATCATTATCCTCTGTCATGATGTTTGTACCTCACCACAGGTCTAAAAGCCATGGAGCCAGGTGACCATGGACTGGAACTTCTGAAGCCTTGAAGAAAATAATTTTTTTTTTTGCTCTAAGTTTTGTGTCTCAGGTATGTTATCACAGCATCAAAAAGATAATATACTAAATTCTCTTTCTCTCTCTCTTTCTCTGTCCTGCCATTACTGTTATCATTATAAATATTGTTTAATTTTACAGTTTCTTTCATATTGGAAATCATATGTACAGCATATCATATTCCTTGATAAAAAGTTTCTGCCATCCAGAGCAAATCATCATACTTTGCACCATTTGACTTGGGGCCAGGAAAGCCTGTACAGTGCACAGGTTGAGAGTGGACTCTGAAAGCTGTCTCCACCCTGGAATTCTGTCTTCAGGACATTTGAGCTGAAGGACCTTGAGAACAAGTGCCTCAGTCCTTGGTGCATCAGGTTTCTCATCTGTGAAATATGGGTAATGATTCACCTGTGTCATGGGTTGTGATATTAGTTAAAAGACATATCATTTGAAAAGTATATAGAACTTAAAGTATAAGCTATTTATGTGGTAGTTCCTGCATAAAATAAATTTAAAACTGGACATATCAGAGAAAAATAGAGGTGGAAAACTACCTTATAATATGACTAAAAATACAAAAGCCACTTGATTTTTGATGTTACCATCTAATTAACTTGATTTTTTATTTTGCATTCCTGAAAAATTATGAAAAGTTGGGGAACAGCGAAATCCCATGATGTGTTCCACATAAAAAGAAATTTGACAGTCAAATATATTTGAGAAATTATGTATATTAATGCTGTTGACAAAAAAAAATCATTCAGAGAGAAATTGTTCACATTTCTGTAGCCAAGAATTTTTAAAACTTATTTGAATGTGGACCCTTTTATCAACACATTTGAACACCCAAGGAAGCTAACACTCCTTGAAATACACTACAGAAAACAATGTCAGGAAAAATGCTAGCAGGACTAGGAGAGAATAAAACACAACACAGTTAACTGGAATGCCTCAAAGAGATAGAGAAAGTTCCTGAACTTGATGTGAGACCATCTGCTATGTTAGAGTACAGGGAAACCTCATAGAAAGAGCTAACTAGTTACCAGTTCTTTGGCTAATCTTGTTTTGTAACCTACTATATCTAAACCACATGGCCAGAAGTTAGGATACACATAAAAATAATTTGATTTGAAGTTGGAAGTGTGAGTTATTGTATTTTAAGTACTTCTTGCTGTAGGAAGCTATTGGCCCTACAAATGGGACAGAGGTCACATATAAAAAACTCCAAGTTCACACCTATTACCACAGTGGCCAGCGAAGTTCTTTAAAGGAAGAAATAGAGCCAGGCAATGGTACATGCCTGTAATCCCAGCACTCTTGTAGGGTGAGGTAGGAGGAGCACAAGTACAAGCTCAGCTATGGCAACTTAGTAATATAATAGACCATGTCTCAAAATAAAAAAAAAATCAAAAGGGTTGGTGGTGTAGGTTAGTAAGAAGGCCCTTTGTGCAATCCCCATTACTGCAAAAACAAGAAGTTTGGGTTTGTGGTTGTGTATTTTAACACACCTACTGTTGAAGCAGCCATAGAGTCATAGATAATAAACAAGTGAATGTGAGTATGGTCAGATAAAACTTTTTTCCTTTCCATGAGGTTGAAACTCTGTGTAAGTTTCACATGTCACAGAGTCGTATTCCTCTTAATTTTTCTCAACCAGTTAAACATGTAAAGGCCATTCTTAGCTTACAGAGCATAGACAAACTGTGAGCAGCATTCACCTGCGGTTTGCTGCTTCTGTTATGGAGGAAAGGCTCACCTCACAACACACAGAGAGGTTGATACTGTGGCACTGGGGTTTAGCAAAAAGAAAGCGCTGCATTGCTTGGCAAACTGACAATCAGGCCCACAGCTCTGCACTCAAATCTGACAGAGCAGTTGGCAACACTGGAATGCATAGGAATGGACCAGAGAGAAGTCTCTTGTCAGTTCAATGCTAGAAAGGGTAATTTTAGGGCTTTATGGCAAAGACATCCATGGTCATCATGCCCGTTCCCAGGTTGCATGCTGAATTTAGAGAGTTATCATGTTCTGCATGGAAGATTGTCAGCTGTGAAGCCAAAGGACCTCAGTGTTAAGTGAAATCAGTCAGACACACAAGCTTAAATATTGCATGGTTTCTTTCAAAAGAGAAACATAAAGTATGAATAAAGAGAAAAATAAAAAAGATAATAGGAAGTAGGGATATAAGATCTTTTTCAAACCCAAAGGGGATTGAGAGATGGGGGAAGGAGAAGGGGTTGAAAAAGAATTAAGGTGTATCACATACATGGACCAACCCCCTACAAGGAATGGAATCTATGCACTCCAAACATATTCTAGTAAGAAACAAGGCCACTGACTGGAACAGTTGACCTCTGTGTGCCTCCATTGTTGAAAAGCCAGCTATAATTGGTCTGTGCATAGATTCTGAGGGCTTTTCCAGAAGGACAACTTAGGCACTTTGTTATTAAAAGATTTATATTCAGGTGTGTGCAGGCCTTAGGTGATTCACTACCTTCTTTTTAAAATAAAAAGTTGAGTCATGGTAACATCCAATAGGTCTTGTATCAGGAGCCAATTTTAATATTAAATTTCTAAATTACTCTTAATTTAATATTAAAAAGGCTCCACTTTGCAGTGATCTATAGAACTGGCTGAAGATCAGCTTATTGATCCATTGGCTTCAGAGCATGATCATTGGATATGACTCAGTCATTATTTAAAGAGGTGATAAAAAAACATTTTTGAAGACTGTATGCATACACACACAGGTAATGGCTAAATTTAAAATAAATTTAGGAAGACAATGGAGTGAATGAGGTTTATTTGAAAATGACATGACATGCTAATTCCTTTATATGTATGTTTACTGGAATTTTCAGAGTACAATAGCAACAAGTGGGAGAAACTTACCCTGTAAGAAGAGTTGTTTATGGTCTGAAAAGTGCTCTTTACATACCATTTGGGACCACCAAAACAGTAGCTTGAAATACATACGCTTATGTGCACCTAGATGTGCTTAATGGAAGAGCTTAATAAATTTAGATTCTGCAGAAGTAATTGAAACTGATTGATAATGTTAATAATGTGTTGACTGCAGTAAAGATTTAGAAGTAGCTAATTCTGTGGGTATCCTGGGAGATTGTAATTATGACGGTGGTTATATCAGCTCAAAGGCAAACATCTGGATGCAAAGTGAAGCATGCAGTCAGTCATCCCAAAGCTTTCTGTTGGGGCAGACATCAGAGTGATTCAGAGGCATATTCACTTTTTATTGAAATTGCCAGGACCCATCAACTTCATTACAATGAGTTTCTATCATAGAGATCAAGTAAGTGCGATTTCATGAGCTGCCTTTTCGATATATACCACCAATTTTACACTGAAAATGTAGTTGTATATATGTTTAGAAACAACGATGACTAATATAATATATAATAAAAGTAACAACACTGATAGTTTAAACTGACACACTGTGTTCCAAGTACACCCAGTACTGTTTTGTAACTTTCAATCCTGCCAATGAAACTGATTTACCAAGTAGAGCTCTCCATTACCAGTGATGTTGGGCAGAGGAAGAACTAATCCATTTTCTGATTACAAAAGAGATCATAGCCTTTCAATATCTGCATTTGTAACATGCCTTACAGATGGATTTTCTCATTACATCATTACTTACTATTTGATGTACCTCTGCACCTCATTTGATAGATGAGGGAACTTGGAAAAATTAAGGGACTAAAGATACATGACTAGTACATGCCGGGTGCTAAACTCAAATGTAGGTTTTCTGACTCTTATCATTTTATGTAAGTGACAGAAAGAAATTGTGCAACAGAATCCATGTACCTAATCTGAATTTAAACGAAGCACTAAATGGAAAAGTGAAATAATAAACTACTCATAAAAATAGATATATTTAATAACAGACATTAAAAATGTTTTGCATAAAAACACAAGCTATATATGGTCTATAACTGCAGACAATGAAAACACTAAAAATTTTAATTATTAATAGTGTCCAACCAAATATATAAATTCTAATCAGTTATACTTCATTTATTTCTTCAAAATATATTATATGTTACAATTGTCACTTATTTTATTCAACCAAATATCTTCAGAAGCTTTCCCTTTAATTGGAATGCAAATCAGCATCAAAACATGTAGTTTAGTGCATTCCTATAATAAATGCTTATTGGACCTATAGTTACACATAATACAAGAAAATCTATCATTACACATCTGTACAATTATCATTTGGGAGATTAAATACTTTAAGCTAACTCTCAAATCTTGACTGAATTAATTCAAAATGTTACCAAGCTGGACTAACAGTGTATTAATCTGAACAGACCCAAGTATATTTTATTAATTTTCTAAAATCAATTTTGCCTTTACAAAATATCTGTCGCCTTAAAAGCAACGTTTTACTGACAATCAAAGAAATACATCACCTATAATAATATTGAGAAGTGGAGGGGAGGAAATAAACTTTTTAGGGAAAGAGGATGAAAGATGACTATAAAAATACCTGTATCTTCATGTCTTATGTTTGCACCATCACTGCAGATGTACTTGCCCCTGGCATAACCTTCACATTAAAACTCATATGAAAATTTGCTTATGATTTATTTGCCTATTTATATTTTAGGTTTGTTAGACTGCTATGTACAATTGACTGGTACTGTATAAATTTTAAATCATACTTAAAACTTGTGTTTTAAGAAAACTAAGCATGAAGTTAGAAGAAAACATATGTTAAGCTCAACTTCCATAATCTTCTGGAATAATAATAACCCCTGTCACTGGTTCTGGCCTTATTTTACTTGACAGTCGGCATCATTTGACACTGTCAATTGCTTCTTCCTCTCAGATACACTCTCTGGAATTGACTTCCAGGCACTACTTTCTTTTTCTGTTCATACATCCCTGCTTGCTCCTAGTCAGTTTCCTCTTCTGCTTCCTGCCTTCCTCCTGAACCTGTAAGTTTTGAAGCATCTCATAACAATCCTTTTGTCGGCTTCTCTTTTCCTTTTGTAGTCACTGATGTTTCACTTAGTCTTAATAGTTTCTGGAAATCATCCATGTGGTGCAGTCCTTTATTTCCGGAACACACACTTCTCTCCCAGGTGCTTACTTTTTTGTGTTTAATTCTACCTAATGGGCAGTACAGTTTCTATCTTTCCCAAACTGGACTTAGTCTTATCTCTAATCCTGGCCTTTCCATGATCTACCCTACTTCAAATGCTATCAGTTATATTTTTCTGTCAAGTCCAGAAATCCTAGAACCCATGGTTGAATTTTGTTTAAATCTCATGTCCTATACCCAATTCTACAATAATTCTTATTGGATCTATTTTCATAACAGAATCTAACCATTTCTCACAAAATTTATAGCCACAGACCTAGTCTCAGTAGGTATCTCAAGAAACTAATTCCAAGATTCATAAAAGCAGAAAAAAACCCCAACTATATTGTTTGTTATCTTGACACAGGAGAACAGAATGGGAGGCATTCTGATCCTTCCATTTTATGAAACTCTAAAGACCTGAATGAAAAAGAAGCAGCTTATTAAATATTGATATTTAAATTCCTATCCACTGTGAAACAGTGACTCACAATAATTTAAACTTATTTTGAAATAGCAAAGTAAATAAAACTTTTCCTACTTCTAAATTCTGTAGTAGAAAAGACATAACTTACATAGTCTAGGCCATATAGAATAGATTAATAGCCACAGAACTAAGTCTAATTTAGAGTTTTGATACAGGACTCACAAAAAAATAAATAAATAAGAATGTGCCCTAGATATTAGAATTGGGTTTGTTACTGAACATCTCTGTAGCATAATATCAATAGCACTGGTTTATTAAAATATCTAGATGAAAAAGATAAGAAAGAAAAACAATCAAAGGCTGATTGCTACCAGAAAATTGAGATGAATCTTTAAACACCAAATTGTCTGATAAAGAAAATAAAAAGTGGAATCTTGAAAGTTAAATATTCAATCATTGTGTAAAAATGTATTTCTGGGTAAATTTCATTCAAATATAGAAATATTCTAACTGATACAAAATTCTAGTTAAACGAAGTTAAGTTTCCATTGTCAGCATTCTAGATAGTGCTCAGGAGACAAATATATCATAATTTATTTGAGTAAATTGCCAATTAAAACTATTATTTGAATTACAAAAGTTACTCAGATTGAACAATATACTATGTAGCAATCATCCATGTTGATTATTCTGAAGATCATACATGCTGATTATTCTGAAGATCGATTGCTTTACAAATTTTTCTTTGCCTATATCCTCATATAGTGCTTCATTATGTATCTTTTGTTATACAATATTATGTTGTATGCCATTAATTAAATATATATGTAATAAATCCCTATACTGCATTGCTTTCCAATTAGTAGTATAAATGTAACAATGTAAAACACCAATCATACTAGTTCATTATTAATAAAACTTATTTCCTTAAGATATTAAATAAAATTGACACTGATCATGTGAGAAGTAGAAGATTTGACCAGTGTCAGACTGTAGTTTTCATGTGCTGTGCATCTGACAAAGTGCTAAAGTGCAGGGTGAACTTCACTTGCAATGGGTTTGGGTGAAGGGAAATATAAACACGCAAGACAAGATAGCAGGCTGCTGTGCATGGAAATAAGACAATCTTTCTTTTCAAGAGAAACAGAAGAGACAAAATTCCATGTGGAAAACACAGGCAACAAAATACTATCAATTATATGACTCTAAAATAACAAAGAGACTTCGGAAGTACAGCTCCTAAGATGAGTTATTCATGTCTCTTTCAAGCTGAGTTCTTTATTCAGCTCACCTTCTAGCTACGGTTCCTGAAGCCATCTGTGATGCAGTTGACAGTCACAACATTTTGAACAAACAATATAAAGGGATGAATCAAGCTCCCTTGGTGTTCTTTCTCACTTTTCTTTCCTCTTGTGAAAACATCACTCATATATCACTTTAGATAGAGCACCGAAAACATCAGCAAGACTGGCTTGGCAAACTGACTAGTTTAGATCTGGACAAAAATGGAAAGATCTGGTGGTCATAAATCTGTGAACACAATTTATTGAATACATTTTTCAAGTCATTGTGGTGAGATAGACAAAAGCAAAATAGGTCTATGTGCATGTCAGTTTTATTCTATTTTATGTTCAAAGGGCCTGCACTGAACTAGTTCCAAATTGGCAGAAATGCTGTAGAATAGTGATGCATTTCAATATGTCTCTAAGCTGATAATGATTAATGTGCACTTCTCAAACTCTTTAAGAAGTTTAAGATTTACAGTATCTCACTGCTACTGAGTAGATTTCTCAGAGGCAGTTAACTGATGTTTTTACAAGAAAATTACCAATACTAAAAAGATACCTATTCTAAGTTAGGTGGAGATAAAATTAGGAGAATTGTTCACATTATCTAGTCTTTTTGCATAGCAGAAAAGACCAGTTTGCATAAAACATAATTGTATTATTTTAATCTAATGTCCAAGCAATGGAATTAATTAAATATAATGAAGATTTAAAAACTTGTGTAATTCAGAAGTCATTATTGTATTTGTGAGGAACATTTACTATATTCTGTTATGTAGCCAATCTCAAAAAATAGTATGTCTATAGACCAAATCCCCAAGAAATAAAATAATTTTACTTTAATAGTGATAGATGCTATCAGATTTGATTTTACATACTGTTCCTCAATCTTGAAAAAATCGCTTGTGAATATGCAAAAGTTCCATTTGTATCAACATTAAATACTTGCTAAATGTAGAAGAACTTTAAAAGTATGAGAATAATTTAGTCCACAATGTTAAATGTCCACTGAAAAGTATAGTCTATTCACTAGAATGTAAGAACTTCTTTACACATTGTTTATGATCATTATTGATTAATATTCTAATTTTGGAAGCACTTTTTAGTACTTTTTGTTTCATCCATTATTGTTCTGTTGTCTTTTTCACTTGACATTGTAATTAGAATGACCAGGTAATTCTTTTGCTGAAGTTGTTATAACACTATGAAAATGAGGCATTTTGTAAAATGAAAGAAACTCTTGATTCAAACAAATCCATTATTATGAATTTAATTTAAAATTATTACATATTGCCTCAGGTCATATAATATTAATATCTTCAGGATTTTAACAGTTAAAGTTACTTTCAATGGAAAACTACTAAATGTTATCCTTGGATCATATATTGTCAACGTGTTCTTATTTACACTTTAAATTTAAAAAAAAAATCTCACTGCCTTTGGTTTACTAAAGGCTCTGCCCTATAATAGTTCTCTTCATTCATTTCTCATTTTTTATAGCTTTCCTTTTGCCTCTCTCTTTCCCCAAATCTTCAATTTTTCTTTATCATCTTCAAAAGAGTCTTTCTCTTCCATAACTTTAATGTCCTCCTCTCACCTGATTATGTGAAGCCTATAATTCATATAGAGAGTAATATTTTTAACAACACAGGCAAAGCCTTGATTAAAAATCCAGCAGAATATTAAATATTCTGTAATATTGAATATCATCACAAAAGTAGCAGTTTAAATGACCAACTAATATAAAAATGTTTAAGTCAATGTTTTGATTTAATAATAGGATGCAAATAGTTGCCAATTTATATTAGTTCCTTTCTTGTAGAATTATCTGTAATTATATGCAAAATTCTGAATATACCTGCATTACTATTTTTTTTTTTTTTTGGTACCGGGGATCAAACTTGGGACTTTGCGCTTGTGAGGCAGGTGGTGAAACCACTGAGCTAAATCCCTGGCCCTCCATTGCTATTAATATGCTCAATACAGCAATAATATTTACTATTGTAAAAAATTAGAAGTAATTTAGGAGAAAAAAATCAGTAGTTATTGAAATGTTAGTAGGACTTCCTTAAGATACAATCCAACTCTGAGAAATACTATTATCACAATGTTAGAGATAATAATACAAAAATGAATTTAAGATTTTCTTTGGATGTTTGTAATTGCAAGCCTCTTTTAGATGAGAGCAAAAGATTGAAGCAAGATGAAGTTGGACATAATCTGGAAAAATACTTCCCTAGCATAATCAAAATTTCCTACTTTGTTAATCTACAATAGAAAATTGTGTATGTCACAACATAAGCATGATTAATTTACCCCTTGTATTGAATATAAAGTAAAATAAAGTACTTAGTCCTTCTTGGTTTTTTTTTTGTTGTTGTTGTTGTTTTTTTGGTATTGGGGATCGAACTTGGGACCTTGCGCTTGCGAGGCAGGCAGCGAGTCTTTCATCCTTCTAATGCTAGAAGAATCATGAATTTAAACCACATTTCTAAGGTAGAATGGAAGTGTATAATGGAATGCACTTACTTTTATAAAGCATGAAAATGTAATGTTGGTTTCCATAAACTAGAAGAGTGATAATGGAAGAATCACATATACAGAAGGCTGGATGATTAAAAAGAAAAGAAAAGAGCTCAGAGAGTTTTAAAAATTGAAATTATTCTTAGAATTATAGGTATATCAGTTTGAAATAAAATATAACTTTTCATCTTATTTTATTCAGAAAGGCTAAAAATTAAGTGCAAGAATATAAAGAAATATATTTTGTTTATGAATAAAAGATGGTGAATCACAAGCTAAAATATGAATGAGAAAATAATATTTGTTATTTTCTTATAGAAGTATGTGTAAGTTATGCAGTCAGACAAAGAACTGATAAGTGTGAAAAAGGTCTAATTCCAATAATTCAACATTTAGAAAAATTATTATTTTAAGGAAAGAAATAGGACAGACAATTGAATATTACCTATAATTCAAGAATCCAAATAAAACATTGGATAAAATCCAGAGATCTTAGGCTAACATTTAAGGTTTGTATTCATTCATACTCAGTATTGCACAAAATTAAAATTTTTCTGTGACTTAAAATTCTATTTCTCTTTCAAAATTTCAGATTAAGGAATGAATAAGCTGTAAAATCCACAGTTAGTATCAAATAGAAATAAAGCTTATGAAATATTACAAATTAGAATAATCAACTATCAAAATATCTGTGATTTTGGATAATAAAGGCAATATAAATCTTTGACAGAATACATAATTAGAAAAAGAATAAAAGATTTTCAAATCTTGGTTTTAAAGACATCATCTATTGTATTATACAGGTATTAAAATTTGTGTGTAATAATACTTTAATAATGTTTCTGTATTTTAGAAAAGGAGAAAAAGAGGTCAAAAGGGCTATTATTATAGAATTCTTACTAATGAAATGTAATAATTTGTGGAACATTTCTAGCAGAAGTCTAGTACATAGTATTTAATAGAAGGAAACATTTTAAATTAGGCATGCACATTATTGTTAGTTTTATATTTTAAAATTACTAAGATCTTTATAATACAGTAGCATTTGCCACTATATAAAATAACCACTTGAGTTGCCTTCCTAGGATTTTTCTATCTTGTTTTCATTGTGTTTTATCTAAAGCACTTTACTGAGGAAGGAAAATCAATAGAGGAAAGAGGATGAGTCATATCAAAATAATTTATTTTCAATTTGCTATATCTAATGGATATCACAGTGTAATTAATCATTACACACCTTGGCAACACTCAATAAATTCATAGCTGTAGCATAGATCTCATAAAGTTTGTCATTAAATTTTGAAATTTACATTATTAAATCAGATCAATGAATGCTATTACCCCAAATAGCTCTCTATAAAAAAGTTTTAAAATCCATTTCTTGAGGAAAACAAATTGGAGAACATCAAAAGTGTGACTTTTAATGTCCACCTGTTGTTGGGTATCTCTTTTTAAAATGGCTCACCTCTTAGTTTTCAGGGGTTTTTTTTGTCTTGAACAAAGAATATAACAAGACAAGTAAACACCGGTGCTAAAGTTTATTTGAAAAAATAATGGTGGAAGGTAAGGAAGTAACTGTCTCTCCAGAGTGTACTTGGGCTGAACAAAAGAGAGGAAGAATTCAAAGAAAATAAAAAGACACTGGACGACACAGGGCGGGCTATCAAAAAAAATAATAATAGTGTGCTCTTTATGGCAAGTGTCTCCTTTTATGCCATCCTTACTTTGCAGAACCACCAAGAACGTTATGTATGGGATCTTGAGAGGCAGTGCTGTATAGATTCAGTGATCTACCTTGTCTCTCTTCCCACTTAGTCTAAGCCATGCCCTATCTCCTATCTCATTTCCCTGCAAGAGACATAAATCCTATAATCTTTTATGGGCTGCTGTGGGAATGGTGGTCTCTGGCTTTTTTAGCTTTGTTGAGCTGGAAAAGGCTACAGACCCTACTTATTGGAGATTACGGGTTGTCTAATTATCTTGGGGTGCAGGGGTCACTGGTTTGTTTGAAGGGAAAACATCTGTCAGAAGACAATAAGAAAAGAATTAGTGACCATAAAGTTGGATGATAGGAGAAGGAAACTTTATTATTAGCTCAAATATGAGTAGAATTTTATGGTTTCTGTAGAGAAAAATGTATGCCAGGGAGGAATATCAGATAAATTATCAAGAGTTTGAGAGCAATGGCATTAGCAAGATCTTGTTTATTTGTCTAAAAGGGCACCTAGTTTTGTTTTTTGAAAAGAAATCTCAGGTCTTTCAGAGGCTTACAGGAGTAGCTTTTATTTTTGCGGGGGAGGGTAATCCTCTTCAGACAGTTTGGATAGGACTGGCTTCATTTTAGATGAACCTAATTATTTATTTCTCCATCTTTACTGCAGTGGGTGTGACAAGGATCACTGAAATGGGGCCTTTCTATTTTGGCTCTAATTTGTCAGTGTCTGTTCCCTCTCTCCAAGTTTTTATGAGCACTTGGTATCCAGGATGGACAGTAGGTGGTCCCCCTGGGCCAAGAGCTGGAAGGACACTGTTCTCATATCTCTGGATAGCCCACTTTCCTTGTAGGACATTTATGGCTTGTCACTATGTCCCTTGAAGAAAGACCAGAATGGTTCTTCAGGAACTAGAGATAAGGCTAGGGCCCTGAGGGGCTGTAGTGTTGTTCTTTCTGTTTGTTTTTTTTTATCATTCTTTTAATTTTTCAAGGAGACTTTAGACATGTCTCTTTGGTGCCTTTTACAATGCATGACTGTGACCTGTTAGGGAAAGTGGACTATCTCTAGGATTTGTAGATGTTTTTGCTTTTGTTTAATAGGTGATTGTTTATTAGTAAGCCTCTTTTTCTTTCAGATTATAGTATTAGCATTTAGCACTAGAAAGGCATATTTGGAGTTTGTATAGATATTTAACTTTTTGTCTTTTTTTTAAATCAATGTCTGAGTCAGAGGTATTAACTCTGCTTTTTAAGCAGAAGTTCCTGGAGGAAGAGGTTTAGCTTTAATGACCTGTTGTGAACTGAAAACTGCATAACTTGCCTTTCCATGTCTTTGGGGGATAAACCTATTTTTATCAGTGAACCATACCTCTTCCGGATCTTGGTGGGGTAGGTTAATGATGTCTTGACTTGATCATAAGAGTGGCTAACTTCTGGGCAGAAGAGTAGTAAAGAATCTCTGATCCAGAGTCACCTCAACACTAGCTATGGCTATAGATCCAGAAGAAGGGTTTAAGAGAGGTAAATCAGAACAGAATGAAGTAATTGAACAGGCTCACTCATCATGTCTAGGGTTACCCATGGTTTCTCAGAGATGACAATGCCTAAGAAGAGGCTGTAGGTTCCTCTGGGCCACTTCAGTCATCAGAAGAAGAAATGAAGGTTCTGGTTGGCCTAGCCCCTCTCTGGGAGAGGGGACAGTCAAACCTGCAATATTACGAGTCAGGTGTATTAGCTGCCTCACATACAGAATAGAGCCCAGGCGGAGGGTTGATGCAATCCCATGCCCAGTGTCTACTTCTTTTACACTTAAAAGTGAAACCTTTTCCAGTTTCCCCTGAGGGTTTTTGGGGGGACAATTTTTGGGTTTAAGCATTAACAATTGTTAACAGTTGTAATCTTAGCCTTCTTTTCTTTTTTGTCTCACTTCTGTGCTCTTAATGTTGAACACAGAAAAGGTCATGTCCAGCAATAGAACCATAGGTGTCTGTGGCCCATCTGGAGGTTTTGTAACTTATGCTGAATATCTGGGGCTGTAAACTAGAATATCATCTTATTTAAAGGAAAACAGAAATTGAGAGTCTAGATGTAGGGGGGTAAAAAATATGTCTTTTAAATTTAAGACTGTAAAGCAATTAGTGTCCCCTGGAATTTGGGAGAGAGTCATACATAGATCTGTGACTGGAGGTTGGATTGGAATGATAGCCTCACTAGTGAGGCAGAGATACTGTATTATCTTTCACTCTTTTGATTAGTATATTTCAAAAAGGTTCAGCGCAGCTCTTTACCACCTGCTCCCGATAAGAAAAGCTAGCATACCAGACATCATCTTTAGTCTCTCACTATTATCAGTGTCAGTTTGGTTCTGCTGAAGAGAGAATAATCTTTCTAAGGTTTTTTTGAAGCACATTGTCCCATATGCATAGTTTTTAGCCTTTTGTAGGATTCCTTGTTTCTCTGGTTTGCACTGTTGGGCATCTATAAATGAAAATGGGGCCTGATTTATTGGCCTATAACTAGCTATAAGGAGGAGATGGAAGAGACCTCTTAGTGTCATCAAGAAGATCAGAGCAACCCACATCCCCCTGAGAGAGAGGTGGGGCTTTTAGAACAGGGGTGTCTTCTTAGTTTTTAAACATTTTTTGGTGATAGTCACCAAATTCTATACATAAGGGATTTTATTTTACCTTTTATATTTTAAGTAGAAACATTGTAACTGGATAATAGTCTTATAGTTTAAAGTACCATCTGGTACCTATTTCTCAACATTTTTAGTATGTATTGAGCCAAAACTGTATTGTAACAGTAAATAAGGTGTTCTTGTTTTAAATGGCCAGGATCAAACCTTTTCTATTCATCAAGGGTATAGCTGCTGACAAAATTGGTGCAATCTGGGTGTTGGTGAGGTCCAAGATGTTTCCCATTGGCTCTTCTTGGAGCCTAGAGAAAGAAGGAGACAGCTGGGTCTTGACTCTGTAAAATGACATCCCATGCAAAAGGAGAAGACTCACAGGTTTTATAGAATATCTCTCATTATACCCTAACACAGGCTAGACTAACTTCTCTGTCTGAGTGATAAGGAAGAGTAACCACAGAAGAATAGCCCTTGAATGCTTTTGACTCCACATTGGGGCCCACTGGCTCATTAGGAATATGCCCACTTGCTGGCCTTACCTAATTCTTTAAATTCTGTGAAGAAAGGATGACAATTTCCCCAAGCAAAGTTTTCTTTGCCACCCAGTTGAACCTCTCAAATGACTCTTTCCTTCAGCAAAGTAAAACCATCTTGCATTTACCCCAATACTAAAATCACTGAGAATCAGAATGGTTTTGCTTTTGTATATTCACAGTCACTTTAGTCAGATTTTAAATGCTGTTAAATGCTGTTCTGCTGAAGCCATCAAGCATATGTTTTTAACTTATCTATATTTAAACAGGGAAGAAATTTAGCCAGAAAGCAATAGACTCCAGGCAGGCTCTTGGACCCAAAGGAAGAGGAGTCAGCTAGAAGCAGCTTGGCTTGCCACTGCCAAAAACAGGGGCTGCCTCTCATTCTCTGGCTGCCACCCATTGCTGCAAAAGCTGGCACATGCCCCCTGGCCCAGTCAGCCCTGTGCACTAGTGCTGCCCCTAGTGGATAGCCCACACACCCCTGAGGCTGGCCTCTCAAGCCTCCACAGCTGCATGTCCACAACTGTGCTGCTGATCCAGCCTCTTGGTGTGACCATAGCTCAGGGTTAGGACTCTGGTGCCATTGGGCACCATAAGATGGTGATACCCCACCAGGAGCCAGCATTTCCAGCCACACCTGCAGGCTTGCAGTGCAGTTGGGCAATGATCAACTCCTCTGTTCTCCACCTAGTTTGGCCTAAAGTTGTGTGAGTTCTTAAAGTGCCCCCACACACTTTCTTTTTCTGTGGAGGAAGAAAGGTGCCTGTACAAGCCTACGTGTTCTCTAAAATTAGAGGTTTAGCTCGTAAGTCCAGTTACAGAGAGAGAGAGGGAGAGAGAGAGAGAGAGAGAGAGAGAAAGGAAAAGTGCGGCAGCTGGTGATGAAAGCTAACATCTAGCCTTCTGGTAAGGCAATAAGGTGGCGTGGTGGTGCCCAGGTCAAAACAAACAAACAAACAAACAACAACAACAAATGATAGAAAACCAGTTTTACAAACTAGAATAAATAGATACTAGGCTAATTTTCAAAAAGGTTGGCAAAATACAACAAATCAATGCATAGAAAACAGGACATACAATGAAGTGAATGCAAGCTGCTAGAAAGAAAAACAAAAGCCTACATTTCCATTCCCCACAGCAGGTCCAGGAAGCTCCTCCCTGTCACCATGAGAAGAGGTGTTTCAGAACACCAGCTAGGGGATAGAGTTAGGGAAGGAAAGAGAAAAATTTTAAAGTCTTGTGAGGACAAACAAAATATTGTTTCCTAAGGGCCCTACCTAGATCTCTTGATACCTGAGCTTTTCTCTTGGTTGGCTTGCCACAATGTTAGCAGCTAGCTCTTTTTAGGAATGGCTTATTTCTTAGTTTAAAGGGTTTTTTTTTAAAGTTTTTTTTTCTCAGACAAAGAACTGAATAAGACAAACAAAAAAATGATGACAAAGTTTATTTGAAAAAGTGAAGGTAGAGGGCAAGGGAGTAACTGGCTCGGTGAAGTCATTATTTGGCCAAAGATTAAAAACTGAAAACAAAAATAAAAGTACACCCTGGGGACACAGGGCAGGATAGTGTAAAGAGGCCCAGATGTGGGCTCTTCATGGCTTCTGTGTCCTTTTATGCCATCCACACTTTGTGGGAACCTACAAAAACTTTATATATGGGGTCTTGGGAGGCAGTGCTGTATAGATCTTAGGATTCTGCTGTATTGCTCTTCTCAGCCAGTTTCATATCCTGTCTCCTTCCTCATATCTTAATCTTCTTTCACTCTTCTTTCACTCTTTTCACTTCAGTATCCACATTCCATGGAATTTTAACACATTTTCCAATTAAATGTATTGGTAAAATGAACAAAACCATTTTAGGTACTGACAAAAAAGATAAAGAAATATGACACAAGTTTATTATCATATAATTAAAACATATTTAAAAATATACAGTGAAGCAATTGCTATATTGTTTAATGGCGAATGTCATATCCCACTTATTTTCATGTTGGTGTTGCTTGAATAAGTGGTGTAATTTTGTATTGCCTATTTAGATGTCATTTTTGAGTTCTCATGGTACCACATTTTCCTACTGAAGTCATGTTTAGATATCATGCATTTGCTTTGCCATTTGGGGACATCTCAAATGAAGCATTCTGTTACCATTTAGATCTAAAACATCAAACAAAAAGTCTTCTGTGTCCAGAGATGAACTTCAGAAGATGATTGACTAGGATGCTTTACTCATCAGTGGATTTAACTATGGCTAAATTCACAGCTGACAGTACTGTTAGGAGGTGTGGATGAGCTGGAGAAGATGGGTCCCTGAGGACCTGTGCATACTTGTGTTGGTATCTGGTTGTGACTCTGGCTGGGCCCTGCCCACCTGCATAGCTGTTGTCTGTGCTGGCTTCTAGCTGGGGTCTGTATGTAGTTACCAATGGTATTGGGCGGGCCTCTGGCTGTTCCTCACATGCCTGTGAAGCTTTTTTCCAGATGGACCTTTGGCTGGGGCCTGTGGAAGGTGTTAGTGTCTGGGTGGGGCTCTGGCTGGGACCTGTGCACACCTGCATCACTCTGGTCCATGTGGGCTTCTCATGAAGAAATTCTCCGGAAAAAATCTATTCAAGCCCTTAGCCCATTTTAAAATCATATTATTAGGGAGGTTTTGCTAAAAAATTACTGGATATTTTGAAGATTAACCCCTTAGTAGATTCATGGTTTTTATTTGGTACTATTGAAAGTGATATTATTTTCTTAATGTTATCTTCAGATAGCTCGGTTTTAGTGTATGAATACAAAGCTGGTTGTCTGAGGATGCAGAAAAGTTCAAACCCTTGCACAGGATGCAAATGATCCAGCCTTTATGGAAACCAACACAGAGCTTCCTCTAAAACATAAAAATGAGAATTCCATATTATCTAGCAATGTCATTTCTGGATATTTATAAAAAGAATTGAAACCAGGATCTTAATGGATATTAGCGCCTCTATGCTTACTGCAGAGATGTTTATAAGAGGTAAGATGTTAAACAAATGTAAATGTCTATTGACATTGACCATTGAATAGAGATAATGAATATTCTTCGCAGATTTATTTAATGAAACACTACTCTTTAAAAAAAGAAAGAAATTTCACAGTATTCAACATTGTGAATGAACAATGAGGACACAATTCTAAATGAAATAAAACAGTCAGAGAAAGACAAATACTGCATGATTCACTTATATGTAAGGAAAAAAAGTCAAATTAAAGAATGGAATGTGCATTACCATGACATTTGAAGGAGAAGGAAAGTTTTTATATTAATTGGCTTTCCCAGCATTAGGACACAATGGCTGTAACCTGAAATTTAAAGTAGGAGAGGTTTAATTTGGCTAACAGTTTCACAGGATTCAGTACATGATCAGCAGAGTCCAAAGCAGAAACATCAGGGCAGAAGGGCATGGCAGAGCAAAGATATGTACTGGTCCAGGAAGCAGAGCAGGGAAACAGTGCCAGAAAGGAAGGGGTCAATGGCCATTTTCAGTATCCAATGTCATGTCCCCATGAACCACACAGAGACACCCAAAAATGTGCTTTATTAATCTGTTAGCCATTTTGTAATCAAATTAAGTTGATATATCAGGATTAACAGTCACAGTTCATAATCAGTGGATAGGAATTTTCAGTTAATTAAGAGATGTAAGTAAGATATTACAGATACGTTGTACACAACTATACTCAAATGCTAATGTGTTATACACATAAGACTCTGTTAGGTTAAGTGTTCTTAATAAAAAATTTGGAAAGCTATAAAACAGTAACAATGACCAATAGATACTATAAATCAAATTTCAGATTGCTTAAAGTCCAAAATAGATGAAACCTATGACAGCATCTTTTAAATCTTGCATGTTAACATTTAAAACATAAAGTCTGGAATTTACTGTTTTACATTTTATTCTTTTCATTCCTAATTGACAGACTTTTTCTATGACTCTGACATAAGGTCTAGACAGTAAAAATAATATATCGACTATAAGGTCACTGTAATTTTTCAGTTCCACTACAGTTCTATATGATGAAAAAATGCCACAGAACTTTCATGACAATTTTCTTGCATCTGACTAAAGGTCATCACATCCTGTCTGTGGTGCTTTTTTCCCTTCTGGTATAGTGGAGAACTCATCTTCTATCTCAAAGAGCGAGCACTTCCTGCTGCTGCTAAACCCCAGATCATGACAGTTGCTCATCATGTTACTTTCCTAGGACTGCCATAACAATGTTCCACAAATTGGGTGGCTTCGAATTTTTTTTTTATAAAGTTATCTCACAGTTTTGGAGTTCAGAAATCTGAAGTAAGTGTATTGGCTGGCCCATGTAAGTCTTTGAAAGACTTATGGAATGATCTGATCAAAGCCTTTTCCGGCTTCTGGAAATCCCAGGTGTCTTTGGCTTACGGACATGTCATTTCAGTCCTTCATATGCTGTTCTCCTCTGTGCCTTCACACCATCTTCCTTCTTAGCACTTTTGATTATGAGTCAATTTTCCCCTTTTAATGTGAATACTCATCATATATCACTTTCAAAATGGGAAAGATTAGAGACGTAAGAATTTCAAGAAGGATGTAGAAGATTGAAACAAGGCAATGGATAAGCCCGACCCAGTTACTCATTCTAAAGCATGCTTCTGGATCTCTGTCATGTGGGGAAAGCGTTCAGTAAGAAATATAATAAAATTGTTTTTATTAGTTCCAAATATCTGGAATTCAATAGAAAAATCTAAAGTCTGGAGAATGAAATAAATAATTTCTCAAATCTTGTTGTTGAAGCCATGCAGGGAGCAAGCTGTGGCTATAAATGACAGCACCCATGCATGTCATCTTCATATGGTTGGAGCTGAGCTAAAGCCTAGCTGTGGGAAGGAGGACAGAGAAATGTAATATGCAAAGTCTGAAACAGATGGATAGCAAAGGACTGCCCCTTCTTTTATCTGTAGATGGACAGCATTCTCAAAGGGAAGTGAAGTAAGGAGATAACAAGAGACTTGGACAGTGTGAATCACTGCAAGTTGGGCTTAGGTTCCATTTCCTAAGGTTTAGGTGGGATTTTCCCAACCCTACAAAAGGCTCTTGATGGTAATCTATACAGTTTCCATAAAACATGATGTTCAGCATGAGGAGCAGGACCCTTTGGGAAAAGGAGAGGATTTCTCAGTGACACTGGTCCCTGAGGGCATGGAAGAATGGAGAGTTACAGTCAGGCCTGGCAGCCAGAGAAGATTCAGTGAAGGACATGATGGTCAAGGCTAGGGCATCTGAGGTTCAAAAACAAAGTTAGCAACGAATTGGAAGGATTTTCTTGCCCAGAAATAAGATATTCACACCTCTCTAAAGAATGCCTTCTTTCTGTTTAAAGTTACAATTAGTGGTGCTTGCGAAAGTACTCCTGGTACATACCCTGAGTACCCATAGGCTCACTTCTAAGACAAACTCTCCTGCTTGTAGCCTCCTAGTTTGATCTCAACTTGGCTGAGATGTACTCATTTTTGTGAATAAAAAACCCCTAGACAAAGAGTTCTGGTTACAACCCATTTGGGTTTCCTGGGTTCAATTGCTGGGGCTTTTTGCCTTCACTTTAGACTAAATGGTGCTTTTTGCTTTTGCTGTACAGTGCATAATTTTGTTCAGTCCTCTTTTTGATTCTTTGCTTTGTGATTCTTTCTGGGTTGAGAGAAGAACCCAACCAGCCAGTTGGTAACAGGATCTTTTATGACTTAACTTCAGCATCATGTAAGTCACATAATACAGTTCAAGGAAGGTATGTTATTGATCAGACTCAAAGAGATGAAACAGGGATCCTATTTTTTGATGAAAGAATGTGAATTTGCATTGTAAGAGTTTATAGACTACCACATATACAAAAAGGGTTAACAGCAAAGAACTGAGAGAAAAACAAGTAACACTTTGTAAATTTTGATGTGAAGTAAATTGACACCAATTATATCTTTATAGAGTAAAAAAAAAGAAATAACTTTGTATATAAGAAAGATTGTAGTCCCAACTGAAACTAAAATGTTACATATTAAACTTATAGGATTCTGGTAAAGCATGCAAATTATGGAAATATATATATTTAAACACATAATAAAAACAAACTTTTAGAATTAAAAATATTCAAATCCATCTTAACAGATTAGACAAAGTAAAGAAATTTGGAATAAAACAATAAAATATTATATATAATATTAGTAACAAACATGTATTGAATCTCAAGTTTATATACATTAAATGGATTAAACTCAGGCAAAAATTCTTCATAAACATTAATAAATGTAAAATCCTCTGCAACACATATCATTAAAAAATATAAAAAGAACAAGTAGACAATATTACTCTTATAAAAGGAAATATAACTAAATGGTCAACAGAGATTGTGACAAAATGATATCATTAGCAATATTTTGCTACATATTAAAATTTAAAATTAAACACATACAGTAAAGTAAAGCAAAGGTGATTTAGAATTTTTTGAAAGGAGAATTACAAAACACAGCATGAGCAGACATCTATCTACTAGTAGATTTGACTGCCCAGTGCTTTTCTAGCATCTCCTCTCCTCGATGCCTTGACTTCCATGTCACATTCAAGCACACATCTCTTGGTGCGCCCACTGAAGTCACCAGAGATATTCTCCAGAGACCAGGCTCTCCTCATCTCATGCTGAACTGATTCAAAGACTTCAGTATTTCCTAGGCCTGGAACAGTAAAACCCAGTTTTTTACTAAAATCAAGTACCTTTCATCATTTTGAGTTGACCTCTATAAATTTCTCTCCTTCCTTTTTATCACACATGCATTTTATTTCTACATAGTTCACAGAAAGCCACACATAAAAGCCAAACCTTCTTGTCTTTACATTTGGAATAGCTTACTTCTCCAGGTTGGATATCACTCTTCACCATACCATCTGTTAGATCACACCTGCCTTATAGGATCTATCTCAAATTGTATCTCCTCACCGAAATACTCTGTGATTTCCCCACTCTCCAGGTAAAATTATCATCCTTCTTTCTTTTATACATATTTGTCAATAGTATTTACCATTTCCTTCTTTATCACACTTTTTTGTTTATCTTTGATGTCAGAGTTTCAAGCCTGGACAGCATGTGTTACTCAATTGACATCTGCCAGGGATTTAGCTCAGTGGTTCTACCACCTGCCTTGCAAGTGCAAGGTTCCAAGTTCAATACCCAGTACCAAAAAAAAAAAAAAAACCCAAGAAAAAATACACTCAATTGACATTTTTCATAACAAATAACTTCTAGAAGCAGCATGTAAGATAAGATCAATTATTATTTGTTAAATTAAATTTATTTTGGCTGCATACTAAATTTGTATTCTAACTACTTAGAAAAAAAAATCCATGTTCTTCATAAACCACAATCCTCACTTCTCAGAAATTAGAATATATAGAGTTTTTTTAGTTAAGTTCTATGATTTTCCCTGACTCCTTTATCCTTCATTACAAAACACTTTGAGAAAAAGCAGATTCAGCCTTTATTTTTTGATTTTTCACAAAATGTTTGGTTTAACACAATGAGACATATGCACAGTTTGCTTTAACCTAAGTGTTTATAACCTGCTTACTACTTTATAGAAATTTATGCTATATTTTATAGAATTAATGACCTCTGACGTACAAAACTAACAAGAATAACAAAATTTAAAGAGGTACAGTTTAATCAGTTTAATTTCTAATTGGAACCTACCTTTTCACACTTCTTCGTCTTTTGAAACTCTTAATCTGTTACCACTACTTTCCTTTCTTTCAGAGCATATAAAGCCATACAGAAGGAGTGACAAAGACTGTGAAACAGTGCAGAAGCTTCAGCTATTTACTTGTAAAATCTCCTCCAATATTCAAATTCCCTCCAGGAAGGAAAGCTTCACTGAGCCTTGCCTGCATAGCTCTCAGAATGGTTTGCTCTTTGCCCAGTGTGTTCTTTCTCAGCAGGTGGAAAAGACCACATTGTCAGGCAGGGGTGTTAATTTCAGAAGTTTTCAGTAGATTTACCATAGTAACAGGAAGAAAGAAATCCTTTCTTTTTCTATAGGCACAGTTTAATCCCAGAGTTCTGTGATGTGTAGAAACAGAGGGTGGTGGAGTAGGCTGAATGGATATCAGCACTATGTATCTTTTCATACAAATACAGAGGACAATTATTCCCCCAGGTTATAAACTCCATTTTTATTTTCACCTTCATTGATTCATCATTAGTTGTTCAAATCAAAGGCAGGATATCTGTTGGCCTCTATGTTTTTGAAGCTATGCATCCTCTGTTTCCATTATGCTGTTCAAAAAGTTATTCTCTACTAAGTCTTTTGCCTATGAGGATGTGCAAAAAAAAAAAAAAAAAGGAACTTAATACTCATTGGAATCGATCCACAATTTAGTTCAATCCAGTTTAGTTTTCTCTGCAGTGATAATTCCATTAGTAACATATATCATCAACTCCAATATGTTATAATGCATCGTATAAATTTTAGCCATGCATTTTTATTATCATTTATTTATTAACTACTGAATAGCATGTAGAAAATAAAGAAGTCTACAGTCTTTCTAGATTCTCCTCATTATAACTTGTGGTTCAAGCAACTGTTAATTTATGAGTAAATATATAACTATAAATTGTGTGTGTACATTGGAACACAAAGGTACCATAAAACTTAACTTCTTACACATTCTAAGCCACATTCTAAGCAATTAACCCATTAATACAAGCCTTAATATGTTGATATTATCATCAATGCCACCATTTACAGTGGAAGAAACAAAGTTACAAAGTTGTTAAATAAATTTCCCAGAGTCATACAGGGTAGCATTTGATATACAAACCAAGTTAGTTTGGTTCTAGAACCTGTGGTCTTAACTACTGAACTCTATTAAGAAGGTCTGTGTCTCCCCATCATGCTGACATTTGGATACACAATTACCTGAATATTTTTCTATCATTCCTTGTGATGACCTCATATTGTATAATCGTACACTGGTTACTCACAGGTGAGAATTATATCACTTTAATAAGGGAACAAGGAATTCCTAGAGTTGGAATTTGCTGTTTAAATGTACATAGCTAACTGTAGGTTGAATTTTATAGCCTTAATTATTTTAAGGCAGTTTTATTTAAAAGGTCAAAATTTTTTGTTTATAAATAATGAAAATTAATTGGATCTGTGGCTGATGGAAATATATTAATCAAACTATACAATAAAGAACTTGAGCCCGATATTGGGTAACCTTTTCCTTTCATCTACTCTGAAATGAGTGTCTGCTATTATTCCCAGTTACTGTACTGTATATGCATACATATTTGTGTAGCAAATATTAGTTTCACAATTATCTTACTGAAATAAATTTCCCTCCATAGTTTCTCAACTGACGACACGTTATTAGATAGGGAAGGGAGGAAAAATAATAAACTCAATAATCAGGGTTAATTTCCATTGATTGTTACTTTTTTATTGTGTTTGCCAGGAAATCTTAGAAAATGACTGTGAAACATGAGGCTCTCCCTTTTTTGCTCGGAGGCAGTCATTTGTGATTGTTTCAAGAATGGCCACCTGGAGTACAAAACACCTTTCTGTGCCAAGGTGCCAGATTAGACAGATCACATCACTTCAAGACCAAACATCTGCTGAGACAGGGCTGGGTATGCTGTGAAGTTCTATTGGCTGCAGTTTTAAGAACATTCATTTCAAATTTTCCTGTGCCAATCACTCCATAAAATATTTATTGAGTCTTTAATATATTCAGAATATTGCACTAGTCACTGTGGACAAACAAAAGGAAATAGTTTACAATCTCTCTTCCTCTCTATAGAATTTTTATAATCTAAGGCTAGAAATAGTTTGCAACATAAAACAGATGTGACCTTGTTGTCCCTAAGGACATACAGGACAGGCATTTCTGAACCAGAGCTGAATGAAGTCAGAAGCAAAGGCTGTCGGATCAACACCTCACCAAATACAGTTTTCCCCTCTGCAATATACCATCCACTGAGATTTGCTTCAATCAATGCAATTACATCTGGGAAGCAGAGTCATATGCGAGTGCTTTTACACCATTTCTCCTTTTGGGAGGGCCACCCATGCTAGATCTCTTCAAAAATGTGACTGCTTTCCTAAAAATGTGCAGTTTATTTATTTTCCTTAAATAAATCCAAAATTTCTTAGTTCCTTCATACAATAATATATCTTTATTTTATTTTAACTTTCTTAAATATTGGAAGATACTGTTTGACCTATTCAATATGCATCATGTTTATTGATTGTTTGCTATATATCATGTTTATTTTCAAACAATTACCTTTTTGTCTTTCTCATTTTTGGTGAGTCAAAAGGCAAGATTCATAGATCACCAGGTTTATGTTACTTTTGGTTTTCACCCCCACATCTCCTGAGATATACTTTCTAGATGAGGATTATTTATAAAAAAAAAAACCCTGCAGGCATACAGAGTTTTACTCTTACCATGTTTATAGCAATTCATAATAGCTAAATCTTACATGTCCATCAACAGATGAATGGCTAATGAAAATGTGGTAGTGGTAATTGTTTATGATGGAGTACTACACTGCCATAAAGAAAGATGAACTTGAGTCATTTGTAAGAAAATGGATGGACTTTGAGAACATAATGTTAAGTGAAATAAATTAGACACATAAGCTTTAATATTGCATTATTTCTCTCATGTGATAAACCAAATTATAAGTAATGAGTAAAATAAAAGTAGAAAGAAGGGATATTGGTCATTCTCAAATAGGAAAGGGACCAAGAGATGGAGGGAGGTAAGAGGGAGGGAAGGGAAAGGGGGTGACAACAGGAATGGAGATAAGTGAGCAACTCCACACAATGAATGTAAATGTGTACTGCAAACATGTACTAATAGAAATTAAAAGATACTTCATCCTGCTGTCAACTATAAAAAAGTTAGACACAATTCTTACAGAAAGGAATGAGAGCCGCTAAAGAGTCAAATACATTGAAAGCCAAATTGTCCATAACCACATCAAAAGAGTGAGATAACAAGACTTGATGACCAGTAATTATTTTACCAACATTTGGTTGTAGCTGTAGCTGAAAGTGCTGATCAGGGAAGAGAAGAAAGATGACAATGTGGCTTGGTGGGACGTGGTAGAGTTACCAGTAAACTAACTCAGTTAATATCATCCAGAGTATCTCAGCACCTTGGCTTACATCAACCTGGAGCGGAGGAAGACTGGATGACCATAACAGTGCTAAAGAAGAGCAGTGTGCAAGAATGAGCCAACTGGCCTAGAGAGGGCAGTTTATTTCTTCCTGATCAGCAATGGGAAAAGCACAAACTTCATGGGCTTCGACAAGTCGTTGTCAAAGTGATCGTTGCTTTCTGATGTAGTTTGTCACTGCTCTGAACAGCCATGGTATAACAAATGATGCTAAAATGCGTAATCTCAGTTCCTTGCAAATTAAATGATATTTGACATCTATTCCTATGATTTTACAGACTAGAAAATCAGCAAAATTTCAAGCTATATATTTATTTTTATTTTATTGGATTCCGTAACTTCATATTTTTAAAATTTTATATAATGTTTAAATGCTAAAATTACAAAATACATCTTCTAAAAATCACAATTTTACCACCAGGTCCTAGCATATAACCCATGTTTTCTTTATGTAGCATAGTTTACTGTTTTGGTCAGTTTTGTAGTGTAGTTTTCTATAATAAAAAATAATTTATGATCAGAGTAATTCACAAAACTCCTTATAGTTTTATTCTGCTCAGGAATGACAGAAAAGTCTTCCTGATATAAAAGATAAAGAATATGATATTTTGATCTGAATGTGTATTTGGATTACAATACTATTCTTTTTATTCTTTCTCAATATCATGTTTTCTTGAGAAGAGAGACTGATAGGCCTACTTAATCTTTTATATTGGCCACAGAGTTAACTTCCTATTGAATATTTTATATTGCTGACTAATGAAAACCTAAGACATTATGCAGAACTTGGCACAAGCTTGGTTCAGGGAAGCAACTTAAAAATAAGCTTGGGCCTTTTCACATAGCTGAGCTCCTGAGAAGACAGGCCAGAAGGCTCACGTCGGGTGGTGGCACAGAGGACTTCTGATGGGATGATCCATTCCAGTCTTTGCAATGGACCTCTGTGTCTCAGCTGCTGAGTGCTCCTCTGCAGTACAGAAGTTTCCACAAGTCTTTTCTGAGGCCCTGGTTCCTGGAGTAGCTGGTAGTAGATTAACTCAATATTAGTGAGTTAGTCTGAAGGCATCGAAACAAAGCAAATTTTAAATATTTATCAAGCAGGTTCATGACAGGCCTAACATAAAATTTATGTTATAGTGGATAGAACTTAATTGGGTAAAATGATCTTGCTATATAAATGTGTTTTTTTTTTTTGCTAAAGACAAAATTCATCATCTTTGAAATAAGCTAGATAGCCATACTGCAGTAGTTTTACCAAGAGACTCTATTGCTTGATGACTATTCTTTATCATTTAGAGATGGTGAAATTAGTGCTTAAGTGTTCAACATTTAAAATATATTATAAAACATCGTGAGTCATGTGGAACATGCCAAATTAGCCCGCTGCAGACAGGTAGGTCTGTGGATGGCCATAGCAACATCGCGAGACTCCCCGGAACTCGCTGAATCAGCCCGGACCCTGGCAGCAATACACTGGACGCCCCTCACCCCTTCTCCTCTGTATAGCCACCTGGTTCCACAGTACAAAGGCGCAGAGGACACCGGACCACCAGACCACTGTACTGGGTAAGTTGGAGTCATCTTCCCTCCCATCAGGACGGGTACTATCTTCAGGGGAAAGGCAGTGGAACCTGCAATACAACTCTGCAGAGTTCAACCCTACAGGAGGACAAGGAGTTCAACTTGGGACTTGCAGCCAGAAATCTGCCTGAATCTCATGGGTCTGCAACTAGCTTGCTGAGGCTCATTGACTTGTATCTGCACACTGCAGCCCATGTTGTCTATTGTGACAGCAGAGTCATACCCTGAAAGAGGCCCTTCATCTTCATGGTTATTTGTTATTCCCAAAATTAGTTTTATTATTTGGTTTTTTCTCTTTTCTTTTGCTCCACTTATCTTTAATTTTTTTCCCTATTTTTTTTGGAAATATTTGTTTTTCTCTCCTTTTTTCCTTTTCTTTTCTTCTTTATTTTCTCTTTCCTTTCTCTCTCTCTTACACTCACTCTCTTGCTCTCCCACATTGTTCATCTTCCCTTTTTGTCCCGCTTTTGGTCCTCAGTCAGAGTTCTTCTTTATTTTCCTAATATTCTCTTTTTCCTTCTCACCTGTGTCCTCTGACCACACTGCTAACCTTCCCTTATACTTCTTCCCATCTATCCCTCCCTCCCCAACCCCTTCTAACTCCACATCCCAAAGGGTAAAGCTGTTATATTGAAGAGTTTATTCACTATATGTTGGGTTGGTCCTTGATCTTGATTTAATTCACACAGCTAAAGGGGATAGATTAATAACTACCACAAAATGTCATTTATAAAGCTGTACTTGATGCAATGGTGTTGCTGATTGTATCACTTGGGCTAAGGTGTTGGTATTGATCTAGTCAGTGAACCTTCCTAGTATAAGGAAAATGAGATAGCCTTAGAGTCATTAGAGACTCAAAACTTAAAGACCAGCTATATCTGGAAGACACCTCTGAGAAGCAATCATTCCATAAGGGTTCTAATTACAAACAGCAAAGATACCTATAATAAGCAATTTCAAACTATCAACCCAGGAGGTAAACCAAGGACAGTAACAAAAACAAAAATGAGAAGACATTTAAGCAAGGCACAAACTCAGACTTCCACCCCACCAAGGGTAAATCCTGGGGGAAATGAGATGGAAAAGTCCCATAACCAACCACCTGGATACCCTTAACTGATAGCACAGGAAGTAACAAAACAGATGAATGAGGCTCTAGAAAAATTCAAAGCAGAAATAATCTCCCAGATATCCACAGAGATGGTGAGCAGAATGAAAGACATGATTAGAGGATCTAGAACAGAAACAGATTTAAAAAATAGATGAGCTGAGAAACATGCTGGAAGCCATGAATACCCAGCATAAGAAAGAAATGGAAACCATGATCACCCAATATAAGAAAGAAATGGAATCCATGAAACAGATTCAAACAGATATTCAGGAGATCAAAAACTCCAATGAAAGTATCTACAACAGATTAAGGGAATCTGAAGGTAGAATATCAGATATAGAAGACAGAATCATGGTTAGAGACCATGAAAATAGAGATTTCTTAAAAATAATAAGGGACCACGAGAAATCGATCTAACAACTGCTAGATGATGCAAAGAAGAATAACATAAGACTGATAGGAGTGCATGAAAAAACAGGAGAAAGCACAATGGACATAAAAAATCTGTTCACAGAAGTAGTAGGAGAAAACTTCCCAGACAGAGGTAGAGAATTGGCCATACAGATAAGAGGGCATATAGCCATGATCAAAAAAAATCTACATCTGGACATATAATAGTCAAGATCCCAGAAACCCAACAGAAAAACAAAATCCTACAAGCAGTTAGAGAAAAGAAACAAATCACCTACAAAGGAAAGCCCATCAGAATCACAGCAGACATCTCAACACAAACCCTCAAATCAACGAGAGCCTGGAGTGAAATATTTCAAGCCCTAAAAGAAAATAACTTCCAACCTAGACTGTTGTATCCTGCAAAATTATCTTTCAAAATCGATGGGGAAATTAGATACTTCCATGACAAGGAACACCTGAGAAATTTCATGAACACCAAACCAACACTACAAGCAATTCTAAACAATATACTAGAAAAAAGCAATGAAGGTCACAAGGTCATGAGGCTCAACAGAGGGAAGCCACCAGGCAAGATAAGACACTAAAGGGAAAGGGGGAAAAATAAGAAATAAAAGAGCCAACAAAATTAAACATCATGACAAGGATAAATCAATATCTATCAATTATAACCATCAATGTTAATGGCCTCAATTCACCAATCAAAAGAAATAGACTGGCAGAATGGATTAAAAAGGAAAATGCAACAATACGCTGTATACAAGAAACACACCTAACTCAAAAAGAAACTCATAGACTGAAAGTAAAAGGATGAAAAACAGTTCTCCATGCCACAGGAACCCAGAAGAAAGCAGGAGTAACAATCTTATTTGCAGACAAAGTAGATTTGAAACCACAGCTAATTAAGAGAGACAAACATAATCACTACATCCTTGTGAAGGGAACAATCCAAGAGGAAGAGATGACAAACCTAAATATATACACACCAAATACGAATGCCCCCAACTATACAAAACAAATATTAATAGACATGAAAAACCAAATAAACACTAACACAATTGTAATGGGGGACCTCAATACCCCACTATGACAAATAGACAGATCTTCTAGATAAAAAGTTAACAAGCAAATTCTAGAACTGAACCAAGCTATTGAACAAATGGACTTAATAGATGTTTACAGAGTGTTCCACCCCATAAAATCGGAATACACATTCTTTTCAGCTGCACACAGGTCCTTCTTCAAAATAGACCACGTGCTAGCTCATAGGACATATCTAAGTAAATGTAAAAGAGTTGAAGTTACCCCCTGTATATTATCAGATCATAGTGCAATAAAATTGGAGATCAATAACATAAAAAACCACAAAACTCCAGCAAACACCCTCTTGAACAACCAATGAGTCACAAAAGTAATTAAAGAAGAAATTAGACAGTTTCTACAAGTAAATGAAAATGCCAGTACAACATACAGGAATCTACGGGACACAAAGAGAGCAGTTGTACGTGGGAAATTCATAGCAGTGAATGCCCATATCAGGAAAACAGAGAAAACTCAGATAAATAACCTAATGCAGAATCTCAAACTCCTAGAAAAAGAAGAGCATAATGAATCCAAAGCTCATACAAGAGAGGACATTATAAAGATTAGGCCAGAAATCAATGCAATGGAGACTAAGAGGACAATACAAAAAAATCAATGAATCAGAGTTGTTTTTTTGAAAGAATAAATAAAATTGATAAACCTTTAGCCAACCTTATCAAAAAAAGGAAAGAAAAGGCACAAATACATGCAGTGAAGAATGAAAAATGTGAAATCACAACAGATCCAACAGAAATCCAGAGGATCATCAATACCTACTTCGAGAACCTCTACTCCAATAAAATGGAAAACACAGAAGAAATGGGCCGATTCCTAGATACATATGAATTGCCAAAGTTAAATGAAGAAGATATAGAAATTCTGAACACCCCAATTACAATGAGTGAAATTGAAAATGTAATAAAATATTTA
>NW_004624761.1:2654973-2720317 GCF_000247695.1 Heterocephalus glaber
TTTAGTAGAATTCTATTGTCTTCTAAAAATTCTTTCTCTCTTTTTCTGGTTTGTGTGTTGGTTAGCTTTTTGTTTGTTTATTTTTCTGAAAGAATCATGCACTATAATAAAAGGCTCAGCTGCTCACTTTTCCAACATAATACCCTTTCTCTATTTAAAAAAATTAAGAAACCTCTCTTTTCTCTTAGATATATTGGTAGAGAGTTAGTAAAATATTTCATTTAGTCAGTTTTTCCTATGAAGTTAGAAAGCTTTATGATAGATAATGCAAATAATATTGAATACAAGAATATGACAGAGAAAATGTGTTGGAATAAAGAGAGGAAAGTTAAATATGATTAAAAGCCCTTACCATAATCATAATTTAAAAAGATTATATTGAAATTTGATTTTAAATAATAAAATGGAATTAAGCAGGATACTTTTTGGAGTTGAGGTAGATTTTTTAGAAGGCATAGCCATGTGAGAAGATAATACTTGTTCAGGGATCTCAAAGTGATAGATAAAAACATGTTCCAGTCCTTTAAAGTTAGTGACATAGAAATAGGTAAAAGGCAAAGCATGGGCTGATTTCATAAGGGAACAAAATTATCAATTAATTAAGTAATATCTCTTTTATATTCAATAAAGCTTAGACATTAGGGCCAGAATGTATTTTTTGCTTTCTGAAAGCATCCAAAATTTCCTCTTACAGCATGCACCGGGAGATCAGACAAAACTGGTTCAAATTAGGCAGTATCTCTCATGAAAAAATGTAACTTTGTCTCTCAAAGATTCAATTATCTGACTTGCAAAGTGCAAAAAATATGTAGAAAATATTATCCTTTAAAGATTTTTTCAAAGCATACATTAGATGCAGAAATAAGTTGTTTTAATTGGTATGTAAGTTATCAAAAACTTTATAGTGCTTTACATACTTGAACACGTTCTGGTCATTTATAAAAAAGATGCAATTATACCACCTGATATACACACTGAGCCTTATTTTTGTGTATTTCTACTTAAGAGTGTTCAAATGTTATAATTATTTCCACCATCAGGTGTTGAAATAGTTTTTCTTAGTAACAGAATTTCAGTAGTATGAAAGGAATTATTATCTCCCAAAGTTTTTCATAAAATGCCTTTCACAGTCTAAATTCTTTGGAAATAACAGTGGTTCTAATAAGAAAAAAAATAGGCACTATAATTATTAGCATTTTTCTTCTATAGAGTAAGTGAATTAAATTAGTGTCCTTGACTTATACTAAACCAAATCACTTACACCTAGTGTTGGCTTTTAATTTATATTTTGTTGTGTAAACCTTATAATTAGTAATTATAGAATTTAAAGACATATCTCTATTTCAGCCTATTATATTATTCAGCCTAATTAAGCCTATCTTGAATTTATTGTAGCATTTAGTAAGTTATCAATTTCAATGATGCAGACTGTATTTAAACCCAAAATGGTGGTTTTAATCTATAATGAGATAGAGAACTATGACTTTATTTTTGAAAGAAAAGTTATATTGTTAGCTCAGATTGAGTAAATATTTGATGAAATTATTATGAATGTAAAGGCTAAGAAAAAATTGAGAACTATACCTAAAACATTCTAAGCACTAGCCTAGGGTAAATAGTCAAAGATTAGTTCATAGAAAAAAAATGTTATTATTGGTCAGAAAACAAAAAGCAGAAAGGTAAAAAATAATAAGCTGAGGTAAGCAGCATGTGAGAAACCTCTTCTTAAAATTCCAGGTAGAAGGCCATTAATAAGAAATGTTTTGGGGCCACTTCTTAAAACTTACACAGTCATGTTTTGTTCACATTTGGTTAAGGTTAAGATAATAGAATAGTTTAATTCAAACATTAGCTAAGGAGGTGCAGCAATGACAATGAAAGTGGTGGAGCAACAGATTATTACCCACAAAGTAAAAAGATACACCACGAACAATATTATAAACTATATCATCAAGGGAATATTCAAAGAAAGCTAGACCACGTACACAGTGCTTGACAGGACAACATGTGAAGGATGTTCAAGCAGGTACAGGCATTGGACCTTTTCAATGGTTGCATCTTGGTGATGGTACCCAACACAGAAGGGCAGCAAGCAGACGACAAAGGCTCCTCTCTCAGACTCACAGTGCACTGGCTTTGAGTAAAGTCCACAAAGGTCCACAAGAGGGCAGAATCAAGAGCCGATATCAGATGATAAATGTCTGCTTCTGCAAACAGAGAAAGGAAGAGGAATCCTGGACTCTAAAACCAGAGTAGTAGCCCAACATATTTGAATCAGAACAGGACCTGACATCCAAATTAATTTTGAACAATGTTCTTTTTAAACTTACCTAGCCTACTGGAAAGAAGAAAAGAAATAACAAACCCTGTTGAAGAGAAACATAGAAAGAGAAGAGAGATTTCTGCAGTAATTGCAGTAACAGGAGTACTTTAAGAACTGAAAGGTTCATATTTCTGGAAAGATAAAATTTGGGTGGTCATACTAGGAGCTATGGTTCTACTTTTGGTAGCAGGTTTTGCAAGTATCAAAGTGTAAAGCAGCTTCAGGTCACATTGGAAGCCCCCCAAAAAAGAATCTCTCCGGAGATGAATCTGGGACAGAAAAAAAATACTTTCATTGAATCTGGATACTTAGGGTAAATGGTACAAACTAAGGCTCTGTCAAGTGCTAGAAGACTCAAGAATTAGTCTGACAAGAAAAAATTCAGGGAGACTAGAAAAAATGGCACCATTAATGAAAGCATCTGCTGATTAGATTCATAGGATAAGAAAATATCTGGCTGACTCCTGTATCTTCTGGTGGCCAAAATACTTAACCAGGGACATGACTGGGTTACCTGTGATGGTCTTGCTGTGTGCGATGTCTGCAGGGTTGTGAGGAGGAGGAGGAAGGAGCAATGCCATGCAGGTGGTTCAAGGACACAAGGAATTCTGATTTTCCACGTGACTTTTGCCAATGAACCTGTATAGATCTTCCCAACTGCATGGTTATCTGAGTCTCTGTCAGTATAATCTCATGTGCAACCACTTATGAAAGTTTGGTGAGTTATATTTGATACAAGAAAGAAAATAAAGCCAGGCATGGTAGCACAAGCCTGTAATCCCTGCACCCCAGGAGGAGGAGGAGGCCAGAGGATCCCAAGTTTGACCCCACCCTGGGCAATTTAGTGACTTGATGAGATGCTGTTTCAAAAACAAAAAACAAAAAAGTGCTGAGGATTTAGTTCAGTGTGAGGGCCGAGGGTTCAGGTAACATACAGTAATTCACACATACACACACACACACACACACACAAACACACACACACACAGGTATATTTTTGGCCTAGAGTAAAACATAATCTTGGAGTTCATTTCTATTTCAACTGGATTTCAGAGTCTTCTTTGACAAAAGGGAGTGATTCACTATTATTTTCTTCTTTATTGTTTTTTGGTACTGGGGATCAAACTCAGGACTTTGCTCTTGCAAAGCAAGCGCCAGAACCACTGAGCTAAATCCCTGGCCTGATTCACTATTATTTTCAAGGGGAGACACCAAAGAATATTGGAGTCTTGAAAAGGAGAAGATCGTTCTACTCTTATAGGCAAAATCTTTGCCTGCACAGAAGGTCAGGGACCAGCTTAGAAACCAAACCCAGTCAGATGTGAAGACAGAAATCAAAAAATCAATATATAAACTTTGTTTTCCCTGACTCATATTCTTGCCTCGGTCAATAAAATGAGAATTTGAGCACTGTTTTTAGTAATGAATAAAATGGGTTTCTTTTCTACTTGCCTTTTACTCACTACTCTCCAAGGGATAGGTTGCTTGTCTTTTTAGCAATAAGAAGATGGTGCCCTCGGCATTCAGTCTGGGATTTTACTTGGCACCTCACTGCCTATGTGGCATATGAGTCCTTCTTTCTTTTTTGCAATGCCAAGTAACAAATGTGGCATTCAGTGCCCTGCCTAGTTATCTGTCATCTGCTTCTCTTTTGGTTTAAAATATTGGAAAAAGTAAATTACATTACATTACCCAGTCTCCTATTACATTACCCAGTCTCAATTCAAGTATCGTTCCCATTTTTAGATAAGAAAACACACTGTGAAACTTAAACATTGAATTATTTCCATGTGTTTTTTTAAAAATTTCAAATCCATTGTTTCCTTCACTGCATTTGTGTTCTTTAAACGAGGAAGTGGCAGTCATGTCATTATATATTAAGTGACGGTCAAGACCTTTCAAAGGGTCACCCATGAACCATCCCGGGACAAGAGCACATTTAAAAGTAGAAAGCTATATTTCCTTCTACTCCACCTCCTGTCTTCTACTCTTATCAAAAGGCAAATTGTTTTGAAGATACTCTACTTAATTGTTTCAGTGCCTACTTTTCTCCAGAAAAGTCTACTGCATGAGAAAATATTCAGTGTTACAAATTTCTAGGAAGATATTTAGTTGTACCCCTATAAAGAACAATTCATTTTCTTATAAATTCTCAAACAATTCTCTCAGACCCTGAAACCCTGGATTCAAATTGCAGGTTGACCTTGAGTAAGTGGGGTAATCTTGAACATGTTTATAATCTCTCTGTCTCTCAGTATATATATATATATATATATATATATATATATATGGACAATGACAGTATCTATCTTAGACAGTTATTGGGATAACTGAGACAAAAATATGGCAAATTCTCAAAATTTCTTCCATGTAGAAAATAGTATAAATGTATTGTTGCTATCATATTTTCCTTGCTGATTTTACCTAAAGTTAATTTGAATTTTCATGTGTTGAATTTTTCTTAAATGTTTTCATAAGGGAATTTTTATATTTGAGGTTTTATTGTTTTTGGTAGTGTCTTTCTTCTACCATAATTTGTGACATTATGGATAAGTAAGATAATATGAAATTTATGATGAAATAAGAAGATAGTTAATAATTTCCAGGTATCTGAAGATAAAAATTAGAAAAACATAGTTGATGAGCTAGATGCATAAGAGAAAAGCTTCTTAGCAGTCAATGGTCTGACAACTTCAACCTCATTTAAAAAAAATTCTACTCATTTATTACCGAAATATTTTATGAGGAAAATTATTAGATATGATGATCATGCTGAGTTTAGATTTTCCTAATTGCCATCATTTAGTTTAACAGTGATCTAGTCCTTTGGTTCCAAAGTTGTGACTGGTCAGTAAACACATGTTGAATGAATAAATGCTGGTTTCACTTTTCTTATTAGCATTGAGGAGGCCTCATTGAAAATAGCAATTAGCTTGATTCAGTGTTACAATGAATGTAAATAAAGCAATTTTCTCCCCTGCAATTATAGGTCCCAGAGTACACAGGACACTGCTAAAGCACTATCCATATTCTGAAGAGTGAACTGTACTAACTTTGCCCTTGCTACTCTGGCAGAGATAAAATCTTAGAAGTAATAGGTAATGTGAAATAGGAAGAAAATGGGCAAAGGGGAAGGAAGTGGGCAGGGTAGGGGAAAGGAAAGAAGGGTAGGGAATTAATATGAGAAAATGGAAAAATAGGACAAAATCTTTGTAAATAGGGAGGAATGGAGGGGTTGAAGGGAGGGCTGGGCAAGGGTGAAAAATAAGAACCAAGAGAGATTATGTAAAGGTGCAAATTTCCAAGGATGAATGTCATTATATTGTATACCTAAAATGTACCAATGATTAGAATGAATAATTGATAATGCAAAATAGGAAGAAAATGTCCAAAGGGGTAGGGGTAGTGGGAGGGGCAGGGGAAAGGAAAGAAGGGAAAGGAAAAATGATGAGAAATGGAAAAAATGGAAATAAAGTCTTTGTAAATAGGGAAGAATGGAGGGGGTGAAGGGAGGGCTAGGAAAGGGGAAAAAATAAGAACCAAGATGCATCATGTAAAGGTACAAGTTCCCAATGAGAAATGTAATTGTGTTGTATACCTAAAATGTACCAATAAAAGAATTAAAAAAAGAAAAAAAAAAGAAGTAGCAGGACAGGATATACATTTGCCTGAAGTGGCCATGATGTGGTACAGCAAGGAAGAATTGTACTTATTGCTATAGTATCCACTAAGTTTGCAGTGTTATAATAAACTGTTAGAACAGCTTGCTTAAGTAGCACCATCCCACTTTGTGTAATATAATTAGGATTATAGGGAAATATTGTAAGATAATGGTATATTTTTCTTAGAAAAATCTCACTGCTATTCTAAAGAACAGTTTTTTAAAATCTTTGAGAAAACACCAAAAGAAAGAAGCCCTGAATATGAAAAATCAATGATGTTACATTCAGCCATGGCTGCTAGTTTGGGAGCTGATGCTGGAGACCACATGAATTCTCTGCAATCAATGCAAGAACCAAGAGGTGATCTCATAATTTGGGAACTGAACTTGATAACTTTAAGACATCCTGATTTCTGTGAAGGTGATCTTCTTCAGATGTGGCTCAAAGTAGACATGGCAGGACAGATGTCCAGGTGTCCTTTGACGGACTCAGCCTTTACCCCCTTTCTCACTTGTGGGTCTGAGGAATAACTGTAGAACGTTTGGGGAATCCAATATTTTGAGATAGGAAGAGACAGGCCAGCCAGAACACTCTGGGGTCTCCAGTCCTCTCTAAAACATGGTATCCTTGAGTGCCTCATCCCAGAGTGGCCATAGCCCCACAGTGGAAATCCCAGGACAGAATGCTTTCCTGCATCCCTAAGCTGCAGTGCCAGCCAAGCAGACACAGGCAAGACTCCATCTTCCCCAGGCACCTTCCTCAGCCTTGGGGGATCAGCTCAGCATAAACCACAAACTCTGTTTTCCTTGCCTCTCACCTAGAAGAGGTAAATCCACTTCAGAAACTTGTGTTTGTGATTTCTCATTTCACGGAACTCAGGCAAACAGTACAGTACAAATCGCAGTCCAAGACGATATGGTGGGCTGAAGCAGAACCCAGTACACAATGACTCTGCGTCACAGACGATGGATGCCAAAACCTACCTTCACCCAGAAACTCAGAATGTTTAATTGGCCATTCGGCACCCACAGTGCAAACCAGAGACAGAGACAAAGAAATGCCACAAAACGAAGCAGAGAGGAATACCACTGCCTTATAAAGGGTGTGAGGAGTCTGTATTGTCTATTCTGGAAAAAAGAAATGAAAACAGAGAAACCTTTAGGAATAGTGCTCACGAAGAGCAAACTTACAATGTGAACTTCAATTACTTAGAAACTGATTTAGTATTGCCAGAATTTGATGTAAAAACCCAGACATGAAAAAGTGGTCCTTCTGATATAGTCTGTGTTGTGAGTCAGGCGGGGGACTCTGAGGATTGGAAGCTATGGCTAGAACCATGAAAATAAAGAGGACAGTCTAAAGGATGTTTGTGGATTTCAATCGGTTATGCTATAAGTAGCTGAGGGTTATAAATATATGCACTTTTGTAAATATAAGGCAAACATATTCATTAATAATACTTATTCTTTACATTTTATATGGTCTACAAATAATAATTCAAGATCTCAAAAATTGTAAGGATGATAAATGTTATAATTTCCAAATAAAATTAAGGTTTATTTTTGTTTTTTCTTTTGGTAAAATAGAAACCACCATCCTTTGCATTTTGTTTTCAATTTCTTTCATTGTTATTCAAAACATTCAAAGAAGTTAGTCATCAAAAAATAATTAGAGAAGAGGCCCTTATCTACAAGTCTTCATGATATTTATTAATAGGAGTTAATTAGCACTGTTCTAAGTATGTTAGGTAGTTAACAGCTTTCTGAATATTTATTATTTTTATTCTGCCAAGTCTGTTAGTGAGGATATGATAGCGTAAAAGAGATCCACAGAATCATGCATGAGTTATTTTATACATCTTCTGTATTCTTCTATAAACATTATATACAGTGCCAAAGTCCCTCCAGTGAATGCATGCTTAGAAATTATTCAAAGATTCCAGTTATGCATCATTATAAATATTTTCTAGAACTAAGAGAGCTTTCCATATTCTGAATTTTTTCTCTGCAAATTGAATATTTCTATTTTCATTATTTATTGAGATAAATTGAAATACTGATTTTTTTCCCCTTTCCAGGATGTCATCATGGGAAAAGTGCATTTTCTCACCCTTTACTGTGAGGCTGTTCATGGGCCTGGCTTTGAACAATGGGATGACCGTAAACATGATGTCATCAGAGGCTTGGCAGGAGATGACTGCGGTGGAGCTTGGCTGTTAATTAGAATTACTATGGCAACTGTATGAAGAGACAAGTACTATCTTTTCAAACTTTCATTTATTTATTGGTCAATTTGTTTATTCTACCATTTCACATAATGTTTCAGTCATAGGAAATTCTCTGTGATTATCTGTTGATGGATGCAGAGTTCTAGATGGAAGGAATTTACAATCCACTGAGGAGAGAAAGCTCATAAGGTAAGTTATAACCATGTAGGATGCTACATGATTATATAGTTTACATATCTATATATGACTATATTATATATTATATAATAAATAACTATATATAGCTATAGTTATATAACTATATATTATAGTTATATATTGTATATAGTATATATAGTTATATAATATATACATGAATATATATAATCAAGTAGCATTCTACATGGTTATAATTTGACCACTGCTGAAATCTGAGGAAAGCCTGGATTGTTCAAAGCTATGAGAGAATAAATGAAAGAGCTTGGATGTTCAAATAGGTCAGCCACACAAGCAAGCATGCATGCATAGGCACCTACCCCATGCCACACCTTACAGCAAGCTTCCCTGAGGTGTAAAGATGTGTTGTTGAGACATGTTTGATTCTGTAGTGAAAATTTCTGTTGCATAGGTTGCGTCCTTCAGGATGAGCACACTGACTGTATGACTCTTATAGCAAAGACCACTTCTTTGAAAGAAGACACTCTGTTTTCATGTTTTCAGTTGCTATGAATATTGCTTCTGTTTATGCAGCTCTCCCAAACATTTTATTTATGTCCTTCATAATGAAAATACTTTTCAAAAGGGCAAAGTATTTCTGTGTGATAAAAGCATTAATTTTTTCTGCAAAACTGTCAATTCAAAAGTAATTTCTTTTTTCAGCACAGTTCAAAATGTAAAAGTATGTACATACTTAAAATGTATTATAGAAAGCTAACACTGTCAAATAGGAATCACTTTAGTGAGATAAAGCCTCACTGTTTTACGGTGGGCAGTAATGGCAGAATTAAAATCAGCTTGGAGACCCACTAGGAGCTGTAGAAGCACTGGCAATGGACATAGAGAAGAAGCTGGAGAGAACAGGATTTGGGGATGGTACAAACTGGGAAAGCTACAGAGTCCCATCTCTGAGTTACAACCATTACTGGACTCTGAGCTTGCAGAGGGATGTAAAAATTTGAGGCTTAATTAAATTAGTCTTAGTAACAAAGAGAGCTCAGAAATAGAATTGGTCAGGATAAACCAACATACCTTTAAATACAAGCAAATATTCAAAGTTAAATGCTGAGTTACTATCTTTCCAGAATATGAAACATGATTCAGTTTCTACTGGAAATATATAAAGATGTAGAGGAAGTTTAAGTACATGGTTGGAAGAGGTATTAGAGGTCTTTTAAATCAAGATCTTCATATTGGAATGACTGAAGTGATTTTTTTTGAGAGCAAGGTTTGTTAGCATTGAACTGGTGGGTTCTTCTCTCAACCCAGAAAGTATTACAAGAAGAGAGTCAAGAGAGAAAAGGGCAGAAGTGTTTACTGGAAAGTGAAAACAGAAAGCTCCCATTACCAGGAGGGGACCTGAACAGGCTGCCATGAGGACCCTGGCTAGGGGTTTTATCCACAGAAATGACTCTATCTCAGGCCACTCTGGGCCAGACAGAGGTCAGTTTACGGGGTCACAAGCAGGAAAGTTTGACTAGAAGTGGGCTTATCAGAACTCAGAGGATGATACTTTTGCAAACACCATTATTTAATTGTAACATTTCTAAATTAAGTAGAACAAAGACACTTTTCAGAGGGCTATGAATAAAGACTTGGTAGGACTGGTAATCTATCACCTTGTTTTTATCACATTTCTTGGCAGGAAGATTCCTCCAGTTTAACATCAGACCCTTGTTCATCGGGCCTGAGCTCTGGTCTGGGGCATCCTGTCCTCATCCTTGGTTCTGGCTTGTTTTAGCCCTCAGTCACAGACTTCATCTTACCTTGTCCTTCACTGGGTCATCTGACTCCCTCTGTGCTTGACTTTTCCCTGACTGCCTATTCTTCCTGGTGAAATCCCTCCCTTCATGGGCCAGCAGCACTCTGGAAAGTCTCCTCACCTTCCCATGGCACCCTGCTTGTCCTCAGTATTTTCAAATACACAGGATGTCTTACCGGAACTGATTGTTTAAACCACTGCTGTGTGCCTTTTTCTTTTCAGGAAAAATGTTGCCTAAGCCTTAAGAAAACGAAACCTAAGCCCAACTGCACACTTGCAGGGGGCTGTTCACCTCCCCCAATTCCCCAGGTTGTCTACCACTTCCCTGTTTCAAGTTGTATAGACATTTTAGTGGAGACAGTAGTTTTTCGGCCTATGCCTCAGAATCACCTCTGTAACCAGTCATCTAGTCTAAGGTTGAAGTCTCAGTTTCAGCTGCAGTAGGAAATTATACTTTAAATGAGAGAAGAATCTGAATAAATGTAGGAGGAATTTGGTAAAGCCCAAAGTTTAGTCCACACATGCTAAGGGGGCTTAGCTCAGGAACAGGGCCACTGGCTTTGCAATCCCACTTTGCAGGTGTTGACTGAAAGGTTCCCACTATCCCTCAGCACACATGGGCTGCACAGTGGTTGTTGCTCTGCTCCACAGGCATGGCACCTTTCACTTTTCAGATGGGCGATCAATAATTCTTCTAGCTTTAATGTTTAAGAGGCACCCAAAAGTTTAAATATTTGAATATCTGGCTTCACAGGTAAACAGGGTGCAGCAGGAAAAAGCTCTATGTTACCTTTGGTGTATGAGTGCCTGGGTACACTGGAAATTCTTTGTCCTCTAGTGATGACTCTCCAATTTGATGCTAATATTCTTACTGTAGAAAATACTACTTTGGGGAAAACTTGTGAAATTTTGACTCTTTCAGGTGATAGGAGCTTCAGAACCCACCTAATTATTTTGTTTATTTTTACACAACACTTATTCAAATAGCTGAAGTTTTAAGCTTTTCTCACAATCATCGTATTTTGTACCAGAATATAGTTCAGATTGCAAAATAAGCAATCATTATTTTAAACATAATGCTCTCACATGACTAAATATTACAGCAGAAAAATATTATTTAAATATATTTATCAGATGGTATTTTAAAGATTGTTTTCATATGTCCTTAATTAATATGGTAACTACACAAATTTTGGTAGAAACCAGAACACTTAAAAAATGAAAAAAGCACCACAAATACTAAAAGTCGCATATAATGAAATACTTAATTAGTAGGTTGATTGATTGTAGTGCTAAACTATGAACAAGTTCTATTCAAATTCAAATTTCAGAAATAAAATTTCTTCTAATAATATAAGTCCATGTATATTAAAGTAAACTTATATGTAAACTGTTGGAACATAAAAATAATTTAAACCAAAAAATTCTAATTAGATTTTTCACATACATTAATCAATTTTTCAGCCATATGTGCCTTTGTTATTAATCTAACTGTAGAAAAAAATGTTTCTGAGAAGTATATTGCTTATTGATAATTGGGCTTTCATGGACTTTTTTTCACAATATATCTATAATCTTCAAGGCTAAATTTCAAGGGTAATGAAATATGTATTTCTTCAATTAAGTTTTCTTGATAGAGCATAAGGTTTTTGATCGAAAAATTATTGTTTCTCTAGGAGCCAATATAGCTGGTAAACTCAAACCAAACTAAGAAAAACAGGGAATTTTTGTAGTTAATATATTTCAAATAAAATTATTCCAATATTTTATATCAACTGCTTAAGGAAATACTTATATATTCTATCTCACTTTAGAGAATATTTCTTTAGAGTATTTTTAGTAATAAAAGTCTCCAAGAGCCTATCTTTATTCATGATGCACTTAGTGTTATATCAAATTTAGCTGCTGATTTCTTATTTTATAATGTTTTGGTGAAGATTGTAAATTTCTCAAAGTGAACACATGTAGTCCTTCTAAAAGACTGTACCCTAACCCTAAATTAAAATATTGCAAAAAACATTTACAGATGTCATAATTTAGTATTTCAAGTTTGAGCATTCAGTGTATAATTTATGTAGTTCTCTTGTTTATCCAGATACAACTTTTTTATTTGTAAGTTTTGTTTCTAATTTTTCTGAAAGCATCAAAAGCTTCATTATATATTTCCAAATGATTTTGAAGAAAGCACATCTAAAATTTACAAGAATTATTTATAAGAAGTTTTATTATACTACTGTGGAATGATTTGTTCAGGGTAGTTTTTTAATAAACACTCCTAAAATTGAACTTAAGAGATCATCAATGAAATCTAAAGATATCATACTATGAATTTTTTTACTGATCCAAATCAGCTTCCTACAAAATATTTTATAGTTCAGTTACATTAGATGTATAATAAAAGTCCATAAATTTATAATTTTTATTTTGTTAATAATCACAGTTTCTCTAGATACATTAATGGATTATCTCTGCACAGTACATTGGAAGTATACTCTGAATCTATTATTTTGTTAATTTAGTGAAATGTGTTAAATAGTGTTTTCCTTCACCAAAATAGTCAATTTGGATAGCACTGCAAAACCACAAATGTATTTCCAAAGTTAAAAGTTTAACCAAATTTACAGACACAATAACAATAATACATGCTATTTACTTTCAATGGAATGAATGTTCAAAGCTTTAGTTTGAATTCATAAATAGGGTGGGGGGACATATTTATAGTAACTAAATTTCTATTTCAAAGATCTGATGAACTCATGTAAATATTTAAAACTTTGTGAAGTTTTTTACCTGCTAATGGAGTCCGTTCTCTCCACAGCCTCACCAGCATTTGTTATTGGTGGATTCCTAGATAATTGCCATTCTTTCTGGAGTGAGATGTAATCTCACTGTTGCTTTAATTTGTATCTCACAAATGACCAGTAATGTTGAATATTTTTTCATATATTTATTTGTTCTTTCTATGTCTGCACCTGAGAAGTGTCTATTCATTTCTGATGCCCATTTTCAGACTGGGTCTTTAAATTGGGGAGTGGGTTGCTTTTTGGGGGGTCTTTATATATTCTAGATAGTAGTCCTTTGTCTGGAGGAACAGCTGGCAAAATTTTTTTCCCACACTATGGGTTGTCTCTTCACTCTGCTGCTGGTTTCTTTTGCTGTGTCAAACTTTTTTAATAAGATGAGATCCCAGTTATTGATTCTTTGTAATATTTTCTGTGTGACTGGTGTTTTGTTCACAAAGCCTTTGCTTACACCTATGTATTCAGGAGTTCTACCTATTCTATCTTCCAGCAGATTCAGTGTTTGTGTTTCAATATTTAGATCTTAAATGCATTTTGATTTTAGTTTAGTGCATGGTGAGAAATATGAATCTAGTTTTAATCTTCAGGATGTGGAAAGCCAGTTTTCCAGCACCACTTATTAAAGAGACTACCTTTCTTCCAATGAAGGTGTTTGACAAAGATAAGGTGGCTGAGTGTGTTTGGATCTGTTTCTGCACCTTCAATTCTGTTCCATTGATCCTCGAGTGTGTGTGTGTGTGTGTGTGTGTGTGTGTGTGTATTTTGGCTTTTGTTGTTGTTTTTTGTTTTTCAGTGCCAAGATATTTTTTATCATGGTAGCTTTGTAGTATAATTTCAAGTCAAGGATTGTGATATCCATTCTTTGTCTTTGTTGCCCAGAATTGCTTTTGCTATTCTAGGTCTCTTCTGGTTCCAAATGAATTTTAGGATTGTTTCCTCTAATTCTGTGAGGTACGCTATTGGTATTTTGATTAGGTTTGCATTAAACCTATATAATAATTTTGGAAGTATAGCCATTTTCATTATATTGGTTCTGCCTATCTAAGAACAAGGAATATCTTTCCGTTTTCTGATATCCTCTTCAATATCCTTTTTCAGAGTACCATACTTTTCAATGTAAAGCTCTTTGACTTCTTTCATTAGATTGATTCTTAGGTTTTTTTTTTTTTTTTTTTTTTGATTCTTTTGAGAAAGGTACTATTTCCCTATTTTCCCTCTCAGTGAGTTTAATTGTGTAAAGGAACGCTATTGATATTTTGAGTGTTCAGTTTGTATCCAGCTACACTACTGAATTTGGTTATTAAATCTAAAATCTTTCAGTGGAGTTTTTGGGGTCTCTTATATAGAATATCATATTATCCACAAATAATAATAATTTAACTTATTCCTTTCCTATCCTTATTCCTTTTATTTCTTTCTTGTGTCTAGTTGTTCTGGCTATATTGAAGAAGAGTGGTGATAGTGGATATTCTTGTTTTCTTTCTAGTTTTAGAATGAAAAGCTTCAGTTTTTGACCATTTAGTATGATGTTGATTGTTAGTTTCTCATAGATGGCTTTTATTAGATTGAAATAAATGCCATCTATTCCAATTTTCTGTTGGGTTTTAATTATTAATAGGTGTTAGGCTTTGTCAAGTTCTTTTTATGCATCTAATGAGATGATTATGTGGTTTTTGTCTTTGATTTTGTTAATATGGTATATTACATTTATTGATTTTCATGTGTTGAGCCATCCCTGAATCCCTGGGATGAATTCTACTTGGTCATGGTGTATAATCATCTTGTTATATTCTGGTTGCCAGTATCTTACAGATAACTTTTTATGTCTTTGTTCATTAGGAGATTGGTCTGTATCTCTCTTTTCTGGTTGGACACTTCTCTGGTTTTGTTATCAGCCTGATGCTTGCCTCCAGGAATGGGTTTGGTAGTATTGCTTCACTTTCAATTTCATTAAAGATTTTGAAGAGTTGTGGCATTAGATCTCTAAATTTCTTGTAGAATTCAGCACTCAATCCACTGGACCAAAGCTTTTCTTCGTTAGTAAGTTTTTAATGACATCTTCAATTTCCTTGACTGATACTTGGTTATTTTGAATTTTTATATCTTCTTGATTAAGCTTTGATAATTCGTATGTATATAGAAATCTGTCCATTTCTTCTGTGTTTTCCTTCTTATTAGAATACAGGTTCTCAAAGTAGGTATTAATGAACTTCTTAGATTTCTTCAAGATTTGTTGTGATTTCACTCTTTTTATTTTTAATTGCATGGTGTTGAGTTTCATTTCCTTTTTATGATAAGAGTTGTCAATTTTATTTAATATTTCAAAGAAACAGCTCTTTGATTCATTGATTCTGTATATTGTTTTCTTATTCTCAATTGCATTCATTTCTGGTCTAATCTCTATAATTGCCTCCTTTGTATGAGCTTTGAGCTTGACTTGCTCTTCTTTTCCTAGAAGCTTGAGGTTTAATATTAGGTTGTTTGTCTGAGCTTCCTCAGTTTTTCTGATATGGAAACCCACTGCTATAAATTTCCCTCATAGGACTGCTTTCATTGCATCACATAAGTTCTGTTATGTTTAATTCTATTATCATTTAATTGTAGAAACTAATTTATTCTTTAATTTCATGTGTGACTCATTCATTGTTTAAAATTGTGTTATTTAATTTCCATGTGTTTATGAAGTTTTCGTGGTTTCTTTTGCAATTGATTTCTAATTTTATTGCACTGTGGTCTGATAATATGGGATAATTTCAATTCTTTTGCTTAATTTATGTAAGCATGTTCTATGAGCTAGTATGTGGTCTATTTTGAGGAAAGTCCTGTGTACAGCTGAGAAGAATGTGTATTCTTATGTTGTAGGGTGGGACACTCTGTAGACATCTTCTAAATCCATTTGTTCAAAAGTTTGGCTCAGTTCTCATATTTCTTTGCTGATTCTTTGGCTAGTTGATTTGTCTGTTTGTGACAGTGGGGTATTGAGGTGCTCTATTACAATTGTATTGGTGCTTATTTAATTTTTCATACCATTAATATTTATTTTATATAGTTGGTGTGCTAGTATTTGGTGCATATATAGTTATGATTGTTATCTCTTCCTCTTGGATTGTTCCTTTAACAAGTATGTTGTGACCATCTTTGTCTCTCTTGATCAGTCTTGGTGTGAAATCCACTTTGTCTGCAAATAGAATAGCTACTCCTGCTTTTTCTTGGTTCCTGTCACATGGAGTATTGTTTCCAAACCTTTGGCTTTCAGTCTATGAATTTGTTTTTGAGTTAAATGTGTTTCTTCTATGCAGCACATTGTTGGATCTTGTTTCTCTATCCCATTATGGCAATCTGTTTCTTTTGATTGGTCAATAGAGACCATTTACTTTGATAGTTATAACTGATGGGTATTGACTTAACTTTGTCATATTATTTTCCTGTTGTTGGTTCTTCACTTCACTCTGACATTGGGAGCTGCTAGATGGAACCAACCTGAAGCTGCTCTGAGTTCTGAGTTCAGTTGTCTCCTTTCCAAAATGGTAACCAGCCAATAGCCCTCTCCTAGGGTACATCTGAACATAAATAATTTACTAGCCACTGCATACTGCAGTGTCCACTGCTCTGTTTCACTGGTGAATTTCTTTGTGGAGGCCTCTAGGGTCACCTGTAGTCACTGTGGCTCTGCATGTTTGAGCCACCCCTTCCATGCTGTAAGCTGGGGCTCAGGGAGAAAGTGCTGATTGCTACCTCCCACTTCTGCATTGAAGTCCCTCTCTTCACTCTCCCCATGGGCTCCAGTTCTCACTTCTGGTCCTTGCTGTGTCCTGGGGAACCACTTCCCTCCTTCTTCTCTTCCTCCTGTTTCTATATTCCAGCATCTGGACTTCAAATTTCAGAGAGGTTATTTTTCTGCTGCTCACCACTCTCTGTCATCATCCTGGAAGCCCTACAGTGTGCATTCTTAATATGATATAAAAATGGTACTTTTTACTATAATCTTCCTCTCCTAAACACATAACTTGGTTGTAAACATGAGGTAAAAAGTTTAGTCAAATATCAACTAAAGAATATTGTGTAGAATACGCGTATTCTTCAAAGAATATTATAAAAAGGGAAGGATTCTGAACATTGCCACAGCCAAGAGAAAACAAAAGACACATGGTTTTCTACATTTAATAATGAAACAGGAAAAATATTGTTTTAAAACTAAGAAAATTTTAGTTAAAATTAGATATCAATATTTGTTCATTAGTTGTAACAAATATATAAATGTAAATTATTAATGGTATGGAAAACAGGGTTTACTATATATACAAACTTTTTGTACTACCTTTGAAGTATTTCTATAAATTTAAATCTAATCAATTAAGAGTTTTTTTCAAAGTAAAATAAAATTGAATAAAAAATGTTACCAAGGAACATAAATTAGAGCAGTTGAGATTTTCACCATGTAAGAATTGGTAAAACTACAGCAAAAACATTCACACCATATTCTAAAGCAAGATGGATTAGCTCCTATTTCCCACCCATATTTTACTTACACTTACTTATGATTGTGTGCCTGTGTATCTTTCAGGGCCTTGCCCATAGCACAGCTGGACTGTTCCCCTTGTGGTTAACAGGGTGAAGTGTTTGTTCTGTCACTAGCCAAGACCAGATATTTGAAACAGAAAGAAAGTATTTTAACAGTAAGCACCTGATCTTGAAGAGAAGTTTTCATGAGCTTGCCTCTGGGATTCTGTGAAAGAATAAACAAACTATCACTATGCCTCTATCAGATTTGTTCATGTGATAAAAGTAAAACCTCTGGCTATAAAGGACAGGGATCATATCCTGTAACAGATGAGACCATGGTAGGAGCTGCATGGAAGTCAATGGAATCCCTTCTAATTCAAATGTAACTATTCTTAATTATAATTTACTTATAAACATACAGGCAAAATGCTAATCAAGATGAGACACAAGGACACAGGCATAAATGAGGTCCATGTGTCGAAAGTCAGGGTGTGTCCCCCAAGAACTCCCCGCTACAACGGGGGAGGTGAGTGGTGTTATATCTTAGTCCACATATTAAGTGCTTACTACTAGAAAGTATAGGTTCCTTTCAGGTCACAACTAAAATTGCTAAGTTGAAGCCCAGAAGGATTTTTGGAAGTAATCTCATTCACTGGCAAAACTGTACCAAAGGTTACACAAAAAACAAATCCTAGTGAGTCATGGGGACAATTTCAAATATCACTCATCACAAAGTCATGGTTAAATCTATGTCTTCGAAAACCTTGAGGTTTGCTCTTTCATTTCACTGATAAAAATTGTGTTCCATTTTAGCTCAATATTGATTCTCCTTTGGCACTATTTTTCAGCTTGGCTTTTTTAAAAAAAACCTTACAGATGAATTTTTAAGTATTTCTGTAATATTTAGTGTGAGATTTTATAAAATTAACACATTTAATCAGTAATCAGAGGTATTATTCAATCTGTTTAACCTCCTTTTTATGGATCCAGTGACACAATGTTTCCAGTGATTCAGTCAATCAAGTGTTTAGTGAACATCTACTAATTTCAACTACTTTACCAGATAGCAGAGTGAGGGGATAGGAATGGAGCAAAGTACAAAAGATTAGATTATAACCAATCAGCCTATCTAACACGAGAGATTCACAAGTAGGTATCATTCAAAGCAAAGTAGATTACATTATAATATACCATAATTTTATAGGAAATCAACTGAAATAATTCTTACTGGAAGAATGGGTAGAGGATCATGAAGGATGTGATAATTGAACTTTCAAGTTGGAGTTGTGGTATGTAAGAATAATGGGGAAAAGAAAAATATACAATTGCTAATAATAACTTCACAAAGACGATTGCCTTCATTATATGGCATTTAAGGTATTTCTTTAAAATAATTAATAAAGCTTTTTCCAGTAAGAATATTGGAGGCAGTTCATACAGTTCTCCCAAAGTCATCAAAGAAGAGACACATATTTACTGATTATCGTTTAAACTACTCAGCAGCAAATGTTACATATTTGTACAAATATCATTTTAAAATGAAAAATATTTACTAAATTTCATGTATGATTCCTTGTATAAAAGTTTCATAAATCTGTGGAGTACTATAAAAACTTACTAGGAAGTAAATACCAGTATAATCATGAAGTTTGCATGCATTGAGAGGCCCTGCCTGTCCCACAGCAGCAGTCGGAATGGTGTAGAGCCTGACAGAACTTCCCTACAGATGGAAACCCTTCTCTGGAGCTACTTGGTGCCCACACTCCTGCTCTTACTGAGGCTGCAGGGGTCCTGTCTCCCAAAGGCTGAGAAATGTTGTCCAATAAAGGCTTGCAATTAAGCAGCTTTTACTCAGTACATTCTGGGATTATATTTCATATAAAGTACAGTTTAATACCTATAGCATATATAAGAATTTCATCTCAAAAATAACTTATTATATTAGAAAATGGAATAAAGGATTAGTCCTTACATGACAGGTAGGGGTAATGAAATCATTTATGCATGATTTCTACAAAGATTCGATCCACACAGATTATCTTCTTTTTATGTATTAATTGCAATCCAAATCTATGGATAGGCTTTTAAGCCTTGTTAATTTTCTAGAAGTCATAGGAAGCGTTGATTTTATTCACGTAACCATGTTCTCCAACACACTTCTTTAAGGAGAAAATTTGCATAAAACATAATTTCTTTTAAATTCAAATAACCAGTTGTGTAAAATTGTATTATTCAGCTATATTCTGAGTAAATCAACCAAAAATTTTGAATTTAAAAGTAACTTTAAAGCATATAAACAAAGCTGTTAAAAGTTTTTAAAAATGTTAATGTGAATTACTTCTATAAATGAATATAATATTGTTTCATAAATATTATTTATTCCAAAGCTTATCTTATCAATCTATATAGTATAAGGCAATATTATATATTAAAACCAATAAGAAATAATATGCATGTATTTATTCTTATAAACAAAATATAGAATGATTTTTTAATATTTAACATATATTATAAATGGAGTATTGCACACATACAAATTCTAGGAATATATGACAGAGAATGTGTCCTATTATTCTGAGGTAATGCAATTGGTGAAAGGAAACAGATTATATGTAACTAAATACTGATTGAATTTTAAGAATGTTATGATGTAACTAATATTGAGTATGCACAGATATACTGTAAGAATTTATTGCAATATTCAGATTTGTATGAAGTTTTGAAACTTTAGATACTGCATATTGAAGACAACTAATAACTTCAGGAAATAAATAGGAAACTTGTGTCTAGTTCCATTTCAAAAATTGCTTTTTATTAGCAAGGTGATTCATCAACAATGGGTCATATGGAAATATAAGAAAATATTTGCCATTACTTTTTTAAAAAGCAGAGAGTTGTAACAAGTATCTGCAAATGCAATATGCTAAGAAAAAGAAAAGAGAAAAATGATAGAGATATCCAGAATAACAAGGTTTTAATTTCATAGTCGAAACTCCAGTTTCAGCTCACTGACTCACCATGCATGTCTACCCCACAGTAAAATCTCAGCTTGCCACATCCCTCACTGCCTCAAAGCTTTTGAGTAGAGCTCATTTGGGCTGATTGTTGCATCACCAAGGAAATTGACAGACTACTTTGGAAATTATCTGTTTGGCTTTATCACAATATAATTCTAGAAGTCAATTAGCACATAAAAACTGAAAATGGGCTCACTATGTCTACTCAGCCTTCACAGAAGTGAACAGAAAAGTCAGTGACATTACAATAATTCATCAACAAAGGTTATTTTCATAGTTAACTAAAACTAAGAAATGTACTAGCTATTTTTAGTTTCTTTTATTAGTACATGGTTGTGATACATAATAATTACATCCATTGGAAATTGGTACATATGCATAGCTTTCTAATTAACTAGTTCATTAGTTGCATTTCTGCAGTTTTGCATTCTTTCCCTACACAAGAATTATATAATTGTGAAGTGACATATGTTTCTGAAGTGACTACTCTTGAAAATAAGTTTGTTTCTTACCTAAAGGCATTTTTAAAGAAATAATAATTTTAAAATAACCATATTTGTTGTTAGAGAATCAATCACTTTCTGTACAATGTTACTCATCTTGTTCACATATATTTTACTATAATTAACAATGGTTCTCATATACTTGTTGGAACAATGTGTATTTAAGTTGACATTATTCTAAGGGGCCAGAACTTCATTATCAGAAATGTAGATGCACTTTTTAGACTTTCATAAAAGAGATTTTCTTCTCTCTTCATTTTCCACTGTTACTTGATTTACCAGTTGAGGTGCACATTGATCTCTCCTCTGTTTAAATTTATTTCCAAAATCTTCAAGATTCTGAAATGTCCTAGCACTAGAAATACAGTTTTCAGTAAGTAGAAAGTTTTTTGTATCTTTCTATCCACAATTAAAATAAGTTATTATAGGAGTTACATAAATTTAAAGACCAAATATTTATTTTTGTCAATTAGCATTTTCTGGATTCTGTTTTGGATTGTTAAGATAAATGTATAAATAAAAACATGCACAGTTACATAAGCTGAGGTAATCTGCTAGGCATTGTTTTCTATTTGTTTCCACTAGGAAGTTAAAAACTTTTATTAACTATATATTAATATTTGGTAATATAAGATTTATAGAAAACATCTGTAAATGTAAATTTTAACAACAAAAAGTGTGTGAAATGTATTTATAACAATCTATATTTTGCTATCAAATAAAGTGGTTCAAAAAAGGAAAAGTAAAACCAGATATTAGAATATAGTCCATTTGTGTCTATTTTTGTCATTGATATATGACAAAATTCAAACTTAAGCCATCATAATATTAGTATGCTGTGTAGTTTATTTTTTTAAAAAATCATTTGTAAGGAATTCTTTAAAAATATAGAGTAGTAAACAAATGTTTTCTGTTAGTGTGTTTTATTTTTAAAGCAGAGAAATACTAGCAACAACAGCCTCAACTCTATTTTCAAGTTTTCTGCCATCTATGAGAATTGCAACTTTCTGTCACAAGTATGCTAAACATGACTTCTAAGTTCCTTTTCAATTCAGAGCTATGAGAATTATATATTAGTTTTATTTTAATTATAAAACTATTTTAATAATATATCAAATATAGGTATCAACATGACACAAATTTTAAAAATAATGACACTAAAACTTCTTTGAGTAATGTCCATACTCTCACCTCCTAAGTTTTATCTTATTTATCATGTATTTAACCTTCCAAATGTTTTATATATTTAAGTGCATAAACATAAGACCATGCAATTTTATAATGTTATTTATTTTATAATGCATTTATTTTAAATTTTTATTTCACTTTACAGGAACAGTTAAAGTATGTTCTCAAAGGACTGAAGAAGGATTTCTCAAGAGTGAGTGGACTGGCTGCTGCAGGGCAGGGGACATTGTAGCTGTCGTTATAGCTGCTGCTACTGGTGTGGATGGAAGAGGCTAAGTTGAGAAGCTAGGAGGAGGTGCTACCAAGAGCCAACCAGCAAGGAGTTGGATCCAACTGCATAATCTTTCAAATTGCTAGGACAAATTACCTGACACCCAAAATGTATTTCTTTCTCTTTTTTTTTGCATTGGGAATCGAACTCAGGATCTTGTGTTTGCCAGCCAAGCATGGCACCACTGAGCTAAATCCCCAGCCTGACACCCAAAATGCAAAGAAGGAGAGATTTATGTAGTTCATTGTTACAGTAATTCAGTCCCTGATCAGCTGGCTCTAAGGCAGAGAGCATGGCGGAAGGGCGTGGCATAACAAACCTACTTGGTCTGTGGCAGTTAGGAAGCACAGCAGGGAAACCACCACTGTGGGTGGGGCCAGGAACTGTATACAGTCCCCAGGATTATGCCTGCAGACATACCCAGAAGTATGCTTTACTAATTCCCTAGGCGTTGCCCAAATCAATCAGGTTCACAATAATTCTTAAGCCCCACTCCAGCCATGCTGCTCAACCAGCCCCTTAGGTCACCAATGCTGGGTCTCCACAACCTCTGTCCACAGTGCAGCCTCTTGGGAAACAGTTGTGCACAGAAGCCTGCACAACAAGCTGCCTTCACAGCTCAAAGACTAGGCCTGATGTTTTTAGGGGAGCAACAGACAATCAAACCCTCAATCACTGCCTGAGAGACCAGTAAAGCTAAGCCTGGGCCAGAGACCACTCTGCCATCACCTTGGGGGAGCTATTTCCACATCAGATTTTTGGCCTCTTCTGCCTCCATTTCATGCTCCCCGCTGCCAGAGCAGGCACAGGCATAGGATTTCACCCTATATGGAGCCACTTCTGCCACCTGTACTCCCACCTGCCACCTTCCAGCAACCACAGAATGAGGAGGATCACAGGACACTGACCTTGGCTGAGTACTGGATCCACCACTGGGCTTCTGAGATCTGCCTTCATCCAGGAGAGAGCCTGGTTCAGGGCAGAGGTAAGGGCAGCAGGGTCTCTGGGGTTAATAACATCAAGCCAATCAGTGGTCAGAACACAGAAACAAGAACTTACTCAGGTCACCTGCTTGGTCAGGAAGCCCAGATCAAAGCCCAGATTTGAGTTTCCTGGTTTCTTCCATGTGGGAGCCTTTGGAACTGCTGAATGATGGAGCAGCAGAGCCATCATCTCTGGCTTGACTTGATTTCCAAGGTCCTCTTTCCTTGACTGAGAATCCTCTAGCTGATGCAGGCTGTTCCCAGATGACAACTCTTGCGCCATTTCTGTAGACCTGCTTCAGAACAAAATGGCTGGTAGAAGCTGTTAACATTGTTGTGCACCTTGTAGTGGCTCATCTGGAGTCTTGGGAAGATGTGGGTGGAAAACAGTTCTGTGAGGTTCAGTTGGCTCTGAGGCACTTGTTCCTGCTGTCCAGGCCATACTGGAAAATAGACTCAAGGCTTGGTAGTAGATGTCATCACCAGGTGGCCTAAGGCTGCTCCACAGATTGTGACTGTGGCTTCCCCACGGGGCCGACACTCTAATATCCTGAATGGCTTCTACAAGAAAGCTAGCCAATTTCCAGAGCTCCCCAGTCATTTTGTGCACTTCAACTCCTTCATGCTTGGCCTGCTCAACATCCACTCCCTGGGGATCTGGTATAACCACTTCTACAACCATGGTAATATCATCCAGGCCCACTACTTGCCTTAGGGTTTTCTGAGTGTAGTTTACATCATATGCCTTGGCCACTCTCAAAGCTGCTGCCCTGGCTGTCCCTGGCCCTGCTGCCTATCATCCTCAAGTTGCTCTTCCAGCACTTCCTCTGCAAAGTGGGCAGCAGCCTAGGTAGGAACTGTGGTTGTCTTCCCACTCAACATTGCAGTTAGCTCAGGCCCATAGCTATGAAGACCATGGGGAAATGGAGAGAACAGTCCATGGGGAATTGGTAAAGTATGTGGATGTTGCAGAAGGCACAGAAGAGAAAGAACACCAAGAAGAGACAGAAGAGGTAGCAGAGGCATCTGGGGGCTCAGGCACTGCAGGTGAACCAAAGACGGGCAGATTGGCACCAGCACATGCAGAGCCAATGTCTCTGTTGATGACTCTAAGTTCCCTTGTGGTAGCATTAAGGGGTGGCAGTAGGGAGAAAAAGAGGGGCAGAGCTTTCCTGGGCTCCACCCATCTGAAGAGAGTATCGGAGTGGGCAAAGCCTCCCAGGCCCTTCCCTGAGGAGCCTTGGAGAGGAGACAAGTTGTCCCTTGGAGTTGGCCCTTGGGCCCTGGAGCCCAATCTCTGTGCTTTCCAGCTGTTCATATGCTGTGACCCCTGCCTTGTAGTTAGGAGAGGGAAGAAAATCCCAGAGTTCCATTTATATGTTTATTTGTTTGTTACTTTTATTAATAAGAAAGAGCTTAATCTGTGAATAAAAAAATCATAATTTTATGCTGAGCCTGTACCAGAGTTGGGAAATACCACTGCTCCCTCTGCGATGAATGTAGTTGGTATTCATGGATCCACAGGGCTGGGTTCTGGAGGGCCTCTGGAACTTGCAGAGGTTATCTGGACAGCCTCTCAGGGAAGGTTATCTTGATGGTGGAGCTGAAATGTCACAGTTGAATTACTCAGAGTTATGTGATGGACACAATTTTGAGTAATTTCTTTTAACACATACGCTATATACGTATGAAAGCAGAAATGAACTTGTAACCTGGACTGGACACTGTCAAGCCAAAGGTGACACAAGTAATCACTTCTGTTTGAATTCAAGAGAGTCCCTAAACACTTTTCAGCTAAGATGCTTGTAATGTTTCAAGGATAAACTAAAGTCACACTCTAACTTGGACCACAGAAATGTTTGTAGAAACAAAGATTTCCAGTGAATCCAAAGGACAGTTTTATTTCCCTGTGTGCATGGCATTTCTAAGAGTTAATAATAAATACAGTAAAAAATAATTTTAAAAATTCTAATTCAGTATTTTATCCACTTGACCAGAGATATCCTAAGAGATGAATATGGTATTAAAGTCAAGGCCAAGTTAAAGATATAAAGAAGAATTGTTCAAATTAATCTGTCCAGGATCAGTGAACTTGGTCATTTTTATGATCCTATAAACAGACCACAGTATTTTTCATTCATTTTTCCAGCATGTAGGTATTGAATATCAATTTTGGTGAGATGTAAAATACTAGTATTTTAGATCCATAGTAAAATCTCTTTACTTCCTTGATTGTTGTCATGTTTCCCTTAGATGGTTTTAATTTATAAAACTTACTGGTTTAAAATATAGTATTCCAATATAAAAAAGATACTTGGATTCTGCCTCTAAGCGTGTATAAGGGCTGGACTATATAAACTACTCAGTAAACGTTTGATTCTTATTTAAGAGGAAATTGGGCCAGGGATTTAGCTCAGTGGTTTCACCGCCTGCTGCACAAGTGCAAGCACCTGAGTTCAATCCCTGGTACCAAAAAAAAAAAAAAAAAAAAAAAAAGAGGAAATAAAAATAGTTAAGGTAGTTGAAGGAATTGCACCTTCTCTTGGAATACAATTCAGTGTATTCATTTATCTGATGAAAGGAAGCAGTACATGTGGGCTGGCTCTCAACATCTCCATGGTTCCAAAAGTCAGATTCTCAATTACAGAGAGATGCTAAAGGATAGAGAATGGGAGCATTAAGCAAGTGGGTTAGTGGGGGGCATAAAATAAAGAGAGAGAAATATTTTTAAAAAGGGAAAAAAGGAGAAACTTCAGGAAACCAAAGCCTTCATCTGAAAAATAAACTTCTGTAAGTTACTATGTATTGAATCTTTAAAGGGCAGAAATCATGTGCAAAAGTTAACATCAAAGAATGATCCTCATCTGATCAGTTTGGAACTGATTTGTTTATTTGTCCACTTTGCTCACGTAGAATTTAAAAATATTTATTTAAAATCTCCAATGATTTTAAATTATCTGCCAAGCCCTAGTGATAGTTTGGACAAGACAGAAGAATTCCTCCTTTCAAGAAATTGTAAATGCTATCAGAAGCAATAATTTAGAATTTGATTATTCTGAAAGCTAACACTCAAATGTCAAATAGCTTAAATTTGTCTTTAAAGTATAATATTTTCTACATCACTATATATTTTTAATGAGAACTAAATTGAAACAAAAATATTTTGGGTTTCATATATCATAAACCTGAAATTTCAGCTTCAGAATCTGAGATTATCACTCCAGGGTACTAATTCGTTTCTTTCAGTACTGTGATGGTTAATCATGATTGTCAACTTGATTGTCTGAGGAACACCTGGGAGGTTAGTAAGGCACACTTCTGATTGTGTGATGGGTCACAGGGTGTGACCTTAGAAACGGTACATGGTCCCTGGTCCCTAGCCCCTTCCTCTCTATCTCTTCCTATGCTCTGTTTCCCAAGTGCCATGATTTAAGCAGCTTGCTTCTGCCATGGCATTCTGCCCTGATGTTTCTGCCTTGGAGCCAGCCAATCATGGACTGAAAACTCTGAAATCCCGACTGAAAATAAACCTTTCTTTCTTAGTTATTTTTTTAAATGTCAGGAATTTTTGTCCCAGCAATGGAAAGCTGACAAATAGAGATACCCAATTCAGTTGTGTTCATTCCAAATGCTCTTTGAAATATAAATCTCTTAGGGAGATATAAAGCTAAGGATCATATTTCACTATAACTACAGATTCTTAAGAAGGAGTAATTTAAACAAAATTAATAAAAAAATATGTGTATGTGATTAATCTTGAGTGAAACAGCCTCAGGCTGATAAAGTACCTGAGATTTCAAACATTTCACAATCTCCTTTTCTTTCTGCTTTGCCATACTTTTGGGAAATCACATAATCACATGGTGACATTTGCAAAAAAGGCAGTTTCATCAGGAGAAAGAAGCAGAAATGTGAGTGGGCAGTAGCCAATATCATCCAAGTGTACCTTTTTTAAATCATTTTCTCAAAAAACCCACTAACAAATTCTTATTGTGACTCTTTGAGTAGAACAGCATAAAGATGGTGACCTTAAGTGTGGAGGAAGATAGCAGATACATTTTATTTTTCACAGGAGGTGAATGTCCTCCCCCACCACCAAAAGAACCAAGAAGAGGCATTCCTCTTAGCAAAGAATGAATAATGGGTGAGGAATTAACAGTGTCTGAGAACCATAAAACAGAAATTATCACCATCATTTTCACCTGAATGTAGATACTTGCGTGAGGGACACAGGAATTCTGCTGGCTAGGAGACAATTAGAGAGATATGCGAATGCTAAAACTGGCGCGCGCGCACACACACACACACACACTCTCTCTCTCTCACACACATATCACCCCACACACATAGGACTGATGTATCCACTTTTAGCCTATTTATTTGCCAAAAATCTCTTAGGATAAGCTTTCAGAATAGCACAGAGTGTACAATAATCTTACTCCTAAAGAATATGTAAAAATTTCTACTGTGAATATGATAGCTCTTCCAATAATATCCTGATGGCAGAATGGAGAGGGGAATACTTCCATATGAATAGTGTTTATGACTCAAAATATAAATAATTTAAGAACAAAATAAAAGCTAGATTAGAGGAAACAAGAAGGTAGACATTTTGCAGATGTGAAGCGGGCCTAGGGATAAAAGGGAGTGAGTAAAGAAGAGGAATGGTAAGTAAAAAGGAATAAGATGTGATACACACATGTACCAACTCTCCACAATGAATGTATTCACTATACATCACAAACATGAACAAATAAAAATTTTAAAAGATATACTTAGCTGATTTTTGTAATTGAGGAGAAAAATGAGAAGGAAGTAAAAGAGAAAAACATGGAGTGTGATTCCTGTCTGGAATAGATGAAAATGATAAAGAATCATTGTAGCTAATGTTTTGAGCAACTATACCAAGCACAGCTTACTCATAAATAATACAGCACTTAGTATAATATTGTTCACCATCATTTTAGTTAAAGGATGCTAAAGGCTTATTAGATAACGGTCTATTTCTTGGCCTCTGCAGCCTAGAGCCCCCAGAGACAATACATAACACTTGATCTCAGCCAAAAGGTCAAGAGGAAATAGCCATGATACATTGAAAACAATATGGATCTGTGGCAGTGGCTTAATTACCAGGAGAGAAATAAAAATTTAAAACTCTCTATATACCACTCATGTTTATTTTAATATTTGTAGAAGAAGAAAAGACTACTAAGACTACACTTCTTTTTGTATACTTCAGTGTTGTATTTACAACATAGTTTAATGAATAAGGTCTAATTTTTATCACTTATTATCACTTTAACAGGTAAGCATTAATGTTTCCAGGAAAATGATTTATATGCTATTCTTACTCTAACTTTTATAGAATTACATTATTAACAGTCTACAGCAGATAGTGTTGAATTTTTTGTCTAGAAAGTTTATGCTTTTTAGGTTTTATATTTTATAATAATATAATGGATTTCTACAAATTTTCCGCCAAATAAGAGTAGATTTTATATTCCTTAGAACTATAGTTTATTTCAAGTGTATGTTTCATGTGAGTATGAAGGCCAACAAATATCACAACAAGCAAATCACACTGACATTTCTTGATCAAATTCAATTTTGATAGGACTTGCATTTTCAAATCTCTGTGTCTTCTATATAATTTTATTTAAGATAATTTTAATCATCTTTTATAGATGTTTATTCATTCAAATAAATAACAAAAACTCTTTGGAAAATGAAATTTAAATTCCACATTGAGCACCAACCTGAAGAGTTAAGAACTGATGTGAATTCAGATTTGAAGTAATTAATTTAGTAATTGTCAGGGACAAATAAATAGAGCATGAGAAAGAATGTTCATTATGTGCACCAAGACTCTGGATTCCTAATTAACATTAAAGCAGCCTCAGCATAAAATGAGCATTAATATTCCACAAGATAATTGGCAACCTTTGTAACATGATTTTTTGTTTGATTTTTTTTCCCCTAAATTTAGCTATTCTCAAGAAGGTGCACTCTTTCTGGCTGGCTGAGGTCTATAAGGGTTTATGCCATGTCATGCACCTATTTCCATGATAGTTGCACATATTTATTGTCTAAGTAATTAAAAACATGCTAAAAAATCTTACTGGGATATCTTATTTTATCTTTAGCAAAGCAATAGGAGATAACTATATTTCTATTTTCAAATACAGATTTTGCAAGCTTCCAGACAAATATCTGCACCTAGGCTCTTAAGTTCTATTATAAACTGTCAAGTAACTCACACTTTGTATCACATTGGAAACTTTTCTACAGGCTTTGCATAAATATCAGTATCAACAAACTAATCCTATGTAATACTCTAAATTCATATGAGAAAACAGGCTCAGAAAATTTAATTCAGTTGACCAGGATGACAAAATTAGAAAGAAATGGACTTCCTAATTAGCATATTTCTACTATTTAATATCTCAAATGCTTCTTTCCTAAAAGTAGATGCAAAGCAAACTATGTGTAGCTAAGTGATTGTTTGTAACATTATTTTCTTTTCCTACTTTGAATTAGCTTTTTGTGGGTGGAATCGCTCATCAAAACAAAAGTCCATGTCACAGTTTAATTTGAAAATTAAAGAAATTTGACAACTTGACAGCAACCAAAAGGGTCTGGACAAAACTACCCCCTCAGAGGTGACACAGGCTATCTAGTTTATAGTCCCTGCTATTTTATTCATTTTTTTACTGTGGCTAATTCACTTTTTACTTTGTCTTAATTTGAATTTGTTACCCTATTGGGTGTAGTTATTGTGTAAGATGAAATGCCTGCACCAGACTACTCACTATTTGTGTAACCTGGAATAGGAGTCTTTCTTTGTTTCCTTCATCTACGAAAATCTTACAGCACTGAAGTCAAACTTTCCTCTATGAAGTTGTCTTCCCAGATAATTTTAGCGTATTGTTATATCTGCTTCCTCCTAGTTTTCTCTCAAGCAAAGTCACAAGGACAATGTTAACTAGGTTAAGAGGATTTTATTCCAGGATACTGCAATAGAGATATGAGGTCAGAGCATAGTCTGAGCTCCATCCTGTAAGACCAAAGGGAAGGGGATCATAACCTGAGGCAAAGTAGGATGAGAAAGTATTAAAGGACATCAGTATAAGAAGGATGGTTAGTGGGATGTGTAGAACACATTGAATTACTCCTGATTTGGCAAGTATTTTTCTATGATTATGCCATTTGTGTTCACTAATTGGTACTCATCAAGTTTACACTTCTGTGCTCTCAAGGAGATTACATGTCTCAAGTGGATGGCTCTTATGTCTTTGACAGAGAAATTCTTGATTATAAAACTGAACAGAGGCCTTTTAAAAAGATGCCCATCTCAAAGGGCCAGAGAAAAAAATTTAAATTCTAAAGTAAATATTCAAAGAAAAGGGAGTTTAGGCCCCTAGATTTAGGATGAAGACTGAGGATCAGTCAAACTTAAGGAAAGATTAAGACCTTTTTGGTAATACCATGTAACTCTTCACAGCTGAGACTGGCAGTTATAGGCCAAGGTTTGATGCTCATTTCTCCTTTAGTAATAGACCTCAAAATCTGATGCTGGTTATATGGATGACCTGGTCAACACAGTATATTCAATCTTCTTCTGTCAGAAGGTATCCTGATTGACTCAGTTTTGGACAATGAGGAGTAGATGGACAAGAAATCTAATTCCACCCGGAAGAAAGGAGTTTGCCTTCTATTTACTCAGCTCTGATGATTGAAAGTGGGCAGGATAGTAGGAATTGGAGCAAACAATTATGATTATGACATGAGAGCTCCAGGTTGTGGAAGGCAGAGTAAAATGCTAGAGAGACTGATGATTACACTAGATTGTCAACTTGGGTGACTTGAGAGCCATGAGGGGATTAGTAAGGCACACCTCTGGGTGTGTCTGGATGGGACATGGAATTGTGACCCAAGGCACTACATCTGATCTCTTGTCCCTACTTCTCTGGTGCTCTGTCCCTGTACTCTGCTTTCTCATTCACCATTAATTAAATAGCTTTGCTCCACCATGTCCTTCTGCACGGATATTTCTGCCTTTGACCCAGCTGACCAAGAACTGAACATTCTGAAACACTTAGTCAATTAAAGTTCTTATTCTTTAAATTGTGGGTGTCACCCTAAAACACTGATGGAAGAACTGACTAATATAGAAAATATGAACCAGAGAAGTGAGGGCATTGCTGTGACTATACTTAACTATATAACTCAGAAGACTTTGGAATTGGTTTATGAGAAGAACTGGGAAAGGTCTGGCCCCACAGACTAGAGAAGCTTTACAATGTTCTAATAAGAGCCAAGTAGGAGCTCAGAAGAGCAGAATATTTATAGGAATGAAGACAGTGAAGGTTAGGGTTATGAAGTTTCAATTAGGAATGAGGATTTTCTTAGAAATTGGAGTAAAGGCCAAGGATGCTACAATCTGAACAAAATTGTCTATATTTTGCCCCTGTCATGATACCTTGCAGGATTCTTAGTTTAATAGTGTTGGACTAGTTTTTCTAATGGATGAAATTTGAAGGCAGACTATTATTCAGGCTGTGGCAGGAGTACTGCTGATTGCTTTTAGCCAGATGTTTAGTCACAACTGAGAGCCACAAATTAAATTTTTGTTTGAAAAGAAACACATGTAAATTTGGGGCCAGGGGAAGCCTGGTGGCTGAAAAAACTAGTGTAATCGAAAAGGAACCAAATACTCTGAATTAGAATAAGAAGACAGGTGCCTTGAGGGCATTTCAAAGTCACCAAGACCCTACCCATCCTAGACTCAATATATATTTATATGTATATATTTCATTTGGGAAGAGAGTCCCTAGGCACAATGTTGAAGGCTCCCTAGGAAATTGGTTCCACAGAATTTGAACCATAGTTAGGCACCCTTATACTCAGAGGCCGCTACAGTCTCTGTCCAAGAGTACCTGGTTAGTGCTCTGGCTAGCAGCAGACTTTGACATCATCCATGTGATTTAGATTTTTTTATGCATGCAGAATGCAAGAGTTGTGGTGTCAGAGGGCTTAATAAATTCTTCTAATAAATTGGAAATGCCAACCACCTGGAATATCGACAGAGAAACATACAGCCCGTCCAGGAGAGAGTCTTGTGGGCTCCAATCCACAAAGCCTTAGGAATGGGGCCACACATACCCTTTGGCATTCATTTTCATTGTCATGTTCCCCAGATGTTGAATATAGAGCTATAGAATTTAATGTTTACACTGTTTGCTTTGGTCTTGCTTTTGTTTGCTATCCTCTACTCCTTTTTATAATGGAATGTTCACCCTGAATCATTGTGTTTTATGATTAAATAATTTTCTTTGGAGCTTTTCAGATGTTCAAGCTAAAATTTGCCTTGAGTCTCTCAGGAGACTTTGAACTTGGACTTTTGAGCAAGGCTGGAACTACCGAGGCTATGCAGAAGGGAATAATACATTTTTGTTGTATGTAGCATAGCTGTGTCATGTTAGACAGAATTATTAACTAATTGTTTTTTTTATTTGGAGATTCAGTATGGTTTAAGAAGATGTGGTTACGTGTCAAGTTCACAAGGGCTAGAATATGACAGCTAATGTGGATTGTGAAATTCATTAACTTGATAGCCACTTATGAGATTAGCAAAGCACACTTGTGGTTATGTCTGGTATGTCACGGAAGCATGAACTTAATTATGATCTCGTCCCTTGTCTTTTCTTCCCTGGTACTGCTCCACTGTGCTCTGCCTCCTGGCTCCCAAGAACCAAGCAGATTTGCTCTGCCATATAGTTCTGTCATGATGTATCTGCCTTGAAGCCAGCTAACCTTGAACTGAACAGCCTGAAACTCTGAATGAATTAAACTTTTCCTCTTTTAAATTGTGTATGTCAAGTATTTCATGCCATTGATGGAAAAGCTCATTTATAGACCTTGAATTCTATTAAAAGATTTTGAAAAGTAAAATCATATGCACTTGTAGATATAAAAATTAATGTTTTAAATATTTTATTGAAATCATGAATGAGGAAATTAGTAAGATGTTACAGTCAGTTAAAAGGAATGCCCAAAGAATAGAACATTTGCAGGTCAACTATATTGAAATAAATGTACAAATAAAGGTAATGGTCTATATATGAGGATCATTTGTCAACACTTAGTTAATTTGCATTATTACAGGGAAGACCACTTTTGTATTGTTATTGGTTATCTCCAATTAACAGAGTTCAAAAATATCTCTGATAGATTCAGAATCAGATAATTCTGAAGGTATGCTGAAAATAACGCATAGATTTCCATTAAACACATTTGGTTTCCTATTTTTTTCTTTCAATCCCCAACTGTATACAACTACCACATCACTCAAGGAATAATTATATGCAATATGTCATGTGAGAGAAAATATATATACTTTTTAATTACATATTATTTTTTCCAGAATCTTGGTCCTATGGTGAAGTGAAAAAGCTCAAAGCTAAATAGTATTCACTGTTTAGTAAATGCATGTTATTGGCTTAAAGCATCTTACTGAAGTCTTGTCTCTTTTTTTAAAAGATCACGTGAATATAAATAAAATATCTTTTAACATCTTAACTCCTCAGTTTAATTACTCTTCTTTATTCATGGTGATATTCTGTAAATATTTTAGCTTTGCCTATTTAGGTTTTTCCTAATTTATCATCATTCAGAACAAAATCTGACCATGAGCTGAAATGTTTAATTCTACATGCTATGCAATCAATTTATAAAAAAAGCAAGGCTCTTGGACTACTTGAAAAATGGAAAAAGTATAATTGCTCCTCATCCAATATGAAACTTCATTGAACTAGTACTTTGAGCCCTGGAAAATTTACACTAAAGAAAGAAATTGGATGTGTATCATTTTAGCAAAGACATCAGGGGACAGAGCCACAAAATGAGCTGGACTATATCTACCAGTGCTTTCTCGTGGCTTTGAAATGTGTATTAGCATGAAAGTGCTGATGTTTCTAGAAACAGAATATAGGTAAATTATAAAGATTAATTGTGATTATTGTGTATTAAATATGTATATATGCAGATTGTTGAACTGCACTTAAACCCAAAGTACTGTTTTTATTATTAAATTCAATGATTTGCTTTACTTAAGCTTTTCTAGACAAAATAGAAGTAAGTAAATTTAGCTCACTTGACTTTCCCTCAATGATCCACATGATCTAGTCTTATGACTGGAATGGGCACACAAGAAAAAAAATTTTAAAATGTTAATCATAGTAATAGTTGTATTAACTAATAATTTACTAAGTATTAGATGTTGTACCAAGGATTCATGTGATATAAAATTCTCAGCATAAAAATTCATTCATTCACTCTAAAACATCTCTTCATTTTCTGCATTGTCAAGCATTGTTCTTATCAGGAATGCAGAATTAAATCAGCCTGAAAGTTCCTGAAATACTGGAGAGAGTTTGTCTTCATGGGTATATAACCTATGCTTCATCATCACAAAAACTGTTTCGCTGATTTAATGTTCTGCTTTTGGTATCTTGAAATTTAAAATTTTGTCTTTGTGAAAGTATTCCTTGTGGTGGCTGATATGACTGGAAGAGATAGTTTCGATATGCATGTTTGCCACTGTCTTTCTGTATTCCTCAGTAAGCCAGAGATAAAGAGGAAAGGGAAGGTGTGCATATACCAAGAAGTCAATTCAAAAATGGAGTTAGTGGATGTGATGGAGATCTGGCAGCGACATCTGTCACCTTGTTGATCTCCAGGGTCGATTGATTTGGCTGATCTGGCTGGCTAGGCGGGCGTCCCCTTCCTCCCTCACTGCTCCATGTGCGTCCCTCCTGAAGCTGTGTGCTTTGTGGAAGAGGATGCCCCAAATAGAGGAGGACTTTTCTTCAGTCAAAGATATGCAAGTAGCTGTGCTCCCCTGCTAGAACCTCCAAACAAGCTCTCAAAAATGGACTTAGTATCTTGCAGGTTTTTCTTCCTTCTGATCACAGCAAATTTCTGTGAATTTGGCATGTTTTAAATGTCCTCTCTCTCTCCCTCCCTCCCTCCCTCCCTTTTTTTTTTTTTTTAGAGATAGGGTCTCACTATGGAGTTCAGGCTGACCTTGAATTCATTATGTACACCAGGCTGGCCTCAAACTTGTGACGATCCTCCTGCCTCAGACTCCCTAGTTTTGGGATCATGGACATGCACCACCTAAAGTTCTTATTTTCATTGAAAGTGACATTTATATGAAAAAGCACATGGTAAAAATTATATTAAAATTTTTAAATTAAAATATTTCTAACATAATTATATTAACTGTCAAAGGAAAATATTATAATGGAGAGAAGATAAGATAGGAAGAGGGGAGAGAGAGGTAGGGGTATATAGACAGACAAAGACACAGAGAGAGGGAGAGAAATGAACACTTCCCCATTGTTGGTGGGACTGTAGACTGGTGTTACCACTGTGGAAATCAGTATGGAGATACCTCAAAGAACTAGGACTAGGGATCCCATTTGACCCAGCTATTCCCCTGCTGGGTATCTCCCCCAAAGAATTAAAAGAATCATACCACAGTGATATATGTGCACTCATGTTCATAGCAGCACAGTTTGTAATAGCTAAAACTTGGAGATAGCCCATTTACCCATCAACTGGAGACTGGACAAAGAAAATGTGTATGTTTTTTAATAAAATTGAGTACAACTCAGCCATAAAGAACGAGAAACTAGAGACATTTATAGCTAAATGGATGCAAATTGAGGCCAAACTCAAGTGGAATAAATAGGGCATACATGTATAAATAGGGGCCATTTACCTCTCCAAAGTTACCTTGAGGGCCATCAGTGAATGTCTTTGTTGGTCATGTGCCTCCATCCCAAAAGGCATGAATGTCTTTCATACAAGATGGACTTGAGGCACAGTTTGTAATAGGTAAAGCTTGGAAACAGCCCAAATGTCTATCACCTGAAGCCTGGATAAAGAAGATGTGGGATTTTTATAAAATGGAGTACTACTCAGCCATAAAGAATGAGAAGCTAGAGACATTTATAGCTAAGTGGATGCACATTGAGGCCATACTCTAAAGTGAAATAAATAGGGCATACATGTGTAAATACTGAATATGTTCTCTGGTGTGAGAAACTGAAAGTGTAAATAAGGATCAAAATGTATAATAGATAATGTGAAATAGGAAGAAAGGGGGCAAAGGGGAAAGGGAATTCGAGGAGTAGGGGGAAGGAAAGAAGGGAATGGAATTAATATGAGGGAATGGAATTAATATGAAAAAATGAAAACATGGAAACAAAGTCTTTGTAAATATGGAGGGGTAGAGGGGTTGAAGGGAGGGCAGGGGAATGGGAAATAAATGAGAACCAAGATATATTATGTAAAGGTATAAATTTCCAATGCTGAATGTCATCATATTGTATACCTAAAATGTATCAATAAAATTAATTTTCAAAAGAAGAAACAGAGAAGGGGAGAGGGAGCAGAATAAGGAGGAGAGAAGGAAAACTTTATATTTAATACGTATATTATTTATTGAGAAAGAAGAGTGGATTTTGTTTTCACTGGGCCCCATAAATTATGTAGCTTGTCCCATTTGGATCTTCCATTGTCAAGGAATAGATGGTAAACCAACCTTTGGAATGGTGGATATGGAATGCTATAACTGCTACTGCAGCCTAAACCAACTGAGTGGCAAACAGGAAGGAGTGGAGAAAGGGCAAGTCACATGGGGTGGAGAGACCACAGAAATGGGTTTTATTTTCAACAAAGTAGAGTGGCAGCTCCCAAGTTTCTGAACAAGGAAGTTTATGATTGGATAAAAGTATTTTACTCCCTACTTTAATTGTTTTAAACAGAGGTTTGGAGAGTTTTGATCTTTTGCTCAAAGTAACACAGCTAATAATCAAGAGAGCCAGAACTAAAAAGTAATTTGTCTGATTCAGGGGCCCAACTACTAGGCTATACTCTGGAAATAGGCCTTTCCTGGTGTGAAACACAGTAGGAACTGCACAATTAAGGAGGTGGTTTTATTCCTGCCACAATATGGGAGAATATTCATTACTGAGGAAAATCCCACAGTAAAGGGAGGCTGCCTGGGGCTATCTGGAGACAGGTATAAGAGGGCCTCCTGAGGAAGTGGAGGTGGGTTTGATAGTTGAATATAAGCAGTCAGGGTGGGCCCTTGTCATTAGCTTGCTTCTTGGAAGCAAAATGATACAAGGGCTTCTCAGGTGTCACTTCCAAGGGCACAGGGCTCGGGGGTAGCTTATCTTGCCACTCTCATACAGCTGGTGTCACAGATTTTCAAACTGTCCTCCATTCAGCCAAAGTTGTATGCACGTTACTTATATGTATGTGTTCAAAGTGTCTTCATAAAAAGTTACCTCTGTTTTAACATTGCTACATAAAGGTATATCCTGTAACTTTAAGCCCAGGAAGTCCAGAAACAGAACCACTGGGTTGAAATGAAGCCCATGTGTACCATTTAAAAGCAGTGCCATCAAGTTTTGCCAGGAGCTTCCACTAAGTGCTTTGCACCGTTTCTAGTAAGAGTATGGTCTCCATGTGCAGGAGTTCAGAGAAATACAGAATTTTAGGCTCTATTCCAGATCTGTTAGATTTCTATTTACTTTGTTTAAAAATCTCCAAGATATGTACATGGTTAAAATTTGAGAATCATTGTTTTCAAATCAAACAGTACTTTATTCCTCAAGCATTCACTTAGAGATGACTAATCATCAACAAAGAGATACTACTAAAGGTTCAGAGAAGTTGCCTTAAGACTTGAGTATTTGATAAAAATTGCAAAACAACAAGAGGCTGGTAGGAGTGATTAACATGTTACCAAATGTGGTTACAAAGTCTCATTATTGTTGCTGATTTGTGGTGTAATAATATCACATTTAGTCACTTTTCTCTTTTTCTGCGGTATATAATGATCCGTCTTACAATAGAAATATATTCAAGACATTGAAAGACAGTATTGTCTCTAATTTATTGGTGAAGAAACTGACAAAAAATAAGGTATGTATTAGGTGAATACTGTCTATATTACAAATTATGCATTTATAAGATAATTACCTATGAAAAAAGAAAATGCAAGAAATATTTGATAGTTTTATAAAGAAAGAGCAAATGACCACTTATTTCTGTCCAGTTGATAAAAAAATTTTATTTTTATGATACATCTCTATTTGGAACATTTCTATCTCTATCCAGTAAATGGGAGCGGTACTGTTTCTCATGGAAACATGTATGTTAGTTGTCCAGAAGATTCAGGTGAAGAATGCGAAATATAGAGAAACAAGATAAAATCTAAAAGATCTGCAACTCACTACAAATCAGGAGATAACTCATTTATTTACTACTGGAAGGAATCAAACTCTCATAGTGGTCAAATGATGAAAGCCTTGCATGTTAAGTGAATTTTCAATGTGGGTATATGCCGGAACCGGATGGACCTAGAAAGTAAATTTCTGATATGGCAAACGTCTCAATTTACCTTAGAATGACAAAGGGAGCCAAAGACACTGCACCACAGAGTTTTTAACCTGGTTTCTGTATCCATCTGAAAATAGAGATGTCTTTAATTTTGGCCTTTATATAGACCTTAGTAATAGTGTTGAACATGAGTTGACCTTCATTTCTGTTATAACTTCATATAGTTTTCAATGCATAATTAAGGATCTTTACCTACTTTCTGTTTCCTTGTTATTCACTTACTGATAATAAACCTCAATCAGTAAGACGAAGGAAGTCCTCCAGGGTTCTTCCTCTGATTTCTGAGGGCTGAGGAAACAGAATCCTTTTATGTCATGTGTTCTTATGTCTCAACTTTGCAAATGCTAGGATACTTGTTTATCTTATTTACTTTATATATCAGTGCTCATGTACATGAGGTGTTGGACCTTGTTATTTTAATGATTCAAAGGTCAGTCTTTAAGAATTGGTTTGCAATTAATTTCTGTTGAAAGAATACAGTACTGTTCACAAATCTGCTCTACCAAATCATGATTGCTGGATTTATTAACCTTCAAATGTTTTCATTATATTTAATATTTTAAATAGAGAAAAATATCACTTCTACAATAACACTATAAATTCAGATTTTGTCTTATTTATAATTCACTATACACATTAAATCACAAGCCTTGAGTGTGTGTTTGTATAACCAAAATTAAACTAGACAGGTTTAGCTGAAATAAAGTTAATATGAACATATTTATACTTGAGGTGTTTGAAAGGGCACATGACAAATTTAGCCAATATTCTTGTCTATTTTGAGTTGAGGTATTACTTCATTTTGTTCCTTAGGAAAATGTACTAGAATGTAATATAAGATTACATTATATATAAATGTAAGGCAATTTTGGCATATTTTCTTCAGTTTGTAACACTTTGAAGAGGAAAGAGAGAAAAACTTTCAAAGTACAAATACATCTTTAGAGACTTCTTTTTACTCATTGACTTTCCAATTATGATCAAATAAATGGACCCAGATTTGGTTATCTGACCCACTGGTAACCAGAATTAACTTTTCACAACCAGGAACATCACAACCGGCACAAGGTGGATAATCCTTTCTCAAGACAATGTTGAATGGTCAACCAAAATCTACTGCTTTTATGTTAGAGACTAACATGTCATGAAGATGATCTTTTCACTAATCATTATTCTTAACTGTGAATTGCTTAGAACACAGAGTCTATTTTCATAAAACTATATTATGATGTGGGAGATGTAGTGATTCTTAAGTTATTTTAAAACTTACAGATGACTAATTTTTAGACATGAGCTATTTCTTAAAAATCTCTTGACAAAATAAATTAGTGCTTAATCAACAGCCTGTTTGATTCTAAAATTGCCTTTATTCTAAACTACAGCTAAAGAAGAATATTAATAGGAGCTTAGCCACAATATTTTAAAGATTACCACAGTACGCAATACTTAAAAATTATTTTAAACAAGTGTTGAAAGAAAAGCAGACAGGCAATGACTGTTAAATTTATAACATACCTACCTTATCTCACTTAATCTAAACAACATCCTGTGTAACATGGAATATGTGTGGCAATGATTCACTTCCTTCTTCTCACATAGATATTAAATAATGGAATCAGTTTATAATAATTGCCACCAATTCCTAATTTTTCTACATATTGAAGATGGATAAACTGGTATGAAAGTATTGGTTACAGAATCTAAGTGATTATTATATGCTAGGTGTATACATACATAGAATGTGCATCATGTTTTACTTTTTAATTTCAGCTGATGATTTGTACTTAAGGAACTATTAGTTATCTAAGTGGGTAGAGCCATACTCTTTCTATATAAGAACTGATGAGATAATTGATCCCAAGAGAAGTGAGGTAAAAGGGACTCTGTTTAAAGATTTTTGCCTGCTGGCACCTGTTGTTTGGAGAATGAAGAGGTATTTCCTTTTCCAATCCCTTTTACACTGGCGCTCCTCCATTCCTCACATCATGGCTTATTACTCAAGTAAGCATGGGCTAGCTGATCTGGAAATTAGCAGTATGGGTGTTTTCAAGGAGCATGCTAGAAATTCAGAGTTGAAACCTCACCTGCAGCTACCTGAATAAGAGTCTTAATTTTCCCACTCATGAAACTTGATGTTTGAGCATTGCAGCTCTGCAGCACATTGTTTACTGATATACGAATATGCAAATCAGCCCACAGCTGAGCTACATCACTTTCTTCTCTCTTCTTCCAGGTAAGGGGAGATAGAAGCAATGTGCAGAGGACCAGTGATTTCGTGTTCCCCAGGAAAGAGCTGGTCTGTGCTGCACATTTATTATCATAGCAATTCAGGGGGCACTGGACAGTCTTTGGACAGGCACTGGACAGGACTGTTTCAGAAAAGCCTTTGGACAGGGCTGCCAAAGCCCCATTCACAGCACTGCTGCAGTTGTAGTATAGGCATTATCAATGTCAGCTGCAGTGATGCAATGGAAATCAATGGCTTACACCCTTCAAAGTCAAATTCCTCACATTATCCATGTGGCCTTTGAACAGTGGTTTAACGCAATGTCCATTTTCCCATCTAAATGTTTCTTATCTCTCATAAAAGAAGTTCTGATTATCTCAGACATTTTGGATTAAGGGAGATAGTTTATACAAACTAAAATTATATTAAACTTAAAATATTAAAATATCTCAAACTATGCATAGATATAAAAATGTTTCCCTTTCCATTCCTGAAGTGAATGTCAGGTTCAGCTAAATCAATTCCAATCATTTACATGACTATTCATGGTATGCATGATATTTATGTAACCTTTTTATAACAGAAATAGAAAAACCTTGAAATGTAGCTTCTATATATTTTGTACTTATTAATACTATCATGTGGATTTACTTTCAGGAGAAAGTGGAATAAACCATTTGGATTTAGAGAGAAAAAAGCAAAAGATAGTTATTTTGAAGAAAGGAGGTGAGAGCAAGGGAAAGAAATGTACTTGCTTGAAGAAAATGATCATTCTATAGTATTGAACATGAAAAAACAAAAAGAAGGGATGCTTTAATAAAATAGTTGATCAAGCTTGAAAAATTAAGCACAGTTCAATGACAGAAAAAGGGAGATTGATTTGTGGAATGTCAATAACGGAATGTTTAATTAACATACTGAAACGGTTATTCACAGAATGTTAAGAAGAAATATTATTTGATTAAAGACAAATGAACAAATGATATAATTATAATATTACAATACTTAAAAATATTAGCCTTTATATTGACAAGTTTAAACCTGAAGGTAATGATTCGTAAGCTAATTCTAGTACCATAAAAATTAAAATAATAATGGAATGTTAATTGTGTATACAAAATGTTATCAAATTAGCATTTTAAATGAAATCAGAGTAACTCTTAGAACTGTTGTTAAAATTGTTTTAACTATGTTTGATAGAAAGAAGAGGAAAATAAATTAACAAATAAGATATTACATAGGTTATTTAAACATACCCTTAAATTAATTTTGTAATCAATTCTTTCTAGTGGTCATATTACTTAATAAAAAACAGAATGTTGAAAGGCAAATCATTTGGAAACTTCTAAGTGCTACAGAAGTCTCCAATGCAGTATGATTTCAAATTTATATTCTTTGGCCTGTATAGATGCAATCAATAAATTAATAAATTTAAAATGCTATTCTTCAGATACTGGGGGTGAAAAGTCTATCTGATAAGTAATAATAACAAGAAATAATAAATAATATAGTGCTCGAAAATACAATATAGTGTCTGGATATGATGTCACTACATGATTTATTTCCTTTAAAACTTTGTTTCCCTTTTGTAAATAAAGAGCAAAAGAAAGGTTGAAGGGAAGGGAAGGGAACAGGAAAAAAAGAAGAATCAAGATATATTATGTACAGGTACAAAGTCCCTATGATGAATGTGATCATTGTATATATCAAAAGTATACCAATAAAGTTAATTTTTTAAAAGAAATTTTGTTTCCCAATTTCAAATTTGACCCTGACCATATCTTCTTCAAGTGCTCCTCTCCTGCTAATCCATCTTGCAAATGATCTCATTGTGCTCTTTGGCTTTTCTGGTTGTCCCAGTTACACAACTTCCCAGGTTGATCCTTCTCTTCTGATTTGCATGAAAAGTGAGTCTTAGGCAGCATGGATGCTCAGGTGCTTTATTCTGGCAGTGTTTTTACAAGATAGACAACAGGAGCAGGGGCAGAAGCCAGCTTCTGTCAGGGCTCAGATGGCTTCCTGACCTGAGGATGTCCAACTGGGATCATTTGCCAAGTCTAGGAGACACTTTCTCTATGCTAAAGTGGCCTTGCCTCTAGGACAACCAGTGATTTAGGCTCCACTGTTATGGTGCTCCAGTAACCCCCAGGTTAGGTCAGACCATACCTGCAAGTGCCACAAGGCATCTGCTCCGAAATGTCTAAGGAGGCTTACAGCTGTTCTTAATCTTATTGGCATAGGTATGTTCCTAATGTTAAAACTCATTTATTATTGGGAAAAAGAAAAATACTGCAGATATTTATTATAGTTGTAAGTCTCATGCTATCCCCAAACATAAACCAATTCTGACCACTTTAACCTAAAGGAAATATATTAAATACCTCTAAATGGACAGAAAAGGCAGATGTATTCTGTAGGGTTATAAGGAGCCCATAAAGCCATTCTAGTTCAGTGGAATGCAAGTGATGTTTCTGAAAACCTTTGAAGCAGCTGCCTTTGTCCTGGAATAGATTTGATGAGGTGCCTCTCTCATTACTCATTGCTTCTGTTATTTCCTTATGGCTGGGAAAAAATTCCTGACTCCCACAATTTAAAGGAGGAGAGGTTTATTTTTGACTCACAGTTTGTGGGTTTCAGTTTGGCTGGCTTCAAAGCAGGATTCATGGCAGAGAAGCATGGTAGACCGGAAGCACAGAGAGTGAAAACAGGAGCAGGCCCCTTCTGGGCCCCTCTCCCACTCCCCCCCACCCCGCGACTGGCTCTTAGGAGCAGACCCCCCTCCTCCCAGCAAGTCCACTGTAGGCCCACGTTACATAATCCCTTCCACAAGCCCCCCATATGAGTGTAAGAGGCTCTTGGGGGACATCTAGATATAAACCATAATGCTCACCTAACCCAAGATTCAAAGATCTCAGATAGAGGCACCTGGTCAGTGAAGCCTAGGCCATGTACCTCAACTGTCAATGAAATAAGCTTTAAAGAGATTTGACTTTTGATTTTCTGCAATTCTACCAACATTTGTAAAATCAAGAAAACCTCAAATATAGAAAGAATATTGAAAAATGCTATACTGCCAAATTATTGGCAAATTTATATTATAAATCATAAAATTATTTAGAGTAAAGGATTAGGCACTACTTTTTATTCAGAAGACTTATAAATTAAATTTAAGTAGAATATCTAAAAAGATACAAGAAAATATAGTTTCAATCTTATTTTTATGGATTTCTTCATATTTAGAGTGGATCTTCAAATTTTCCTGAGTGTCATTGATTAAAACATTATTTATCGTCTTCAATGGTGGGCTGCAAAGTTGTTACAGTGACCATAAAATTTATCTTTTTTATTAGAATTTTTAGTAAGTATAATAAAGTGCTAATAATAAATAACGTGAGAGTCTGTAATTCAGCCCTGTTCTGGTCGGCTGTTATGTGAGATCATCCTAGGTTTGGGCAGAGACAGTCAAATGGTTCATAGTAAGGACCAGACAGACTGGTCAGCTGCAGGGCTATTCACTATTCTACCATAAGGCAAGATGGAATTAGGAAGCAATAGTGAACTGTGTAGTTCAAGAGCATACACTGTATACCATTGTGCACAAGATTTAGCATTCCAGGATTAGAAAGTATCTTTTGCTGGTTCTGATGTCTCATAACACATGGAGCTTGTTAATTGTTTGCATTTACACTAAGTTTAGCACTATCTTTGCAGAAACTGCCTTCCACCTACCTGGCTCCTATCATATTGCTGCTAAAAATTCCAAAATTCACACTCTACTATGCAGTAGAAAAAGTATGAAGGTGACTTGAGGAAAGTTCTCATCTTTGTCAGAAGTAGTTTTGGTCTATTCAACCTAAAGGCACCTGAAAATTAGTTCTAAGATCTGAGCAATGTCTCTTGTAACTCCTCAGCTTCATCAGTGTGGAAAGGGGCTCTAGGAGGAAGTAGAACAAAGCACCAGTCAAGTCCATTCATTCTCCCAACCTAAATGCTTCTCTCACTTCCTTCTCACCCTTGCAGGCTTTCTGTTCAAAGCTCTAAGGGAAATCCAGGTGCTGGACAAAACCTGTGCTATTGAATCAGTATGAAAAAAAATTCACTCTGACTTTTATCACTTGAGGTTCATGACCATGGACATCAAGTGGGGGGCATGCTGCTACAGATGTCCCCTTTTCTGCTACTCTGTGCACCCCATCAGCTTCCTACATGACTGATTCACATTTTGCCTCCTGTCCTCCTTGTTCTTCACTCTTCCTTCTCAGTACTCTCAATTAATAATATTTTTTAAAGTTTTCAAACAAACAAACAAAGGAAAAACTAGACATTTGAAGCATTTCACATTTAAGGGGCCTTAAACAAAAATTGAAAAAAATTTAGAAAAAAATTTATCTTTTGAAATCTGTTCCTTCTATGGTCCTTTTCATCACAGGAGATAGCAACCCTGTTATTCTTTACATGCTCAAACTAAAAACTTTGAAATTATCCTAGATACTTTCCATGTTTTCTCACAGCCACATTCAAGTTTTCAGGAAATATTCTTTGTTTTTCCATCAAAACTATATACAGAACTAGGTCTTGCTATTTCAATTCCTATAAACTCCATTTCTGTACACTGTGGTCATCTAGCAATCTTCTACAAACTGTTCTCTCCACTACAGCTGCATCCAAATTCCAGTTTATTTCTAACATGAAAGCTAAGGACATTTTTTTTCTAAATAGAAACAAACATTTCCAGTTCAACTTCTTTTCTCCTTCTCTTCTTTGAGTTTTCATCTCATTCAGTCTGCAAGATCTCACAACTGCCTTGAAGCTTTACACAGCCTTTGCTGGGCTTTGACATACCAAGAGCACCCTTACTCTAGGATAGCTGGCTGTTCTTTCTTCTACCTTTTTCATGGATGTGCTTAAACATAAGACAAGAGGACAAAAGAGACTTAAAGTAGCTAGATTGGGTAGGATTCACTCACTCTTTCATAGGCAGGCATTCTGGGTGAAATAAAAGAGATGTGAATTTGTCTAATCTCCTTGTCTACTATGGTCAGTTAATGCTATTAGGTCATGAGGAGAATTTGTCTACAGGAAGTCTTTAAAATGATATTCCTGCTAAGAGCTTAACTATAGTTAATAAACCAGAATATATGTACTTAGGAGGCCCAGCTCCCTGAAACATGGCATGTTATACAATTCATTGGGGAATAAAGTGGAAGTGGATGATAACTAACATGCCCCTTTCTGGGTGAGAGGACGCATAAACCTCCTTAGAAATCTTATTAATTTCTGTAGGGAAGAATTAATGTGTCTTATTGGAAAAATAAGCCTTAGAACCCCTCTAGTACTGATCCTCAATCTCTAACATGTTGACTGAGGTTCCTGACTTCTTATCTTTGAAGTTATTATGATGTCTGATAATTGTTGAGCCCGAGTTTATAAGCCAACCATCAAACTTAGCTAAATAAGATAACTATAATCTATTAACTGACCATTTTATGTAAAATTCCATCCTCTCTCCATAGTTTCCCCACCTTAGGTCTTTTCTTAGATTTTATTACTCTTTCTTCTTTAGTATTACCTATCCTTTCATTTAGTTTAGTTTTTATTTTTGGTGTTACCATCAATCCAATCCAGGGCAAATTGTGATGGCAGAATTTTGTTTTCTTCTTATTTATTCATTATACTCTATAGGTGTCTAGAATGTGCTTTTGCATACAGTAAGTGATTAGATTTTTACTCCATATAATGTCAAAAGTATATTCAATTTGCTTTATGACCTAAAATCAATACTGTTATTCTAAGTATCATATCAATTTTCTAGCCAGAAGGCGGAGCAAGAAGGAATGACAGAAAGGCTTTTGCCCAATGGCTGTCCTTATATGAAGAACTTTCTCTTCCCCCAAACTTCCCTTAAAACATATTTTCATATCATCAGTCAATAAACTACTTCAATAAACAACATCACTGTTTTCATGAATATTGTAAGGTTTGTGATTACAAAGGAAGTAATGCCATGGCAATTTCAAATTGGCTCACAAAAAAACAAGACAGTGCGATGCCTTTTTAGCTCTTTTGATACATTCATCCTTATAACTGTGCTGCTAGGAATCCCAAATTCCACAGAGAGGCCAAACAATAGCCTTTGCTGTTGTCACAGTAGAAAGTGTACATTAAAAACTACATATATGAGTGAAACTCCTATGGAGAAGTACAGTCTTCAGTATTGGGTCTTGCTACTTCAAGCTCAAATTACATGGAACGGAGACTAGGAAGCTGCATGGGACCTATTTGAATGATTGCCCCCCGGAATCTACAAACTTAGTAGAACAGCTCTGTGTTGGTTAAGCTTGATTGTGTCAACTTGGTCTGGGGGTGGGTCACCCAGGGCATTGGTGTAACATAAACTGGCCATGGGTCATGGAGGTGTGGCTTTGAGTAATATATCTGGTCCCTGGCTCCTTTCTTTCTGGTGCTGTTTCCCTGCTTTGTTTCCCATTTACCATGACTTGAGCAGCTTTGGTCTGTATGCCCTTCTGCTATGATGTTCCTGTCTTGGAACCAGCCAACCATGGCCTGACTCCCCTGAAGCCATGAGCGAAAATAAACTACTCTTCTCTTAAATTATGAGAGTCAGGAATTGTGTCTCAGAAATAGGAAAGGTGACTAATACAGTTGTTTTATGCCACTAAGTTTTGGCATATTTTTATGGAGCAACAGATAGCTGGAATACAAGCATTAGATTAATAATTTTGTTTTCAAATGCAATCAAAGTTTTATTATTAATTCTCAAATAACATTTTGTCACAATTTATTTATCTTATTGCTTATCCTATGATATGGATATAATATTCACTTTTAAGTAATGGACATATGAATGATAAAAGTATTAAGACCTTCCATATTAGAATTACAATTATCCCATCTTCCTGCTTCTTGTATGGTTATAGAATTGTTTCTTGAAAATGATCTTTCACCATATTGTTTTATTCTGCTCCACCGTATCTCTAACTATTGCAAGTAGCTCAGGAGTCTGACACTTCCTGACTTCCACAAATTTTTAAAAATATATACCTTATTTTCTCTTCTAGATAATTTTTAGAATTTAACATTTTTTTGTTTTTATTTTATGAAAAAATAAATTGTCATAACCAAATAAGAGAATAACAAGTCAGTTTACTGTGTATGAAAATCTTCAAAGTAGGTACTCAGTACAAGATGTGAATCAAAATGCTTTTTACAAAAAAAACCCAGATAACACAAATTTTCTTTTCAACAAATGAAGATAGATTGTTAGTATAGATGAAACAAGTTAGTATATATTATGTAATATTTTTAAAACAACAGAATATGTAAGTTGGGGAAGTATTTGAACTTCTCCCTACTTCTTATTTATCTCTTTTTTATTTTGCTCATATATATTCCTATAAGAGAAACAATGCAATATTTGAGCTTGTGTGTCTGACTTCTTTCGCTTAACATTTTTTTACATCCTCAGAGCTACTAACTTTCATTATGTTTTGTCTCAGCATGAAGATTCATTAAACTGAGCATTCAGCAGAAATTGTTAATCTTGAAAACATGTTTTCTTTCTGTTCTTTGGAATGATGTACTTCTTTGGCAATATCTCTACTACTATTTTGTTTTCTCTTTAAAGAACTTTTATTATTAAAATGTTGGGTTGCTTAAATTAATCTTCTCGGTTTATTTATTTATATATTTTTGCTTTTCTTTGTATATATCAGCATTCTGAATTATTTTCTAAATATTATTTTCTGAATGTTATTTTCCTTTAGATTCTTGTACTTCTCTTCCTTTTGTTTTTAACTGTGTTTATGTTTTCTGTAGTTCTTTCTTGTTTTGATGAATTTTTATTTGAATGTCTTGTAGATCTGGTCATGTGTCTTGTGTTATTTAATGTAAAAACACATATGAAATTAGTTAAGCAATTAATAATAAAGTGTTGATTACTTTTCTGAATTTTTTTTTTTTTTTACTAGGGATCTTGTACTCAGGACCTTGCACTTGCAATGCAGATGTGGCACCACTGAGCTAAATCCCTGGCTCTACTTTTCTGAATTTGCAAAAATTTCAAATACCCTGTCAGCTATGTTTTCTTTTACTTGCTTTTTTGTTTTAAGAGACCAATAATAATTGTATATATTTATAGCACAAAATGTCATGTTTTCCAATATGTTTATATTGTAGAATGATTACATCAAGCTAATTTACATACCCACCTTTTGTGATATTTTTAAATAGATAAAAAGCTTAGGGGTTCTCTGCAATGTCTCTAAACTCTCTCACCTCTTCAATCGTGAATTTTCAAATGTATTCTCTGAATCATATAGTTTTGTTATAAGGAAAGCATAACAATTGCTTGGTTTTGCATATATGAAATTTGAAGAAGACTGAGAAGCTGAAGAGGAAATGTTCCCTTCTGAGCTGTACCTCAGTTATTGGTGTGGGTTTTCCCTCCATTTCCCTCTTTAATACTGAGATTTTTCAGATTCTCCATTAGAATTATTTCCCCAACTCCTGTCAAAATAATGACTCTGCTCTTACCACTGCTTGCCTTCTCTTCTGTGTTTCTCTCTGTCTCTCTCTGTCTCTCTGTGTCTAATTCTCTCTCTGTCTCTCTGTCCTCTGTCTCTCTTGCCTCTCTCTGATCCCCCCTCTCTCTTTCTCTCTCTCTCATACAATCTGATATACTTTTTCTTTTCCCTTATAGGAACTATTAACATCCTTATTCCTTCATATTCTCCAATGTATTAGTGAGGCTCACAGAGAAAGATGGGAAACACTAATAGTCAGTCCCTCCTCCTAGCCCAGGAGCTCAAATGATGAGGTTTCTTTATTGTAGGGAACAGATTTCAGTGAAAGCAAAAGATTAAAGTCTGACTGTATTACTTAGGTACTTGTTCAACTGATTATTTTAATGATTTGACAGTGGATGTGATTTGTGTTGGTATTTAAATTTAATGTTTTTGTGAGGGCATGAAATTTCTATTCATATGTGTCAGATTTTCTTGTGTTTAAATAATTATAGTTAGATTATTATCTATTACCAAAAATGCCCCAAATATCTACCATATTTTGACTAGTAAAAGTAATCTTAAAACAATGTGAATGACAACAACACCCCAAAAATGTTTACAGAAAAATACCTTGAGATATTAGCATTCAGAGGGATTAGGTCCATTTGAGGAAAATATATAGTTATTAATGTGATGGTGGCATTTGAAGACAGACCAAGTTTTGATACATGCAGGAGAGAAAGGAAATGGAAAGTTATTGTAGAAAACAATAAAAGTGAGCCATAAATAAGTACCAAGAGAATTGGGTAGTAGACAGTATTCCAGGGGATCACTGAGTGGACTGCAGTTTGCGTAGAGCAAAAGACTTATAAAGGAAATATCAAATATTATCCCAGGCTGTGGAGTCTTGGTAGAATGGGTATATAAAAATATAAATCCTACATGGCATAAACTGTGCAGTGGAAATCAACATATGAACAAAAGTTTGTGTTCCTGGAATATTATTGTAGGAACTCTGGGCAAGACTGACTGAAAAGAGATTTTTTTTTTTACAGTTTAAGAAGGAAAAAACATTGTCCAAATGGGAACACTGTACAATTGCATACAATTTTATATTGAAAAAATCAAATTGACAGAATTTATAAACTCACTGAATATAGCAAGTAAAGAGAGGAACAAATTAAGCTTTCAAGTAAGAACGACTAAGAATTTGATAAAGTCACTTACAGATGTCTATGAGAAGAAAAAGAATAAATCTTATTATTGATATGTTACATTTATAAATTTGGACTGAACTTATAGCAATTGATGTGAAGTATAGGGTAGAATGAAGAAAAGACAACTCAGCTATTGATAGTCATGAAACACCCACAAAGCATGGGTAATCAATGCTTTCAGAAGAAAACTTCTAAGAAAGTACACAGTTAAGAAAAGGGAATGACATATAAAGGTGACAAAGAGTCCCTTTAACCTTGCTTTTATTTTGAGAACTGAAGAAGATGGACCAGAAAAGACAGGCAGTGGTTTCCAAAGAGACAAGAGAAGGTCATGCTAACAGCTTCCTGGACATCAAGGGAGAAGAAAGTTTCAAGAATCAAGGTAAATGTGATCAATACCACTGGAGAAACTAAAGAATAAATATGAAGACAAGGCCATTAGATTTGATCAGCAAGAGTCAATGTACCTTGCAATATGTGATAAGGATGGGAACACAGAACAGAATTGTTTGTTTGACTATTTAAGCATCAATCCTGTAAAAGAGGAACTACATTTTATATTGTGTGTCTCTAGGGAACATAAGAACAACAATACCAAAAACTCTAGGAAGCACTGAGAAGCAATTTTTAAATAAAACTTTCACATATTTACCAATTGAGAAAAATCCAAGGGGGTCTAAACCTCTGGAAGGCAAGGTGGTTATAAAGCTGTATCATGATTCATGCATGAGCTGATAACTTCAGACAGATGAATAACTTGATTTTTACAAATGAATAGCAAAATAGTGTGGTGTTCGCCTATTGCCTTCTTCACTACTGCAGTAATGAAGGTCAATGGCGGGGCTGGACCTGAACTCCCTGCTTTGTGTATTCTGGGCCCTTTTTACACAATGCAGCCTTTTGTCAGAGGGTTTCGCTGCTGTTGCCCCCTCTGCACTTTCACTGTGCAATTTGTGCAGCCGTTGACCTCCTTTCCATTAAAATCATTGTTACCCTAATCACAGTCTATTCTGTTCAGCACTTCCATAATGTCTGCCGCTTAGGAAATTAACACAGTCATAAAATTAGCATAATCTGATGGCTTCAAAGATATCTCAGAACTTTTTAAACTGCTAAAGCTTACAGACATCTCATGAGTTCTTGCTGATGTGCTTATGACTTTAAGGGGAAAGGGAAGAAATACAGCATGTTAATTTTTAGTACAGGTACATTATTTTCAGACTTTGTATTAGTATGGCAAATTCGATTTTTTTCTTAAAAACTATCAAGTAATATATATATATATTTATATTTATTTCAGGCTTGTTTTAGCATAAGGAGAGAACCTGTCCAATTGTATGCAAAATAGGACTTAGTTTATGACAGGTTGCTCCTAAACATCAGCCCTTAACAAGTGCCCCAGGCAATCACCACATTATGATCAGTTTAGCTAAACTACAATATTACCATAACAAAAAGTCTCTTTTGATCCTTGATGAGTCTCCCCAGCACTATTTGTAAAACGAAGATGATGATATTGCTGCTGGCATTTACTACACAATGTTGCAAGAATCAAATGAGATGTTTCCTGTGAAAGCATTTTGTATACCTTAATGTAATACATAAATGTAATTTAGGAAACAACATTTATGAATAAACATAGCCTAAGAGGCCCATTTATCTATGAGAGTGATCAATATATTATATGAAATGGGTTCCTGGTCATGGACTAGTGAGGAAAGTGGAGTTGAGGAAAACAGCTAAAGAAAGAAGGAAAGTGACCCCTTCTGGCCTGGGGCTGCTGGGAGAGAGAGGTTTCATTTCCCAAGAGCAGCAGGTGGCCCCCCTCTCTCTCTGAGTTCCACACAGCAAGGGAGACAGGGAAGCAGGGAGAGCATCCCCAAGTGCAGCATAGAACCCAAAAGGCACTGATGAAAATGGACTTTAGAGAAGTTTTCTAGAGGCTATGCGGTGATGGTAAAGTTGTTGTTAGTTCTAATAAAGGGTTAATATTTTTCAAATGATGCAGTAAGTGTTCAACAAAGCCAGGTCTACTTAAAGGAAATGTTTGATTTAGTGAGTATGTACTTTCCAGGTTTTCTAGGCTATGATATTGGCCATATATTGTTTCCTAAAACCTATTTTATGATGGTGTAATCTAGGTACAGTACAATTCACTCATTCTAACTGCACAACTTGATGTGCTTTTTACAATATTAAACAGCAGTGTACCTACTGCTGCGTAACGTAGGACACCTTCCATCACCCACAAACATTGTACTTTTGGTTATCTGTCCCCTCCCACCGTGCCCAGCCTCCTGCAACTACAGATCTGCTTTCTACAGTTTTCTATAGTTTTTTCCTTTAGAGAATATAATGTAAAGGAATCATTCAATAAAACCTGGGCTTTTGTGTCTGACTTCTTTTACTTAGTCTACTGAGGGTTGAGTCCAGGGGTTCATATTGAGCTACCCCTCCAGTCTTTACTTTACTTTATTGTGTTTTGGACAGGGTCTCACTAAGTCAGTAAATTGTACAGTCTAGACTTCAAATTGAGATCCTCCTTCCTCATCCTCCCAGACTACAGGGATTTCAAACAAGCACGACTACATTTGACTGGTTTGTTCTTTTTTTATAGCTGAGTGGTTATTTCATTATGTAAATATAGCACATTTTATTTATTCATTGACAAGTTAAACATTTCAGTTGAATTAATTTTAGTCATTTCAGTCTGTATAAAGGTATCTCTTTGTTCATTGATTTAAACCTCTAATGACTAATGCTATTGAGCATCATTAAATATGATTGGTTGGTTTAAAAATTTTACTTAAGACTTTTTGTTATCTTTAAGATGGGTTTTCTTTTTGTTATATTTTAGTCATGAAATTCCTTATAAAGTTCTTAACATGACATTTTTAACATGTTCTTCATTTAAATTTTTTATAGACTAGACATTTTTCCAAACATTTCCTGTGTTTTTGTCTTGCATTTCCATTTTCTCAGAGTAGTTTTGAAAATGTTATAACACTGATGAAATAAAATTTATCCTTCTTTTGTCTTGTCTAGTTTATATATATTTTGTCTTATCTAAGTATCTTTCACCTATTTCAAGGTCACATTAAAATATATTTTATGATTCTTTTCTTGTGTTTTATAATTTAAACATTTCTTTGTGAACCTAAGATCTATTTCATGTCAATATTTACATGTAGTTTAAGCTAAGAATTTAGATCTGGTTAAAAAATATAAGTAGCCAATCTTTTAGCAAAATTTGTTAAAAAGATTGCTAATTCTCCAAGATTTACCTCAGCACATTTGCCACAAATTAATTCATATTCATATGATCTCCTGTTTTTTTTCAGCCCTAGTAATAGCTTTGTTTAATTCTAAGATGTCATCACAGTGAACAACCTTAACTTTTATGCTAAATAATTATATTCAAAGATTTATGTATTTTTGTTTATAATTACACAGTAATTATAAATATTTAGTACCACATTGATGACAAATATTATTTTGTTGAAAAGGGCTTGAATTTAAAAGAAAAATCTGTAAAATCCAAGGCACTAGGCCAAAACCAGTATCAGATTTTGATGAAAAGAATTTATATTGGGGAGAAAATAGAATCTCATTTCAAAGCACAGCATATTTGAAATCTGAAAATAATGTTGTAACTCAAAATCTTCAAGACAGGAAATAAAAGTACATATATATATATATAATATATATACATATATAATATATATATATATATTTTTGGTACCGGGGATCAAACTCAGGTCCTTGAGCTTGCGAGGCAGGCACTGGAACCACTAAGCTAAATCCCCAGCCCCAGGTACATATATTTTTATATCTAAAAAATTTTTCATAATTGAAATTCCTCTTATATTTACAAAAATGAAATCAGGAAACACTGAAAACAGAAGGATTCTTCTTTTTCTTCTTTTAATAACTAATCCCAATAACCTGAATAGAAATTTTCACATTTTTCTTTTGGTAAAATTACATTTTTGAATTAAAAGTTATGACTGGAATATTAATAAAATATCTCATCAATTTCAAAATTATGTAAATAAAAAGCAATTTTAATGTCATTGTTTCTTGAAATCACTTCTGTGTAAAATGTACTGCTATTCTGAAGTACATTTCTTTACTGATATCAATACAGAGTAGCTGCATATACCAGGCAAAATCAGTTCCTAGTAAAAACCATCATCATCCAAAACTTGAAGTTCAGCATTTTTTAACTTGCCTTACAGAAATGTTTAAGAAAGCAATTAACCTTTCTTCACATGACAGTAAGTAAACAAAAATGACCAATTTAGACAAGAAAGCTGTTCATGAGCACTGTAAACAAACCAACAAACCAAAACAAGGAAGAATTCTGTACAAGATAGCATTCTGCTTTGATGTGAAAACAGACCTAATGTGAGTGAAAAAAAAACAGTAAAGAGACTAAATAAATCTCCTGTTTTATTGGTCAACAGGTTTATCTTAATGCAAATGCTTAATTGATTTCTGTGCCTCTGTCTAAGCCTTGGAACCAGGTAATGTAATTCTTCCATATTTGCTTATTATTTTCAAAATTCCATTAAATATTTCTTACATTTTTTCATATATATTATATACATTTGTCCATTTTTATAACAGTTTTACTGTTTTTTTATTAGGATATTATGGTATCTACAGATTGATTTGTTAGGAATTATTATATATATAGTTTATTTTGATCATGAAGATGGCATCTTTTCTTATTTAATTTTTCTTACTTTTGTGTAATGTAGTTTTATACATCCTTAATTTCATTCTTTCATTTTTTATTCTATTGTAAATTATATTTTAGAAATGTAATTTCTAATTGTTCACTGCTAATATATAGAAATACAATGAACTTTTATATAATGATCATGTTTCCTGAGAAGTTGGCCTACCCTTTTTATTCTAATACATATTTTTGCAAGTTGTTTAAGATTTTCTACATAAATAATCATGTGGTTCACAAATAAGTTCATTATTACTTTTCCTTTTCAATCTATACCTATTTATTTTGCTTATTACACTGACTTTGGTCCCCTCCATGATATTGAAAATCAGTGTTTGAGAGAGACATACATATTTCATTTGAAATCTGATCCAGAAAGTATTTAGTTTTTAATCATGGAGTAGGATGTCAGCTGAATGTGTTTCTTACATTTCCTTTCATTATATTAATTTCACCTCTATATTTTGTTTGGTGGGATGCTTTGTTATGAACATATATTAAATTTTATCAAATGCCTTTTCATGTATCTTGGGAAATGATCATTATGTTCTCTTGTTTTCTAGTCTTTTAATATGGTGAATTTCTCTCCTTCCAAATTAACTCTTACCTTCTAAACTTTCCACTATTAATCTTTCTAAGAAATTAAAGCACAAATATTTCTATCAGCCCATCCATCCATTCATCTAATTATTGTAAAAATGATATTTACATTAACAGAATTAAAATCCACATATATTTGCATTTTCATGTAATTTCCATATCCCCTGAACATTAACTAGTACAAAGAACAGTGTGTCCTATTGCATATGAGACTACCTATTATTTATAATCAAGATACTGAAATAAGTGAATAGCTATTTTAAGCATTTCAGCTCTGAAATGAGGGTCAATACCTTGCAAAGGAACACATTGATTAAAAGCCCATATTACTTCCCTGAGAGAGTGTGATGTATACTTAAAAAATAGTCTGCAACAAAATTTCATATTAAAGCTGTTTTTTTCCTGTTCTATAAAAGCCTGAAACATGGATAAATAATATATCCAATAAAGGCTCAAACTTTGTTTAATAAATGAATGGGCTAAGCTTGATATTTGCTTCCTGAAGTTTATATAACATAAGATGTATTTTTAAACTTCCAATGTTCACGAAGAAAATATTTTAGTTATTTCTGAAAAGTAAGTTGGTGTAATGAAAACACCCACAATTTAGTTTAATAGGCAGAAAATTGTGCCCATTAATTACAGTGGTCAACTTAACCTGATTAAGAGAATGTTGGAAACAACACTGGGTGATGGGCTTACTGTACTTTTCAGGGTAAATCCACTGGCAGTCACAACTGAGTGTGCTTTTAGGAGCTGAGCCTCTTGGAGGAAGTGGGGAACCAGACTGTGCCATTGTCAGGGTGTGTATCTCATTGCAGTCTCCTGCTCTCTGGCCACCACAGACTCCTCAGCCTAGCCGCAAGACACCCTTCCACCAATATCTTCCTTGTGTGGAGCTAACAGCCACTGGCTCCAGGGTCCAAACTCTAAGCCAAAATAAGCCTCTCCTTCTTTGAGGCATAGATGTCAGGTATTCTCTCCCGACAATGGGAAGGCTACCAATACAAAAATGCAAGAGCTACAGAGCTGTGATCAAATACATTTGTTAAGATTTAATATGTTCTGGATGTAAGAAACTTGTGGAATAGCAAAACTCTTCAAGAGTCTGGAGGATTTCCAACTACGTTATTGGGTTATCTTATACTGGATTAGTCCTTTCAGGCATAAGATCTTGCTCCTGTCCAACATTTTCAGTGACTCTAAGTGTCTCCAGCTGGAAAGGCTGTAGGTGAGTCAACAGGAAGGCAGGACCAGGGGAAAGCACCAATGATTGAGTTGTGTAACTGTCGGTCAACTATGGAAACTTCATTTCAAATCTCCCTTTGGTTCAAGAACAGTGAGGGGAGAAAAAGATGTTAATGTGTTTGGATTACATTAAAGTTTTAAGATTAACTAAAAGAAGGGAGGGAAAAAGTGCTAATGGCAAGAGCACATGGAAGAGCCATTATTATATTACTGCTAATGCACATAAAACATTACCTATTAAAATAGGATGGCAGTTTTACATCCTATTAAACATATCAAAGCTGTGCTTCAATTACAAATCCTTTTATATGCATGTTTTAACAAATATGTCTTTGATAATGGAATGAAGCTACAAATTCTTAAATGCTAGACACAAGCTCTGCTATGTAATGCAGTGGTAAAGAAAAAAATTACCACTAGGACCTAAGCACATTTAAAGCTCTCTTTCAATTTCTTTTCTTGTTTTATATCCTAGAATTTTGAAGTGAGCAGCTGTGTAACAACTCAATTTAAGAGTCTCAGCCTCTGGGCTTTTGATGGTTAACAGTAATGTGTCATCATTTTCACATAGCAATTTGTGGAAATAAATTATGTCCTTGAGATGGTATCTGAACACAGAGTGATCACCTTCACTTATGATCTTAAAGAACAGCAACTCTATTAGAAATCCAATGGTGATTAGATTTTCTTAGAAATTAACAAACATCTCATTTTGAATGGCATAGCATTAGTTTTATAGGATTTTCAAACACATTAGCATTCAAATTTACAATGCAACTTCTAGTTGCATAATTGTGATGTTCTCACCTGAGGAAAAATTGCTAGACATGAGCAGTGACTGTTTTTCTAGATACTAATAGAGAATGAAAATGGCATAAAGCACAATGCACATTAAGAAAATGCTGAATTTAAGTGATTATTTGTCTTGACTATGAAAATTAGTACATAGGGCTACCAAAGAAGAATGCATTTCAGCAAAATCCAAATATTATTTTAGTCATGCTTAAACTCATGAACAATTTTTTTCTTAAAAAAAGATCATCTATGCTTACAAATATATGCTTTCTTCACTAGAAATTGAAAGCAATCAATTAAATCTAATTGTTTCAATTTCTCTTTAATGTCATAAAATTCAGCCAAATTAGTTACTCTATCAGTTTAATTTTGTGAATCATTTGGGTTATTTTATTTTCTTTCCTTTTCATCCTACTTGCCATCAGTTTCTGACCTTTCTAATGTTAGAGTTCAAGGGAAAGGAGACAAATAAAAGTGTGCCCAACTTTTTTTTAAATTTATGATTTTGTGAACTGGTGTTATACTTTCTTGCCTTGGAAGTTGGAATTTGACTCTCTTGAAGGAGCTTTTTGTACGTTCTTTAGACACGACTGTGTCATACCATCATGATGACTTGAAATAAATGATGCCTTTCCTTTTTGTCCTTGTAAGTCTGGTCTTTGACTACTTACTGGTTTGGGGGCTCTAACTCTTAAGTCTGCTGGTCAATTCTAAATAGAGGCAAATAGTCCATTATTTTACTTTTTAAAAATTACTTGTCTTTTAGATTTTTTTCAGAAGAATCATATATCAGTCCATTGAGCCCCATAACTTCAAGAAACACTAATTGATCCCCCCTAGTTGTTACCTCAAATCTTTTCTGGTTTGGTTTGAGTTGAACAGAAATACATACTTACCTCCTCTCCCTCCAAGCCAGAGGCTCATCAGCCATCAGAAAAGAATTCATTAAACTGCAAATGTGAATTACTTTTAAAAATTAAACTACAAAGGAAATGTATTTTTTCCTCTCAAATAAAAGTTGGACGGGCATAATAAGGACAGTGGGATAATGATGCCTTTCTCCCCCAAAGGTATCATGTTATACCATAATTGCATATTTATGCAAATCAAAAGTTCAATTCCTGTCATTTGATTATTCTTTATTTTAGTCATTTTTATTTCATGTTAGTCATTTCCATCTTAGTTTTTCATAGACCTTAGTGTTATTCATGTTAATCCATTTTAATTATTACAGGTTGCCGTTAACTTTTCCCATTTTTTCATGTCCTTTTGATTTTGGGGCATTTACATTTTGTTTTATTTTGCATTGCCCAATTAATTGTTGCCTTCCATCCATATTAATTGTTGCTATATGACATATTTTCACCAATGATTTGAGCTGCCATCTTTAACAAGTAACAAGTTCCTATTCAGTTTAGGATTATAGATCTGTGTTATATTATTCTTGTTCTGTTTCATTAGTATTTCCTTTTATTTATAATGCAATTCCATATGGTACATAATAATAGAGAATTTATAAAAATTTTTTTCTGGTATACCTAATCCCTCTATTTTGTTTTTTCTTCATCTTTTTGATTAATGATCATTGTTTAATTTTCAAACAAAATTTTATAATTACCTTACTTTTCTTCAGATGAATAAGTAAATGTCACTATTTTTATTGTAATCATGATATATTTTTTAAATAACCTAAGAAAAAAATGAAATAATCAGGATATTAAAGCTTCTTGTACAAGGATATGATATGTTTATCATTTTTTATCTCTTGTGTGGTTTTGGAGTATTTTAATACTTAAAATCACATGGTTATAGAAATTTTACTGATTTCTTATAAACTTTATGCTTAGATATTTGAGTAATTTTAGTATTGCAAATAGGGTAGTTATTTCTGCTATTTAATCTAAATAGTTAGGAAATTTAAATATGACATGCATTGATTTTTATGTTAATTTTCTAAACTTAAATTTTCTAAATTTAATTTTAGTAAATCGTTTGGTTTGTAATAGGTTTTTAATTGTCATTTATTTTCCTGCATGCACTAACCAACAGTGTCACTTGCTTGTACACCACTCCATTAATATAGAATGTGGTAGCATCCTATTTTACTGGGTATTGTTCTTTTGAATGGGTTGTATGATTTATCAAAGGTAAATTTTGTTTCTGAGAAAATTATGATATCTTTATATAGTCCTTAATGCTTTTATAAAAATATTAAGTTAGTAACCTATCTCATACTCAATGTCATAAACTGTATCTAGCAAACACATTTACTTTCCAAATAATTGAATATTATTACAACAATAGAATGTTTTTCTCTTAATCGTCTGTATCTTTTCTATGTATACAAGAATCTATTTTAGATTTTAATACTTGGAATTATTTGTTTGTATCATTGCCACTGTCTCTTGTTTTTAAGTATGTAGCTTTGTAATACATTTGATTAGCTGGAACAAATTCCCTCTTTGTTCTATTTACTGTTCTTCGCTTTAATTTTTTAACGTTGTGCTGGCCATCACACATATATTATTTCATATTAATTTTCAGATCATTTAGCAAGTCCCCAAACATTTTGGAGTACTTTGCAAAATAAAGTGTTTTTTAATCTATATGAGAATGTGGGTAAAAACGAGTACTTCAAATTATGTAATTTTTCTCTTTAATGAACATGATTTTTCCCCATTATTCAGAATTACTTTTATGAATATCAGTTCATTTCTAATATTTTTATAAAAAGTCTTTCATGATCTAGCCTTGTTTATGTCTCCAGCTTTCTTCCTAAACTCCCTCCTTTTTGCTGTCTACACACATTTTAGGCTTTCTTTTCACAAGCTTGCTGAGTTTTTGCCATGATAGAGTATTTCACTTGATTTCTTCTGCCTGGAAACTATTTATTTTAATAATTGCAATTCTGGGACTTTGTTGTCACATCTCAGATTGTATGTGACTGTTTCAGATAGAGGTAGTTTATCAGTATTCCTTAATATAACATCTTAATACAGAGTATTCAAAAATCTGTTCTCTGAAAAGCAATCATCAGATAGGAATGTATTTTTCTTATAATGGTGATAACTAGTATCTGCGTTTACTATGTACTTTCCTCTACTTGAAAGAAAAAAAAACTTGAAAAGCAAGATTTGTGAAATGCTTGATATACATTAAACACTAAAATTTTTTTTAATGAAAGAAGATTCATTAAAAGTAAACTTCATTTTACATTCAGTCCAGTCCCTGAAAATATGCACTTGGTTTTCTTAAGGAATTGAAAATTTCTGCACATGATTTCCACAACAAAATACTTTTGAAAGCTCCTTTTCTCCTCTTCTACGACTAATTTCTAACACTATCAGCATTTCCAGTGGAATACCTAAACAATTTCATTACTCTAAAGTACACTTTCTCTTCTCTGTTAGCCCACTTTTCATTACTAAAATAAACTAAGTCAGGTTATTTTATAATAAAAAGCAGCTTATTATGGTTTAGAGTTTTGGAGGTTCAAGTTGAGGAGCCATATCTGTTTAGCGGCTGTGTTGCTGCCTAAGTCCTGAGCAGGAAAGGGATCTTGTGGCAAGAGAAGGGGAGTGAACATGTATTTGTCTTCTGGCATCTCTCCCTGCTCTTACAAAGCCACTGTCAATTCCACCATCAAAACTTTCTAATGATCTTATCTAATCTTAACCACCATAAAGGGATCCACCTCTAAACGTTACATTTAGGTTAGGTTTCCACGTTCTTCACACCTGAAAATGCAATTAAATTTTAACAGATGAATCATTGATAAATTTGTCCAAGCTATATCCAAACGATAGCATTTTCTTTAATATTCTAAAGAAGAGAAGTAGGAACTAGAAAAGCATTAATAAAATACCTCTAGGATTTATCCCAAGGAAAAAAGTATGTCATTAAAAATAAGTGTAGATATTACGACTATAAAAAATTCACACTGGTGTTAGAATAGCACCCCCCCTAAAAAAGCATGATAGTCTGTGATAGGGGAATTTTAAAGGTAGGGATTGGTGCCTGATGAGAAAGTTTTATTAATATCCTCTTGTTATTTCCATGTTAATTAATTGCCTAGAAAGTAGATTATTTCTATAATTGTAATCATGTGTGATGATTATTTTACTTTCCAGACTGCCCTTGGCATAATGATCAATGTTGCTCAAAGAACTATGATGTCTATCTGAAAATGTTGTTTTTAAAGCAGAATTTATAAGACAGTATAGCAAAAATTCTGCTCTTAATAAAAATATGTCCCTGACATTTCACAGGAATTAATGATAACAGAAGCAGTGACTTTCAATGATAATACTTCTATTCAGAGAGTAAAAATCTAAATGCTATAAAAAGAATACTAAAAATACATAATTATGATAAAAATGCTTATTTTAATGAAGAAAATCAATTTTGACAGGTGTATGTCAGAAAAATTAGAAAAAGCAATGCAAGTTCTGTCAGAGCTCAGCACTGAATCATTACTCTCATGTAAACACTTACTTCTGGTTGACTTTGGATGCATTTCTTCTTAACTAAATAATCTACTGTTCCCTCAATAGTTACCTAAATTTTCTCTTACTTATTTGCATACATTTGCAAGACATACTGGGTCAAAGAAAACAAAGTACAAGTTTTTGTGCTAATGTAGGATCTTTAAGAGTACTATAAAGCTTGACATGCATATGTAAAAAGGCAAAAAACAAATGAAAAAACTGAATCTCACTAATTTCACTTGTAGCTGACATTGTGCCAAGCATACATTTCCTGATGAAATAGTAGAATAGATTTTTATATGTCATATTGCTGACGTATTATTCATTTAGATAACTATAGAGCATTTAAGGTTCTTGAAAATCCAGTTTGTGTTTCTGATTTTTCAAAAGATAACATATCAAGGATTAACATTATTGACAGTATATATCATGTATTATACATAATATATTTTTAAACCATATGCTAGGTCAAATTCCTGTGAGATGATTTAATATCTTTTGTAGTTTTTCCAAGCAACCATAATCCACTTTTCAGGGTCTGATGTTCCCAATTATACTCTAGAAAAAAAAATGGGAAAAATCTCTGAAAAGAGCATTCTGATATCATTTTCAACTGCAAACATAGGACCAGGAATATGCAAGCTGTACAACAGAGTGTCTAATAAAATAAAGAAAGCACGGAGGAAAGGAAAGGTTATCTTCTCTCAGTTTTCCTATTATTCTGCTTCCCTCCTACTCTACTCAGACAAAAAAATTGTACTTTCCCAAAGAGAATGAAATTCTTTGAATGAAGAGAAACTTTTTCTCCATTTATTTATGACTAAGACAGCCATCTTTGAATAGCTCCTCAACTATGTGAAACTTGTTCACATATAAATGATGGGCAAAGCTCTTCATAAAGTTTAAAGGAAAAAGATAAGTTCTAGAAATGCAATGCAAAGTGTCCAAATGTCAAGGGAAATATGAAACATGAAATATTATATCTCACAACCTGTTAACTGTATGATATACTGAGTTCTTGTTCTCTAGAAATCAAAAAATGAGTCCTTGGAATGATGGAGGTTAAACGTAGGAAGATATTTATTGATAGGAAAGTTCCTGAGGGGCACGAAGGGTCCGGAATGGGTAAACCAAAGACCCCACTTTACAGAATAGTTTCATAGGTTGAAACCAATGTGGGTACAACGTGGGTCACAGCCAGAAACATCCAATAAGGTTGCAAGTTTTGTCACTTAGGTAATGGTGGTCCAATTGGGAAGCGAGTCATGTAGCAAGCATGGATGGAAAGAACAAAGATTCTCCTAGGAGGTGGTGGGACCAGAGGTCTTTGGTCATCCCAGGGTAGTTGAAGCCTATCTATACTTCACTAAGCTCAGTTCTTTGAAGAAGTATGTGGGTCTGGTCACCTTGTCTCCATCTTGAGGCCTGGTTTGCAGCTGATGTGCAGCTGTGGTTTGTTTCACATTTGTCCTAGCCCTCTCGAGGACTTAGCCCTATCTGACTGCCTATGTTTTTACCTAGCTCATCTATCTATAATACAAATACCATTCCATAAAAAAATAACTTAAATTTTATATAATTTGGGAGAAAGTGAAAACAATTTATGGTGTTAAACTAATAACTATTTTATATTTAGCACATTTTCTATTACTATCCTCATCCTAGACAATTAACCCAACAGATTTCCTTTTTACTTTTTCTAAGTGAAGCTTGGCCTAATCATGCTGAGTTTATGCTGTCTTGATTCCACTGGTCCTGACACAAATGAGCCCATTTCATTCAAATGACTTGTCCTTTACATCTGCTGCATGGATGTGTACAGCCATCATGCATACACATATACACAAATAAATACCTGGATTAGGCCTATTTCCTATTCAAAATCCTCAATACCAAGATATTTTCCTCATTCCTTTAAAATGACTTCATCACATATGTTTAATATTTGGTTGCTAATTGCTAACTATAAACTGAATTTAATGTCCTTAAAGTTTCCAGTGCCATCAATTCTCACTCGACTCACTGAATTTGTTAATTTTCTCAAATATGAAAAGCGTACCATAGAGGGCTTTTAGAGAAATTATTTTTTTTTTCCATTAAGTTTATTGGTACATTTTCGGTATAAAATACAGTTACATTCAACATTGGGATCTTGTACCATTACATGAGTATCTTGGTTTTTACATTTTTCCCCTTCCCTTACCCTCCCTTCACCCCCTCCACCCTTCCCTATGTGCAAAGACTTTGTTTCCATTTTTTCCTTTTCTCATACTTTTTCTTTTCCCTTTTTTCCTTTCCCCTACCCCTCCCATTTCTCCTGCACCTTTAAACCTTTTCTTCCTGTTACACAATACCAATTATACATTTTTAAATTACAATATCAAGATCTAGGAGATATTACCATAGATTTTACAGAATTTAAAAGGATATAGAAAGCATATGTCAAAAATCTGTTTTGAAATAAATTTGACAACTTCTAAGAAGTACCTAGGAAGACAAATTAATGAAACTAACTCTGGAAGAAATATCAAATTTGAATAGCAACTATTAAAGAAAGTATATTCCTAGCTTGAAAACCTACCTATATGACAA
>NW_004624761.1:2736037-2750570 GCF_000247695.1 Heterocephalus glaber
TGGTCACTAATTGCAATCTTATCTTCTATATCTGAAATTCTGTCCTCACATTGGCTCATTCTGCTGTGTAGACTTTCAATGGAGTTTTTCTTCTCCTGGAAATCTATTTGCATCTGTTTTATGGATTCCATTTGTTTTTTTTGTTGGGTTTACATCATGTTCCTGAGCTCCTTTCTAGATTTATTAATCATGTCTTGCACTAGGGGCCCAATTTCTCCTGTTATCTGAGAAATTATTTCTGATTTCATTTTTTCCAGATCCCCTTTTGTTGCCAGTTCAGTGGGTCCAGGTGGTTGAGTATCAGAGTGTTCCATCTAATTTCCCTTTGGGGTTGCTGTAGGTGATCTGGAAGTCTGATTTTGAGACTTATTTATGTGTTTTCTCATTTCGACTGGGCCAGGGGGATGTTAGTGCCTGCACGGATTACCTCCTCTGAGCCGGATGAGGTGGGCCAGTGTCTGCAAGCAGCAGTAGGGATGGTGACATAAAAGCCCTTTCCTGTGGGCTGGGAGCAGTGGGAGGGATTGTGGCCTGGAAGCCCCTTCCTCTGGACCAGGAGAAGTGGGATGGCAGCTCAGAAGCCCCTTCGTCTGGGCCAGGAGCAGCATGACAGAAGGTGGCCCAAAAGCTCTTTCCTCTGGGCTGGGAGCAGCGGGACAGATGGTGACTGGGAAGCCCTGTCCTCTGGACCAGGAGCAGTGGGATGATGGCTCAGAAGCCCCTACCTCTGGGCCAGGAACAGCGGGACTCAGTACCTTGGTCTGCTGGTCTGGTGTCCTCGTGTCCTCTGCGTCTTTGTAGTGTGGAACCAGGTGGCTGCCTCTCTGCAGCAGGGTGATTCAGTGTCTTCCACACGACTCAGGACCTCGGTAGGGCATGCACAGACCTTCCTGTGTGCAGTGGGCTGATTCAGCATGTTCTGTGCAACTCAGGACCTCAGTAGGGCATGCACAGACCTGCCTGTCTCTGGCTGGGGTGGAAGGCAGCGTGGGGTCTGAGCTGCTGGGGTTTGTGGCCTCCAGCACATGCATTCAGAAACATTTCAATTTTTATTTCAGTTGTATCTGCACCATTTAATAGCTCTATCTATGACCCAGAGAATATTTGGACCTTCTAAAAGCCCAACCCTTATTTCTCATAAGGGCTTTAAAAAAGTTAGACAGTTTTGCCAATATCAGTGCTAATTCAGTTTTGCTGGGTATACTAATAAATACTTGCAAAGATAATATTTTTAAAATTTTTAGTTTGGTAATATGTTTTGCTAGAGAAGCATCTTCAGTTACATTTTCAAGTGGTATCACATATAAGGTATCTGAAATGAACAGACATTTTTCAGACAAAGAAGGAGAAATAGAAAATAAACATATGAAAAATGTTCAACATCACTGGTAATTCGAGAGATGTAAATGAAAACAATGCTGAGATTCTACCTCACTCCAGAAAGAGTGGCTGCTATCATAAAATCAACCAATAACAAATGCTGGTGGGGCTGTGGGGGAAAAAGGAACACTTCTCCACTGTTCATGGAGTTTAGACTGGTGCAACCACTGGGGAAATAAGTATGGAGATACCTCAAAAAGCTAGGATTTGAGGTACCATTTGACCCAGCTATTCCCCTGCTGGGTATCTTCCCCCAAAGAATTAAAAGAATCATACTGCAGCAATATATGTTCACCCATGTTCATAGCGGCAGTTTGTAATAGCTAAAACTTGGAAACAGCCCAATTACCTATCAATTGGAGACTGGATAAAGAAAACGTGTATTTTTTTTTTTTATAAAATGAAGTACTACTCAGTCATAAAAAATGAGAAACTAGAGACATTTATATCCAAATGGGTGCACACTGAGGCCATACTATTAAGTGAGATAAATAGGCCACACATATTTAAATAATGAATAGTTTCTCTGGTGTGAGAAACTGAAAGTGTAAATAAGGATCAAAATATATAATAGATAATGTGAAATAGGGAGAGGGGAAATAGTAGGGGTAGGGGAAAGGAAAGAAGGGAAAGGAATATATATGAAGAAAGCAAAAAATGGAAACAAAATCTTTGTAAATAGGGAGGATGGAGGGTTTGAAGGGAGCACATAGGAGTTGGGAAGAAAATATGTGAAATAGAAAGAAAAGACCCAAAAGGGAATGGGAAGTGGGAAGTGGGAAGAGTAGGGAAAGAAAAGAAGGGAAAGGAATAATTATGAGGAAAGAAAAAAATTGAAACAAAGTCTTTGTAAATAAGGAGTCATGGAGGGGTTGAAGGGAGGGCAGGGAAATAGGGAAAAAATAAGAACTAATGTGTATTATTTAAAGATACAAATTCCCAATAATGAATGTTAGCATGTTGTATACCTAAAATGTACCAATAAAATTAATGAAAGAAAAAGAATGCTTTTCAGTTAACAATGTGAAGTGAGATATATTAATTGAGGCAGAAAGAATGTTGTCATTTGTTAGTTCTTACAATTAAAACAGTGATTTTGTATTCTTCAAATAAGGTGTCTACATCAATGGATATTTCTATGGATACCCTTCTGTGACTGTATTCCACTTCACCATGCTGATCTAAAGATATGGTTGCTGTAGGGATTCCCATAATTCCTCAGAACTCTGTCATTGTGCTTTACTTACACTATCTTTAGCTTGAAATATTTTTCCAGGGATAGACTTTAGCTTTTCTAATATACTTTTTGCACTATCTGCAGAATTTTTTCAGCCTGTTGGATTTAAAACAAATAAAGAACTTTCAAAACTTAGTTCTTTTGAATATAGGTCATTTTGGTTTTTAAGGCAAGGAAATTCTTTCAGACTTTGATTTGTTTAGTTATATAAAGGTCTTCAAAGTCAGATAATCTTTTTCATGTTGAGCTAATGACAAATGGTATTGAAAGTGTTTATTTAATATAATATAAAAGAATAGAAATGGGTACTAAATAAGAAACATTCGGAGAAGATCTCTCTTGCTTTTTTCCAGAAATCTTCCATTAAACTCAATTATGTTCAGAATTTACTCAGAATTTGACTTGGAGGCACCAGCACATCAATCAAATTAGACTGACTATTCCAGATTTAAAATGTTTTCTTCTATTGTTAAAGCTGTAATTAAATATACCAATCTTGTCAAAATGGAAGGTCCACAAAAAATAAATGCAATGCAAAATTAAGATTTATATAGTTAAACAGTTGAGAAAATTAGGCATAAAAGTTGGCAGTGTAATGAAGAAAGATAAAAGGCTTAGGGTTTCTTAGTAAATTGAGGCTTAGAAGTAGACAAACACAACAGAGAGGCAAATGTTTCTTTTAGATTATGTGCCAAGTGTATTGGTTTTCTTCTGATGAAGAAAGTTGGTTTACATTACCAAAGGTCTAACTATCATTTATTCCTGTGTGGGTTCCAGATACACAGTTTTATTGTATAAATCTTCAAGTGAGCTAAAAATACATGCAGATCTTAGATAAACTGAGAACATCCTCAGTGAAAGTCTCGGGGAATCCTTTAAATGAATCTAACCAAAGATGTAATTTTGGCTCTTTGAACAGAGGGAGAGAAATGATTTACTAATCCTAGGGTATGACTTGGACAGGAATTTATAGAACTTGATAAAACTATATTCTATGAGCAAACCTTAAGACTAAAAGATAGTTGGTAGGAAACCACATGTGGATGGTAGAAACATCACAAAGAAGTTTATTGTATTAAAAAGGGTTTGGTCTTTAAATTTGAATTGAGTTATCCTCTCTGACACACAGAGAGTGTGTATAAACTAAGAATAAGACAGAGACTGTCTTGCTAAGAAGAAAGTACAAAGATAAAGTCTCTCTACTGTTAAAGAATAACTTAAGGCCACTGAATTAGCCTGAATATGTTATCTGAAACTGAATATGTTAAGTGGCCAGGGAGAGGATTATGTATCACTGAGGACAGGCAGTAAGTTCTAGGTAAAGAATGATGGAGTAAATGTATCAGGGAAATAGGAAAGTCCTTTACTTTATTTTGCTTTACTTTATTTTTACCATATGTTTTCAATCCAGTATAGTTATACTGACATTGGGAATTGTACAAGTACCATATCTCGATTTTTTTAAATCCCTTTACTCACTCCCCTACCCTTCCTCAATCCCCCTCCTCATCTACAAGAAATCTTCTCTTTTGTTTCCTACAATCTTTTTTATCTTATTTACTTATATTGTAGTTTTCTGATACAAGATAAAACATGCAATATTTAACTTTCTGCATCTGATTTACTTCTCTTAACATTAAAAACATGGAAATTTTAAAGATGCTTTGTTATTTGGTTAAAAGAAAACGTAGTCTCTTTTGGGACCAGTAATTACCCCACTGTGTAGCTACTGAGCAATCTTAAGTACAGGCACATTTCTCAGTGAGATCTCACAAGTTTTTGATTACAGTAGCTATCTAGTTATCTATCTTGTCTTGACATTAGCAGGATTAAAGATGTTGGGAGAAAGTTCACATGTCCAAGGCTTAGGAAAACATTTCTCCATCAAATTCTAATGATAATCAATAGTGACATTAAGAGACACTGACATTCAGTACTTATTTTTCAGACATCTATTATATACAAATTATACTTTGAATACAAAAATTATGGAGGACTTTCCTGTTCTTTTGAAAAATTCCTGTAAACTGTGAGATGTGAGTAAAATGAACATGTGATGAGTAATTTTTACCAATTATGTTCTTTTCTGGCTATGCAGAAAATCCAGAAATTCCCTTTATATGTTTTGAAAACTCCCATTTAAATTTGAAAGCCTGATACAAACAGGAGTTGTATCTGTTTTGATCGTGTTTGATGGATCCAAAGGTTCACAGAGATTTCAAAGTATTTTCAGCAGTCACTTAAGAACCTTGTGGAAGAATTGAATGCTAGGTGACTGGACTTGCACAGTCAGAGCCTTCCTGCGACATCCATTTTGTCTCTCATTGAAGTAAGAATCCCCTGTAGCATGTTGCAGCTGTACTGGTACTCAGGCCAAATGCATATTTCTGTTTAGCAGCATCATTGTGAATCACAGCAAAGGGAAACATTCATTTCTTATGAAACCTTCCACAGATGCTCATCTCCCTGGGCTTTCTGAGTCAGTTTCTAACTCTCGGGCCAGAGACCATGCTCATTATTGCTTGGTATGATATTGTTTTCCACATAAGAAATCAATCTCCCATACAAACTGCCAGAATATTTATTCTGTTTATTTCATTTAAGCAAAGTACAAACAACAAAATGATTCTACAGGGGAAAAAAATGGAACAGATTCAACCTAACCTTTATTGCTCTTAAGAAATGAGTGATCATTATATAAAGGAGTACAGACTGTGGCTTTATGGATTCTTTGTCTAATAACTTCAAATTTAAATAGATATGAGAAAGATAAACTTGTAGAGGTATCTTTAGCTGCCTCAGTGAAGGAAGATTACCAAAATCTCTCATTACTTTCCTGCGGAATGTCTCAGAGGACAGAAACGGTGCTTCATAAGAGGCAATATGATGGCACAAACAAAAATGAGACACTAGCACTGTCATCCCCATATCAGTTCCATGGATTTAGAACAGAACTCATAATAATAGTACTCTCCAATTCAACATCAATTTTGTCTTTGTATACTCAAATAATAATTGAATTTAAATCCAGAAACAACTTTATTTCTTCTGACTATTCCAAGCATCCATCCCCCCATTCCTATTAGTGCTATCATACACAATTTTGTGTGCCATGCTTGCTCATTTGTTTCCAATTGAACACAGTAACATTACTTTCATTTTATTTCAAATGTATTTCCAGACAAATGTCTACTAATATGTTTTGAGGCTAACCATATCTCTTTTCTCTGAAACACTGCCCTTAGCAAAGGGGTAAAAATAAAGGAACTTCACAAAACAAAACAGCCCAGTACAAAATCTCCAACTGTATGGTTTGTTCTCCTTTGAATGTAAGAATCAGAGGGAACTAGCCTTAGCATGATACTCCCTGATACTTCGGACACTATTCCAGCACAACTTTTAGAATGTCAAACTTTCTGTGCATCAAATAAACATGAAACAGTAACATGCTTGTAGAATTTAAATTTCTGTTTAGTTTCAGTGCAAAGCTATTGTCACTCTTGGCTTCATCCCAAGTTTTAATCTAGAAGAGAAATGCAGCCAGACTACTCACTACCAATTGCTGCTGGTCATGGTAAGGTGGAAGAGAAGGGCAAGGAAACAAAAAGACTTTTCAATGGGTTTTTCTGAACATAAACTATAGCTTCACAGTTTTTGCTAATGATAACATTAATCTTAAGGGACCATAGAATTTTCTGAAGTCATCTTATTATAGGAGTAAAACAAAAATCCCACTATAGAAGAGTATTCTGCCTCCGCTTGTCCATGGCAGAAAAATGTCCTCAAGACAGTCACACCTTTCCTCCAAAAATGTTACATCTTACACATACCCTTTCCTCACATCTCCCAAGGTCAGAGACAGCTTTGTGGGTCTGGCTTACTTTTCACCTCTTTTGTGCAGCTTGGCCCCAAAGCTCTCTCTCAAGTCTTCATTTTTCCTCAGGTTTAGAGTCTGGGAATAGCACATGACATAGCTGGTTCTCATTTTCTCTTGAACACCTCAAAGTTGTTGCTTTTTATATGTTCCTGATCTGTTCATAATATTGTGTATATTTCTCAATCACTTAGCATAATTTGTTTTTCTTACAAATTTCCAGATTAAGAGGGGAAGGGAAGGGAATGGAAGGGAAGAGAAAGGGAAGAGGAGGGGAGGGAAGGGAAGAGGAAAGGAAAGAAAGACAAGGGAAGGGAAGAAGAGAGAAAGGAAGAGAAGGGAATAGGAAGGGAAGAGAAAGGGAAGGGAAGGGAAAAGAAGGGGAGGGAAAGGAAAGGAAGGAAAAGAAGAGAAGAGAGGAAAAACAGAAAACAAACATCTTTCTCTTAAAGTTTTGTTGTCTAAATGTAAATCTCATACATGCTAAATTAAGAGTGAATGACCTGAGACAGGAAAGATGTTTCCACTGTTCTGTCTGGAAGAAGAGTGAGGTTGAAACTGGAGCTGAGGGCTGGGATAACTTTTTGAATATTCAAAACCTGGATTTTCAATTTAGAAAGAAACCTCTCTCTCAGCAGCTGTCACAGGAACCAGTAACTTGGAATCCAATGGATATTTTAGAGGAGCTGACATATGGTGAGTGGTAATAAAGGCACTGGAGAATATAATCTGAACAGACAAGGTATAGATTTAGGGGCCTTAATTTTGAACTTACTTATGTAAATTCTCTAAGATTCAGTCCTTATTCTACCTGATATATAACATTAGTTGAAGATTAGAAGATAAAACATACAAGTGCCAGCTGGCTTAGAATTCTAGGGAAAATCAGAGTAAGATAAACACAGAAATTGAAGTGGTTCATATCAATTACTCACAAATGGGAGACCATTAGTTATGTGTCTAGTGCTGTTAATAACATAATATGTGTCAGTGATAGCACTAGATATCTCACTTCCATTATCTTCTGTATTTATGGATCAACCTAGCAGGTATTGATTACAGCTGCATTTTAATAAGAAAACTGAAACCTAAAAATTAGTGATGTTAAAGTCTCACATGACTAGCTGGTATTAGTGACTCTCAAGTATTTCCAACTCGGATCTGTGCGTGTTATGGCTTCTGTATAGATGTCCCCTCAAATCCTCATGTGGTCATAGGTGGGGAAGGTGGCTGGATCTAGACTATGTGATGCTGAAATTGATTCATAGTGCAATGCTACACCTGAAGGAACTAGGATTAACAGTGTGAGTGCTATCTGCCCTAAGTAGTCTGAATAAAAGGGTCAGAAAGACACTTTTAAGGTTCCTTGTTGCTTTGTTACCTTCAGACCACCATGAACTATTACCCCTCTGCCATGTTCCATGCTGCCTTGGAGCTAGCTAATTGTGAACTGAAAGCTCTACAAATTATGAGCTAAACATTGGGTTTTGGGTATTTTGTCTCAGTAACTGCTCTACCACCTTCAACCCTGTGTTAATCTGATGAAAATTGCTTAAAATTAAACTGATATGAAAAGTGAGCAAAGCACACATCAAATATGATACAAAGAAGATTTTGTAACACTTGGAATTTGGTCTATGAATTTTATATTATGGAATAATCCCAGATTAGTTTTTCAATTTAAAGAAATATTTGAGAGAAGTACCGCCAGTACTCAGAATACATACATTTTAGCAGTAATTAAGGATGGGGGTTTTGTTGATCAGAGTCCAACGTCTTTCACTTTCTTATTATCTGATCTTGGATAACTTACTCACCAAAGGGCACAAAGCTATAAGGACAATTATATCACCTGCCTCATTTGGAATTTATAAAATTTTAATAAAATATGAACAATTTTCACTGTGACTAGTATAATATGATAATAATAATTAATATTAAATATTATTATGTTATTGTTATGTTTACTAAACACAACTTCAACCACCTTTCACTGTGTGAGGTTGTGTGAGGTTGTGTTTCACTGTGTGAAGTGAACTGGAGATGATTTCAAATTCGGCATTGGATTTGTATGATTTGTGTTGATTTTGCCTAGTTGCTTTTTTTTTTTTTTGCTTAAATTCTTTTTTTGGTACATTTTAGGTAAAAAATACACTTACATTTATCACTGGGTGCTTGTACCTGTACATGATGTACCTCAGTTCTTATTTTTTTCCCCATAACCTGTGTGCCCCTTTAAGGGTTAGGATATTGTCTCTTTCAAATAACCAAGAGCTACTTAAGCATAGCAACCCATTTTCATTGTGGGAATTTTAGTGACTGGAGTCAGTCTGGAGGTAAAACAGACCTCAGATGGAGGAAGTGGATTTTTTTTCCAAACTTACCTTATTTCAATTCTGGGGGCTCAATGACTTCTTGTTTCTTTCTGCCCAAGATATGAAATAATTTTGAATCTATAGATTGGAATGAAAATATGATTTGAAACATTATTCCTTTAAAAATTTCATGTTTTGTTCTATACCTAGCTGTTTTGAATCTTTAGAAATGGCCAAGAAATAACATTGAGAAAAAGCAACTGAAATAAACACAAGTTTTAAAAGTTATTTTAACTATCAAAATTGATATTAAAAATTGAATTATTAGAAGAGAACTCTGCCAAATTCACTTTCAAGAGAACATTAACCATTACTCTTACAATTATTTTCTAGTATATTTTTAAGAATACATCAAAAATATTATACAACATTATCAGGTGGGACTTATACCAGAGATGCAAGGATAGTTCAATACACACACAAATCAATAAAAGCCATATAACATACAAATAAAAACATACGGTTATCTCAATAAATTCAGAAAAATCATTCAATAAATTTCAACATCTCTTCATAAAACTCTTAACAACATAAGTAATGACAGCAAATGCACACAGCTAGTGTCATATAGAACAGGGAAAAGGGCAAAGAATATTTTCTAGGATCTGAACTAGGTCAAGGATGTCTACTCTCACCAGTCTTAGTCAAACTAGTGCTGGAAGGAAATCTTAGCCAGTGCTATTAGGTAAGTGGTAGAAATAAAGGGCATCTAAATTAGAAAGGAGGCAGTCAAATTATCTTTTTTTCAGATGACATAACTTTTTATACAGAAAGTCTTAAAAACCCCACTAAAAATATCAGTTAGAGTTTATCAAAGATTCAATAAATTTGGGGGTCCGATTTTTTTCAATTCTTTATATATCCTAGATAGTAGCCCTTTGTTTGAGTTACAGCTGCTTAAAATTTTTTCCAACATTGTAGGTTGTCTGTTAGCTCTGTTGGTGGTTCTTCTTGCAGTGCAGAAGCTTTTTAATAAGATGAAATCTCAGTTGTTGATTATTTCTGCTAGTTCCTATGCTAATGAGGTTTCATTCATAAAGTCTTTTCCTATGCCAACATCTTCAAGAGTTCTACCTAACTTATCTTCCTGCAAATTTAGTGTTTCTGTCTTAATATTTAGATCTTTAATCCACTTAGATCTTATTTTAGTGCATGGTGATAGATATGGGTCTAGTTTTAATCTCTGGCAGGTTGAAATCCAGTTTTTCCAAGACCTTTTATTAAATAGGCTATCTTTCCTCCAATGAGGGTGATCCTCCCACCATCCCTACCCCTTTGAACCTTTTCCTATTTCAAAGAATCAATTATTAGTTTTTAATCCTTTTAATCCTTATTTACACTCTCAGTTTCTCACACTAGAGAAACTTCAGTATTTACACGTGTGTCTTATTTATTTCGCTTAAGAGTGTGGTCTCAATATGCATCCATTTAGCTATAAATGAGTCTAGTTTCTAGTTCTTTATGGCTGAATAGTACTCCATTTTTATATATATAAAAAAAAACCCCACATCTTCTTTATCCAGTTTCCAATTGATGGGCACTTGGGATGTTTCCAAGCTTTATCTATTACAAGCTGCCACTAAAAACATGGGTGCACATATACCTCCATGGTATGATTCTTTTAATTCTTTTGGAAAAATACCCAGCAGGGGGATAGCTGGGTCAAATGGGATCTCCAGCCCTAGTTCATTGAGGTATCTCCACACTGAGATGGGGAAAGGAAAGAATAGAAAGGAAAAATTATGAGAAAAGGAAAAGAAAATGGAAATGAAGTCTATGTAAATAAGGAAGGGTGGAGGAGTGAAGGGTGCACAGGCAATGAGGAAAAAAATAAGAACCAAGATACATCATGAACAAGTACGAGCACGCAATGATAAATGCAAACGTATTGTATACCTAAAATGTACCAATAAAAAAATTTAAGCAAAACAAGAAAGTGGTAAAAATGCAAAAAAAAAAAGATTCATTAAAGATCCAGAATTTAAAATCAACATAAAGTAGCATTTTATATAACATCAAACTTGATAAAAAGAAATTAAAAAATAATCTTACCCATAATAGCTATCTAAAAGATTTAATATGCAAATAAACTTAGCTAAAGAAGTTAGATATTTCTACAATAAAAATATAAAACACTGATGAGAGAAGCTGGGGAAAGGCATCCTGTTCATAGATTAGAAGAATTAATATTGGTAAAATGTCCATACCACCCAAAGTAATCGTCATCAGAATACCAATGTTATTATTCTTGGAAATAGATAAAAATAATATAATTCATATGAAGCCACAAAAGACACAAAATAGCTAAATTATTTCTAATTCAGAAGAATAAAGCTGGAGGTATCATAATACTTGACTTCAAAGCTAATATGTACAAAAAAGAAAAAAAAAGGAAGGAAGGGTATCAAGGGATGATGGAGAGAAGGAAATGGGGATGAATAAAGAATTTAAGATGTGTTATGTACATGTAGCAACTTGCCACAAGCAATGTCAACATTATGTACTACACACATGCATTAATAAACTAAAATAAAAATAAAATAAATTATTAAAATTGAAAAATAAAAACATAAAAATTAAGAAAACATAATAAAAAGCTATAATAACAAGATGAGCATGGTAATGGCATAAAACTCAAATGGATGAATGGAATAGAGTAGAGAAACAATAAATTACTCTATGTAATTATAGGCAACTGACTTTAAACAGAGATGTCAAAGACATACATTGGAGAAAAGACAACCTGTTTAATAATTGATACTAGGAAAACATTATACCCAACATAAAATGCTACCTTTAATCCTCTATCCAAAAATAAACTCAGATGAATTAAAGACATAACTATAAGACTTGAATCTATGAAATCAGTAAAAAAATACAGAGGAGAGACATTTCAGGACACTGTATAGGCAAAAAAGTTGTAGACAAGATCCTGAAAACACAGGCAGCAGGGAGCAAAAGTAAAAATAGACAAATGAGACTATATCAAACTAAAAAGCTCCTTTATGCACAGGAAACAAGCAATAAAGAGACAAATTGAAGAATGTAATAAATTATTTAAAATATTGTTCATCTGACAAGGAATTAATATCTAGAATATATAAGGACCTCAAACCAATAGTAAAAACCCAAATATCTTATTTAGAAATGAGCAAATGATCTACACAAACTCTTCTGAGAAGACTAGAAATCGCCAAGAGCTAGTTGAGTACTTTCATGATGCTTCACGTTTGAGCAATCCCCAGTATGGCCATTTCTATAAAACATTAAAATAGAGTTGTAAAATGCTCCAGATTTTCTACCACTAGGTATATACTGAAGGGAAGTTAAATCATTATTTCAAACTATGTTTTATTTTCGTGTTTACTGCAACAGTATTCACATGTGTCCATCGTGTTGTCAATCTGTGAATGAATGAATAAGAAAGTTTGGTATAAATATATACTGGAATATTATTTGGTCACAAGTAGATGAATACTGTCATTTGTAGTAACATGAACAGTAGGAGGATATCAGGTTAAGTGAAATAAGCCAAGTAACAAAAGACTAGTACTGCATGCTCTCACTTGTGGAAGCTAAATATGCTGTTATCATAGCAGCAGGGAGTGGAATAGTCATCACTAATGGGATTGGAGGATAGAGAGTGGTTATATAACAGGTACTAAAATAGGAAGAATATGTCGTGTTGTTCTATGGCACAGAAGTGTAACTATAACCTACAATAATTTATTGACATTTCAAAATAACTACAGAACAAAGGATCCCAACAGAAAAAAAATAGCAAATGTTTCAGGAGATAAAAATAATTATCCTAAAAATATCATGTCAATCAAAGGTATCTGATGTGGTATTTATTGTATGCATTCCCTATAACTCAAAATATTGAACATATTTTATAGCCTTAAAATAATCTATTAAACATATACTCACTGAATATGTACAACTCTAAATCTATTTTTTCCTTTTTCTTATGTTGTTTATTTTTAAAGTAGAGGCAATATTAAAATTGACATGGTATAAATTTTATTATTTGGATTATCAGAACATCTATTAGCACAAAGCCTTTATTAAATATTCTAACAACTTACTTTTCAATGCTAAATGCTAAGTACTAACAAAATATATGTCATAATCACATCTGAACTTTGAGAATAACCAGTTAACTCAAGAAAGGTAAGATTCTCCCTGTATTCTCTCTCTGCAGAGACATGGAGAAATGCGGACATAGCTTATGTCAGAAGCTTTCCTCCAGTATTATTTGTCTTCAAAGATGAGTGAGACTGTGTGACACTCACACACACATATGCAGACACATTCCCAGATAATAAGCCCATAAAACATTGCCAAATCAAAAGGAGCAAAATGAAGTGACATTTAGGCTGTGAAGTCTTAATTTAGGCACCACAATGATTAGAGTGTTTTAATATCATAATAACTGATAAATAGACTACGTGTCAGACATTTCATTCCCTTTTAATCAAAACTCCTAGTCTACTAAATTAATCACCCCCTTGGGGTACCCTAGCAGATTTCTAATTTAGTCAAGGAACATTAATAAATGAAAAGTTCTGGGGCGCATTCCTTTATTTATGCTCTTCTTTTTATTTAATTATCATGGAGGTTTAAAGGGACAAAACTGGAGCAGGGAAGTTACCTTGACAGTTGCAGGCCACACACATAAATGCACAGTGCTTCCAAATAGTCTTGAAACATTGGACAGACACTGAAGAATCAGCCACATCTCCTAAATCAGGAGCCCTTTGGAAATATCTTTATTATAGTCTCATCCAGGGTCATCTGGACACTTCTAGGTCAGTCTGGTGAGTGTTTACTTGGGTACCAATCTGCTGTGCATTGGGCAGTAGAGAGGCACATAAAAGTACACATCAATAAGAAAAGATCAGAGGCAAGAGCTGTGGCAAATAAAACAGAGATAAGAAGAGGAAGCAATTTGAGGTAACCAGGTGGACTGCCCTTCACCACTTCCCCAAAGCCTAAGGGACATTAAGAAGAAACAGTTACCAGGTGGTTACAGTAGTGCCTAAGAACTGCATGGTGGAAAATAAGGACAGACCCTGTAGACACCAAGGGAAATAAGACAGCCACCCTATCTAGCCAGCCCTTCTGTCTCTCTTTACCTTCTGAACTGGAAACAAGCATCTGCAATTAGATCTGTAGGAAACATACATATAGAATCAAACTCGAAACTTCAAATTAAAAATATTTAGGGAACATGGGTGCACATATATCACTGTGGTATGATTCTTCTAATTCTTTTGGAAAGATACCCAGCAGGGGAATAGCTGGGTCATATGGGACCTCTAATCCTAGTTCTTTGAGGTATCTCCATACTGACTTCCACAGTGGTTGCACCAGTCTTCACTCCCACCAAGAATGGAGGAGGGTTCCTTTCTCCCCACAACCCCACCAGCATTTGTTATTTGTTGATTTCTTGATAGCAGCCATTCTTTCTGGGGTAAGGTGGAATCTCAGGGTTGTTTTCAACTGCATCTCTCGAATGACGAGTGATGTTGAACATTTTTTCAAATATTTGTTTGCTGCTTTTACTTCTTTGTCTGAAAAATGTCTGTTCATTTTAGATGCCCATTTTTGAATTGGGTCTTTGAATTTGGGGGGTCTGATTTTTTTCAGTTCTTTATATATTCT
>NW_004624761.1:2751892-2813811 GCF_000247695.1 Heterocephalus glaber
TGATAGTGTAAACAAGGGTTAAAAGGATTAAAATGAATAACTGATAATTTGAAATAGGAAAAAAAGGTCCAAAGACAAAGGAGTGAAGGGAGGGGAAGGGGAAAGGAAAGAGAGAAAGGAAAACTATGAGAAAAGAAAAAAAATGGAAATGAGATCTGTGTAAATAGGTAAGGGCAGAGGGGGTGAAGGGTGCACAGGTAATGGGGAAAAAATAAGAACTAAGATATATCATGTACAGGTATAAGCACCCCATGATAAATGTAAACAAATTGTATGCCTAAAATGTACCAATAAAATTAAGTTTTTAAAAATGCAAAAAAAAATTTAGGGAAAAAAGAGAATTAATAATCTAGAAAAATGAATACTCAGCATACCATTTTCTATAGGAAAACCTAACATGAGGAGAAGACACAGTATTTTAGAAGAAAGAGACTAAAATTGACATGGCGATGAAGCCAGAAGCATAACCACAGTGCTGCATCCATGAAACAAAGGCAGCCTCCTATTTTGAAAAAGAGAACTTGAGTTCTTAGAAAAGAAATAGCTAATTTTTAAAAAGTATGCTTCTGCCTCACAAGCACAAGGACCCGAGTTTGATCCCCGGTACAAAAATAAATAAAAAATAAATAAAAATACGAAAAGGATGCTTTATAGCAGAACTAGAAGAGCCAAAGAACATTTTTTAAAGTTAAAACTGTAATTCTTCCTGAATATAACACATAAAAATTATAGAAACATGATAAGAATGAAAATTTAAGAGAAACAGTCTTAGCAGAGCTATATAAAATCTACTCAAATCACACACACACACACACACACACACATGGTGTTTTCTACCTGTACAATTTAGAAATTGGTATGTTCATCACTTTTTCTGCCTCTGGTTCTGGGGCTGACAGAGAGCACAGCAGGCAGTCCGAAAGTTAGGACAGAGCCTGCTGGGGAAATGATCTGGAACCTATAAAATATGAAACCTAAAAATTTGGCCCAGAATTCACATTAGTATCTCACCCTCTTTGAGTATCCAAGTCTTGTGATGTAAGTGACTTGGAGACAACTGTGAACTTCACCATGGAGCCAAACTTTTCTCATTCAGAGTAGAAGAAACTGACAGGATATTTGGCAGGAGCTAGAGTGTCCACACTCCAGGCTACTGCTTCATAGGCAAGTGACAATGTTCATGACATGTATCGTTATTTGGTGACCTGCAATCATATTTGGTGACCTGCAACACCTAAAGAATGTACCTCCGGCCTATCCTCTACTTTCTTTTACAAAATGTTTTGTTTGATGTTCACTTACTTGGGACCATGCATGTGTATTTGATTTGTCAGAGTTCTTCAGAGATAGAGAGAGAGAATAGAGATAGAGAGATGGAGATTGAAGAAGAGAAAGAGAATAGATTTATTACAGAAAATGACTAATGCAACTATGGAGCCTGAGGAGCCACATTACAGGACATTTTCAAATTGAAGCATCCACCTTATAAATGATATGTCTCAAAATCTGAAGGCCTGAGAACTCAGGGAGACACTTGAATAAAACTTGAAGTTAAAAGTCTAAAAACCTGAATATCTCAGGTCTGAGAGCAAAAGAATAAGAGCATTTCTCAGTACAAGGAGAGAGAGAACAACTTACCTTTCCTCTTTTCTTGTTCCATCTTAGCCCTCACCTCACATAGAGGGCAGATTGCCCCTTGGTCTATGGAGATTCATATGCCAGTCTGCAAACACTCTCACAGACACATATAAAAATAACACATTACCAGTTCCCTAGCAATCCCCTAATCAAATCAAATCAATTAACTATCACGCAAGGAAAGGGAACAGGCCGACTCATTGGAAAATCACGAGATTATGACTGGTCTGTAAGAAAACTGTCTCTTGGATAGACAAAAATCCATGCTATCAATGCACTTTGTTATTATATTTATATAAAGACTGCCTCTTTCACTCAAACTACATTAAATCAATATCATAAATGTACCACTTTGATAATTTGAATTCTCTTAAAGTTATGTTACATTTTTATTATTATTTTGTTGTTGTTACACTCTATTCCAGACTATTTTCCCAAAAATTTAAATCTTTAAATCAACATGAAACATTTTTAAAATGTTCAATTTTATTAAATATGTTTAACTGTTTGACTCACTTTATTAAACAGTCATATCTTTCCCCTTAGAATGCTGGTTTATTTATATTTTTAAAACATTATACCCAAAATCAAACAAAGTCACAATCTCCCTCTCCATAGGTCATGAATCTTTAATTAGAATCATTATATTTATTCAATTTTATTCTAGTTATTGTCCTTGTGTATCATGCTAACTTTTACAGAATGTTTCTACAGTCATTAAATATGCATATTATTTTAACAGTTTAGCTCTCACAAGGTTTTTGAACACATAGTAACCCTAAAAATTCGATGATGTTTGTCTCAAATTTATGTAATCTCATAAATTACTCTTTGTAAAAAGTATCTTGTATCAATATATTATTTATTGACATATTTTCTGAAACTCAACTGTGCCTCTTTTTTAAGTTGTTTATTTCATTTAAAGATAGCCTCTTATCTTCTGAATGGTCTCCTTTTTTCTTTCTCTAGATTTTCACATAATTATTTTATGCCTGGAGACAATCATTTGGTGACATAAATATCATCTGCCTGTTTCTTCCAAAAAATAACAAGAAAATGTAGCCCTAATAAATTTGTTTGATTATTGGATCACAGAGAGTAAGGCTGAAAGTGAGAACTGGAAGAGCTCTAAGACCTTTAAGCTGCCAGAATTACTGAATTAGCTCAAAGATATCAATAAAGAAGATATTCTTCAATTTGATAATTCTGCAACATAAAGGAGTCAAGCAGAACATTTTGTATGGATTTCTTGGGTGAGAAAAATAAATATAATTTATTATTATTTATTGTTTGCAGCATGGTAATTAAACTTCCAGACTTTGAGGTTGTGGAGAGCACGTACCTGGCTCTGATGCACACACTTGTCAGTTGTGTGACCTTGCACAATTATCTGACCTCTCTAATTCTTCATTTTTTTCTCTCTGTAGAAGATGCTAGTAAAGTATATATTAGCAGTGGCTTAAGTAATAAATAATGCTACTTAAAATATAACCCATTATCTTGTAGGTACAAGAAGGCTGTGCTCAACTAACTGTCTTATTCTGTATTTTTGCTTAGATTTGCCATTCTGATTTTTCTTATCTGATCCACCCAATAACCAAGAATAGGTTAATTACTGTGACAGATGTCTTAAAACATGACTAGAAAAATTAAAGTTAGTGTATGATTTAATCTATCCACTTGCATTGACTTTTACTTTCCTTTCTAGGTTCATAAGAGTTACATTAAAAAATAATATATTTAATGAGTACACAATAAAATGAAAATGAAACTAATTTGTAAGTAAGACCATATATGCCAGTCTTCAGATCCTCAGGTCTCCATGCAATTGTCCTTCAGTATCCATGTGAGATTTTTTGAGAATCTCAGGAGTACTCAAATCTACAGATACTCAAGTCTGTTGAATATGACATAGTATTCACATACAATCTTCACACATCCTCCACCACAATTTAAATCTTCCCTAGGTTATTTTTAGTGCAATCTAAATGCTATGTAAATAGTTTTATATTTATTGTATAGGGAACCCAGAAAAGAAAGTAGTCTGTACATGTTCAGTACAGGAGTGATTTTTTTTCCCAAACATTTTTGATCCACAGTTGGTTCAATCCACTGAGTTAGAACCAATGGGTATGGAAGACCAACTATGTATATGAATTTATATATATTTATATATTCATATATATATATGAATTTTTTTTTCCTCCAATGCTAGCCAAAGGTGTCCTTATGGTCTATATGTTCTGCTGCTAAAGATAGATGTGTCTGCCTTCTTAATGACTATACTTAACTGGGATTTCACAGCTTTGTATCTCTTCCAGGTTTGGTGGTGAATGTACTTACTGGGTAGACTGTGTTCTATTTCTAACAGGAGACTATATGGCTAATTGTGGCTTAATTCTACCAATTCAGAATCTGGGAATGGCTACAAAATAGCTCAACTGCATCAGACTAATAACTTGGCATTTCCATGATTCTCTTTTAACTTTTTATTCACAGATCCATGATGACTGCAGTAGCTTTCAACAAGACAGATTTAAAAATATAAAGGAATCTTAAGCAGTAAAGAATGGTTCGCTTTTAAATGATTTCTTTTTACATATTTTTATCAAAAAGATAAATATTTTCCATAATTCTGAAGCATGTTTGTCACAGGGATGGATTGTAACTCAGGGCTGCCATTTGGAAAGAAAGTATATCAACCCTAGTAGTCTCACTTCCAGACTAAGTTTCAGCACTTTTATTATAATTCTCCCCTTTGTTCTTTTCTATCAGAAAAGATGTTGCCTTTTGTTCCCTCCTTCCATTGTTGTCTCCAAACAGAAACTGGTCTACACAACTACTGACTTAAGGAGTTCTGAGAACCATTCAGAGCTGAAAAAAAAATGCCAGAATTATGAGCTCAACATCTTTCTCATAAAATAAAAAGAATATTTAATACTTATGAATCAAAAAATTTACATAAATAAGTAGCATTGAAAAGTAAAACAGTTGACTAAAACTTACACACATTTTAAAAGAAAATACAGTAAAATTCCAAATTGGAATAGTTAGAATTACTATAGAAACCATAGCAGTAATTCTGCAAACATTCATGAAATTTGAATTCTTTATTTTATCATTCTCTGATAAAATGTGGATACTTATCAATATATGATCATATTTAATAATAAATATTTGATTTTCCTAGTTAGTGGGTTTTTTAAGAGTGGGTTTTTTTGTCTCTATTAGGTAAACAGTTTTGTATATTTTTGCTAGCTTAACAAGCACAGAAGAAAAGCATAATTATTTTTATATTCAAATAATATAATTTAATAAACATAAAATAAAAATTATTGGGCCGGGGATTTAGTTCAGTGGTTTCACCGGCCTGCTGTGCAAGCGCAAGAACCCGAGTACTGTCCCTGGTACCATAAATAAACAATAAATAAATAAATAAATATTATTAAACTGAAAATTATTAAGATATAATTTGGTTCAATAGCTACATGGGGAATATATAAACATTAGGACAGCTTTTGATAAAGAAATAAATTGCATTTACAAATGAGGCAACAACTAAAAATGGGTAGAAAATAATTTTGTAAGTATGAGCCAAGTTTCTTTTTGGGAAACAATAGCATTTTACTGAGAGGCAAAGACATACTTAAAATAATTGGAATAGAGACAATAAGTAGACATTCCTACATTAGAAGATTCAATATTATATTGAGAAAAACGTTATTTCTTATTAAAAATCAAAATTTCCACTGAAGTTATCACACTTTTTCTTTTTTTTCTTAAATTCTTTTATTGCTACATTTTAGGTATACAATATATTTACATTTCTCATTGGGAACTTGTACTTTTACATGATGTATCTTGGTTCTTATTTTTTCCCAATTCCCCTGCTCTCCCTTCACCCCCTCCACCCTTCCCTATTTACAAAGACTTTGTTTCCATTTTTTCCTTTCCTTTCCCCTACCCCTCCCACTTCCCCTTCCCTTTTGGACCTTTTCTTCCTATTTCACATTATCAATTATTCATTTTAATCCTTCTTTACACTTCAAGTTTCTCACATCAGAGAAACTCTTCAGTATTTACATGTGTGTCCTATTTATTTCACTTAAGAGTATGGCCCAATTCAAAAATGGGCGTTTGAAATGAACAGACATTTCTCAGGCAAAGAAGTAGAAATAGCAAATATGAAAAAATGTTCAACATCACTGGTCATTCAAGAAATGCATATGAAAACACTGAGATTCCACCTCACCCCAGAAATCAAGAAATCAACCAATAACAAATGCTGGCAGGGTTATGGGGAGAAAGGAACCCTTCTCCATTTTGGGTGGGGGTGTAGACTGGCACAACCTCTGTGGAAATCAGCATGGAGAAACCTCAAAAAACTAGGATTAGAGGTCCCATTTGACCCAGCTATTCCTCTGCTGAGTATCTTCCCAAAAGAATTAAAAGAACCATACTACAGTGTTATATGCACACCCAGGTTTATAGTGGCACAGTTTGTAATAGCTAAAGCTTAGAAACAGCCTAAGTACCCATCAACTGGAGACTGAATAAAGAAGATGTGGAGTTTTTTAATAAAATGGAGTGCTACTCAGCCATAAAGAACAAGAAACTAGAGACATTTATAGGTAAATGGATGCACATTGAGTTATCACATTTTATTCTTATTTAATTGCAAACTTTAAAAAGATCCAAGTTCTCCATAGAATTGTTATAAATCCATTCTCACAGTTTCAAACATTTGTTTAAATTTGCCCTGCTTGCCTTAGTTGTTTTCTCTGTGTCCTGCAGATATTTATTTTTATCATTAATTCATATTATCATTAATTCATTTGACAGTAAGTTATAACCATCATAGATACATATGTTAAAAACGTCAGTGTGTACTTCCTAAGGACAATGAATATTTTGACATACCCACAGTATAATTCTAAGAATTAAAAAAGTGTTCATTCCTCTTCCTGACCAGGTCACTACTTTGGGTATCCTACAATGAGGAATATTTCACTAGTATTTCTTAGTTCTTCTAGATCTTGACCTTTAAGAGTAGAGACTGATCATTTTGTAAGTTTTTCACAATATTTCCTCAATAAACCTCAGATTACTCATTTTTCCCAATTTCTATAAAGTGATATTATGGACTCACTGATGCATCATGGAAATATAATATTAATTTGTCCCATCTTTGATTATGTTTGCTTTCCCAACTGGCTTAAAATGGAGTTTGTTTCCCCTTGCATTGTTCTTCTTTGAGTGGTTTTAATTTTTTCTATGTGTATGTGTTTGATAATAAAGTTATTTAACAAAAAAATGGAGTTTGTTAGTCTTATCCACTGTGAAGTTACTATTTTCCCCTGTGCAATTGTATACAATTACCTATTGTATAATAGGTAGGGAGATACTTTGAGACTGTATGGATATCCTGCTCCTCATCAAACTTTCATTTATTATTTTATCTTCTATCATTGGTTATTAATTGAATCAATTATATTTGATGATTGGCAAAAAGTGATTAATTCATTATATCCTCTCTTCTACATTTATTGGTTAATTAGTTGTAAATCTATGTAAGTAAATTATTTTTCCTTTTCCCCCATTAAATTCATATATATGTGTGTGTGTGTGTGTGTGTGCTTGTACACTCAAGCTGTATTAACATTGAACCTTATTTATTTCACAGGAGATAATATGTGTGATAAAACTAACCCTTCCATAATATAGGATACCTAGTTCTTCATTTCCTCAAATCCCTAAATAATCTTTTCTCATTTTCTCTAATAAACTGCAAATTATGTTTATTATGTGGACTTTCCATGGTCTGCAGTGGAATGATACTTTAGAGAGAATAGCAGAGCAGTCATTTCAAAGGAGGTTTGGTGTTCTCTTTTCACTGTGTAGGTGAGGACTTTTCATTTCATACATCATTACAATTTTCTCCAATGCTTAGACACCAATTTCAACTCACTGCATCACAACAAGGTGCCTGGTGACAAACATGCAGTCAAGGCTAAGCTGTACTCGTCTCCACAACAAGATGTCTGTGCAGCCTTGAAATTCTTATTTTTCATGCTAAGGATATTACATAATGAATCCTAGTACAATTTCATCAAACTAACACATAGCAATATGCTAATGGATTATGCCAAAACATTTTAAAATGTCAAACACAATGAAAACAGAAATAACAAAAATAAATACATCTTCAACTGAATGTATATATTCTTTGGGTTTAGACTTACATGAGTTTCATGAACTTTACTTATTGAGTCATTTCAGAGTCTTGCCAATTGACTGTTGTTAGCTAGCCCACCAAAATCAACACTATGGTGTGAAGAAGCATTCAGAAAATGCTGAGTCAACTGTATATTTATTTTCAGGTTTGCCAGCATTGATTAAAACCAAGTTGTTTCTTTATTATCAGTCACTCTATTAAAGAGAAAACCAAGATAATTAGCCATTGTTACCCCTCTCTCTTTCTCCTGATTTATGTTTGACCATTTATTGTGTACATGATGTAAGGAATGAGATCCCAGGAAGCTCCTAGCCAATACCATGGCCTGCCTGGGACCCACTGCAGAGTCTGGAGGGTGCAGGAAGCACCAGCCATCCTAAGCTTATATTTTGGTCCTCCAGGAACCTACACCAGAGCCTGGAGGACTCTGGAATTGAATGGTTTCCCCCTGTTCCTGGGTTCTCCACAGCAGAGGACAACAGAGTTGACAGGTAAGAAACCAACTTGACTGAAGAAGAGACCAACACTAATGAGGAGAGTTTCACTTCAGGACTGAAGTGACACCCTTCCAGATAAGCTGGGTGAGAGGCAGCCTTGGGAGACAGGCTTGGAGAGGGTGACAGCTAAAGATGGGTCTCCTGGGATCCCTTGGCATGCATAGGCTCAGTCCAGGAAGATCATAGGTCTTGTAATCTATTGTGGGAGGCCAGGATCTGTGGGAGTAATCTTCAGAAGGGGCAGCCCTGAAGAACAAGGCATTTAGCCTAGTGGTATGTTTGAGCTCTGGCACTACTGGCAACATCTAGCAGAAATCAGTGTTCTGAATTATTATAGGTAAATATAATTGTCTTCACTAAAATGAGAATCCTCTTTGCTTTGGTGAAGGGCTGTGCATGGGTGATTACCAGGGTTTGTCAATATCCAGTTGACATTTGATGCCACTGTCGTCACTGAAATCACTACTATAGACAAGGTAACATAATAGTGGCCAGCAATTGGTTTTCTCTCTGCCAATATCTGAAATGTCTGGTGGTTCATAAACAATATCGTGCCTCACTCCTGAAGAACAGGGCACTGGGCCAGAGAACTTGCAAACTCCAGCACAAGAATAAACAATAAAACAGAAACATGAAAAGGCAAGGCAAAGAAGGACCCCCAAAACTCCCAACTCCCCAAAATTGGTACAGAGAATAATGAGGGGGAAGAAATCATAAGCTACACAGACGATAGGTCTGAAAGGAAACCAGTGGAGGTAAAACAGTTCTACAAAGTCCTTCAAAACTTTAAAGAAGCAGGTGGTGGCACCACTGAGCTAAAAAAGGTGTAAAGGAGAAGGGGAAGTGGGAGGTGTAGATGAAAGGAAAGAAATTCATATGAGAAAATTAAACAATGGAAACAAAGTCTTTATAAATAGGGAGGAGTGGAGGGGTTGAAGGGAGGGCAGGAGAATGAGGAAAAAATAAGAACCAAGATATATTATGTAAAGGTACAAATCTCCAATGATGAATGACATTATGTTGTATACCTAAATTGTATCAATAAAATTTTAAAAAACTTTAAAGAAGCTGTAACTAATTATAATGACTGTAATGAAACAAAAGATCAGTGAGTCTAGAGAAGACACTGATAAACAGCTAGTGGAACTAAAAAAGAGACGGAAAACATGAGTTCCTTGAGTAGGAAAGAATGAGAGTATACAAGAAAGTTCCAAACAGAAATTCAGGAGGTTAAAAACATGATAGAAAGTATGGGGAGCAAAAGGGACAAATGTGAAGACAGAGTGAGTGTCAGACCTAGAGGACCTGGCTGTGGGCAATGATCAATGAATAAGAAATACTTTAAAAACAACAAAGGAACAAGAAAAATGGGTCCAACTGATTCCAGATGACCCCCAAAGGTCTAATATAATAGTAATTGGAATTGGCAAAAAATCAGAAAATAGCAGACAAGGCATAAAAAATCTGTTTACACAAGTAATAGAGAACTTTCCAAACATGGAAAAATAATTTAGCATACAGATAGATACATGAAGCATATAGAACTCCATATAGCCATGATCAGAAGAAAAAACACTCCACATCATGTAATAATTAAAATGCCAGAAATATAACACAGAACAGAATCTTAAAGGCTGCTAGGGAACAGCAACAAATCACCTATAAAGGAAAACATATTAGAATTACAACAAATTTTCTATGATTCTACAAATCATAAGGACAAGAAGAGCATGGAATGAAGAGTTTCACTCTCTTAAAGAAAACAGCTTCCAACCCTATATCTTGCAAAATTATTTTTTAAAATTGATGAAAAAGTAAGATATGTCTATGAAAGAAAACCTTAAGAAATTCATGACCACCAAACAAATACTCCAGAAAGTTCTGAAGGGTATACTAGAAAGGGATAATAAAGCTCAAAGTTCCAAAAGAACCAATAAAATGAATATATCAGGTAAAGATAGTAATTAAGTAGAAGGAAAAGAAAGTAAAATCAACAGGAATTTAGTACAATGACAGGTATAAGTCAATATCTATCAATTATAACTATCAATATAAATGGAATTAACTTTCCAATCACAAGACAATGATTAGTAGAATGGAACAAGAAACAAAATCCAATGGTATGCTTTGTATTAACACAAGAGAAAATAGAAAAAAAACCCCAAAGGTTGGAAATCAATATTCCACCCATCAGGAACTCAAAACTAAGCAGGGGGTTTTATTCTATTTTTAGATAAAGTAGATTTTAAGCCAAAGGTGATCAAAAGAGATAAGGATATTACATATTGGTTGATAGAAATATCAAACAGAAAGAGATAACATTTATAAACATATATACACCCAAGCATGGCAAACACAACTTCATAAAAGAAACTCTAGTGGAAATAAAAGGTCAGATAAACATCAATATAATTATAGTGGGAAATTTCACTACCTCAGTAGACAGATCAACTAAGCAAGAAAATCAACAAAGAAATATTGAACCAAGCCTTTGAACAAATGAACTTAATGTATATAGTGTTGCACGTAACAACAGAATACAGATTCTTTTCAGCTGCACATGGTACTTTCTCCAAAATAGACCACATACTAGTTAATAAAGCATGCCTAAACAACTGCAAAAGCATCAAAATTTTACCATGCCCAGTGCAATGAAATTAGAAATCAATAGCAAAAGAAACCATAGAAAGTAAGCAAACCTATGGAAATTAAACAACACATTTTTGAATAATCAATAGATAACAGAGAAAATTAAGAAAGAAATAAGACAGTTCCTAGAATCAAATGATAATGTCCATACAACATACCAGAGCTCATGGGACACAATGAAAGCAGTAGAGGAGGGAAATTTAAAAAGTGAGTGCCCATATCAGAAAAATAGAATGAGTAAAAGTAAATAATGTAATGATGACTCTCAAAGCCTTGGAAAAATAAGAACAATTCAAACATAGAGCTTGTACAAGAAAGGAAATTATAGAGGTCAAATCAGAAATTAGTGAAATCCAACTAAAAAAGCAATACAGAGAATCCATGAATAAAACAATGGATTATTTGAAAAAGTAAATAAAATATGCAAATCCTTAGCCAGTCTTATCAAAAAAGGATAGAAAAGACACAAATTAATGTAATTAAAAATGAAAAAGTTGAAATCATCGTGAACATAGCTGAAATTCATAAAATTATTAGCAACTACTTCACAAACATATATGCCAACCAATTAGAGAACTCAGAATTATTGAAGAGATTTCTAGATACATATGAATTACCAACATTGAACCAAGAAGATTAAAATATCTTGAACAATTCAATAAGTAGTGAGATTGAAGCAGTAATTAAAAAAGAAAAACTAACAACTAAGAAAAGTCCAGGACTTAGAGGATTCACAAGTGAATTTTAAATGAACTTCAGGGAAGTTCTAACACTCTTCAAACTTTTTAATGAAATTGAGAGGGAAGGAATGCTTCCAAATCATTTTCAGAGGCTACTATTATCCTGATCACAAGACCAGATATGGAGCCAATCAAAAAAGAGAATTATAGGATAACTTCTAATGACCACAGATTCAAAATTCTTTAAAAAATATTGACAGTCAGAATTCAACAAATCATTAAAATATCATATTCTATGACCAAGTCGGTTTCATTCTAGGGATGCAAGTATGTTTCAACACACACCAAAAATAGAAGCAAGGACAAAAAAAAATCACGTAATCATCTCAATAAATGTAGAAAATGCCTTTGACAAAATCCAGCATCCATTCATGATAAAAACCTCTGAATTAAATAGGTATAAAATGACCTTATCTCAACATGATGAAGAGGCATTAATGACAAACCTACTACTGACATTATACTAAGTTGGGAAAAGCTGAAAACTTTCTCTCTGATATCAGGAACAAGACAAGGATGTTCGTTATCACCACTCCTGTTCAATGTAGTCCTCAAAACATTAGTCAGGGCAATCAGGCAAGAGAAAGACATAAAAAAGATACATATAGAAAAGGACAAAATAAAAAATAAATCATCATGTGCAAAGTAAATTATCCTTTACTTAAAAGAACCAAAAGATTCATAGAATTAATAACCAAATTCAGCAGTGTAACACTGTACAAAATAAACAAAAATATATAGCATTCAAATATACTAATAATGAACTCAGTGAAAAACAAGTTTATAAAATGATACCATTTACAACAGCATCAAAAAAATAAATACTTAGGTATTAACATAACTAAGGAAATGAGAGGCTTCTACAATGAAATTACATCAGACTGAAAAATGGAAATCAAGGATGCCACCAGAAAATGGAAAAAATATTCCCTTCTCCTGGTTAGGATGAACTTAAAATGGCTATGCTTCCACTGATATACAGATTTAAGACAATCCCAATCAAAATACCAATGTCCTTTCTCAATCTTAAAATTTATATGAAATCAAAACCAGAATAGAAAATGCAATCCTGGGTAAAAAGACAAACCAAATGGCATCACAATCTCAGATATTAAGTTATATTGCAAAGCCACAGTGATTAGAACAGCAGGATACTGGCACAAAAACAGACATATCAATAACTGGAAAAGACTAGAAAAAGCAGAAACAACCCAAAGCATATACACCTATTTGATCTTTGACAAAGAAGCCAAAATATATTCTGGAACAAAGAAAATCTCTTAATAAATGATACTGGAAAAATTAAATAGCCACATGCAGAAAATTGTGTCTAGACCCATATATCTGATGAGGTACTAAACTAAAATCAAAATGGATCAAAGACTTAAATGTTAAAACAGAGACACTTAATCTATTGGAATATAAAATACATACAACTCATGAAAACATAGGCATAGGAAGATAAAAGAGATACAACTCATGAAAACGTAGGCATAGGCATAGGCATGAACGAAACTCCAATGGCACCAGAAATAATAAGGAAAATCAACAAATGGAATCAGCATATATGTCCATCAACAGATGAGTGAATAAAGAAAATTAAGTATTTATTTATATACAATGGGATACTATGCTGTCATCAAGGCAGATAAATCTGAGGTGTTCATTGGTAAATGGATGCAACTTGAGAACATAATTTTAAGTGAAATAACTCATACCCACAAGCTCAAATATCACATGATTTATCCTTCATGAGAAACACAAGGAATAAAACAGAAGAGGAACAAGTAGGAAATAGGGAGAAATATGAATACTTCCTCAAACTACAAATTCCATTGATTTTACTATATTTCAATATATATGCTAGTTGGTTTCATTAATCAGTTATTAGTTATTCATTTATCAGTTTATCTTAGTTCACTGAAAAGAAAGATGTTTTTAATTTATTTCTTTATTGTAAGTAACTTTTGGTTTGTGTCCTACACTATGAATAACTACTTTGAAGGTAGTGATGCATAATGTAATTATTTTTATTCTAATTATTTATGATTTTTTTTCATAAAATAAAAAACGCAAAGAAACCTCAAGGACAAAATGTTGAAAACAAATACAGAAATGATTTACATTTTCATTGGACACACAACCCAATCCAACAAAAAAAATTAATTAAATGATTTCTTATATGTGAATTTCCAATTAAAATTTGAAATTTAGGGCTATGAATGAAAAGTTTAGAGATTGATGTAACATTATTGAGTTCCAAGAGTTGGAGAACTCTCCTCAGAAAGGAATTTGGAAAAAGAGCAGAGAATCGAAGTGATTGAATGAACATGAGGATATATGCTAAGGGTGAATCTTTTATTTGCAAAATGACATAAAAAAAAAGAAAAACATTGGGATTTTAGTAAAGTTAAAAGGACAGTGAGATCCAGTATCAGGGAAGAATAAGAAGTGACAGAACATAAGGCTGGAATTATTGGCATAGCTGCATTATACAGTATTTGGGACTTTATTTTAAGAACTATAGGTTTCATTGAGGAATTTTTAAAAAGAAAATGAGTTAATTAGATATGAGTTTTACCAAGTTCCTTCTGGATAAAGTACCCAGAATGGATTAGGAAAGGGCAATGATAGAGGCTGGGAATAGTAGGTGGTAGTTGTAGTTATAGAGATGAAAGAGAAAGATCTTGAAATGTCATAATGAATGGAGATGTGTGTGCAGTTTAAAGACCTATTTAGGAGGAAAATAAAGAAGATGTAATAGTTTGCTGTTAGAAAAATTGAAGAGAGGGCTGGGGATTTAGCCCAGTGGTTTCACCACCTGATGCACAAGTGCAAGGATCCGAGTTTGATCCTTGGTACAAAAAAACAAATTGAAGAGAATGGATATGTCAAGGATGATAGCTTCATTAATTAATTGTATACTCAATAAGTATAAGATTGTTACCTGCCTAATAAGTCTAAGTACCACTTAAAGGGCAGTATGTGGAAAAAATGGAACGTCTGCCTTCATAAAATGTATAATGGATTTTGGGAAGACAGATAATAAACTAATTAGGAAGTGAAATACAGTCACCCTTCCACATCTGCAGTTCCATGTCTGTATATACAACCAACCATGGGTGAAAATGATTTGGAAAAATACTGGATCTGTACTGAATATATGCAAATTGTCATTTTATTCTTCAAACAAAATAGTATGACAACCCTTTACATGTTCTTTATATTGTAGTAGATATAAGTAATCCAGAGATAATGTAAATTATTCAGGAACATCATGTATGATATATACAAATATTAATCCATTTTATGTAAGGGGACTAGAGAATCCCCAATTTCACTGTCCAGGTGGTATCTTATAATTTGTGCCTCATGGATACAAGAGAAATGACCATAGTTTATCATCACAAAGTGGAGAGTGGAGAAAAATAAATTCATGTAAATGTACTAAAATGGAAAAGTCAAAAGTAAGAGTGGAGAATTATAATTTTAAATAAAGGAATCATTGAAAAGCTGAAAATCAAGCAAAGAATTGGAAACAGGACAGAAATCTGAAAAGAATACTAAGAAAGTGACATGTGTGGAAATATCTGATGGAAATGAAAGAAGGAAGCATCAAGGGAAGTTGGAGTAATAGCATTCATATCAAATTCATTTGGAAAAATTTCAAAGATCTTTTAAATTTTTTTCTTGAATATCATCTGCAACTTAGCATTATTCCCGCACTTCCTATCTTTGACCTGTGTCCCTATTCCTCTTCTCAAGCACTTATCACTGTCCAACCAGTTGCCTTGCCTGTTAATCTAAATGAGCAGGCAATCTTCATTATGGTAGAAATCTTTGTCTGCTTTTTCAGAACATTGCCTGGAACACAGGGGACAGACATTATGTACATATTTTTCAAATGGATAAATGAATGTCTACTTCCAAAACTACTTCTTTTATAGGCACAAAACAGAATATATTCAATTTTCTTGCTAGAGTCTAATGTTGAATATTTAAGCCTGTTAATTCAATTTCTATCCATTGTTTCCTTGTCTACAAAATAGAAAAGTACAGAAATCTGAGATGTTGCATAGCTACTGAACAATTTTTTAGGTTAGTCTATGCATATATGCATCAATTATACACACACTCAAACATTTGGATTTTTCTCTTAAATTCTTGTGAGATCCAAGCTTTACATGGATTTTATACTTTATGCTCTACAGAGAGCATGAGGAGAGAGCCTTAGTCTAATAATTTGTATTATTATATCATAACAAAAATATATATATTGTTTTTGAGCTAAAATGTGTGAGGTATATAAATTAACTAAAAATACCAAAGGATTGATATATGTTGCAAGATACTTAGTCTGACTTGCTAAAGGAAAGAATAATAAATGACTATGCTTTTTACCTCTATTTTTGAGGCACTTCCTGTAAAACAAATAATGTATTACTGATACAACTATTGCCAAAATTGTCTTCATGTACTGCCATTTCACCAATTTTTCTTAAGTAATGAAATTTTTTGTCTTCAAGAAATTATTTGCAGAGCATATCAAGTGATTTTCAAGATATTTCTTAATGAATAAAACTATCTAAGGGCTAAGACTAAAAATAAGATGAAAGCATTAATGTCAGTAATAGTGTGAAAATAATACAGAGTGATTCTTCTCTCAATTTCACTTTTATAAACCTCAAATTCATTAAATGATCTTCGCATATTTTACCATAAATAAAGCAACATTAATTAACATTAAAACATATCTTTGAGGTGACCTTAGGAGGGATATTAATTAGGAGATATGCAAGAGCATAGAACATTTCTAACAAATAAAGGTACCTGGAAGAAGCCAAGGTATGTACCATATACTAGAAATAAAAATATGTTAATGTCATTCGCTGAGAACAAAACTTGGATGGTTTTTATTTAACACAGAATCTTCTCTATACCTACATATTCCCTTTTATACCTTTTACCTTTTTGACAAGCTCAGTTACCTAATATTTCTTACAAACATAGAGTGAAAAAAATATTTAAAAAATATTAGAACCTACTTTTTTCTCTAAAGAATATAGTTTAATTTCAAGTTTTGCTAGTTGGACATTCAATATGCTAAACATATATAATTAGAATAAAATCTATTAAATAGCATCACATAAACAAAAAACTAAACTTTAATAATTATTTGTTTAATAGAGTTGAATCAGTACCATTTAAGCTTACAGAGAAAGCTAACTGAATAGATGTTATGATTCCATTTTTTTCCTTTCTTGTAGTGCTGTGGTTAGAAACCAGGGACTAAGGATGGAGTCTACCATTCGCCCCAACTCTATGCAATATAGGAGCCAAAATGTTATGATTCTTGACATTTAAAATTTTTGGTTCATTGTTCTATTTATATATCATGGAAATTTCTACAGTTGTTTCAATGTAATTATTAGTTTAAGAAATCGATGGACTTTGTTAGTACTTTTAAAACAGTTAAAACTTTAAAAATAGAGTTATGAAAGTTAGAAATCAGCAGCTACTGTGAACTTTTTAACTTGAAGATTGCTACTTTTCAACTATGTGATTTTCCTTAACATTTACTTATTTACTATATACTTCACTCTATTTTTCTTGCTCTTGATTTATGTCTATAGATTCATGTCTTTACATGTATTAAATCTTCTGCCTGTTATTTTTAATATTGTTTAATATTCTTCAAATTTTTCTATTTTCAATTTTCAAATCTATTAAATTTTTCATTTTCCATGAATTTAAAACTCTAAAAGTGCCTTTGTAGTTGTCTCAATTTAAGTTTTATATATTAGTCTAAATTGAGTCATCGAAGCAATATTTCATATACACTCCAAAGCTACTAATTAGCTTGCTCTCAAATGCCTTTATAAACTGCAAGTCACAGCATGTGGGAATTCGTGCGATTGTGAGTTCAGTGTCAGCCTGGGCTACATAGAAATTTTATGGTTATCCTGGACTACATAGCAAAAACTTCTCTCTCAAAAAAAAAAAAAAAAAAAAAAAGCAAAGAAACAAAAACAATCAGGCAGAAAAAATTTATGTATTCCTAGAATTATTCATTTATATAGCATGTTTTTAGTGTGATGTTTCTCTTTAATATTTTTAAAATATCTAATGAACTCTAGTTTTCCATTTTTATTATTACTTATGAATGAAGAACTCATTTAATCATTATACATAGCTGACATTGGATTTACTTTTCTTATATAAGCATTCTCCTAAAAGTAATTATGATGTTAGCATGTGTGCTGGCACTTTGCGTTTTAGAATTAGTGGTCAAAATGCCTGCAGACAAGCCAAACTGTTTATCACACATGACAGAAAGCAGAGGACTTGAATCTGGGTGCCAGACCTTAGGAATTCAGTGGTAGATTATGCACCTCTGTTTAGGTTCAATGGATTTGCTCCCTTTGGAGATAATGTAAAGATTGTTACTGAGTAAGTGTCCTCTGTAGGAGGAATATGGGTAGCACTGAGAAATCATTGCTTATTGTTGAATCATAAATCTAAAACTTTTCTTCATACTCTACCTTCACAGTTTTGTGGATTGTGACACACAGTTTGGAATCTCTGCAGCATTCCATCTGGTAGAATACTACAGACTTCATGACAGTTCTGCCTTGTGCTCACCTTTGCTTACCTTCTCTCTCCACTTCATCACTCATTCCATTCCTTGTATGCTCTATATCTCAAAATTCTGTACAGAATTATAGGGGGTCCATTCCTTGATTGGTATGAATTTTATTTGGGACATATTTAGTTACATTTAAATGAGATTGGGAACTGAAAGGGGATGGATGTATACTTAATCCACAATCTTGCTCCAGAAATAATGTACTTAAACATTTCTCAATTTATTTAATTCTTTGTTTTATTCCAATGTTTTTACATGTAGCTTAATGCTTGGCTTTTCAGAATTAGCTCATCTTTGCCATAAGAGGTAATTTCCATTAATCTCATAAAAAGAATTAACCAGGTTTCTCCATGGAAATTATGGTTGTAGTGAGGTAGGAGAGGCTAAATTCCTTTTGTCACCCACTCACCACTAACTGTATTACCTTAAGCAATTCAGTTAGCATTAACTTGAATTATAAAATATACATAAGAGGGCCGGGAATTTAGCTTAGGGGTTCCATCGCCTGCCTCGCGAGCGCAAGGACGGGGGTTTGATCCCCGGTACCAAAAAAAAAAAAAAAAAAAAAAATTGATATAAGACTGTGCCTTTCTCATGAGGTTTGGGGGGCTTGAGTGATACACAAAGAACCTATAGCAGTTCAGGGTACAGGATCATGCGACAAACTCAATTTATTGTTAATATTGATCTTGCAAATAAAAGCTTCCTTTTATCCATTTAAGTCATAACCTGGTTTTCACTTCATAAATCTGTTTTTCTAATTTCTATTCAAAAACAGATTTCCTTTAAGCTTTGGATAATAGAAGGCAAACGTCAATAGAAAATGGAATTTTTTAAAAAACTAGTAAAATATGACCTTAATTCTTTTTTTATAAAAGTTATTTTTATAGAACAGCTACATGATATTCTTTAATTATTCTAGCAAGCTTCTTCTCATTGCACACTCATTAAAAAGATCATTTTGTTTTAGAATTCAAATATATTTCAAAAAATTGAGCTCTTTTAGTTAAAAATTTACAGAGAACCGTTTTGCAATTATACAAATTATACAAAGACATGCAAAGAATTTTTACTAATTACTCAAGGAAATAAAAATATTTTAGGAGGTAATTATACAATAAATTTGAGTTCTAAATTTTTAAATGGCATTGGTATTTGTCATAAGGAATTCTGTAAAGTAAATGAAAAAATGAAAAAAATTACCTTTGGTCATTAATCTCTATCAAATTTCTGTCAAAAATAATTGTGGGTCTCAAAATTCCAATCTCAGTAACCATAAAATATTTTTAATTCTTATTGATTTCATAATATTATGTATAAGAATGGACAGGAAAAGTGAGAATCTTTCACAGTTCTTACCATATTAATAAGTTATCATAACAAATAAATATCTCTTCAATAAGCACACAGTAGGGATATTTAAAGTAAAATTTAAAGGAAGGCAAAAGTTTTCTCTTTTCTAAACATCTTCTGTTCTCAAAACTCAAAAATTTGAGTAACATCAGATAAATTCTGAAAAGTAAATATATCTTCAAGGGACTCTGAAATTAGAGACAAAGAAAATCTGATGTAAATGTAACAGAAGCAATTTTTATAAGTTCTAAATTACGTTATTATACTTAATTCTACACATGACAAGAAACCTTACATATCACAGAATGAAAAATAGTAAGAAATGACACAATTTATGAAACATTAAGGAGTGGGTCAACTTTCTTTATAATATCAGTATTATTCTAATGGTACACTTGTGTTCATCAAATATATTCCAGGAAAAATCATGCAGTGATTTTTACATTGCAGTTTTAAATTTGATTTTAACTTTTTATTTCAAATATAGAAACAAATTATTACAGTGACTGCTTGAGCATAATTTCTCAAACTTCAGTATAATACACACAAAAAGTAAATTGGGCATGTTTGAAAAATGACTGAACATTCCAAGGAAAACATAATAATCAGTTATGTGGTAATAGCATTCAAAGAACTAGCTATCTTATTTGTCAGAAGATGTGCAAAAATAATTTGTTTCCTGTACAATCTAAAATATTCAAGCAATAAATGCTTGTTAAGTAGGTAATTTTGAAAAATAATATTGTTTAGCATTAGAAAGGAACATATACTGTATCTGAAATTAGAGTCCATTTAAACTAATTGCCCTGGAGATATGTTTGACAATTACTGGCTCAATGTTGACTTAAAATAATGACTTTGTAAACTCATAGACAAGGCCACAACTTTTGGGATATTAGAGCCATCTAATGAACTTTAAGAAGTTATATGCAGAAGGTATTTATTGTAATTATCTACAGAATGGATAAAGATATATAAAGCAAGTCATTTATCTTAATTATTCTAACAAATGGAGTAATTTTGTCAGAATGTGTATGAGCTGGTGGTCAGGAGGATAAGAAAAATCTGTGACTGCTGATCTTGTTCTGAGTCTTTTTTTGCAGGGGCATTTCTAAAAATTATGTTTGGATTGCAATGAAAGGAAAGAGTCAAAAAGGACAGCCAAATCTCAATAGTCTATGTTTTCTGTGATCTCTCTTGACATTTACATTGTTTGCATATTGATGTATTTACAAGTATACTTCTACATAAGATGATGATTCAGATGTGGCCTAAAATGAATTAATTTGGTATCCCCTGGCTCTTGCAGCTCAGGCAGATTAAACAAACAAAAACATCAGCAAAATGAAATCAGGCAGAGTGCTTTTTTCTGATGAGTTTTCCAACTGTGTCTGGAAATGTTTTATTATTTTTCATTTGAAAAAGGCATAAAGTTCAGAAAATCTAACAACAACATATTAACAGTAAATATCTATTTATTGCATAGTTTCTTTCATCTAGCTGTTTCTTTTTGTTTGTATTTGCTCCTTAGAAGAAAAACAACATTCCTGGCTGGAATACGTATTTCTATTAAAACCAATAAGTCCAATACTGGTTAAATCATTTTGTATTATAAAGTGATTATTTATTCCATGGGTCTATTAATAATGACACAACCAGTTACTCCAGTTAAGATGAGGAACATAGAATTTTGTTCTCCTCTTTGCTTGTATAATTGCGATATTTCTACCTAACTTCAGCAGTCACTTTTCTAACACAAATAATTTGAAAAAAAGAAATTTTGAATGAAAAATGTGCACTATTACATTCCATTATATATTAGTATGTTTCAGTAAAAATAACTTGGGGTTCTATGCTTACATTTGTTAACAACTATTTATATTTATTTTATCTAGTTTGAATATTGTAAAACCCTGGCAAATTAAAAAGTTCAAGAAAGTATAAAATCTCTCCACCCAACAGGTTCAAAACCTGTCAAGTTCTTGAAACTGACTTTCAGCATACTACGGTCACTCTAACATACAGAGTGCTCTGTGCTGTCAGATTCATCTCTACTTTTAGGGTGACAGCAAAGGTACTTTTTCTTTTCTAAATTTCCACTGAGGTTGCTTCTTTTGTCAAGAGAAAAGCACTAGCTGCAAATCTAACTTACAGCTTCTCAGTGATTTCTTTTGAAAATGTTCATTCATTTGTAATTTCTTGGGTTTTATTTCCACTTTCACAATTTTGAGGGTCAGGGAAACTCCTGAGTCTCACAAGGTGACTTAACATGTTTGCTTCTGCTTGCTTCCTTCAGTACCAGATGACTCCTTCAAAGTCACACATCCCTCAATTTATTATGTGTATTCTTTCCCACCTTCTGTCTGCATATTCCTCCAAGAAAGGACTTGAATAGTATTTGTTGCACAATTCCTCATAGACTCAAGCAAGTTTTATTCTAGCTATTGTTATATGTGGCAACAATACATTTTCTTTAATTATGTATACTTTTATGATACTTTCCCACTTAGTTAAAATATAGTAAAATTATTCTGAAGAGTTTTAAATTGAGAGCTCAATTATAACAGTATGTGAGTTTGTGTGTGTTTATGTTTATACATTTTAGTCCAGAAAAAACAAACATAATCAATATTTTAACTATTTGAACAGATTCTATGACAATATTTGTTATTAATACAGGTTATATTCTTTTGAACAATGCATATGCAATATAAAATTTGAACGTATTGAATACTTGACTAGTTTCTGAAAACATAAAGATAGTTTCGGAAAAGATCCAATTGTATTTAAAAATCTTGTGATATTTTAATTAATCAGACTATATTTCTGGTCATCTTGTGGCCTTTCACACATTGTCTAGTGATTTATCATCTGATGATTATTAGAGTTTATTGAACGAATGCATGATAGAATACTTTCTAACCTCTTCTTATTGGTTATTTTTAAAGAGCTATGAAGAACTGTTAAAGTATGTATTAAAGCATGTTTATTTTTACAGGGCTAATATTAAAAATCTAAAAATGCTCCTCTTGAAAAAAAATGACTTGGGCCATACAAGTGTAAATACAAAATTTCAGACATCAGACATCATAGGATCACTATTAAAATTTGTATATGTTTTGCACATTCTTCATTGTGCCCAGAATATGAAGAGAAAGATAACTTTAATTATCGTAGTACTGGGATGACATATTTATCATGGTATTGGAAATTAGAATTGGAAATAGGCAATTCTTTTGACATCAATGTATTAAGTTTAATAAATAATATTCTCTTATCCATGAATTCTCAAGTCATTTCTTAATGCTAGAGTGGCTTCATGACTAAATAAGTAAATCAACAATATCAGAGAAAGTCAATTTGTGGTCACATTTCTGGGAACAAAACTCATTGATTTTAAGGTTAGAAAATTTAATTGTAATGCAACTGTCAAAGTAAGAGGTTATCTGTACAAGTATCATTTTAGAAGTGGCAATCATCCTGAATTTCAAAAAGCACATTCTATTGTTGAATGGATACATATTGATTTAGGCCATCACATGTTTTAAGAAGGTTTCATATTTCTGTCACTATCAGCTGCCAATACCTTATTTCAAATGAAATAAGTACAGTGAGCATAATTGCTTATGTGTGTACAATAAATATCAATTAATTTAATCATTTCTATTGTTTTAAATTCATGTATACTTCAATGTCTTTTGTATTATGACAACCACCTATATTCTCATTTACATTTGAGAATCATTCATCATTATATACATATTATATCTCCTTCACTATTGGGTAGACATTATTGCAATTTTTATTTGGTAAATGATAAGTATTTTAGACTTAATTTATGATGATTTACCTCAAAAGATAAGTATAGAAGAGTCTCTTGGGGAAAGAGAATCTTTGTATACTGTTGGTGGGATTTTTAATATGACTATTATGGGAAACAGTATGAAAGCTTCCCCTCACAAGCTAACAATAGACCTGCTATATGTCTATTTGCTATATCTACTTCTTTGTCTGAGAAATGTCTGTTCATTTCAGATGCCCATTTTTGGATTGGGTCTTTAAATTTGGGAGGTCTGATCTTTTTAAGTTCTTTATAGATTTGAGATAGTAGAACTTTGTCTGAGGGACAGCTGGTGAAAATTTTTTCCCACATTGTGGGTTTGTCTCTTAACACAATGGGTGGTTTCTCTTGCTGTGCAGAAGCTTTTTAGTAAGAAGATATCCCACTTGTTAATCATGCTAGTTTACGGGCAACTGAAGTTTTGTTCATAAAATATTTCCCTACACCAATATCTTCAAGAGTTCTATCTAATCTCTGTTCCAGCCAGTTCAGTGTTTCCATTTTAATATTTAGATCTTTAATCCACTTTGATTTTAGTTTAGTTCGTGATGAGAGATATAGGTCTAGTTTTAATCTTTGGCAAGTTGAAACCCAATTTTTCCAGCACCATTTATTAAAGAGGCTATCTATCCTCCAGTGAGGGTGTTTGGGTTCTTTGTCAAAGATGAGGTGGCTGAGTGTGTCTGGAGTTGTTTCTGCATCTTCTAATCTGTTCCACTGATCCTCATGTCTGTTTCTTACCATGCTGTTTTTATTACAGTGGCTTTGTAGCATAGTTTCAAGTTGGGGATTGTGATACCCCCTACCTTGTCTTTATTGCCTAGTATTGCTTTTGCTATTCTAGGTCTTTTCTTAGTAGAAATAGCAAATAAACATGTGAAAAAATGTTGAACATCATTGGTCATTTGATCGATGCAAATGAAACTAACACTGAGATTCCTCCTCACCCCAGAATGGCTGCTATTATGAAATCAACCAATAACAAATACTGACAGGGCTATGGGGAAAGAGGAACCCTATGCTACTGCTGGTGGGAGTGTAGACTCGTCCAACCACTGTGGAAATCAGTATGGAGATACCTCAAAGAACTAGTATTGGAAGTCCCATTTGACCCAGCTATTTCCCTTCTGGGTATCTTCCTGAAAGAATTAAAAGAATCATATCATAGTGATATATGTGTACCCATGTTCATACCAGTACAATTCATATAGCTAAAACTTGGAAGCAACCCAATTGCCCATCAACTGGAGACTGGATAAAGAAAATGTGAGTTTTTTATAAAGTGGAATATTACTCAGCTATAAAGAATGGGAAACTAGAGACATTTATAGCTAAATGGATGAACACTGAAGTGATACTCTTAAGTGAAATAAATAGAACACATGTGTAAATACCAAATAGTTTCTCTAGTGTGAGAAACTGAAAGTGTAAATAAGGACTAAAAGGTGTAATAGATAATGTGAAACAGGAAGAAAAGGGGCTAAGAGGAAGGGGAAATAGGAGGGGTAGGGGAAAGGAAAGAAGGGAATGGAATTAATATGAGAAAATGAAAAAATGGAAAAAAAGTCTTTGTAGATAGGGAGGGATGGATGGGTTGAAGGGAGGGCAGGCAAATGGGGAAAAAATCAGAATCAAGATGGATTATGTAACGGTGCAAATTTCCAATGATGAATGTCATTATATTGTATACCTTAAATGTATCAATAAAATTAATTAAAGAAAAATAGACCTGCTATCTGATATAGCATATTCACTACTGAGTTTACAGCTAAAGAAAATTAAATCACTTTCTCGAAGAGATATCTGCCATCCCATGTTCATTGTAACACTATTCACAGTAGACAATATATGGAATCAAATCAAATGATCATTTCAAAAGAGAAATTCCAACATATAGAATTTCTGATTTTTATTAATGGTCTCTAAATTCTAAATATTTTCCTACTACAATTGAGAAAGATTAAATGTTCTTAGAAAATTGGAGTGTCAGAGAAAAATCAATTAATTTTTAAATTTTTAAATTTGAACCTGGGGCCACAGGTCAGTGGTAAAGTGCTTCTCTAGCATATGTGAGACCCTGGGTTTGATCCTCAGCACTAAAAAGAAAATTTATTTGGACTTTGGTCAAAACATAACATTGTTACCCCTATTTTCATGACAACGGTTAGATTAAAATGTGTAGAATCATGTATGAGAAGGACAGCATTGTGGAAGACTTAACTCTAGACTGTAAAATCCCTTGTTGTAGTCAGGGTTTACAAGGAAATTGATTTAATACAGGACACATAATTTAAAGGATTACTTTATAATATTCAACCAAAAGTTAAGTGCAGAGGAGTGCAAGGGATCTGTCCATGTACCAGAGACCTGAAGAATCCAGCTGAGGACCTGGATCTCACAGCAACGTCCTGCACAAGTCCAGCTGGCTGAAGGCCTATAGCCCAAGGAAATGTCCTCCATGAATCTAGCCAGAGGCCTAGAGCCCACAGGAGTGTCTCATGAAAATCTGTGTCCAGGATCGACACCAGAAAGGCCCAAAGGCTAGTGGTGGCAGCTAGAAAGTCTGTGCCAGCGGGGTGAAGTCTCCATGCCCCCAGGCCAAGGAATCTGCACTGGAGCTAAGAAGTGATACTCAAGGTGGAGATCAGACCTCCTCTGATGAGAAGAGCAGCCATTTCCAGTGACACCAAGAACCTGAGGTCCTCTGAGGATGAGAGCAATTGAGTTCACAATGGGAAAACCAGTGGCTGCAAGCTTCTCCAGGAAAATCTACAGTATACAATATTCCACTTGAGTTTTCCTTTTATGCTATTGGCAGAAATCCTCAGGTGAGTCTTCCATGTCCAGAACCATGCTGATTCCATTCATCTGGGTGTTCCAAGTGGACCATTAGTTTACACACTACACCTTTAATGAGAAGATAAAAGATGTGCTTATGTCCTGTTGATGGTAACACTGGCTATACTTGTGATGTCCATAGGAATATAGTCTTAAAACTCTCTCCTCCCTCATGCTAACATTTATGAATCTAAATGGTAACTTTGAGAAAATTATTAATAGAATAAAACATGATTATAAAGATTTGTATTTTAGTTTATTTTATAATATAACTTGATTTTTATTATATATTTAATTATATAAATTTAACTTCTTCAATGTTGATATTACTCCATTTTCATCAGTGTCTTGTTTGGTTTTTTTCTTTTAGTTTGTTTTGTTTTCCTGGTAAGTTCAACATTAGAAATAGTATAAGCACTTTCAAGAAATAAGCATTGACTCTTGGAGACTAAAAATCATAGAAAGCTGTAAGAAAATGCAGAAGTCACCAAAAATACTACTTCTGTTATATTTACTTGGAATAGTCGTACACTTGTGGTGTATAACTTTTAGAGAGACAGAGAGCTGTTATGACTTATATCAGCAAGTAAACAACTATTCCTAGGGTAGGAAATAGCCAAATAAATAAACTCCTCATCTACTGAATTCAGCCTAGTTAAAAATTAAGTCTGAGAATTTAATGTTACTGTTTTTGTTAGAAAACATTACACAGAACAAACATATAAACAGCTAATATGTATAATCATATTCCAGATTATTATATTATGCAAGTCATAAAATAAATTCCAAGTATCACAAAATTTAAGTTAATTCTTATTTAGGTCAATTTCCTTACAATCCAGAAGGTCTTACATTTCCCTTCAGTAACACAAAACACATATTAAACAATACATAGCTATGCATGACCACCAAGATGACATACACACCTGCCCCAGACATGTGCCTCTTTTCAAGTCAGGGTTTAGCACTTCTTATATATCCAAGCTGTGGACAGCTGAGTGGTAAGGAACTGGAAGAACAGAGTGCCTGACACTTTCTATCTCAGAGCACAGTGACCCTTTCCTCACAAATTAATTTTAATATCTATGATATTTTGTCATGAATTAGAAAAGTTTTGCATGAATAAACACAATTAGATTTCATGCAAATCCTGGGATTCTTCTGGAATACTAAAAAGTACATTTTGAGATAAAGAAAATTAGAAGTCCAAGCAATGAAACTCCCAAAATTTTATTATTTAACTGGAAAGCATACTGAATTGTTTTTCTTCAGTTCCTACGAGTGAGTATTTATTTTTTTTAAATATTAACATGATAGACAAGGGAACCCTTCCCCACTAGAAAACTATAAATATGTACGTTTGAGGATGCTTTAAAAAATAGTTTGAAAATGAAGAGTTCTACAAAACAAAGATTATTTGTTTTCTGCACACATACTCAGACACACAGTTATTTGCTTAGTCTTTCGTTCCTTTTTCTTTCCAAGTGCTTCCTTACTATTGAAGATAAACTTTGAAAGGATTTGTAAAAACTCATGTTCTTCTCATCCCTGAGCTGTCCGTTTTCTGAAGTGGAAGTATTTGAAAATAAAGGTAATAATAAAAGTTTTGAGTTCCTTTCTCTAACCCTGCTCTGAGGGCTTTCCATTCCTTGGTCACAAATAATCTTAGAGTGTAATAGATCCTAGCAAGGCAATATTTTCTGCAGCCGTAGACAGTCTTCAGCCCCCGTAGCACCTTTATGAATGTGTTTCTGTATGTTGCTGAAAGAAGAAAGAGCAAGTGAAGCTGAATTTCTTTGAAGTTTTTGTGCTGTGTGTTAGAAAGGGCAACTATGACCACCAAGAAGAAAACTTCAAGGACACCGGGATTTCTTTAATTATTAAATAATTCTCCACTTTTGTATTCTTGAAAATACAAAAGTGATAAAAGTCTTCACAAAACTATCAATACTGGATTTTTAAAATAAATCCAATAACATTGTAAGGACGATTAAAAAAACCAAGTCTAGTACACAATAATTTGTTTCATGAAAAGTAAATGAAAAAAGTATGCTTTGTCTTATTTTCAGTCTTAGGGAATCAAAGGTAAATTAATTACAATACAAATCAATAGAATGTACAAGAATAGTACTATGAAATCCTGTATAAATGACTAAGTGGAGGACCAGAAATACCTTAATTGCCTACTGTAGATATTTCCTCACAGGAGTGCTAGACACCTGACCCCTGAGATTACATCTGTGGCATGCATAGGAGCTACCAGAGGCAGTGACAGAGACTGAGGAGGCTCCGCAGTGTCTTTCCTAACGTCATCACCCATGTGAAAGACAGGAGCATGGGCAGGAAAGGGGGTGGGAAGTGAAATAGTGCACTTCTGGTTTGTAATTTGAAAAAGATAGCTGAAATTATCAACTACAGGAATGAAAACTTGGTATAGAAATGGGAAAGAGAAATTCCAAAGATAATGGAAAAAGTTAAATACCTTAAATAAATTTTTAATGGTGGCACAAAATGTTTGATATCTTATATATGTAATCTGCACCATCACCCACCTTTAATATACCTGGGTTTCTCCATTTTTAATTGCATTATCTAAATTTCTAGGAATAAAATCTAGCTCTGAAAAACATGCTAAAATTTATAGTACATAATTATATTTCTGTAATAAGTCTCAAAATCCATCATAAAACTGAACTTTGCTTCTGAAGTGAGAAATTCATAAAATTTGTTTTCAGTATAGATCATTTTAGACATCTAATTGGTTTTTTTCTTTTATTCAATAAATATTTTCTAAGACCCTAACAAGGTAGTAATTTCCATAATGTATTATGGAAATGTAAAGTGAATTAGACAGGGTTTGTCCTTACTGTATTCCCAGTTTAGCAGTGATTCATAAATTTATTACCTTGGATACTTATATATGAATTTAATGACTCAGAGATATATCATTATTATTAATAATTACTAATGGTAATATGTTGTGATTTCAAAATTTTGGATGAAGACCAACTAGGAGGTCTAAATTAAAACATCCGTATCTGTAAAATGAATTTGTATAAATTCAAACAGTGCCTGATTTTCGAAGAGATATCTTCAAGTAGAAATCTGACAGTATTAGAGACAATTGCATTTAATTTTCTTATTTTGAAAACATATAATGTGTATTCATAATAAATGTGTAACTTTTTCACATATTAAGGGTGATGTCCTGACTACCAATTCAAGATTCTATTCTATACCAATTCTAGTACAGTGTTCTGGATATTATAGATATATAACTCTTCCTAGTCCAAAACAATACTTTTTATTTGAAGAAATAAGATAAATATGTAAAATATGAGAAAGATTAAATAATATGCTAAATACATGTACTGATTCCCTAAAATGAATGTAAACTCATTTATACAAACATGTACTAATTAAAAAATTTTTCATTGCTCTATATCAAAAAACTTAATAAAAACATTGAAGCATTTTAAAATGATGATTCCTGCAAGGTAAGTGCTTTGTGAAGAAACAGGCAAATATAAGTATATATCCACTCATATTTATTTCCGTTATAAAGGAGACAGAGACCAATACATAAAAGTTGAGAACAACGCAGAAGGAAAAAAGCTATAAAGTGTGTTCTAAACCCAGTGAACTAGGTCAGTTGGGATAGAAAGAGGTACTAGTGCAGTGAATTAGGTTAACTGAGATAGAAAGGAGGCATGAATATGATAGACTTAGAAATAAAGAAAACTATTCATCATTCCTCCACTTTATATATTTTCTATCTAGCTATTCACATAAAACTTCTATGATTTTACATATCTTTCTATATCCTTTATTATATGTATTTCATTGATACATTTTTATCACCTGAAATTTCATTTTAAATAAATTATTTTCCAATATTATGATCTAAATGAGAAATCTTTAACACTTCCAAACCAGGTCACTTTCTAAGTAAATAAAGTGGTTAACAAATTAAACTAAATTTTAGTAAAGAAAATGAAAATAAGCTTGCTATTCCAGCATCTACACTATCTATTTTCATTATATTCCTATGCTGTTAGAATGTACAAAACATTTTAAACTACATTTGATAGGTTTGGTTACTTGTATTTAATCTACACAAAATTTTGCAACCCTTTAAAATAATTTAAGAAAAATCTGAATAAAGCTCCAAAATACATTTTTTTCCAAACATGTGAAATAATTTAGATTCTAAAGTAGGTAAGAATCATTTCCATAAGCTGCTGTTTTTTGAAAATTCTTACAAAAATATTTTCTAGTATTTTCTTGCAAATGCTTCTCTGCAATGTTTTCAAGATTTTCAAAGAAAATCAAAGGAAAATTCATAGTCAAGATTTCATACAAGAAATATTTTAGGGCTGGGGATTTAGCTCAGTTGTTCTGGAGCCTGCCTTGCAAGTGCAAGGTCCTGAGTTTGATCCCCGGTACCAGAAAAAAAAAAAAAAAAGAAATACTTTAAATACTTAGAATGATAAAGAAGTGAGTTTCTCCTCAGACTTATATGTTGGCCCAAACAAAATACGCTTTGAGCATTTAACCCATTTAACCATCTATTTTGTTCATTTAATGCCAGAACCAGTAAAATCTTGTAGCAATGCTACAAGTTTTATTTTATTCATATTTTTTTTTAAGCTGAAGAAATTGAAGTTCGCAAGACAAATTAGCAAGTAAGATTTTGTGATATGAAATACTTGCTGGTAAACTAAGTCCTGGAGCTTCAGTGGGAGCCAATCTGTAATCAGAAGTTTCAGCTCTGCTTCTGAGATCACAAGGAACTGACTGGAAATTCCCCTTAAAAGGGCTTAGCCTCCATATGGGCCTCTGATAACCACAGGACCAGAGCAGTTCTCTGCCTCTTCCTTTTGGGTCCTGGTGTCTGCTGGTTCTGTCCTGCTCGAGAAATCTGCCCTGAGTGAATTTGGTTCTAGCATGGACATATCTCACTGAGACCCAAAGCTCAGAGTTAAGAGAAAAACATTTCATGTTGCAGAGTCCTTTATTACTTTGTATTTTGTATTTCAATTTACTCACCATTAAAGATAGTATCAGTCCTTGGTCTTATTCATTCTCTATCCAACTAGTCAGACTCTATACCAATACTTTCGTTAGGTATGTATCTTTAGGAAGCTATAGGCACTGATTTCAAACAAAACTCAGTTGAATAAATTCTGATCATTATTTCTTGACTGTATCAACTTGAGAATGATGCACAAAATCCTTAAGTCTTTTAAAGGAGAAACCAACTCCTGTGACTGTTGTCATAGTGACATTATGTTTATTAAGAGCTTAGTGAAATATTAATGAATGTTTGCATTTCTATAGCTTTTTTCATGTACATATAAATTATATACATAATATTCATGATATATATATATTCCAATTACTACTGTGTGTATACATACAAACACACACACATATGCTTGTAAGAAATCCAATTTAGCCAATCAAGGTCATTGAAATAGATTGGACCTCTTAGTGTATAATTATATTTTCACCCCAGTAATATGAATAATAAACATTTTTTCATCATGAGTTCAGAGTCAACTAAAATATGATGAAATAAATAAATTGTCTTTTCTGGTAGAAATATTTTTTATTATGATACTTCTCAGTAAGAGTATTCAGTTAATTATCTAATTCATTCACTAAAAAATTGTCTTAATAAGTTGTTTTTCCATTTATTAAAATTCAAGGGCTCTTCTTTGATAAAAGGCACATAATTAAAACTAAATAAATTGATTATATAAATATTTCATGAAAAATGAGAAATTATCACTATCTAAAGACTATAATTAGAAGGATGGAAAGTACACAGGTAAATATGCTTAAAAGAAAAATAACTTTCATTATAGAGGAATAGAGAACACCTTGAATTTATAATGGGAGCATACTTAATAATTATTCTGTCATATCTTTGCCCTTTTTCCTTGTCAGGTTACTCTCATTCCACCATTTGATCCCTCTGACTTTTTAGCTGACTCAGTCTTAATTCCTTTAACAAGCATTTCATAACCACTTAAAAATCTTTATAAACTAGATTTCAGTTTAGGCCTGTTGAAGGACAGGGGTTCTATGTTAAGAAACTTATAGACTATTAGGAAGAGTTATATAGAGTAAGTACATGGAATTACAAACTTGAATTATAAGATAAAATCCTGTATAGAAAGGAGGAAAATGTTAAAGAAGTATTTTTTCTAAGATATATGTATCTACAAGAAGTAGGTCACTGGCACATTTTTTAAATCCGTCAGTATATGGAAAGCTAAGTTACAGTAACAAATAGGCTCCATGCCTCAGTATCTTTCAGTGCCAAAGTGACAACTACCTTCTCAAATCATTACATTTTGCAGATAATAGAGATGTTTATTTAAGAGAAAAAGCAAACTTGAAAGCCTTATTTGGTGCATACTGGCCCTGTGTTGGAGAGGGAGAGCTGTGGTGAAATTTTGCAGTGGTTTTCTAGCTTCTGTTAAGAGCTAGTACACAATGTTTACTTTCACATTTTCTTTGCAAGAGCAAGTCAATGGCCTTCTATTAATAAAATCAATAATCTTTTTCCTCAGAGAGAACTTAGTAGTATGGTTTCCATCAAAATGGTACATGGTACAAAAAGGACCATAACATTGTGAGTAACTGTCAGGATCTAGGGTAGTAGGAGAACACCTCCCTGGTATGTGAGAGAGGCTGTGCCTTCAATCCTAGCACTGAGAATTTTTTAATACAACATATATAGCATATATATATGTGTGTATGTATATATATGTGTATATATATATATATAGTAATAAACACATGTCCCTGACACCAAAAGGCAAAAAAATGTTTAAAATATACAAAAAGTGTTTTATTTTAATAAGTTAAATTTAAGTTAGTCAATGAACATTAATTTTTAAGCGTAAGTATTTACACACCATGTAGTAAAGGTATTATGACCAGAAATATTTGTTTACAGAATAATTAATTTGTATGTGACAAAAATTGAAAAAATTTTAGGGAAAAATAGTTTGATGGTTCTATTTGCAATCTATTTGTACATAAAGACTTGCAAATAGAAACAGGCCAAAAGTAGAGCTAATTCACTAGGGTTTCATAATTATACCACATGTGAAGGACTTTTCTTGCTATAATCTGAGGGCTTTAACAGCAATATATTTTTAGAATAATTTTAGTTGGTAAATTCTGTACTAAAGGAATTCATTAATTCTGTTCTCTCTGTAACTTACTTTTTTAACATTGTACATTTATTAAATCACCATGGATTGAAAGTTTTAAGTTATCTTCTTAAATGAAGAACATATGCCACTTTTTTATCACTTGTTAATTTTGTCTTTGAAATGATATTGTGGAGATTTTATTTTGTTTAGTAAGGTTGATTCAGATTTTTTAATACAATTAAAATGAGAATATTTTATCATTGTATAAAAACAGAATATTAAATTATCTTTATTTTAAAAATATAAATGAAATATCTATGGATATTAAGTTGTTTTGAATATGTAATACATATTCCTTTTCTATTTGAATACTTTGTTTAATTTCAATGGGTAGAATGTTTCACAGAGAAAATAAAAACCTTCTTTCAGATCTTTTCACATGAACCTACAACATCCTATTTCTGAGGATGAATTCAAAATATTTACACATTTGAAGACTGTGGCCAAAGAGTGGGTCTTGGTGTTCTTGTTAATAATATAACTTAACATATAATCAGTGACGTGATAAATGTTGTGAAAGAAACAGAAGGACAGGCCAGGGTAAATAGCTAAGTGGGGCAGATGAAAGAATGATGAACATAAGAGGTGTAAGCAAAGATGACAGAATTCAAGAAGAAGCTGCTGTCAGTTGAATAAAAACTGATGCTTCCAGCAGACGAAACTGTGGGTGACAAAGGTGTGGAGAGACTTGTGGTGGTGCTGGTGGGCTGGAATAGCTGAGGGGAAGAAAACTAACTCAAGACAAAACTGCCACAAGGCTCAGGAGTTGAGAATTTATTTTAAGGGTGAAGGCAGGTGATGGAAGTGTTTGAAGTATGGAGATGATTCTGGTAATATTCCGACAGCAGCACTGAAAAGGCCTGACAAGGGGGAGCCAGTGTAATTGCAGCACAGTATCTTAGTAGCCACATTGAAGGGATTATTTTGGGGAAAAGATGAGATCCAACAATTAAATACAAAAAGAACAATTTCCATGAGTAGCAAAAATAGTCACTTAGGAAACTGCTATAAGAAGAAACTTATGCAGGACAGAATCCTATGACTTGAAGCATATAGCATGCAAACTATGTCCATAATTACAAAGACTCATGAAAAAACTCTACAGGCAGAATAATGAAACTGGACCCTATTTCTTATTATTTATATAACTCAACTAAAATAGATTAGAGAGGTAAAGCTAAGAGTTAAAACTACTAAAAGAGAACATGAGAAATGCTTCCGGATATTGGAATGAACAAAAACTTTTGAACAAGTTTCCACAAGAGGAGAAAGTAAATGTAAAAATAGACAGATGAGATTATAACAAACTCTTGTGCACAACCAAGAAAATAGTTATTAAAATTAAGAGAAAACATAAAGAATAGGACAAAAACTCTATTATCTGAGAAGGGGTTAATCTATAGAAGACATAAGAAACTCAACTCATTAGCAAAAAATATGTAATGTGATTTAACATAAGAGACTTAAATTGTCACATATAACTGACACATAAAATTTTGACAATATTACATAGAGATGGAAAAGTTTGCAAGTATCTCTTTTTTAAGTGCTTTCTCACAAGAAAAACAGCCCTAGGAAAACCAAATCTCTTCCTTAATATTAAAATGCCATAATTTTTTACTGAACTGACAGATTAAATGACTATTTTTAAGATATTACTGCTTGGTATCATAGCAAAGATCAGCAAATTTATCATATTAAGTGATGTATTTGCAAAAGAAAAATGAGTGACTCATTCAATTAAATCTCATTACATTACAAATTATTGTCAAATTTACTATTACTATTTTCAAAAATACTTAACCATACTAGAAACATCTTCTAGATTACCACCATTGCAATGTTTTGCTAAAGAATGTATAGTGAGTTCATCATTACTAACTCTTCGGAATTTATGGCCCATTTTTTTCAGGAACAGTTTCATATGGCAAATGACTGACTTTCAGGTGTATGTATACTTAGTGGGCATACCAGCATCACTTCATTCACTAAATATTTTTTTTCGGTGCCATGGATTGAACCTAGGACCTTGTGCTTGCAAGGCAGACACAGTGCCACTGAGCTAAATCTCTGGCCCCCCATTCACTAAATATTATAAAAGGTTAATTTATTTCTGGTTTGTGTTAAAATTAATATTCACAAGCATTACATTATTGCTTTGTGTTTGATCATATCTCTCAGCATATACTCAACTAAAATCAAAATGATTAAAGATCTAAATATTAAAACAGAAACAACCTGCTGGAAGATAAGCTAGGTAAAACTCTTGAAGCCATAGGCATAGGCAAGATCTTCCTGAGCAGATTCTCATTTGCACAAGATATAATACCAAGAAACATCAAATGAGACCATATTAAAGTAAAATGTCTCCAATAACAGAGTGAAGAGACAATCTGCATAATGGGAAATTTTTTTCACCATCTACACCTAAAACAGAGGCTTAATGTCTTGCTTAGATAAAGAATCCAAGAAAATTAGATCCCCACCCAGAATAAAGAACCAAGTCACAAAATGGACAACTGATACGATTAGACATTTCTCAAGATCTCAAGAAGAAGTGCAAATGACCAATAAATAAATGAAAAATTTTCAATACCTCTGGTTATTAGAGAAATACAAATTAAAATAACACAGGTATTCCACCTTACTCCAGAAAGAATAGCTACCAGCAAGGTATCAAATACAATAAATGCTGGAGAGGCTACAGGGAAAGAGGAACAGTGCTATGTTATTGGTGGGAATGTAAACTTGTACAACCACTACAGAAATAAGTGTGGAGGTTTCTCAAGTACTTAAAATGGAAACCCAGCTATTCGTCTTTTAGGTGTCTTCCTGAAAGACCTAAAGCCATCATATTACAGTGATATATGCATACCCATATTTATAGCAGCACAACTCTGAAGAGCTAAATATTGGAAGTAGGCTATGCATTCATTGACATATGGATAACAAAAATATGATATGTATACACAATTGAGTGCTATTCTGCTATAAAGAAGGATAAATTTGGTTCATTTGTAGGATAAAGGATGCATTTTGAATCCAAAGTGTTAAGTGAAATAAATCAGACACACACATTTAAATATAGTATGGTTTCTGGTGTATGAGAAACCTAAAGTATAAATTAATCAAAAAGCAAATTAAAAGATAGAAAATAGAATATAAGCATAGGGATCTTTTACAAAAACACCAAAAGATGTTGAGGAAGATGTGGAAAGGGAAGTAAAAAGATTTAATATGTGTCACGTCCATGTACCAAATCTCCACAATTAATGTTTTCAGTATGTACTGCAAATATGGACTAATAAAAAACATCTCAATAGCTAGCTAATCACCTGTTGGTTCCTACCTTCCCCCTTGAAACTCTTTGCTGTTTTACAGAATTATTAGGTTTGCATACACACCATAAGGAAAAAGAACACTCATGCTGGCAATAATTTAATTTCCTTGACTCCAATAAAGGTGCTTTAACATTTGAAAAACAAGTTTTGTGTTTAGTGACAGCTTTCTTCACATACAAAAATTAATAGACTTAGTTTTATGAATATTTTAGAAGCAATTTTGCCACAGAGAAAGCTAATCCAGGAGGGAGATGGTAGTCTTTTATGATCTGTGGTCCACAGACACAAACACTTAGATTTTGTACTCCTATCGTTGCCACTCTCCTATGCAGAATTACTTATATAAATTTAAACAACAGATTTAAAAGGAAGGAAGCCCAGATTCTCAATGTACAAAACTCTAGTTAGGCATGTTGAAGCATGTAGACCATATCTCCCCACAAAGTAGGATTTTGAACCTTTTCGCCATCCATCTAACGTGTGTAAGGACACAAGTCTATAGAGAATGGAAATTGGCTGAGTCACACTTTCTGTCCTTGCTTCAGAGCAAGAGCCTGGCAGTGTCTATGAAGCTGAGCAATTAATTAAATATTATTTCTTTTGGTCTAATTAACAAAAATAAAAGAGAATGACCCAGAAGTTGTAAGGAACAGTAGGAAATTTGAATGCCATTTCTCACAATTATGTGTACAGAGAATACAGCCTAAAATTCATATTTCCAAACATATTTATTAGAAATCTATGGATTAATATACTGCTTTTTTTCTGTGATTCACATTGCAGAATAAAGCAGGCTTGGATTTCTGAGCCCTTGAAAAATTTTCTTAGATTATCACCATCTGTTAAAAAAATCTTAAGAGTAGTAAGCAGATAGAAAGTACTAAATTTAGGCAAATGTGATTATATTCTTAATAAAGACTTGTATTATGACTACAGATTTAACAAAAATAGTTACTGAAGTGCAAAGGGAGAAAGTAGTTAAATATTATTTTATGAAAGAAAAAATATAAGGGAATAGATTAAAAGCTATCAGTAAACATTTTAAAATGTTTTATTTCTATCCTCATATTCTGTTATTGTTTCATTTTATTCTTTTTAAGAGGCTTTTCCTTGTTGGAAATATGTTCTACTATTTTTTGGATTCTCAACCCACTGCTGAATTGGGTGACAACACACTCACCTTTCCTGTCACCCCAATGTCATCCAGTCAGGGTTGGAAATGATACCACTTTTCAACAAATTAGCGGTTCAATGAGGAGATTAGGGGAACACATTTTTACTGATAAAATATGGATTTGAAGTTAACATGACACTTTTTCAGTGACTGTTCTGAGAATTCTAGTGCTTCCAAAATTAGATGTGCAGCTGCTGCTTTTATTTGCCACAGTAATTGGAAATCAGCAAATACCTCATCGGCTGGGTTTAAAGACCTCATGGAATATAGCAAAGTGTGAAGGACTTTGTTTCCTATATATTGACATCCACTGTATCACAGCTTGTCTCTACTCTCTGAAGAAGTGTTGAGTAATTATTTGGGGGGAACTACTGCTATGACTAACTAATACAGAGGCCTTATTTCATCTTAACTGGATGTGCGGTGACATTTCATTACTCACTACACCACAGTATATGTTGAGTTTAGTAATAAAGTTAGTATATGATCATAAACAGCAAGATTCTCTATTTTCTGTTTTACATCTGGCTAATGTCAGATGTTTGTTTAAGAAGTTGATAAAATTATGTATATATATATATATATTAAGAAATCACTTAATTTGTTTTTGGTGGTGATGAAATTAAATGTGATTCCTCTATGCTGTCTCTGCTTGAAGAAGTGAAGTCAATGTTTCCCCCTCTTTGAGGTGTAGAAACCAAGGAGCCTGCCAGAGAGGAGACCTGGGCTGTAGATCTTCATGAAGAACAGTACTGTTGGAGCTTTGAGCCTTGACAGGAGTAGAGAAGAATCGAGTGCTCATCAGATTCAGAAGCCTGTTCGGGGTTTCAGCTTCATTTAGCTCCCTTCATTTTGTTTAAAGCAATTGTATTTCTTTAAGAATACACTATATTTTTACTTAATTCATGCATTCTTTACTTTTTATTGAATTGTAGTCATGTTGTGCTTCTATTTGTGATTATTTCAATATGAATGTTCAATTGCAAAGGCAGGGTTGGTTAATTCATTTAGAACACTAACAGAATTATTACATGTTTAATAATTGTTTTACAACATTTCATGATATGATTTATATAATATATTTGGTGTTGCCATTAAGAACATACAATAATCACAGACTTTTCTTTCATTTTCAGTTTGTGATGGAAAATACAACAAATATTAAATTGGCACCCATGAATATCCCTCTAAATCTATTATGTATTTCTAATTAACTTTTTAGTCATTCATTAAAATCTCATTTCAAATTTAATATTAGTGTCATACTTCCCACTTTACAATTCTGAGTCATATATTTCCATTATTATCTTCTTTCTTTCTTAGTCTGTTCAGTCAGTGTTAGGATTTGTATCTACAGTTCCTTGAAAATTCTCATGCACACAGAAGGTAACTGATCATGGGGGTGCTGTACTCATCAGTGGATCCTGTCACTGATGATATGCCTTTAGGAGATGAGGCCTGGTTGGGGTTGTGGCCCTGGGGTGACCTTAAAGGGGTGTATTCCTGTCCCTGGCTCTGCCTCTCTCTCTCTGCTTCTTCTCCATCATGACATGAGCATCTTCCCTCTACTATGCGTCTCTGCCATGCTGTTTTTGTTTTGGCTCTGGCCAACTATGGTGGCTCAAAATCAACCTCTCTTTTAGTATCATGTGTTGGGTATTTTATCTCAACAGCAGGAAGGTGACTAAGGCAGGCTCTTGTAGCAGAATACCAGGGACTGTGTGACATATCAGTGACAAAAATGTGTTTCTCAAAGTTCTTGAGCTGAGAACACTGAGGTCAAGGGCCCAGTAGGTTCAGGTCCACTGAGAGATAATTCCTGGTTCTTAGATCCTGTCTTGTACCTGTGTTCTCATGTAGTGAAGGAGAAAGGTTGCTCTCTGGACTCTCTTTCATACAAGAATTAATCTCATTCACAAAAACTCTACTCTCATGGTCTCCTCAACTTCAGACTCCCCGCTTACTAACATCATCATGTTGGTTATTAGAATGAACATAGGAGTTTTTGGTGTACATGTGCATTCAGACCATAGCACCTCTCAACATTATGTGCCTTTGCTCATTTCCTTTACACTCTGGTTATTTTACATTTATTCAATATGCAATGGGCTAATTTTTCTTCATTTCTGTCCTACTGTAAGGCTAGGTAATTTCTTTTGTTTTTCATCATCAAATCACCTCTGTTTAGTAGTGTATTGGATAGATGGGAAGGATTTGGAGGATACATGAAATCAGGTAAATAAAATGATGTATATATTAACATAAAGATTACCTTTTGGGGAAATTGTAGCATAATAATGGTAAATAAAAACACTGTCAAAATATAACTACTGATATAATAAAAATAAATACATAGGGCTATGGGAGAATAATAACAAAGGTTCTAATTTTAGTTGAGGTTACCAGGAAAGACTTTGACCTGGAGAACAGTCTCTTCCTTTTATTCCACCCCTCCAGATCCTCTAGTATCTTTGCTCTGTCCATGATATTTTCTCTATCTAGTATACAAATAGAGTCAACTTTTATCTTATTAAAACAATTATCCTAAATATCATCCAGAAATTTAACTTTCATAAAAAAACATGATCTCTTCCAGTGTGATGGGAAGAAAGGTGAACAGCGTGACTGTAGCTGACAGTAAATTGTGTGGAAAGGAAGGCATTTGACACAGCTCATACATAATTATTTTTTCTTCTGATAGAACGTAGTGAAATTTATCCTTGAATGTGATAAGAGAGGGAGTTGAAGAAATACCCTAAAGATCTGCAGTATCCACTGAGCAGAATGTGACTGAAGATTACTGTTATGTGAAAAGATTTATAAATCAAATTGAAGATCAAATTAGATTTGGGTATAACAAGTCTTTTACTAGTTCTAATTCAAATGCCTTCATGATTTTTCTCCAGACTTGTTAGTCAATGTTTCAATTTTTGTTCTATCACATCTAAAATATGCTAGAGAATTTAAATAGTTGAAAATTTTGGCTTAATTTCAAGGAGAATCGTGTGTAGTTGTTTAATATGGAGTTTATTGTTTCTTTATGAATTATACAATTAATTAAAATGCAAGTAATCTGTTGAAGGCTGTTATGGCTTGTATCCAGATTGCCCCCCAAAGCCTCATGGGATCATATGTGGGACTTTTCAGGGATCTAGAGTGTGTGATGCTGCAATTAAGTGTGTGTAATTACTAAATTAGTCCACTGATTGGTTTAGCATAGTTCTGGTTGTCGATAATGGGAAGAAGGCCCAGCCTTGGTGTGAGTGCTACCTGCCCAAAAGACATGTAGCTTGAAAGAAAGCTGCTATCATCACTTGCTGCTTGTTGCTGCTTGTTGCTTTTGTTGTCTTCTGCCTGCCATGAACTCTTTCTACTCTCTGATGCCCCTCTGCCATGCCACTGTGCCTCAGAGCCAGCAGATTTAGGGCTGAGACCTCTGCAAACTGTGAACCAAAATCAACCCTTCCTCCTTAACTTTGGGTGTTAAGTACTTTGTCTCAGCAATGATAAAAATAACTAAGAAAGAGGCATTATACAGACTGTAGTTTTTAAAAGCAAAAAAGACTAATGATATGTAATATGAAGTATATAATGTAATATTTATTGATATTATACACTTTAGCATAATGCATTAGTGTACTGAGATATGTAGGTAAAATTTTAATGATGAATCTCCTTTTATTCCTAGGTTTATACAATTGGCTATGGTACATTTTAAATATTGTGTTTGATTTCAATAAGTGTTGCCTTTGGGAATTTTTAATTTATACTTATAATGTGAATGTTTATTTTTTCTTAGTTTGATATCTTTGTCAATTTGATTGTAAAAGTAGTTTAAGCCTATCCCTTTCCCTTCAAACTCAATGTTTAGCTCATTCATTGAATTGAGAATTATTCTGTGTTTCATGTACTGTAATATATTTAACATCATGTTACATTTTATTAAAATTTATTTTTGAGATCATTAGGTTTCCATTTTTTTCTTTGTAGTTACTTTTATTGGAAAAATCAAAACTTTTATTCAAACCAATCAAAATAAAAAACCAGTACACAAGATTGCACAATCACTTTACAAATGTTGGCAATTTAATGTAAATTTTAATAATATTTTAGTTTCTTAGGGCAATTAGTATGTGTTTCTACCTCTTGTTGAGTAAATTGGAGCAATTTCCTATTTAGTACTTTCTTGAAAAAACTCATTTTATTATTAATACAAAAAACACTTATGTGAGATTATAATAATCTGCTTCATATGATGTATTTTCGAGTCTGTGGTGTTACTACCTATGTTATTTGTTAGGTAATAATGTAGGTTTTTGTAGAAAATATAGACTTTTGATATCTGATAATTTCATTGATATTTTTCTAAGACAGTCATTTTCCTGCTAAAGGAATTAATTACTTATTTTTTTCACCCACATGTTTTCTCTTTATTTTGAATTGAAGATTGATTTTATTTATGTTCACTGTAATTTAAGGCTGTGAAAGCCTCTCAAAATACTATTAAATCTGTATTTTTACAATTTTTGTTATGAGTCTGTAAATAACCAGTTATCCATGCTTCCATTTCTTTTTTGATCTAATGATTATTATGCTATTTAGAAAAAAACTATTCATTTAATTTTCATCTACTTTGATAGTATCTCTGTTTACACTGATATTAGATGATTCTGTTCAATTAGACATGTAGTTAGAGCAAGATGCATGTATTAATCAGTTTCTCATAGCAGAGGTACAATACCTGATACCCAAATTAAAAGTAGAAAGGCTTAATGTAGCTTATGGTATCAGGAGATTCAGTACATGGTCAGCTGCGTGCAAAACAGAAAATCTCATGGCAGAAAATAGGGGGAAAAAAAACTACTTAGTTTATACTCACCAAAAAGCAGAGCAGAGAACCAGCAGTAGAGAGAAGTAGTGTAGACACCATGTATTGTATCTAAGCTCATACCTCTGTGACCTGTACAAAGCACATAGGATTTGTCTTAGTAATCTGCTGAAGATTTCATTATCTAATGAGTTGACATATCAGGGTTAATGGTCCCCCTTTATCAACTTTACAGTAATCAAATGTCTTTAAACAAAATGTAATCTCCAAATATGGAGAATATCAAGTTCACAAGTTCAATTAACATAATACAACTCTTCTGTGTACAATCAAAAAGGTAAAATCTCTCCCAAGTGTGAACAGTTCTAGCATTTTTCAAAGTCCAAATTTCTTCCGAGATCCAAGGCAGGCTCTTAGCTTTGAATCTGTGAAAAAAACAAAAAGATAATTTACACAAACACAAAATACAATAGCATATGGTAAACATTCCCATCCCACAAGAAAGGAATAAGAGGATAGAAAATAATTGCACCAAAGCAAGTCTGATACCTAGCAGGCAAATATTAAGTCCCTTAGCTCCAAATCTGGCAAGTTGGGCCACATGGTGGTAAAAAGTAAACTTCAAAGGCATAGGTGGCTCCACCCCTTTGGCTTTGCAGGTTGCAGCCCACACAGCCTCTCTCTTGGTCTGTCTCCACTCACATTGTGCAGCTTCCCTGGACAGATTTTTAACATTCTTGGCATCTATAACTTCCTGTAGTCTCCACTGCACCTTTGGCTTCACTCTCACAGCTTGTCACACTTTCCTTTTGGAGACACATTGCCTGACTTCTCATGCCTCCCTGACCCTACACCTATTGCACTCTGCATGCTGTTAAGAACAGCATCACATGGACAATGCCAAGGCCTGTTGTCACGGAAATAGTAGCCTAGACCCCTTAGAATATGGTTGCAGCAGACTCTTAGTGTCTCGATGGCTGAGCAGAGTGAAACGAATCCTGGGGAACCAATTCCTTAGGAGCCCTTTCTTAAGCAGTGCTCTAGAGATTCTGTTAAAAAATGAAAAGGTTTATACTTTTGTACTACTGAGTCAGGAATGGGTGGGTGTTGCTGGTTTCTGAGATACCCTTAAGGCACCTTTCTTTTTATATATGTACAAGTACTTGATTTCTTTTTAATTCTGCTGATCTCTTCAGCACCTATACTTCTTTTGGCACCATCTTTACACATAGCTCCTCTGGGCCAAAATTTAAGTTTTTCAAATTTCTCTTACCTTCCTTTTGCCCCTGATTCTCACTCTAAGTCTGGTTAAAGTTAGCCAACAGTACCCATGCCACAGCCTGAATGTTTGCCCATCTTGAAATTTTCTCTTTCTGATTAATTAATGCACTGCTCTTTAATTTAGTCTCCTTCAAAGAATCTGGACATGGGAATAATGTAGACAAATTTCTGCAAGAGTACAACACACATGTTCTCTTGTCTAACTGTCAATGGGGTCCTGTTTCCAACTGTAATTTCTGAACCTGGTCTTCACTCTCTTATAAACATCATGATTTTCTGAGCTCAGTAGGAATCATTCATAAAGCCATTTGCACTATTCTAGGGTTTCTCCAACCCACATCTCTAAAACATTCCAAACTCCTCTTATAAACCCATTCCAAGGCTTCTAAACAATATTGCAGGTGCTGTGATAGCAACAGCTTCCTATCACTGAGACTCAATAGCCAAAATCCACAACTGAAAGAAAGAAATTAATTTAGGTCACGATTTTATGAGATTCAACATGTGGTCAGTAGGGTTCAAGGAGGAAACCTCAAGGCAAAAGAGCATGGTGGAGCAAAATGCTTAGTTCATGTCAGCTGGGAAGCACAGCAGGAGGACAGTGACAGAAAGGAAGGGTTAAGTTATACAGTACCCAATGCTATACTATCAAGATCTACCAACATTAGGGCATATTTTTCTAATTGCTGTGGTATCTCTTAATCCAATGCCATTGACATATCATTATAAATGGTCACAGTGCATATGTATGGAGGAGTTATATATAATCAATATTTTAGGATATTCCATGCATATTTTAGAGAAGTGTTCATCTTCATAAAGTGAGTATATATATACATATATATACATGTATTCATATATTTTTCATTTACTTCATATCCAAGGAAATAGAAATGTTATTTCATTATTACATTTTTAATTACATTAACAAAATATTTATATTTAATATCAAAATATACAGAATTAATTATAAATATACTTACATCTACTGCTATAAAATATCATTTTAACTTCCATGTGATACTATTAAAATTCATTTCCTGTATTATTTTAATATAGTGCCATTTTCAATTTTATTTGAGCATTCCATTTTATATTTACATCACATTATAGAGATATAAAGTTACTGAAATACATTACAGTGATTTAACTGTTTGTTTTATATAATTATAGAGATATGACCATGATATACATGTAAAACAAATATATAAAATATTTGCAGTTATTTATTATTTAGAATATTGTATGAACCCATGCCTGATTGAATGTAACACTTCATTAAGCTCTCATAACAATTCTGTAGGACATCATTTATTTAACATAAGAAACTGATTAATGAAAACAGCATGGTACTGGCACAGAAACATAAATTCTAAACAAAGAAAGAAAATAAAAGATGCAAAAACAACTCCCAGAACTTTCTGACATTGATTTTTGACAAAGGGACCAATAACATATGCTGGGGAAAAGGTCATCCTGGGGAGAAATATCTAGTTATCCACATGCAGAAGAATGAATCTATATCCACATCATTTATTCTGTACTAAAATAAAATAAAAATACATCAAATACCTAGATATAAAGACAGAAACACTGAATCTGCTGCAAGAAAAAAATATGTAAAACTCTTCAAAATAATACACATATGCAAGGACTCACGAACAGAAATAAAAACACACAAGATATGACATCAAGAATCAACATATGAGATTATAGCAAATTAAAAAGCTTTGTATTGTAAATCAATTAACAAAGGAAAGAGACAACCTACAGAAAGATTAAAATTTATAAACTTTGCCAGCTTTTTCCAGCAGTGGACTAGTAATTAAAATATCTAAAGAAATCAAAAAGAGGCCAGAGATTTAGCTCAGTGGTTCTGCCTCCTGCCTCGCAAGCACAAGGACCTGAGTTTGATCCCCGGTACCAAGATAAAAAAAAAGAAAGAAATCAAAAAGTTTATACCCCCAAAATAAAAGTTCAAGGGAAAAAAATGGGAAATTGCAATGAACAGACACTTCTCAGAAGAAGAAATACAAATGGCTAATAAGAACATCAAAAACATATTCACCAGCTTTGGCCATTAAGGAAATGCAAACAAAACAGCACTAAGATTCCATCATAAGAATGACTACCAACAAGAACTCAAAAAAAAAAAAATTCTTTGAAGAGAAAAAGAAACACTTTCACATTGTCGGTGGGAATGTAAATTAATACACTTCTATGGAAATCAAGGAGATTCCTCAAAAAAAGTAGAAGTAGAAATTTCATTTGACCCAGCTGTGCCTTTTCTGGGCATCTTCCCAAACAAGTTAAAGCCATTATATTACAGTGATATATGCAGATCTATGTTTATAGCACCACAACTCACAATAGTTCAATTATGAAACCAGCCTATATTACCAACAACAGAAGAAGGAATAAAGGAAATGTGGTCTACATACACACTGAAATACTATTCAGCCTTAAAGAAGATATTTCTGAGTCATTTGTGAGAAAAATGGTTGGATCTAAGACAAAATACTAATTGAAAGATTAAGATCAATAAATTTTGGTTCAGTATTCTGCTTCTGCCTTGCTACACTTTTCCTCCAAAATGTGGCAAAGGCAGCATTGAGTTTGGGTGTGTCTCAATAAGGAATAAATGAGGCAGCATGGAACTTTGTTTACCCACTTGGATCCTTACCTAGTTACATGCTTTTACTTTGTATGCAAGTAAAAGTTAAAGCAACATGTTACTAAACTTACATTTATGTCATCATCCTCGCACTGAACCTCATTATCGTGTCTGCCTATCTCACTTCTTTTTAAATTAATTTTATTGGTACATTTAAGGTATACAATATAATGACATTCATCGTTGGAAATTTGCACCTTTACATAATCCATTTTGGTTCTTACTTTTTTCCCCATTCCCCTGCCCTCCTTTTCAACCCCTCCGTCCCTCCCTACTTACAAAGACTTTGTTTCCGTTTTTTTCATTTTCTCATATTAATTCTATTCCCTTCTTTCCTTTCCTCAACCTCCCTACTTCCCCTTCCCCTTCACCCCTTTTCTTCCTATTTCACATTATCTATTATACCTTTCAATCCTTATTTACACTTTCAGTTTCTCACACTAGAGAAACTATTCAGTATTTACACATGTATGTCCTATTTATTTCACTTAAGAGTAGGGCCTCGATGTGCATACATTTAGCTATAAATGTCTCCTATCTCACTTCTAATCTAGCTCCGCTCTCTTTAGGTTGGATAGATCTCCAAGTATTATTTTTGAGGAAGTTTTATGAGTGGATACTTCCTGTGCTTTTGAAAATTTGGGAACATCTATCTTTCATTTTCACTTATGAAAAGTATTAATAGAATTTATCATATAGGTTTTGATCCTCAGCCAGAGAATATGAACTTTCATTCAGGAAGCTAGTATTTCAGAAAGGAAATACCAGATGTCTCTCTTTTCTACTTAGGTATCTTTTCTGTTGACAAGTTGCTGAGCATGGTACATGATTTGAGTGTGTCTCCTAAAGGTACCTGAGGAGGAATCTTGATCCTTCTATGAGAGTGGGGAGGTGGTGGAACTGGGGACTGGGGGAAAGTAGTCCTTTGGAAGGGGTTAATATAGATCTTCAGGGATTCTGGCGCATTCCTGAGAGGGCATGTTGTTATAAATAGATCAAACTCTGCCTCTAATTCTCTCTGGCTTCCTTTCTCACCATCTGATCTCTTCCACACATGTTCCCACCACTGTGACACAATCTACCATTTGACTCTCACCAGAGACCAAACAGATGGTATCACCTGATCTTGAGCTGTGAGCCTTTAAAACTGTGAACTAACTAAACCTCATTCCTTTATTATTTATCCAGTCTCTAGTATTTTGTTAAAGTCCTACGATTTGAACATGATAATGTCCCCCAAACAACCATGTGTTAAATAGGGCATTGCCACTGGGAGGTTCTCTGAGGTCTACTGGAAGGTCCACGGTCTTTGGAAGCATGCTCAGAAGGGTGTGCCGGATGTCAGCCTATCCTCTCTTGCTCAGCTTCTGCTCTAAGTGGTTTATTCCAACCAGTCACCATTCAGTATCCTCACTAGAGGCCCTAACACCAGGGCAGCCTGGTCTTCAACTGGAACTTTGAGAAGCATGAGCTAAATAAACCTTTGCCTTATATAAATTGTCTGCGGTATTTCATTGCAATAACATGAAGGCAATTAATGCACACAGCAAAAAAAAAAAAAAAAAAAAAGGAAAGAAAAGAAAAGACTAAGATGAAAGCTTACAAAATGTTCTATTCTGAAATCCAGAAGTTTCACAAATATTAGCAGAAATTACCAAGATGTGGATTTTTCAAATAAAGTCTGGCTTGGCCTGAGAGATCTTCTCTGGCTGTGAGTGGGCTTTTATATAAACTCCTTCTGGGCAGAGGAAGACAAAATTGGCTTGTGATCTGGAGACCTTGACTGATGACTTCCCCAGAGGATCTGAGTGGAAAGGACAGTAATCAGGCCTGAGTTGCATTTTCTAACTTCTTATCTGTTTGTTTTTGATAAGAGTTTGATGATTCTGGGTGAGGTCAAATCTTTTTCTGTTTTTCAAAAATAGATTTCTTTTGTTTGTAATGGGAAAATGATAATCTTACATAATATCTAGGCTCCAACTATGTTTCACCTTGGGTACTATGTACTCCCTATTGCCTCTAAATTTAGATGTAAATATTTATATAAACTTAAGCAAAGACTGGAGCATTTTAGTTAAAGATTAGATCATTTTTGTTTTAGGGAATTTTGATCTAGTGATTTAATGTACAAAATTGTTTACACGGGCAGAGGAAAGCTCCAAGAATGTAAAGTGAATGTTGAGGTTATGCAGAGATTAATAACTGTAGGAAGAAGCTGTCTCCCAGAAGATTAGAAAACCAAAAGGAAAGCTTATCACAACCTAGGAGTGCATAGCATCGATCTAGCAGGCCCAGTGCTTTGACCTAGTGAGAGAGACTCTGTGTGTGCACATAGTGCTGGGTATTGTAGATTTGACAGGTGAAGTGGCAGCACCCACAGCTGTAATTGCTGATGCCCAGCACAAGCCTATCTCAAAGCAAAGCCTGGTGTGGGAATTGGTGGTTTTGTTTGGAAAAAGAACACTGTGATGCACAGGAGGGGAGAGGCTTTTGTTGCTTTCCCCTGACTTCTAATCTCTTCTGGTTCATGGTGGCAGAAATTAACAGCAAATTAGCTAAATAAGATGGCTAGGAAGTAAACTTCCAGAATGCTAGGTCTACGAACTCTGTAGTACAGGACAGTTTTTAAGTGAAATCCTAAAAATTATCATAAGTAAATTGGTCAAGTCAGTGTGAGGAAAGTAAAGAAAATCCAGAAATTCATATTGGCAAATCTGAAGGAGAGAGGATATTTCTATGGTATAGCATCATAATCAACAGCCTCAGCCAAAGTCTATCCATTGAAATCCCCCAAGGTTACTGCTCATAAAACATTCCAGTTTCCTTATTTGTCAGCTATAATAATATTTAGCAATTATTATGAAACTGCCTTGCAAGACTAAGTAGCCTGAATCAGGAATCCACTTAGGCCGCACTTTGTAATGATCAAGTGCGGCTAAAATAAACTGCAAGAAATAAGCCTTCAAGTACTGCTGTGCGTTGCTTAAGCATGAACTCTCCAAGTCCAATTTCTAACATTGATGTTGGCATCTCACAGTTAAAACACAAAGCATAAAATTACAATATTTCTTCTCTTAATAAAAAGTACACTACAAGGCTATTGAGTCTTATAGAAACATCAAGGAAAAACTTGGGAACTGGGGAGCAGCAGTGGCTCAAAAATCTGTCTTAAAATTCTGTGTCTGAGAAAAGCATTCAGCATTCTGTGCTTCAAGGTAAACATTTACATGAGAATAGAATGCGCACCTTTTGTTTATTATTTTTCCCTTTAAGTACCAAAGATATTTACTCTTAATTCTGAAAGAGCAGATAACATGTCAGGAAGCAAAAATGAGAGGCCCACAAACTCTCCAAGTCTTCGGTCACAATATTACCCCCTACTCTCATCACACAAGACAAATTAATCGAGCTGAAATAGGGTTAAGAAGATGAAAGCATGAAAGGAAAAAACATGTTTACAGGCAGATGATCCCTGTTTATTTTGCACCAGTTATCTCAAAGCTTAATTTCCAAATTTCACAGTCACAGAATTATCTAATTTTAGTTCAAATTTTTAAAATTGTACCATTTTTACAAAAGATCAATTGAGAAGTTCTAAGCCAGGCAAGCATGCAAAATTCAGAATATTTAAAAAACGCACATCCTTGTTGCTCAGATAGGAGTCTCTGGAGGAGTGAATTCGTGGCGCTGAGGAGAACCCTGGGAGTGAGGGTCTGGGCGGGATCCCGGAAGGGCGGCGCTCACGAGGGGCATGGATCTAACCCATGGTGCTGTTAGAAGTTACAAGTGCTTAGTACCGGAGACACTAAATTTACGGATTTGAATAAAACATCCCAGGGAGAGGAGGAGCACGGTGCAGCCCCACACTGCACCTGTGTATGAGGAACTGGAAAGAAAGCAGCTCTAGGTCTCCATCCAACTCTCACGTAGAGTAAAATGTGCTAGCTTTAAAAATGTACCTTCATATTTTTTTCTTTTCCCTTTCCTGTTGTTGGCTCTTCTTTTCCTTTTCCCCCCTCTCCCTTTAATTTCTTGCCTTGCCTGATGGATTTGCTCTGTTGGGCCTCAAGGAGTTGTGACCTTCATTGTCTTTTTCTAGGATTTTGTTTAGAATTGTTTGGAGTGCTGGTTTGGTATTCACGAAGTTTCTCAGGTGTTCTTTGTCATGGAAATATCATATTTCCCCATCAATTTTGAAAGATAGTTTTGCAGGATACATCAGTCTAGGTTGGAGGTTGTTTTCTTTTAGGGTTTGAAATACCTCACTCCAGGATCTCCTTGACTTGAGGGTTTTTTTTGTGTGTGTGTAAATGTAACCGTATTGTATACCTAAAATGTACCAATGAACTTAATGGGAAAAAAAATGTACTGTCATTTCACCCTACCTCTCTCCCTTTTTTGTGGTGCTGAGGCCAAACCTAAGGCCTCAGGCAAGCCAGGAAAGCCCACCTAGCCTTTTGGCTATCTTTTACAACTGAGCACTAGGGTTTTAAAGGTTGTATTTACATTTTAATTGCATATCTAAGGAATAAGCAAAATCCGTATTTTAGTATATGATAGTGGGTTTTTTTTGTTTGTTTTTTTTTTGGTACTGTGGAAACTCGGGTCCTTCAGCTTGCAAGGCAGGCGGCGGAACCACTGAGCTAAATCCCCGGCCTGTATATGATAGTGTTTTTATAAAAATGAAAAGGTTTCTATCAAAATACATTTTTCCCTGGGAAAAATAAATAAAACAGACAAATGGATCTACACAAAATAAACATTAACTTGGTTAGATTTCAGTCAGGCCAGTCCAGAACAAGCATACTTGACCTTATTCCCTTACAGTTCTTCAACTTTCCAGAGAAGAATTTCTAAAATCTTTTTAGGGCTAGGGTTAGGGTTGGTGGTTTGGTGTTTGTTGGCCCTCTTCATCTTTACTACATCTACTTCTACAAGAGGCCAGGGAACCCCAACTTCAAGAACAAGCTGAAGAACGAAGGAAGAAATAGATGCCTAGAAGAGAGCTTGGCTCTCCATGTCACTTGATCTTAAAGACGCTGAAGCTGTTCAGAAATTCCTCCCTGAAGAAACTCAGTATGGTGAGGAATTCCTCACCTAAGGGACCTAGGTAGAGGTTGTGCTGCACCTGTGTGGACCACCCAGGAGTCCCAGCGAGCTCTTCCTCCACCAGGAAGGAAGTTAGAAAATTGCGACAGAGAATTGTGAGCTCAGAGCTTGGCTGAAGATGCGGAGGAATGAAGAACCAATCTTAACATAGGAAAATCTCAGTTAAAAAGATTTTAGAAGGCTTATCTCTCCATCAGGGCACAATACTAATGCAGGAAAGAAAAACTTAACAATATATCTTCCTCTTTCTCTTCTCAATTCAAATAAAAAATATTTCCAATATATTTATGAGTAAAACAAATAACACACACACACACACACACACACTTATCAAAAGGCTAAAGAAATGAAGATAAAACTTTCCATGGATCAATAAGACATGTTCTCTTCTGCTTACCATAAAGAAGGCTGTGCTTATCTAATTCACTGTTGGAGCTTCCTAAAGTCAGTGGAATACCATCCCAGTGTGCCCACCCTCAGAGCTGAGCCTGCTAGCACACTTTATAATGATTTGTTATTCAGCATTTTTCTCTTATCCTTTCCAGGAGAATAGAAGCATTGTGAAGGTGGAGGTGCCTCTGAGTTCTTTATATCTGTCTCCTTTCAATATCAAGTAGCATGTCTGACTTAGGCACTGAATTTGTATTTATTGAAGAAAATAAAATATCACCTTGTGCAGTAATTAGTGTTTCTAAAAAAGAAAGATTACTTGTATTTATCACACTCAGGAACATACGGATATAAGAAAGAATATTTCATAAAAAACTTCAGTCTGTTCCTAGGTCTCTTGGAATTTATACAACAAGGAAAGAACATTTAAGGAAATTGAAAAGTGCAGTGATGAAAGTATATACTGAGAGGTTGTTTAGAAACACAAACAGAAATCAGAGAATGGGCAGTTTTTCACTGTTATTCTAAATGAAAATCTACGGACAACCTTACAAAATAGAAAGTTTTTGCCAATATAATACAATGTCTTATTAAAATGGAGAAAGGACACCATAAGATGATCATGTAAAATTAAACTTTAGTGAAGTAGCTCTTAAGAGTGTGAGCTTAATTTGATAAGTTTAAAACCCTTATAGATAATCAGTATTAAATATTCAGGGAGGGAACTGGATGTGCATGCTGGAGCTACACAATAAATAATAGTTTGTTTTATTTTCTGCTGCTTGTTAGAATGGGCTTAAATGTAACAGAATCAAAATGAAAAATCTGTAATTTGCAGTTATTAGAAAGAAGAAATCTGGAGATCACTGGCAATTTCAATAAGCCCATTCAGATATCAATGTATTTCTGCAATAAATAAATGACTCGATGAAAATCATGTAGAGAGTTTTGAAACTGCATTAGCTCTTTCAGGCCATTGTGATACAGTTTATCATTTTTGAACATCAGTGAGCTAAAAGGTATAGTAATGAAACTTATTACATAAAACACACCTTCTTGCCTGGCATTTCTTGGTGCAAGCAAACACTTCCAACCACATTATATTACTTGCTTCCAAATATTTTGTTGCTTCTAAAAAGTAATGTCTCTAAAGACTGCACAAACTATTCTCAGAAACAAGAAACTTTAATCAGGAGGAGAAGGAGAAAGGGAAGAAAGGAAAGGAAAAACTATGAGAAAAGGAAAAAAAATGGAAATGATGTCTATGTAAATAGGGAAGGGTGGTGGGGGTGAAGGGCGCATAGGTAATGGGGAAAAAATAAGAACTAAGATATATCATGTTCAGGTACAAACACCCAATAATAAATGTAAATGTATTGTTTACCTAAAATGTACCAATTAATATATAAATTACAAAAAGATATTGAGGCATCAATCCTAACACAGAACACCAAGTTCAGCCCATCAGAATGGCATTCATCATCAGCTTTGCAAATTTTTATGTTGCTCGACATTCCTGAGAAACAACTGAGGCTGTTTCTCTATTTTTGTTAAATTTGGAAAATGGTATCTTCCTTGCATTGTGCTTCTGAGGATTAGACCAAACCCATGCACTGTCGGTAACATATCAAAAGTACTTCATAAGGAAACCTGTGTAAGAAAATTTTATTTAAGTTTAAAACTTTGTCTTTAAAACTTAGTTCTTAGTTTAATTTTAAGGTAGGTTTTAATAGCTTGCTAATGAACTATTGATTACTCAGCAATGGAAAAATGTACAAATATGCAAAATCAACTTGATTAGCTACTGTTTACTGATGAACTACATTAGAGAAGACTAAAATACAGAAATTTGCATGTAAGGCAAAAAATTAAGGGTTTTCCCTAACAAGTAAAATAATATTCACTTTTAAACATGTTTAGGTTCTTTTCCAAAGAATTTAGCCCCTTTCACTCTCTCTGTTCACTGGGAAAAATTAGATGCATGCTGACCGTCCCCGCCCAGCCACTTTTGTTGATGTGGAAAGTGCTGCCAAACATAGCTTGGAGTGATTAATTACTGTAGCACATCTGTCCATGAACTGTAAGCCAGCTTAAAGTAGCAATACAGCAGAAAGATGTTATTTTTGTGGTGTGTATGGGCTACTGCAGAAGCCCCATCTGGGTCCACTTGTCCCTGTGTAGAAACCCTGGGTGGCCCCTCTCCTCTTGTGGGGCAGCCTGTTCCTGGAAGGTTAGAAACCAGCTTTGAAATTGTTTATGTAGGCCCCCAACCTTGAAGCTATGGAAAGCCCCTTGCTGTTTCACCATGCCACGTAGCTGTGTAACCACCACTTGAACTTCTTATTCTGTAAAAAAGGTATATAAAGGAGAAATTTTCTTAACTTGTGGTCAGTCTATAAGGACTTGTTTTCTGAGACTGGCCATTGCCCGGCAATAAACATCTTTCTTATTTTACCCATCTCTCCTGGTCTCTGTAAGATCATTTCAACTCTTGATTTGCCACAATACTGTGGGCTTGAAAGTTTGGCAGTGAGAAATTTTAAGGGTTTTACCCAACAAATAAAATAATGAAAAGAATCCTTAGATTTTAGGCTTTCAGCTTACATGGGTGCATTTAGTTAGGGAAAAAAACTGTTAAGAACATAGCTTTTCACCTTAACTTTAGAAGCACCATGACTCTTATCCCAAACGGTGAGCTGACCTTGGGTTTGGTAGTGTAAGGTAGACAAGGCAAGTGTCTCTGTGAAGGGAAAAGGCCAAGGTGTCCTGTGTGTCAGTTCCTGTGTGGCGGTATAGAATTAGCTCTCTGTGCCCTCATCCTTGAAAGCACAGAGTCCCCTCCCGCAGGTCGGCCTTCAGGGGCCTTGCCTTCACCCTCCTATGCCCTTTAAGAGTGCTGAGTGTCAGATACTTTATCACCAGGACACAATGCTACTGCCCAAAAGTTAAAACATTTCTGGTCAGTCAACACAACCAGCAAATACAGAAAATAAGTATTTCTCTTCTCTACAAGAGTCTACCCCAACAGTGTCCCTATGGCTGGGCAGCGGGGGGAGCCCCAGAATGGTGTGCGTGTCCCTCCCCTCCTTTAGGGGAGTCATCGGGAGCATCTGCTCCTCATCTGCCCACCTGTGTATCATCTGCCTCACCTGTATGCCCAGGTGTCAAGTTGGAGCAGGCTTTGTTCTCTGTCAGTGCTCACTTCCCCAGAGAGAAAGAGCTGCTCTGTCCCTGTTCTGCCTCTTCCTTATGAACTCCATGGTTACAAGGACATGATGGTTTTACAGGACTTTCTTACTCTAGCACATGCTTCAATAGTTCAAGGAACTCAAAAGACACTTTACTCTTCCCTGCCCTTACCCAGTCCCTGCCTTCAATCCTTACACTCACTGTAAGACATTAGCAAAATAAAAAATTAAAGTCCCATGAATCTCACCAACTTAAAAAAAAAATCTTTTGAAATCTAATGTTTTACTACAGTATCTACAGCAGAAATTGAGTTTTACCATAAAGATCAGAAAGTAGTTTCCTCATGGCAGTCAACAAAGCTTTAGTTACTTTCATATCATATAGTGACAATAACAGTGTAAAAATTACACCATTTGATATAAGAAAACTAAAATGAAGTCAATGTCTCTTTTTCAAAAGCTAGTTACCAATGGACATTGTATGAATGTTGAGTACCCTTTTTGGACAGATTACCCACAGATGATTTGTAAATTACATGTGGAATTAGAAGCCACAACTTAAAACTATTTTAAATTTAATAAAAGCAATACATCCCAAAAACTTTTTATTCTTTCTTGATGAACAGTTCTAGGCTGCAGGATCAAAGAAATGCTATACAGTTATTGTGTGGGCTTTGGCAATTTTATAAATTTTTCATGATAATCTTTTAAACAAAGAACACACAAAAACAGGGTACATCTATCTATAATTAAGTGAATTCACAACTATGAATAACTGCTTAGAGAATGTTCATTTACAGAATATTGTCAATCTGAAGGAAGTTTCAGCCATATCTTCAGCTCATAACAACAACTGTACAGAACTATCACCTCACTCAGATTGGTACGGTTACTAGGGTCAAATATCTGGGCTGTCCACCTCTCATGTACCAATATTTCAGAGAAAAGTGTTGGTACTCAAGTTTTAAGTTTATTCAAGGCTGTCCCTAGGGAAAATGTGGGACTGAGTTCCTCTGAAGCCTGTCTTCTCAAGACTCTGCACAAGAGAGAGATTTGAGTCTGGGGTCTTCACTGAAACTCACCATGGATTTCAACTTCCTCAGTTTTTGAGGAAGGTGTTTCAAAGGCATCCAGGTTTTGTGAATCTAGTCTAGCTTTAACTTTAAGGTAGGGATTCTTTTCAACCAGTGGTTAGGAAGGAGTTGAATGGCAAAAACAGAAGGGGGATCCAAGGACTATTTCAATGGAAAGTCTGTTACGGTAGGAACATAAAGCTCATTGAATAAATAGCTTTAATTCCTTTTAATTTATTTGTTAGGCCAAGGAAATGAATCAGTCCCTCTTCTCAGATCACTTCATAGTTATTAAAGTTGCACCCTCAGAAAAGTCTTAAATAATTTTCAGACCACGTTAGGTCTTCTTATTCCATGTTTTCCTGCTACACTGTATATAATTTTCAAGATTAATCTAAAGTGCTTAATTATTGGTGATTGTTATTAATGTCTTCTTTGGCAACAGACATCTTAAAATAGGGTTATTTTATTTTTCTTCAAATCTGAATCTCTCTGCTTAGCATAAAGAATAGTACATGATAGATTTTCAATAGGTATTTGTTATTAACTTGTTGCAATACAAGGCATAACTGCTTGCATTTTTTAGGTCTGATTTCAACAATGATCCCCTTTGTACTCAAAGCAATAACATCTTTTATATCTTGTGTGTGTGTGTGTGTGTGTATGTATGTATGTGTGTGTGTGTGTGTGTGTGTGTCTTCATGAGTGATAGCTTCAGTCTTATTACTTGAACTAAATTTTGGCCGAGTGTCTATATTATCTCTATAGTAGGCTAAAACATGTAAGTGTAAAAAATATTATTCTGTAAAAATGCAGAAATAAAGCTTACTGAGGGGGTCTCTGGATGCAACTCAGTGATTCAGCATTTGTCTTGCAGGCCCAAGGTCCTTGGTTCAATCCTCAGTATTGTAAAATAATCTTTTAAAAATTATATTAAAATTTTAAAGATTTCTATGTACTTTTAATACACAGCATGCCAGCATGCTGGGATCAGAATATTAACTATGTTAATTAAGGTTCTCTAAAGTAACATAACTAGTAGAAAATATATGTATAATTATGCACGGATCTACTAGATAGGCTATGGATCAGGGGCAGAAGACCCCACCATGGCCAGCTGGGCGATCAGAGGTGGGGGAATCTGCAAGTGCTGCCTGAGCACATGGGAACCTCAGGAATCCAGGAGCTGTTCAGCTCAAGAAGAATGGGAGTCAAGGACACAGCACAAGTCCAAGGTCCAAGGCCAGAATCTCTCTGGAGATTCATGATGTCTGCACTGGAAGGCTGAAGAAACAGAGATCCTAGAGTCTTTTGTACAAAGATGGTGGTATAAAATGGTCAAAACACTCAAGAAGACTGGAGGCCTTCAAACTGGATGCACTTCCTTCTGTTTCCCTTTGTTATTCAATCCAGGCTAGAAACCAATATTTTGGTGCCATCCATGTCTTGGGTGTATGTGTTCCCCCACTCAATTTGTAGGCCTACATGTCAGTCATCCACAGACCCAGGACTGTGCTAGACATCTCTCCAGTCAGGTTGACACATCACAATTTATGGTCACATTACCCTCATTATCACCAAAATCTTTTCAATTTTCTACACATTATTGGCTTATATTTTTCTTTATAGCATTCTCTTTAAAAAACAAACTTTTTTATCCTTATCCTTTGGTTTTACCCCTCTTCAGTATTCTTCTCTTGAAATGTAAATTTTTTTCATCCTTTCAGGAAGTTATAGAAATAATACTCCAAGAAGAGTTGAGTATAAAGGAACATTTATCCTTCCTTTCAGTGACATAGCTACACTAATGCATTTTTGAAACGAATTAAAATTTTAAATAACAAGTTCTATACTTTTCAATCATGATAAAATTATGACCTAATTATAATTGATGAAGTAGGTTCCAGTTAGAGTTTCACATATCAGCAGCTATTTTAATATCTTTTCCCCTCAGTATCTATTTATACTGTTTTGCACCATTAGTGTAACTTGGTGATTTGATTCTGTCTGACATTCAATGGATGAAAAAACTGAATGTTTAAGTAATTTCCAGTAAGAAAGATATTAACTTAAATTTTGATGTGTTTTAGAGGTGTGTTTTACAGTAAATAGATCTCTATGATTACGACAGAATTTTACATGATAAAATATTCCTCTGTTGTGATTTTCTAGGAATAAAATGCCGAAATAGATATTGCTATTGATCACTGCAATTAGCTTTCTCTAGAATTTAGACATTAAAATTTCTTGTATGTATGATTTGAAAATTGTAAAGTCATTGTTGTATTATTAAAATCAAAGTTCTGAGTTCATAGTAAAGATTAATGAAAAAAAATAAAACCTACATTATGTGTTTTGTTTTCAATACTAACATATTACTATAACATGGGATGATCTAGTAATTTCCTTATAAGATACCTGGATGAGAGTTTGAATGACTGCAACAAATTGAAATCAGCGGACACACACACATGCACGCACACACACACACACACACAATGATGAAGCATCATGAAACATACATTCAAAACATAGCAGTTTAAATGTTTGTATCACCTAGCATGTAGTAAAAATAATTGGTTATATATGTGCTATAAAAAGCCCAAACTCTGTCCCCATCAGTCCACATGTGTTGTTCCTGGGACCCATGGACAATGATCTATTACTTCAATAGGGGGTATTCAACTTATGTGGTTTTTTTTTTTAATATGTGGCATTTTTTCTTCACTTAGCTGTCCATGAAAATACGCCTTATGTGACTGATTCACTATTGTTTTCCTTGTAGTCTCTACCATTATGTCCACATTTTGGGTCTTAGACAATAAAGTTAGGTAGAATAGACAAAGAAATAATTGGCTGAGGAAGTGACTATGAAATTATTTTAGCATTGTATTTTTTAATGAGAACAAATGGTACAAATGAGGAAGTTATTGGGAAAAAATACAGCAAGAGATTTGGCAGTCAGGAATGGTAGAGGATCCAAGGATTGGGTTTATAACATGTTGAGGTTTTGGTTAGATAGGAAACAGTGATCTACAATTTAAGGAATTTGGATTTAGGAGAATAAATAAGTATTGTAGCCAATGCAACAAGAGGTACATGTACCCTCGGGGATAGGCAAACAATGACCCATAGGCCAGAGGTAAATTCACTGCTCACCTCTGCAGTGTCTGCAATTTGGAACAGTTTTTACACATATTTTAAGCTTTAAAAAAAACTAAAAAGAATACTAATTCATGACACATAAAAATTATATGAGATTCAGATGTCAGTGTGTGTAAGTAATATTTTGTTGGAAAAACGTCATCTATGCCTGATTTTACTCTCTGACAAATGATTTTAGTAGCTGCTGTAGAAAACACATGGCCCCCAAAGCCAGAGGTATTCACTCTCTGGCCCTTTAAGAAAAAGTTTGCTGTCATCTGTAATAAACCATAATGCCAGAATGAAGGTCATTATGTTCAATTGTACAATGAAAGGAGCTGGACTTAGCAAGATGTGTGTTTTCACTTCAGTGTAATATCTAGCCAGAGTGAGAGAGAAGCTATCAAGGCAATTTCAGACACATAAATTCTGTTATTCATAAGATATTAAAATTCTACCTCATATTTTTTCTAAGGAGCTTTTCCTTATTAAAAGGCTCCCAAACATGAAAAAATAATATTATATCTATTCCACTATATAAAATCATAGGCATCAAACTACAATTTGGAAAACTAATGTCTTCATCAAAAAAACTGTAATATATTGAAATATTTTCTACATATTTTTCAGGGATGTTAAAAAATAACAGATCTTACATGTATTTTTAGAAAAATGAAAGAAAATGTATTTGACAAACTCTTTACTTTCCTGAATGCAGTTGCTATAAAAATGGATAACAACTGAAATGTCTCTCCAAGAGGTTTTAAAAAATTGTTACTCTTTAAACGTACTTTAAATCTCATAGAACAATAAAGAAAAAAAGTAATAGAAGTTCCAAAAAGTTTTTTGTTTAGCAGGTTTCTGTGCTATGCAGTTTAGCTTTGCATGATTTCCCCACAGCCTTTGCAGAAATGTTATTAACTTCAGAAAATTGTTTCTCCTCCTGCATGTTGAGAGAAAAAGCAATTTTAAATGTTTATTTTATGTTTGAAGTTTCTATTCATAAAAGGAAAGGTGAAAATATTATTGTTGACTTCAATTCGTGCTCCAAAACACAAAAGTGCACATTCATGCAATGATTTACTGTAGCTTGGATCTGATAAATAAAATTAATCTCTTATTTTCTTCCTTCATTAATACAAATTGGAGTAAAACATTGTTTAAATACCCATAAAGAGAAAAGAAGCTGCTGCCATTTTCATTTTCTCTTGCTGATAGGTAAATATCTTGTTCCTAGGTAGAGGTCCAGAGAGCTATTACACCGTAATAAAATCTAGTAAAGTTGAGATCTTGCTAATTCATGTTAAGTGAACTGAAACCTATTGCTAATTACTAAATTTTGTGTACTGATACATAAACAGAGAAACTCTACAATAAAAAACTGGATATGCGATTTTTTAAGCCTCCTTTCATGTACAGTTCAATGGATGAGGAACTGGAATGTTTAACTGTATCAACCAAAACGGCTTATTATGCACTTTAGTATGGTTTATAGATGCAACGAGTCACATGCAACTTATGAAACCCATTGGCTATTGTATAATTTTAGTAAACTGCAATCCCAAACACTCTTAATAAGGTACTAAGTGTAAATTTCCACATAAGACTTCTATTGCCTCGGGACATGTACTTCCTGTGTAATAGTTCACACTCCATTGACCTGATTAAACTTCTAATTATGCTGTATTAAACCTGTTTCTGTAATGCTTATACACACAAAAAAATCACACCTTTATATAACTGCAGTTATTAGGGTTAAAAAAAAAAGTTGAGAAATTCACTTTTTAAAAAAATTCATAAAGCATCTCACTCATACTAACATAAGTGCATCAATATAAAGTCAATATCCAAAATATAAATAAAGAGTAAATATAAACATAATAGGAAATAGGTAGATATTTCTCAAAGGGGAAGAGGATCAAGAAATGGAGGGAGAACAGAAGGAGGAAAGAGATGTTGTGCCCAGATCGCGATGTCCCAAAGACCACCAGGAGACCGTTTTCGATGTAAGCACACGAGGGTCGTTTATTTAAGCTTAAGCAGGGACT
>NW_004624761.1:2825431-2877480 GCF_000247695.1 Heterocephalus glaber
TAAAAATGAAAATATATTAAAATGTTTTAAAAGCACATTCAAACCATAGATATTAAGCTCACTTACTTCTCTCAAATGATTTTTTGCATTTTTATCTTTTTCTGATTATTTAAGTTATTTAAATTAAGCATGTAATATTTGAATATTACATAATACGTCAGACAGCAAAACAAAATGCTCCATAATTACTCACTCCACTAATGACTACAGACAACATTTTGGTTGCATTTTTTCCCTTATTTTTCTCTTAATAGACATTGTATTTTTCAAAATAACCTTACATTGTTTCCACAGAGATATTTTGTTCACAAACAAGAGCCATATTAAAAATTATTCTAAATACTTAAAACAGAAATAAATACAAAGCAAAAATAAACTCAAGAAATGGTAAAATACTTTCCCTAAAAACTTTGTAAACATTTAAACACTTAAGTTTATTCACTTTCAAATACTTGCTTAAAACCAAATCAATTATAGCGATCAGTCTTTCAGCTAATGTCTGTACTCTACTCTTTGAAGAGTCAACAGACATGCCCCAAGCTTGTTATCAACCTCATTCTCTTCATAACTGCTTAATCCATATTAGTCACAGGGGCTACCTTCATATTTTATGTGAAGCATTCTTAGGAACTAGCCTGAGTTCTCAATCCTCAGAAATACCCCTTTTGAAAATTTTGGTCTTGAAGTTATTCATGCAATTTCAATTACTATTAAACAAGAATTTATTATCTATTCTTTCTATTCTGAAAAAAAACACTCAGAAATATTTCATGAAAATAACTACAGCAGTGTCAGCTTAATTACCACAACTCTGTATTTCAAACAATTGTCAGATTTGGAAGCATTACAATGAATATGTAAAAATAGTGTCCAGATGCAAACCACAATTATTTCAAAGATTTAAAAAACACAAAGATACTATAGGAAGCATATTTCAAACCAACTCCTCTTCTGGGATTATAAGAGTAAATCCAGACACAAAAGCCAAACATTTGAAGAATCCTATCCTGGTCACAAGTTTACAAGAAGTTGTCACTGTCATGTAATACTGTTTGGTCTGGGTTAGGTTACAATTTGCATTGATTCTTCCAGTCTTGTGCTAGATTGCCAAGAGTTTTTAAATTAGTGTTTTCATTTAGTAAATATTTCTGAATCTGGTTTTCTAGATACTACACAACTCCCAGCTTTTCCAGAATCTCTGATTTTGTGTGTGTTTGTAATGAAAAAAACGCTAAAAAAAACCCCACCAAAATATTGCTCAATGACAAGATATATCCACTATTTGAAAGTATTAAATAGATGTGTCTTGACATAAAGGTAAATTTTGAAGTAAAGTCCTTTAATTTTTATATATTTTCATTATAGCTTGAATATTTCACAAACTTGGAATGTTTCTTTGCTTTTTCTAGTTGAATAATGTAGCTTATTGGCTTGGTGTAATATTTGACCAATATACTTCTCAGAAAAATAAGAAAAGCTTACCTACTAAAAATTATTGAGTTCAATATTTGTGCTAAATATAGGTTTAGATTTTGGCCACAGAAGAGTGAACAAAACAGACATTTTGGCATTTGTTAGCTGGAGCTCTGTAGAGAAAAGAAGCATAAAATGAGCAAATAAATTAAAAAAGCAGAATATTTCTGAAAATTATTAATAGGCAAAAATTTCTCTTGACTTAAATATCATAGCACACACAATATTTTTTCAGCATAGAAAAAAAGTAACTTAGAAAATAAAAGTTACAGGGAACAAATGAATAAATCGAAGATTATATTGAGTTTGCTTTCATCATTCTTGATAAATCAACAAGAAGTTTTCCTGTTTTACACATTAAGAGTACTGAGGGTTGTTATATTCAGAGAATCTAAATCATCAGATTGAGATCAAAAGAGTACTTCATTCTTAGTTCCATGTTTTCAACATTCTCTTTGCTTGTACAAAATTTTAAATGGGGCCTTGTAGAAATAAAAATAAATGGACAGGAAAATGATGGGCATACATTATTTTCTAATTTTTAAGAAGCCTTTTTTTCTAAATTGCACTGAATTCTTCATTCTTAGAGCCTTAGAAGGCAGGTGTGCTTTTGCCAGGCACAAATATCACCACCCACGTGGCATTATCCCTGGGTTTTATACTCAACTGAACATTGGGGTCATTTATTTCACAGTTCCCACTGTCGTATGTACTGGAGAGAAAGTGAAAATGTTTGCTGAATTGCTTAATGGTAATGTTTAGCAAATGTGTTTTCCAGCACACTACTTTATTCCATACAACCATCAGAAAACCCCTTCACCATCAGAAGTGCCCTGTTTTTATCCTTATAATACACCTAGGCCAAGTTCCAGGGTTTTTTCTGTAATTTCTTGTAATTATTTCACTATTCTTTCTCCTAGATGAAGGTGTATTTATTGTTTGTCAGTAAATGAGTATTTGTAACTCAGTCTTTTGGGGGTTACCTGATTTTTGGATTTAATTGCACTATGCAAGGAAGCTAGGACATAATTAGCTAGCCATAACCTTGTGGTAAATCTTGACTCTTCTGCTCCATTAATGACTACCGGAAGTGAACAGTACATATTTTCTAAAACTCTGTTTGGGTTGAGGGCCCTACTACTAGAGAGCTGTTGTCAGAAGGACGTATATTTGTGAACATGAAAAGTCAGGTAGCAATGAGAAAATGAATGTTATTAAAGTGAAAGCTGAAGATTTAAGAGAAACAGGCACCCCACACAGCTTAGGCAATACTAACAAGAAGCAGGAATCATCTATAATGTTCAATCTAGTTCTCAGATGTAAAGACAAAGTTTATGAACACATAGACTCACATTTTACTTACTGCATGTAGTAAAGTTACTAATTATCTGTCCCTTCCAGAAGAGTGATTCTTAAACTAAATACTGCTTCAAACCCATGACTGAAGCACTCTCCAAATTAGATTAAATTGTGAGGCAATTTCCTTGCATAATGCAGAACTCCAATGCCTGCCTGAACTTCTCTGAAACCAAAAGTCTTTGTATTTCATGGAAACGGTAAAAATAATAGAGCTACTTCCAATCCCAGAAACTTTTTCACTTAGACTTTTAATTAGGAACATAATACAGAAGTGAAGGGAATGAAAAAGTCAGGCACAAAAGCACTGGGAATGTGGTTTAATTGTAATTAAAACTCACTAATGTTCATAAAAAATTATCCTTTTTAATCCAACAAAAACATTAGATTCATGATTCATACTTTTGCATATACATTTTCTGTCTGCTTAAAGCACCTCAATAGTTTAAAATTATTTGGCCATCTATGACTTTTTAATTAGATAATATTATTCTTTTTGTGAATGAGTATGTATACATTTTACTTTAAACAGATTTCAATACTTTAGGAATTTAATTTATATATTTTATATACTTGTGACATTCAATTTAAAAAATTCAAGTTTGTACTAGTATTCTTGCTAGTGATATTATCTCTAAATTTTCTTGTCATGCAGCACAGTATGCTACTTCACAATCAGGTATTTCTGTCTAATACTTGTCGATTAGTTATTCTTTCATCATTCAAATTTTCTCAAACTAGAAAACAATAACATGAGTAATTTTTTGGTAAAAGTGTAAATAGTCATGAATAAAAAGAAAGTTGTTTTTAAATTTTTGTATAAAAATAAAACATTTTAAAATAGATATTTTTAAATGTTATCAACATGCTCATTATTAATGTTTATGGATCTTGCAAATTACTAATAAGAAATAAATACAGTAATAAATACAGTATTTAATAATATATTATTAAATAATAATAAATAAATCAAGATGATAGACAAAAACATGTATAATTTTCATTCTTCATGGATGCATTGACATGAGAGAAAAGATGTTTAAGTAGAGGTATGTGTATGTGTATATGTGTATGTGCTTATGTGTATGTAAGAAAAATAATAACTTCCAAAAGAGACGTTAGCAATTTAAGAAGTTGTATACTATTGCTGTAATGTAAAAAGTAAAGGTTAGAGGAGTGCATACATCAGAAAGAAACTTGTAAAAACGTGAGTCATTTTCTTAAGAGGAATAACATGTTTCTAAGCAGAACATAGAGAATAAAAGAATCAAAGTTAACAAAATCCCACAAGAGTCGAGGGGTGAGGGATTCTAGAACCTCATATTGAAGATCTTTGTAAATCTACTCTTCCATAAGAGCTTGCAAAACCAAAACTGGGTAAGCATATTCCTGCTTAGCTACTATCATGAAAGCCTTCATAGCTAGCAGTTTTAGAACGAAGGTAACCAAGAAAATCAGAATGAGTCACTGGTTAAAGACGAGTTTGGAGTTCCTTAAAAAGCAGTCACAGAATCATCACTGTTTAGCTTCCCTGCTATATCCCTAAAAAAAGGCACAGTCACAGTTCTCATTTTATTTGGCCTGAGTCAGACCTGTCTCAGTGAGGAAATTCCTGTCCCTAGGGTGTATGTCAAAAACAATTAGTGGCTACTGTTTTACATCCCTGCAGCATAGGATGTGAGGCTATGAGATACAAACAGGAGTCTGTCCAAAGAACTTTAAAGAAAAATCTGAAAGGTGAGATACCCACAGTGGGCTCTGAAAATACTAATATATTCCTGAGAAACTAAAAGGTTATACTTGTGATCACATCTGTTTTTATGTCTACAAAACACCACCACCACCACCAACAACAACAACAACAAAAAGAAGCCTGTAAACCTGAGAAGGGTCTAAATTCATGGCTCTGACTCACATCACAACTCTACATGTGGAGAAAGTGAGGTACTTGGTAGAGTTGGAAAGTTCTGACAGGATTATTGAACATTTATCCCACCATACATCCAGAATCCTTCTTGAAGAATTATTTTTTTCAAGCCATTTAAGGAAATTCCTATCTATTCATTAGCTAACCAGTAAGTGACTTTGAGTTTGCCTATGAAGATGCACTTTACTGAACTAGTCAAGGAGGGTCATTAAACAAATTAACAGGATTGTCAAGAAAACCAATAGAGGGAGTGAATTTATTTCCTCAATTGTCATATTACATTAGTCACAGTGACCAATATCCAAAAAAATTTTGAGACATGAAAAAATATTGTTTGACTATACACAAGAATAGTTAATAGAAATTATATCTAGTACACTCAGATATTGGGCTTACTATACAAGAGTTTAAATAAGCACTACAAATGTGCAAAAACTTTTTTAAAAAAACTATATCTAATAATTAAAAGAAAATATAGCAAGAAGGACTCTTCAAATAAGAATATTAAAATACAGAGAAAAGACAGAAAATACTTTTAAAATGCATCTAACAATTTCTCCAGCATTTGGAAAGGCCAACACAAAATTGAAAAACTGATGATATTAACCCAAATTTGAGCTAGAAAAAGAGAGTATTAGCTAACTTAATGTAAGGCAAGTAAGATTACCTAGTTGAAGGAACAGAAAGGAACAACAGTAAAATGAACAGTGCTAGGAGACCTGTGGAATAGAGTATCATCAGTTTCTTAAAAGAGTCATAAGAAATTGTGACAATTTAGTTGCTTAAAACCGCAGAAAATTATTCTCTCACATTTCTGAAGGCCAAGGTTCAGAAAAACTTAGTTTCACACCTCTACTCTGGAGTATAGGGAAGAATCCTCTCTCTCTTCCCAGCTTCTGTTGTTTGTTGGCGACACTTGGTCACCACTGCTCTCCACGTGTGATTCCATTCTCTTCTGCCCTTCTGTTAGCTCTTCCCACACATTCCTGATGAGAATACCATCATCCATTTAAAGCCCCACTGAGATAATCCTCAATAATATAATCTCCAAGATCTTCAACTTAATTACATCTGCAAAGATTTTTTTTTCCAAATAAGATAACATTCACAGGTCCTAAGGATTTCGGGCAAATAACTTTATTTTTTGAGAGGAACATTTTTCAGTCATGACAAATAACATTGAATATATCAAGATATACATAATGGGAATCTCAGAAGAGAAGGAGCAAAAGAAATAAAGAGTATTTGATAAATTAATTGTTGATATCTTCTGACAAGTATATATTTAATGAATAATATTAATTTCTATAACTAAAAGACAAACTTCAAGTCAGTTTCACTTAAATCAAATCTACATCTAAATATATTATGGTTCAATTATCAAAAGGCAAAGGTAAGAGAGAGTCTTAATATTAATTGGATAAAATGACTCATCAGTATAAGAGATCTTCAACAAATCTAACAACTGACTTGTCAACAAAAACTGATGACTCCAGAAATCTATGAGATGGAAAATCCAAAGTGTTGAAAAATTGTGAATAAAGAATTTATATGTAGGAGAATTTTCTCCCAAAATTGAGAAAAAGTCAAGCTATTCACAGGTAAATAAATACTGAATTTCTCACTAGTAGACCTGCTCCACAAGAAGTAATAAAGAGAATCCTTCACGTTGAGATGAAAGGGCAATAGTAACAGAATTCATATGAAGAAATAATTAACACTGGTAGACATACATAGATGAATGTTAAGAAATATTATAAATGTATATTAATCCAATCCAAAGAGCATATTCAGATTTATTTTTATATATTCTTGTCCTACTCTATTCAATAGCTCTGTATCCATTGATTCAACCAATAGTGGAACAAAAACATTTTAAAAGATGTGTTTTTACTGAACATGTACAGACTTTTTCTCATCATTATTCCTTCTACAATATAGTGTGACAAATATTTATGTAGCACTTATATTGTATAAGATATTTTAAATAGCCTAGAAATAATCTAAAATATGCTCTAGAGGTAATTTTAAAAGTGCAAGAGGCTATGTGAGGTTATATGTAACTACTATCTGCCATTTTATATTAAAAATTGAGCTGTGGAGTTTAGAATCCATAGAAGTTCTGGAGCCAATTCCTTGCATATAGCTAAGAATGCCTATATGTATTAATTTGTGTGTTTGCAGATACAGTTTCATGGAATTTTGTTCCAGTAAAGCTTTGTGAAATGATCACCAAAATACAGGTAGAGCATCAGTTTACCTTCATGTGGAGCCCTAGTAATAACTATTTACATGACTACACCCAGTCCCTATTTACAACTCAAATTTTAAAAAAATTATCAATTTCAATTTCTAGTGAAGTTTTACATTCCCAATACATTGGATGGGAAGGTCAGAGGATCCTGTGCCCAGTCACGCACAGCCTCCTATATTTTAAACATCCCACAACAGAGCAATGCATTTGTTATAGTGAAGGAACCTTCATTGACACATAGTTTATGTGAATGTTTAATAATGGTGCTATGTATTCTGTAGATTGGGACAAATATGTAATGACAGGTATCTGACACTTTAGTACTGTATAAAATATATTTACTACCTTAATTATCCTCTCTCTGTCTATTCATTCTTCCCTCATTTTAAAGCTTGATTTCCTTTAAATTTCCAATGTCCTCATGGCTTTCCTTTCTCTAGAGTGTTACAAGGATGGAAGCATACAGTCTGGAGACTTTAAGATTTCCAAAACAAATAATTCAAAATATATAATAAAATGTAAAGGAGTTAAAATGGCACACTAGAAAGTATCTGGTTAACATGAAAGAACAAATGGCAAAGAAATAACTAAGAAACCTATCGCATTAGTAACTATATTAAATGAAAATAGTTTAAAAATAAAATCCTGAGTAAGATCCCATAAATAAATAAATAAATAAATAGATAGATAGATAGATAGATAGATAGCAGAGACTGAGAGAATAAATTTTAAAAAGAACTTTATCCAACTATATTATTCTACCTATACCGTGTGTATTTTACTTCTAAACATACAAATAGGATGAAAGCAAAATAATGGGAAAAATTTTTTAAAGATTTACTACTGAAACAGTAAACATAAGAAAGCTGGAATGGATATATATGAACCAAAATCTAACTGAATAGGAAGAAGAAATTGATAGTTCAACAATATTAGTTAGAGACTTTAAATTTCTATTTAAAATGAATATAATAACTATGTGGAGGATAAACAAAGATATAGGATACTTTAATAAAAATACAGATCTACTAGTCTTAGCTCACCAACATATAACACACTAAACAAACAACAAGAGCATAATGCATGTTCCTTTCAAGGGTACATGGAAAATGCCCCATGATAAACTTTATGCTGGGCCATAACACAAGATTCAATGTAATTATATTAGTGAAGTAATATAAATTTTGTTCTCTTCTTACAACAGAATTAAATTTTGAAACCAATAACAAAGCAAAATTTGGAAAATGTATAACACATAGAAATTAAACATCACATTCCTAGACAACGAGTGAACCATGGAAGAATTCAAAGGAAATTGGACAATATATTAAGATGAATATAAACAAAACACAACATTCAACAGCTAATAGGATATTTTTAAAGTAGTACTTAGAAGGAAATATACAATGTATAGCATAAAACATCTATATTAAAGAAGCAGAAAAAAATCCCATATCAATAATCCAAATTTCTAACTTGAGGAACTAAGAAATAGATCAAACTAAAAACAAAACAAGGAGAAAAAAATGAAATAATAAAATTTAAAGCACAAATAATTAAAACAGGAAATGGTTAATCATTATATAATTTTTAACCTCTACTTAGGTTTTTTTAATCACTAATTAACTTCATTGATACAATTTAGATATGCATAATAATCACATTCATTGAATGGAATTTATACTTGTACATGATATATCTTGATTCTTATTTTTTTCACATTTCCATCCCCTTCTTATTTGATTCCATTTTTTAAAATTGATTTTCAGGAAACAAAATTCTCAGGAATGGATAAAGAAACTAGGATGATTTAGACAAAGGAAATACGAGAAAGCTCAAATTGCTGCATTGAGAAATAAAATAAATAAATACCCTCACCAGCCAGACTTGGTGACTAATGGCTTTAATCCCATCACTCTGGGAGGCTGAGGCAAGAGAATCCCAAGTTGGATCCTATCTCAGGAAACTTATCAAGTTAGTGAAATCCTGTCTCAAAATAAAAATAAAAAGGGCAGAGGACATAGCTCAGTGTGAAGGTCTTGGGTTCAATCCCCAGTAACAGAAAAACAAACCAATAAAAAAAAAGACTTTACCAAAAAATGTAGAATTGTTTATAAAGTAATACTATCAATATCCATATACTAAAATTTTAGATAACTAAGATGATATTAACCATTTCCTAAAACAATTGCCTTATTACATAGGTCATATAAAGTTTTGAGTCAGTTTTCCAAACTTTCCAAATGAAAACTTGACTCATAAGAAAATAAATAAACTAATTAGACTTATAAGACAATCGATTTACAATTTTAAAAATACCACAGGAATGTCCAGGGCTAGCAACTTCTATGGTAAATACTAACAAAGCTTAATCTAGTAATAATGCTAGTACTTCATAAATTCCTTCTAAAAATGGGATAGAAGGGAACACTGCAGAGACTTAAGAGGATAGTGTTACCTTGATATCAAAACAAGACAAAACCAAAACAAAACAAAATAAAAAATACCATAGCCTAATATCCCTTTAACCCTAAATACAGAATCCTTCAACAGTATCCTAATAAATTAAATGCAAAAAAATAAAAAAGGGTTATACATGATGATCAAGTAAGATTTATTTTAGGAATTCAAGGTTGATTGAACATCTGAAAGTCAACCAGTACAATACATCATATTAAATTCCAAGATACTACAATGATGAAAACATACAAAAAATTAAAACTAGATGGGATTTTCCTCACCCTGAAAAAGCACATCTAGTTAAAGCAGACAGCTAACATTGTAGTTATGATGAAATGGTAAAAGAGTATGTGATAAGTCAAGAATATATAAAGGACCAGCCAGGGATTTATCTCAGTGGTGCCGCCGCCTGTCTTGCAAACGCAAGGTCCTGAGTTCCATCCCTGGTACAAAACAAAAAAAAAGAAGGAAAGAAAGAAAGAGTGAAAGATGTATATTTCTTTAAAAAAAGAAAGAAAGAAATAGTGAAAGAGGTATTTAAAAAAAGAAAAGAAAGAAAGAAAAGTGAAAGAGGTTTTTTTGTTTTTGGTACTGGGCATCGAACTCTGGACCTTGTGCTTGCAAGGCAGGCAGTGGCACCACTGAGATAAATCCCTGGCCCTGCTCTTTTGCTACTTCTATATAACACACCACTGGAAGTTTGAGCCAGAGCAACTTGGCAAGAAAAAATATACTTGAAATAAGTAAAATTATAAACAACATGATCTTATATATACAAAATCTAAATAGATCCACCAGAAAAATATTATGAGTAATAAATAATTTCAAGATTTTAATATAAAAGACAAATATAAAAATGATGGTGGAGAGAGGGAAAGGAGTCATGAAAAGATTTAAGGGGTGTCACATACATGTGCCAGCTACTCACAATGAATATAAATAATAAGAAGAAAAATGATAATAATGAAAATGGAGAAAGGAGATCGAGAGACAGAAGGAGGGAGATGACTGGGGAAGGGAGGATAATAAAAGGAATCAGATATCTTAAGCACATATACCAAGTCCCCAAGATGAATATAAACATCATCCACTGCATACATGTACTAATAAAATGTTTAAAAAACTATGCCTTACCAATTAAAAATTTTAAAATAATCTACTTTCTGTTACTTAGGCCTTGCTATTTTGTATATTGTATTTAACATATATTAGTCAGTTTTCCCATTACTGGTGCCAAATAACCAACATTCACAAAATAAAGGAGGAAAAGTTTAATTTCCCCACAGTTTTATTAGTCCATAACCCCTAAGGGCAGCCTCCTGCTATGTCTCAGGACATTGGCAAATTGCAGACACATTTTTTTTTTGCCAGAATGTAACTCACATAACCTCTAGATTAACTCCCAAAAGAATTCTCATTCCCAAATAAATGTCCTGAGCCTGGCCTTTCCTCTCCATTCTCCTATAATGAGTCTGATCTGATCTCTCATCAAAGCTTTTGATCAATTTCAGAACTTCTCTAGCAACAATAAATCTTTCTAACTTCCTCTTGCATACCATTTTCGAAAGCTTCTTAACCATCAGGTCAGGTACAATTATATCAAGACTTTACTTTTCTAATATCAATTTTTTGTATTAGTCAACTTTCCTGTAGCTGGGACAAAATACTAAACACCAACAATTTAAAGGAGGAGGGGTTTATCTTGGTCATGGTGACACAGAAGTGCTATACAATAAGACAGGCCCTTGCCTTGCCTCCATTTTTTTTTCACAGAATGTTTTGTTTTGGAAATGGAAGTTTGTGCTGCTGGGCCCCTGAACAATGTATCAAAATGATTTTTGACTATTTGAAATGTGTGACCTTTCAGGAATGTTCTGTTAAACTCTGCACCCTCAAAAGAAGGTTCTGTTAAGCTTCACCCCATCTCAGGAATGTTCTGTAACTCTGAGCCCCTGCTTCATTGAGCATGCTTGCCTACCCTGTGAATCCCTATACAAGGAGTCTCTCATTTCTGGTGTAGCAGTAAGACTCCTTTGAGCCTGCCTGGGCTCACCAACATAATAAAGATATTTTCTCCACCTCTTCAATTGACCATCGGATTATCAAGTCTGCAAAGAACAAGCGCTGTAACCCAGAGCTGCCACACTGATATGTAAAGCTCAGCTGTGCCTCCCAAGCTGTGGCACTTGGTTGCAACACTGAGCTGTAACACTTAGCCGTACCTCTGAGCTGTGGCACTTAGCTGTGACACTGAGCTGTAGCACTTGGCTATAGCACAGAGCTGCTCTGCTCTGCCACAACATTGGTTCCCTTGTGTTCAAATTATGGTTGGTGGCTCCAAGGTAGAAAAGCATAATGGAGGAGAGCTGCTCAACCCATGGCAACCAGGAAGCAGAGAGAGGAGGAAGTCAGTAACCTGAAAGAAGAATGCAACCTTTCAGGTCATGCACCAGTGACCTCATCTAACCAGGCCCCAACTCCTACCATATGTTCAGTTATGAATTTATCAACGGAGTAACACACCGATGAATATAGCACCCCATGATCAAGTCACCTTCCTTTGCACATGAGACTTTTGATAGACATAGTTCTAAACCATAAAAAAATTTAATCATATAACCTGTGGCCTTTTGTGGGTATCTTCTTTTACTTAACACGTGTCTAGTTCATCCATGTTGTAACATTCAAAAACATTTCAGAAAATAAATTTTTTAAAGAATGTAAACATAGTTTAATACATTTCAGCATGGTAAAGATGCATAATTAAAATGTGTACATTTTGTATATGGGTAGAAAAATCCAAAAGTGGTACATATTATTAGACCTACAGAAGTACAAGTAAATGATAACATAGTATATAATAATGATGACATTAAATTATTAATTTATGAGAACTGGTTATACATAACACATAATAAGAATGCTACAGCTTTTCTTTGGAGAGACATGCTTATTCACTTGCAAATTCTTACTGAATTTGACATATATGCACTTTTCAAAACTCTACATGATTGGAAGATAATATGGAGAATAAAAAAAAGTTTTATGACTAAATCTTCTTGGAATATAGTAAGCAAAAATATTTAAAATATGGTATATCAAGACATAAAACAAAAGTTAAGAGAAACGAAACTGAAAAGATAGAAAAGAGAGAGAGAGAAAAAGGAAAACAAAGAGGGATAGAATAGAGCATGAGAGACAATGTGCACACACACACATAAAAATTAACTTAAATTTAAATCTTCTGTTTTTTTCCTCCCCAAAACTGCCCGTTATGTGCAAGTTGATGATCTTAGAAGAATCTATGAAAGCAAAATGTGACTCTACTCAGCATTGGATTTAAAAGAGACTAATGAAATGTAATTAAAATAGATGTGCAGCAGAAATATTAATGTATCACATATTAATCCCACTGCCTAATACTCTGTCATCAGTATTTGAAAGATTTAATATCTGAATATCACTGTTTGGACTTATGAATAAATATCGTTAAACATTAACATATTTGGAAATATTATCTAATATGAGATACCAGTTAATAGTAGCCTGAGAGAGAGCTTCCTTGGCATTAAAGAGACATACTACAAGAACATTTTATATTCCATCTTTATTTCAAAATTATATGTAGTTCTAATATGATGTGTCTGTGCTACTCATATAATTATTATAAGTTCTCCAGTTAACTGAAAAAGGTGTTTAAGTAATGTAATTACTACAAATGCTATAATGACATTTATTCAAAGCACAAATATTTATCAAATACCTACTGGGACTGCATTTGGTTGAATACTAGAAGTTTGAAAGGAGAAGGAGGAGAAGAGGAACCATAACATGAAAAAAGAAGGATCAGGATGAAGAGAAGGAGAAAGAAGAGGAAAAGGAGGAGATGGAGAAGTAGAAAGAGGACCAGGAGGTGGAGAGCAGGAGCATAACGAGTTGTTTGTTTGTTTGGCTGGTTTTTTTCCTATAAGAGCTCAAAACATAGTAAAGGAGCAATACCTGGATTTATCAAGTGCCTACTTAGTGCCTAGTACTAGGAGAGATTATTGTATAGCCTCTCTGACTTTAGGAATAGAAAAATTGCTGCTTGAGGAAATATTAATTGCATTTTGGAGAGGAAGAACCCAAAACTTTAAGGAAAACTCCTGATAAAAATGAATGTATATTGCATGAAAGTGAATATTCTCAAATAATCACAGGTACATGTACACATTATTTCATGCTATGCTCAATTCAACAGCTAATTTCTGTTGCCTTACACAATCATGTCATCAAATGCCCATCAATAAGTAATGGATTAACAGGTTGGGCCATTAGGCAAATAAAAATTTCCTTATTATTTGTTTCCTGATTAAATTCCTACTTTTCAAATTTTTATTACTTCTATTACATTTTCTCCCACAAACTTCTATGATATTATTTATGCAGACTTTTATGCAATTTTATGCAATTATAGAGCACTGTAGTTTCCAGGTAGTTTCAAGAAGTCTCAGTGGTGCTGCCTCCTGTGAGTGCTGATGAGTGCCCAAGTGAGCACACACACATAAACACACTCGAATACCAAAGAGTTCTTCATTCTGATAATTTATGTGATCATTCCATATTTTACACATGTTCTTAGCGAAAGTATTAAGTAAAGGGGAACATGTAAAAGACCAAAAGGTTTTTACACATACATAGAGGTAGATTATTGTTTCTCTGACATCTTCCAATACAAAACCTCCATGGATGCAAGCTCTTGAAAAGTGACCTCCTATGCTGACTTGGGGCATAACCGTGTGAGCTGATCTGGTGAGCGCGACACCAACAAACATGAGGAAAACAGGTGTATGGTAAGGTCTTTGTATGCTGGGGGTTTATTTCATGCCACGCAGAGAATCATGGTGTGAGGCTACTGTAGACACAAATATTGAGAAGAAAAGGCTTTCCCTCAGCTCTTGCAGCCTACTCTTACCTGACTTGATGCACCAGGGAAATGCAGCTGTCAGGTGACTCCATGCCCAGCGGATTCAAGAGAGTCATTAAAGATAAGCAATTATTCTTCCCCTAAGTCACTAAAATTTAGAGTGATTTGTATGTGGCACCAGAGAGCTGAAGCACTTTATTTACTCTCTAACAGGGTATTGTTAGGCAACTCAGACTCTGGGATTTATCCTCATTTATAAAATCATGAAAATGATAATTGTGTAGATCTCACCATTTCATTCTCACTACATTTAATTTTCATACAATCAAATAGGTAGTGATGTTCTTGCCTGCATGTTATTGAAAAGAAAATGTAAGAGAGATAAAAAATTGTCTGAAGTCACTCATATCTGAGAAAATTTTCTCTTTTTCTTTCTCTCTCTCTTTTCATAAATGTCCAACTTGTCAGATTTGAGATACATCAAATGGATTTTAAATGTGACCAGTGCTTCTTTCTGGTCAATTGTAGAACTGTTCTCTCTAGTTGCTTGTATTTCTGTGGTTTTGCTAAAGAAAACTTTCTCCCCTGTAAAATCCTACATTGTTCTATTGTACTCTGGAGGGCAGTCCATCTGCTTGTGCTACTTTACTACATAACAAGCTCTGCTTAAGAACCTAAAAGAACATAAATCTGGAAATACAGATCCATGCTTGTCAGAACCATATAATACTGCTCTTTTTCAGTAATTATGCATGATAAACACCCTGATTATAATACATTTCATCTACCAAGGTGATCTAGTAACACACATAATACTGGTTTACTGACATAACTAGGCTATATACAACTTTTTAATGTGCTATTTCCTGAATAGAGAGACTTCTTTTTATCTCTTTCAAGATTGTTCAAATGAGGGTGCCTTGCATACTGAGAGCACCATTTGCATTCAATTAAAATCTGAGTCCTCAAACTCTCCAAACTAATTTACTCCAAATAAGTTTGCTTGTCTTTCAGCTGTTGATTGAAAGCCAACATTTTTAAGGCTCCACAGATTTATTATTGACAAATTATGAAAATTATATTTCTAAATCACTTTATTTCTAGGTTTTCTCTAAGTAGTCTTTCCCCACATTTTTTAGTAAGCAGTATTTTTCATCAGACTGTCCTAAATCAGACCTCAAAAAGTTGTTAAAATGAATTCATATCCAATGTGCCAAAATACAATTACATGTAGTGGTTATTTATACCACAGAAACAAGATGTAGAGTTGTCAAGACAAAAACTTACACTTGCTGGAAAATCTTTGAAAAATCAGGTGAGATTTCTTTAAAAGATGTCAAAGAAAATTGTTGAGTGATAATGCTACACGGTCAGATGACATATATGAAACAGGGACAAAGCTACTTTCCATTATGTGATGATATTTAAAACATGTTAAAATTCAAGAAAATGATTGGTATATGTACTTTGCAGAGTATTTGGCATCCCAAAATTATACAGCTGTTAAGAAGCTGCAGTGTATCGTTAGGGCAGCTGGGCAACTTGGATTTTCGATAAATATGTGACAGAAAATCTTATACATTTGAACACTATATTTGAATTTAAAGGAAATGGATAATAGCTTCTGGGAAAACTGAAAACTCAGTCTATGTAATGAGATTTTAGCAAATATTACATGCAAGATCTTGTTCTTTTTCTTCTAGTCTTTTTTACTCCCTAGGAGATAATTCCATTTGCATGCATAGGACACCAGCCTGGTTCCCCCCAGGGATTCTGGGGAATTTGCATTTTTCTTTTTCCTCCCTTGCCCAGAAAGACCACCACATCCATTTATCCCTTATATGAAATCTCTAGAATAAAAAGAAAATAAGAAAATAAAAATTGGGAAAATAGCCATTAGTTCTTGAAATAATATCCTGATGATTCTACTTTCTTCCTCTACCCTTAAAAATGGTTCCTTACAAAAATGTGTTAATATATATCTATTGTATCTACTTTTTAAAGATATATCTATGTATCTACTTTTTTAAAGCATATTAAAACTAATACTGTCCAAATTACCTTTTTTAAGTTTTTCATATACTTGAAGATATAAGTAATTCTATAGTCAACATTCATTTACTACTGTATATTCTAAGAAGTATACTTCTAAGCATGGTTTTAATTTTTTAAAGTTTACCGATAAATTATCCTAAAATACATTTTTGTTAAACATTTTTTGTTCATTAGTACACACTAAAAACAACTTAAGTGACGGAGTCAATATATAAAAGACAAATTACACAAATATATAAATATATGTATATAATCAATATATGTAATAAGTGCATACACACTAGACCTTCATGTGCTTTTGTTTCTCCTATGAAGTCCAGAAAGGAAAAAAATCCTTTTTGGCTGAAACAAAAAAAGGAAATAATGATCTCCAGATACCTTTAATGTTATTTCACTTTCCCATGAAGAACTAGTGGTAGAAAACCACACACATCATGTATTTCTTTTCCATTGTGATTGCTCCCCCCTCTCTGTCTCTCTCTGCCTCTCTCTCTTGTTCTGGCTCTTGCTCTTGTGCTCTCTCTCCCAGCATTTCCTCTCTAGTTTCTGTTTTAAGACAGTCTTTACTGTGCATTACTAATCTATTTGTTCATTCACCCATCGATTAAACAGACATTCAAGATACATCATGTGCACTTCTGTCCAGTTGCTCCATATTGAGACACTACATATTTCATCTTCAGTCCTTCCTTATTTGTTCTCCCAGGAGATTATAGGTTGAGTGAAATTCCTTATAGGCCAAGATGAAAAGACTGACAATGAAATCATTACAGGCAATCTCCAGGTACCTTCAGGTGAACAATGGAAGTTAAACAACTTCCAATTCCCTGGCATCTTGTACCTGGCCTCTTGCTATATGTCTTGGAAGTGGGCTCCTTCCTGTATGCCTAAAACATTTCTATCTATCAGATAACCAGGGCAAAATAAAACTGGAATATTTTATTTATCTAACTATAAATTTATCACAAATTATGTTTCAAGTATTTTACTTTATTTGAATAATTAATATTAAGATAAATTACTAAAATGTTTATGATTCAAAATAATGATTGACAACATTGATTGAAAAATATTAAAGTACATTTGATCACCCAAAATACTATTATAACATTATTATAATGTTATTGTAAAGTATTAAGGTATCTTTTAATTGTAAAAGGAGATATTATGGGGTACAAAAGAAGTTAGACCAGCCTCGGGCTCTGGGTTTTACTCTGGGTTCTTCCCTCATCAAACAAAATTCAGGATCCTTTCCATAAGAAATGAGGTGGTTAAAATAAAAGAGTATTAATATATAATTTTTTCTATGTTTAATGTTTAATTTTGTCAAATGAAATTTTTCAACATAGCAATCAATATTACACATAAGCAGGGTTACTATTTTATTACCTAGATGAAGATTGTTCTGAGAGGGAAAAGTGTTGCTGTTGAAAATCCATCCTATATCAAGATGCTTCCAGTAAACAGGAGGCAGGGCCACCCAACTCACTCCATTTCTATGCTTTATACTTCTTTTCTCATACATTTAATCACTTAAATATAACAATATTTGTTTCTAATCTTACCCCAACATTTACATTTTGTTAGACTTTTCATAGTTTAAATACATTTCTAAAATTTAGTTACCTATTGTCTCTACTTATCTTTGGTATGTGATTTTCTACCACCACAAATATGCATTCTAAGAAGTCACCACTGAAAATTCCCCATGACCTATATTATTCATCACATCCTCGTAGCAATGTTAATATGGCTTACTGAATTTCTCTGTTGTGATCTACCTAATTTTATTCTACCTCTCTGTTTATCCTTCTCATTGTTTGTTGTTCTTTCTTCTATAGAAAATCCAGGACTTTAACTTCTCCTATACCCTTTGCTCTAACACTACTAGTCCCCACATGCTTATCTTTGCAGTCCATCTTTGCAGCACATAATGATTACGTCATCATGGGGAGTTAGTACATGTATGTAACAAATCGTGATTCTTTTTAGTTTTCCTTCCACTTTCTTCCCTCCACCTCCCCACTTTCATTCTTTTATATATAACTATACCAGTTAATCTCATGATAATATTTCAAGTATCTTCCACCTCTGCAAATCTATGTGCTTCCAATTTAACTAATAATAATAATAATATACTAGATATACTAGATAAAGTTTACTTCCTCCCTGATATTGCCTGGCATTTCCAAGGAAAACCACTGTAATCATCACACTTAAATTCATATTATTTAGGTTCAGTTGTATTCCCATTACACTTAGTCAACCATTTATTAATCTCTACTTGGTTGTCATATTTATATCAGAAACTGCTGTCTTTTCCAGTGTTTTATATCTCTTCTACCTATCCTCTCATGTATTAGTTGAGAGTCCAGTGTAAGTTTCTGCCCCATTTTAAGAAATTTGATCACCCAAATTTTCTTCCCTTTACTTAAACAAATCACATCTTTTATTAATAGCTGATCACTCTCCTTTATATCAGTCTCTAAGTAAGTTCTATGTGTGACAAAATGATACATTTTTATCTTAATATGAAATATTTAGCTTTGTTTCTGGAATCTTCTATATTCCTAGATTGGGGTTTCTGGGGTTTTGGAATTTCTGATACATTTTATCTTCCAAAACTAGAGTAAAGATGTCCCCAAAGCTAGCATTAACTCATAGACCTTTTAAGGTATATTCCCTTTGTGAAAGAGGATAACATCTTATGGTTATAGAAAATTATCTTTTCAGAAGTTGATATTGTAAGATATGATTGCAAATATTTCCAGAATAGAGGAATTAATCCTAAGCCGTGTCCTGAAGTGGACAGGTAATACTATATATGACACCTGGGAGACAGAACAATAAGTACTAGAGTTTTTATAGTCCTACATACATTGGATTAAATATTAACCATTGCATGAAAGCAGTTTTGTATAGGACTCCATTTCTTTTATTACTCTATTGAGGACAGGAGCTGTAGAATAGATTGATATGGAATATATCACCAGATGTGCATGATGGAAATAAATTGGACTTCCCTAACATGCCCAAAATAATGAAAGTTAACATGCTGTTTAACTTTATTAATATATTTAGTAAAGAATCTTAAGGAATGAAGACACTTTACTTCCACCTATGAAAACACTATGGAAACAGAATGTTTGGAATTGAATCTCATGTCTCCCATATGCTCCTCATTCTCACCATTTCTCTGTAGATTCTTGCCATAGACTCTGGAGAAAATGATTCCACTTTGGTGACCACAGATGCAGGCATAAGAAGCACGGTGTCTGAAACGGAGTCACTGAGAATGACAGCAAGTAGGGCCATTTCTACTTTCATATCTTTGTTTGCAGACTCAACATAGAATGGATACTGACTTTGTGGACATATGTTACATGTTCAAGAAAAACATTCTGTTTTCCAGGGGTCAGTCCCTCTAAGCAACAAGCTTTGCTCACCTTTTAAAAGCCTTTCACTCATTCTATCATGCTGATAGATTTCCGAGTGGGTTAGTAACAAGTTGATAAAATTGTTACATTTGATTTGCTGTGAAATGAGAACTTAGGTCTGATATGATGTTCTGCAGTTTCAATCACACACACACACACACACACACACACACTAAAGCCATTAGATAGTAGTGATAATGGAAGCCTTGTGAACAGGAAATGCGAATCCATGATTAGGTTGCATTGGTTCCAATTGAGACAAATTACTGTTCCATGCAAGATGAAAGGTCCTCCACTCAGCAGTAGAAATAGCTGGTTCAGTCTTGGTAAATCCAACTTTGCACGTTTTACACATGTTTTGTCTTAGTCTCTCAAGAATGTCTAATTATTTCTTAATGATACTTTATGCACACTCAGTAAATTTTCTCATGCACTTTGCTATGTAAAGAATTCTTAAAACCCTCTTAGGCTACTTGTAGGTACCCAGCTTGACTGACTGAAGTCAACTTGAGTTGTAATGACCATGACTACCCCTAAATAATCCTGACCTGTCCTCTCTACAGTTTTTCAGGATATTACAAATAAACAAAATCATTACAGTGGTAAATGAAGCTTTATGATTAGACTTACATCATGTCAATACCAAAAAGTATTGGAGAGAGTGTATTGCAATCTCTCTCTCTCTCTCTCTCTCTCTCTGAAAACTTAAGAAAGTCTCATATAAGGGTCTTTTATAAGAATTGTGGAACATTTGTAAATATACTGAGCTCAAACTGCCCATCTTAGTATCTTCAATGAAATTATATCTGCAAAGTCGTTCTCTAAAAGTCAGAAATGTCTGGTTCATGTCACAGGATCTCAACGTCTTGTGGGCTGGGAGGCTGTTGTTCTGCTTACTTCACCTAAGCATCTCATTTATTTAGTGACTATGACTACCAACCCTATGGTGTTTTAAGCTATGAATATTTTATTTACTGCAAAGAATGAAAAGCAATGATATTCTCAACAGATGAAAAGCAATGATACTCTCTACAGATGCAGAAAAAGTATTTGAAAAAATCTAGCAATCATTCATGTTAAAATAATTACAATTAGAAATAGAACTGAAAGTACAGAAAAAACCTCTTGCAATTATGTTCAAATGATGTTTGATAAATTGCCAAGATAAATCAACAAGGAAGTTATTTTTCAACAAATGGTGCTTGGATATCTAAATATCCCCCACATTCAAAAAATGGACTTAGGACTCCTTTCACACACTGTATTAAAAAACACAAAATTTATCTTACAACTAAACATAAGTGCTAAAACTATCACACTTAGAAGAAGAGGATATCTTTATATCCTTAGGCAAGTAACAATTTCTATCATCTGTCACATTGAAAGTGTTATAAAGAATTTACTTGCCAACAAAAAACCAGGCTCTTCTTTGTGGGAAAGAGAAAAGTTTACTCCAGGTAACAGGGACTAGAAATCAAGAGATTTTATCAGCTATCCAGGAAAACCCAAGTTTATAACATTCGTGTGTTGAAGGGCTGACAAAGGGAGAGAGATAGTAGCAGCTGGCTGGGAGAGATTTCATCCCTGAGAGAATGGGCTAACACCAGGGAAGAGAGATATTAGCAATTAAATGGGAAAGGAATTAGGCTTATATAGGTATTGAAGGGGCTAAGGAATCTGGGATAAAATGTTTATGACTTCTGTGCCCAAGGCTGGTCTGCTCAGGTATCTATACAATTACTGGACTTTTAGTGCCAGGGGGTGGTAAACCACATTTTTTAGTACATTTGCTCTACTTGCTGGGAAGCTGCTGATATTTGCTAAAAGCAGCTTGTTTATTTTTTCCTGTTAATTTAGGGCAGAACTAACAAAAAGCACAAGCAATAAAATAAAAGTATGATAAGTTGGACTTCATCAATTGCAATCTTCTGTTCTTCAAATGAAAACCTTACAAGAAAATGAAAAGTTAATCCACAAAAGCCAGGAAGATATTTTCAAAGCATACACTAGATAAATGGCTAGCGCTTGAAATATGTAAAGAACTCTAACAAATGAGATCACAAACAACTCTTGCAGTTTGGAAGTGTTTTGTATGGGGCATGATTTGAAATATTTTACACAATTACACAAAATTATAATGGATTGATTTAGCTTATATTGAAACAATGTTGATAAGTAATCTTAATTTTCCACCTTTTTGTTTTATAATATAACCGAAAAGTATTAACAATATTTATTGGTTACTCTATTCAGAAGAATAACTATAAAGTTGAACTATCAAAGATTTCAATTAGACAGATTCATTCAAATCCCGGTTAAGACTTAGTGATTGAGCTGGCCGACAGCTGTGGGTTGGCGCCCACAGCCCTACACCGATCTTCCACTCTGAACATGGTCTCAGGAAAGGAATCGCTTTCAGGACAAGCCCCTAGGAGATCAAGGATCTTCCTCTTTGGATTCCCCCCACCGGGAATCAGGGCTGTGGATGAAACACCATGGTGGACCCTGGAGAAAGGCATTCCCAGCTCATGCTGCAAAACATCCGTTAATGAAACCTGGCAGTGTTTGAGGGAGCTCTTTTGCTGTGTATACAGAGAAACCCAAGGGTGCAGCTGAGTGGAGCAGCCCCACGCAGTGTGACGTTGGTCATCTGTCCTGCAGAAAGACCTGGTAGCAGACCGTGTTGTTAGGAGCCAAGGCCTGAGCTTGCTGGAGCCCAGAACACTGAACTGAAGGAAGGCTGAGGCAAGAGATTGCTGCAAGTGGAAGGCAGAGCCAGTGAGGGACTGGAGTTGAGCCTGGGATCAGTAGTTCAGAAGGACAGAGCGGGGAGGGAAAGACTGAGTCAGAGAAGGAGTAGTTCCAGGCCAGGCCACACCACCCTGCCATGGCCTCCAAGCAGAATGCTGCAAAGGGCAGGGGGGAAAAGTGCAAGCGGGTGGTCCTGACCCTGAAGGAGAAGATTGACATCTGCACACGCCTGGAGGGGGGCGAGAGCAGGAAGGCACTGATGCAGGAGTACAATGTGGACATGTCCACCCTGTATGACATCAAGTCTCACAAGGCGCAGCTGCTCAGGTTCTTTGCCAACTCAGACTCCAGACAGGCACTGGAGTAGAGGCGCACTTTGCACACGCCAAAGCTGGAGCACCTGGATCTGGTGCTATATGAGTGGTTCCTGGTAAAGTGCGCCGAGGGCATCCCTGTGTCAGGTCCTATGCTCATCGAGAAGGCCAAAGACTTCTATGAGCAGATGCAGCTGACTGAGCCCTGTGTGTTTTCTGGAGGGTGGCTTTGGCGCTTTAAGGCCAGGCATGGCATTAAAAAGCTAGATGCATCCCGTGAGAAGCAGGTGGCTCACCACCAAGCAGCTGAGCAGTTCTGTGGCTTTTTTAGGAGCTTGACTGTTGAGCTCGGGCTGTCCCCTGAGCAGGTTTACAGTGCTGATAAGACTGGCCTTTTCTGGCGGTGCTTGCCAAATCTCAACCCGGATGGTGGGACCATGCCCAGGCTCAAACAAGGCAAGAACAGACTGACTGTCCTGATGTGTGCCAATGCCACGGGATCCCACAGAATCAAACCCTTGGCCATCGGGAAGTGTGGTAGTTTCAGGGCATTTAGAGGCATCCAGCACCTGCCTGTTGCCTATAAGGCCCAGGGCAATGCCTGGGTAGACAAGGAAATTTTCTCAGATTGGTTCCATCACATCTTTGTCCCCTCAGTGTGTGAGCCAGAGCAACAGGTTTGCCCGAAGACAGCAAGGCCATCCTCTTGCTAGATAACTCCCGGGCCCACCCACAGGAGTCTGAGTTGATGTCTGATAACATTTTCACCATCTTCCTGCCTGCCAGTGTGACCTCCTTAATTCAGCCCATGGAGCAAGGCATTCGAAGAGACTTCATGAGGCACTTCATTAGCCCTCTCATCACCCTGCAGGGCTTCCATTCCCGCTACAGCATGAACAATACCATTTTCAATGTGGCCTGTGCCTGGGATGCTGTGCCCACCCAGGTCTTCAGGCAGGCTTGGAGGAAGCTGTGGCCTGCAGGTGCCTTCACTGACGGCTCATTGGAGGAGGAGGAAGTGGTGGTAGAACACTGCACCTCTAAGCCTCACCATAAGACTTTTGCCCACATCCTTGAGCTTGTGAAAGAGGGGCCCTCCTGCTCGGGCAGCAGGCTTCAGAAGATCAGGGCAGAGGAACAGGGCACAATTGGGAGGAAAGAGGGTGGGGCACACACAGCAGAGCCACCAGCCCTGGCAGATGGGCATGCAGAAGGAGGGGAGCGGGGCACTGAGGAGGACGACGAGGCAGCCTGGGAGCAGGCAGCAGCATCCTTTGAAGCCATTGTGCACTTTGCTGAACAGCAGCGATGCTTCACCATGCAGGAGGCGGGGGAGCCACATGCGCTGCACTCTGCATTCAGCTGACAGTGGCAGCTAAGACAGCGGTGAGAGCTGTGGTCAAAATTGAGGCCGTCCAGGGGTGCCCTGCTGGGGGCACAGGCCCAACCCTCTCCCCCTTCCCCTGCTCATCTACAGCAGGTGATCACTGATGATACCCTGCAGCTGGGCTCCCTAGAGTGGCCACATGTTCAGCCTAGAGTGGCCACAAGCTCAGACACCCAGAGCTCTCACCAGCCGCTGTGTTACTCAGGAGGGCCTGGCCCTATGTGTTCCAGATGAACAGGGTTTTTCTGTGACCTGAATGGAATGAGACCTGCAAGAAGACCCCCTACCTGAAGCACCCTTAAACCTTCTGTAGCTGTAGCTGGGGCCAGGCTGAGCAATGTGTGTCAGGGGCAAGGCATGTCTGCCCAAGAGGAGAAAACCACCATGCTGGCCCGAGAAAGGTTGGTGGGCTGGGTGACTGGGTGTTCCTGTGTAGCGTGGACACTGAGCCTGGTACCTGAGGGCGAGATGCCAAGGACTATGACACAAGTTCATCACCTCCACTGCCAGTATAGTGCACTTGTGGCTGCACAGGCAGCAAACACAGCCCTCTTGCAGGTGGCTACTTCAGCCACGGTCCTAAATAGACTATAGCATCCCCTGTGGCCAACAGGCCCCACAGCTCAGGTCTGAGCCACACTGCTGCTGACAGGGTGGGGTGACTTCCTGTACAGAGTTATAGCTACCCGGCCAGGTCCTCTCCTCATCCCCAGGGACCATGGACACTGTTGTTTTCAGCCTTTGGTTCAAAGGCCAGTGCAGAGTCCATATTCAATGCTCTCCTGAATTTCACGGTTACAGCATTTACATGGAGAGATCTTGATGAGGCATTCAGAAATTACTCCTAGGCTTGCGCTGAGCATGGTAAAACAGACTGCTGGGGGCTTCAGCGGTGTTAGAGCTTTCATCCTCAGTTAACAGGTTAGTGATACTCCCAAGGAAGGCATGTCCATATGGGTTGGTTTCACAGAAGCATTTGTAGGAAGATGCAGTCTGATTTCCCCAGACCTTGTAGCTGATTTGTAGCTTCTCATTTTAGGCACCATGGCCACCTGTACCTGTGATTTCAGAAGGCCCTCTGTCCATGGTCATTAGTGCCTCTGAATGTACATGAAATAGGTGTATTTTTCTATGTTCTTTCACTGCTTTCCCCTGAACTCCACTCCCTCTCAGATTCAAGTCATGGCAGGTGAATTGGCACCTAGTTTTCATTCCAGTGTTTGCTAGTTATTCCACCAAGACTTTTGCTCCTGGGATCCCATGAAGCCAAGGGGACTTCGGGGAGAGTGCTTTGCATTTTTAACAACTGTCCAAACACTGAGGCCATAGTCATTGCCTCCATAGCACTAGTGGCCATGTGTGTTTCTTGCTTTAATGGCATGTGTGAAGACTATAAAAACCAGATAGTTTTCAAAAAAAAAAAAGACAGTGATTGATGTGACTGTTCACATAACATCTAACTTTGATAATTCTTGAATTTCTGTGTGGGTTTTGCTTTTAATGTAAATGTGAATTCATGGATCAATTCCTTAAAATATTACTAAGAACTCATAAGTTTGTCATTGTTTGGAATGCTTGAGAGTCAGTGCCAAATTTATAATATTTAGTGTATTTAGATATATGGACAGGGTTGAAGAAAGAATTTAAAAATAATTGAAACTAATGGCCTTACAATATCATGTACATGGTTGGTCTAAATTAAAGAGAAACATCGCTCACTTGCGTTCCTTCACATGGTTCTATGCATTTGTAATACTGCCCAGTGCTTGTGTGGGTTCTGCTGTATTTTTATCCATGAGGCCCTAGATATGTAGTAATTGGCTACTGCACACCTTGAATACACCCTGAGGGGAGTTCAATCTGTGTGAAGTATCTTTTCTTCTCTAATACATTAGCAAAACCTACAATTTGAACTTGGCTTGGGAATTACTGATAGATATATTGTATTTATCTCATAATTACTTTATCTAGATTATTTACAAAAAAAACCCTGAATATTTCTGACCAGTGACTTAGATTCTCCTCAGCTAAGCAATCATTTCAGTAGCTCTCCACAATTGTTTAATATGATATGCATTCCTGGTAGTTTCTTTTCTTTTTTCCTTTTCTTCTTTTTTTTTTGTTTTAAGATATAATCAAACAATATCATGAATAGAAAACTGTGTGTAAAAATACTTGAATGTTCTGCTTTGTTTTGCATTTCTGCAAGAAAAGTACTAAAATATACTACTGCAATTTTTACTATATTATGAATTGGTTATTATAAAATGCTTAATGGGATGATTGTACTATTGTTCCACATGGTTTTCATTGAACTTACTGTTTTGTTGGGAAAAAAATTCTGCCAAAAAAGAATAAGAATAAGAATAAGAATAAGTGGATGAGGAGGAGAAAGGAGGAAGTGGATGGGGAAGAAGAAGGAGAAGGAGAAGGAGAAGGAGAAGGAGAGGGAGAGGGAGAGGGAGAGGGAGGGGGAGGGGAAGGGGAAGAGGAAGAGGAAGAGGAAGAAGAGGAGAAGGAGGAGGAGAAAGAGGAAGATGAAGAAGAGGAAAAAAAAGAAAAGAATGGCTCTTTTAAAGAAATTTTTGGGTTTTTTGGTACCAGGGATCAAACTTTGGACCTTATGTTTACAAGGCAGGTGCAGTGCCACAGAGCTAGATTGCTGTCTCCTTTTTATTAATTATATTGTACATTTAATGTATACAATATAAGGACATTCATCATTGGAAATTTGCACCTTTACATAATCCATCTTGTTTGTTATTTTCTCCTCATTCCGCTGCCCTTCCTTCAACTCTTGCACCCCTCCCTATCTAAAAAGACTTTGTTTCCATTTTTTCTTTTTCTCATATTAATCCCATTCCGTTCTTCCCTTTCCCCTATGCCTCCCACTTCCCCTTTGCAACTTTTCTTCCTATTTCACATTATCTATTATACCTTTTAGTCCTTATTTACACTTTCACTTTCTCACACTAGAGAAACTATTAAGTATTTACACGTGTGTCCTATTTGTTTCACTTAAGAGTATCACCTCAATGTGCATCCATTTAGCTATATATGTCTCTAGTTTCTGTTCTTTATGGCTGAGCAATACTCCATTTCACACACACAAAAAAAGCCACATTTTATTTATCCATTCTCCAGGTGATGGGCAAGTGGGCTGTTTCCAAGTTTTAACGATCAGGAATTATGCTGCTATGAACGTGGATGCACATGTATTGCTATGGTATGATACTTTTAATTCTTTTGGGAAGATACCTGGCAGGGGAATAGCTGCGTCAAATGAGACCTCCAATCCTTGTTCTTTGAGGTAACTCCAACTGATTTCCACAGTGGTTGCAGCAGTCTACACTCCCACCAGGAGTGGAGTGGGGTTCCTCTTTCCCCACAGCCCCGCCAGCATTTGTTATTGGTTGATTTCAGGATGGCAGCCATTTTTCTGGGGAGAGGTGGAATCTCCGTTTTGTTTTCATTTGCATTTCTCGAATGACCAAGGATGTTGAGCATTTTTTCATGTTTATTTGCTACTTCTACTTTCTTGTCTGAGAAATATCTGTTCATTTCAGATGCCCATTTTTGGATTGGGCCTTTAAATTTTGGAGGTCTGATCTTTTCAAGTTCTTTATAGATTCTAGATAGTAGACCTTTGTCTGAGGGACAGCTGGTGAAAATTTTTTCCCACATTGTGGGTTGTCTCTTCACACTGTGGGTGGTTTCTCTTGCTGTGCAGAAGCATTTTAGTGAGAGAAGATCCCACTTGTTGATTGTTTGTGCTAGTTCACGGGCAACTGAGGTTTGGTTCATAAAATCTTTTCTTACACCAATGTCTTCAAGTCTTTTACCTAACCTCTCCTCCAGCAGGTTTAGTGTTTCTGTTTTAATATTTAGATCTTTAATCCATTTCAGTTTTAGTTTAGTGCATGGTGAGAGATATAGGTCTAGTTTTAATCTTTGGGAAGTTGAAACCCAGTTTTTCCAGCATCATTTATTAAAGAGGTTATCTTTCCTCCGGTGAAGGTGTTTGGCTCCTTTATCGAAGATGAGATGGCTGAGTGTGTCTGGAGTTGTTTCTGCCTCTTAATCTGTTCCACTAGTTCTCAGGTCTGCTTCTTTGCCAGTTTTTATCATAGTAGGTTTGTAGTATAGTTTCAAGTTGGGTATTGTGATACCCCCTACCTTGTATTTATTGCCTAGTATTGCTTTTGCTATAGTAGGTCAATTCTTGTTCCAAATTAATTTTTGGATTGTTTTCTCAAGGTTCATGAAGTATGCTTCTTGGATTTCAATTGGGATTGCATTGAATCTATAAAGCAGTTTTAGAAGTATGGCCATTTTCACTATGTTGATTCTTCCTGCCCAGGAGCAAGGGATGTATTTCCATTTCCTGATATCATCCTCAATCTCTTTTTTCAGAGTGCTATAGTTTTCACGGTAGAGGTCTTTGATTTCTTTTGTTAGATTGATTCCTAGGTATTTCAATTTTTTGGATCCTGTTGTGAACGGCATTGATTGCCCCATTTCTCTCTCAGTGAGTCTGTTTTTCTTGTACAGAAAGCTATTGATTTTTGTGTGTTGAACTTGTATCCAGCTTCTTTACTGAATTTGGTTATGAAGTCTAGAAGACTTTTGGTGGAGTTCTTAGGATCTTCTATTTTATAGAGTATCATGTCATCTGCAAATAATGATAATTTGACTTCTTAATTTCCTGTCTTTATTTCTTTTATTTCTTACTCTTGTCTAATTGTTGTGGCTAGTGTTTCCAAAACTATATTGAACAGGAGTGGGAATAGTGGACATCTTTGTCTTATTCCTGATTTTAGTGTGAAGAATTTCAGTTTTTGACTATTTAGTATGATATCAGCAGTTGGTTTTTCATAGATGGCTTTTATCATATTGAGGTAGAGACCGTCTATTCCAATTTTTAGGTTGTTATTATAAATGCATGTTGGATTTTGTCAAATACTTTTTCTGTATCTATTGAAATGATCATATGGTTTTTGTCCTTGGTTCTATTAATATAGTGCATTACGTTTATTGATTTGCACAGGTTGAACCATCCCTGCCTCCCTGGGATAAATCCCACTTGGTCAGGGTGTATGATCTTCTTGACGATCTTCTGCATTCTCTTTTCCAATATCATATTAAGGATTTTTTCATCCATGTTCATTAGTGAGATTGGGCTCTAGTACTCTTTTTTGGTTGGGTCGTTCTCTGCTTTGGGGATCAAGGTGATGCTTGCTTCTAGGAGTGAATTCGGGAGTATTGATTCCCTTTCAATTTCATTGAAGAGTTTAAAAAGTAGTGGCAGTAGTTCCTCTCTAAATGTCTTGTAGAATTCAGCAGTGAAGCCATCAGGATCTGGGCTTTTCTTAGTTGGGAAGTTTTTAATTACATTTTTAATTGCATTGATTGATATTGCCTCGTTTAGAAATTTTAGGTCATCTTTGTTCAGCTTTGGTAATTCACAAGTATCTAGGAATCTGTCCATTTCTTCTTTGTTTTCCATCTTATTGGCATATAGGTTCTCAAAGTATGTATTGATGATCCTCTGGATTTCTGCTGGGTCCATTGTGATTTCACCCTTTTCATTCCTAATTGCACGGATTTGGGCCTTTTCTTTCCTTTTTCTGATAAGATTGGCTAAGGGTTTGTCAATTTTTTTTTATTAAATTCTTTTCTTGGTACATTTTAGGTAGACAACACAATTACATTTCTCATTGGGAATTGTACCTTTACATAATGCATCTAGGGTTTGTCAATTTTGTTTATTCTTTCGAAGAAACAACTCTTGACTTTATTGATTTTCTGTATTTTTGTGTTAGTTTCCATTGCATTGATTTCTGCCCTGATCTTTATAATTTCCTCCCTTCTATGAGCTTTGTGTTTGTCCTGCTGTTCTTTCTCTAGAAGCTTGAGATTTAGCATCAGGTTGTGTAATTGGGCTTGCTCTGTTTTCCTAATCTGGGTATTCACTGCTATGAATTTCTCTCATAAGACCACTTTCATTGTGTCCTGTAGATACCGATACGTTGTATTGGCATTGTCATTTAGTTTTCGGAACTGTCTGATTTCTTTAATTTCCTTTGTGACTCATTGTTTATTCAGAAGTGTGTTGTGTAGTTTCTATTGTTTTATGAAATTTCTGCAATTTCATTTGCTATTGATCTCCAATTTCATCGCACTATGGTCTGACAATATACAAGGGATAACTTCAATTCCTTTGCACTTACTTAAACATGTTCTATGAGCGAGTATTTGGTCTATTTTAGAGAATGACCCATGTAGAGCTGAAAAGAATGTGTATTCTGATTTTGTGGGGTGAACACTCTGTAAACATCTTTTAAATTCATTTGTTCAAGAGTTCGAGTTCTAGTATTTCATTGTTTATTTTTTGTCTAGTTGATCTATCTATTTCTGAGAGTGTGGTATTAAGTTCCCACTACTATTGTATTAGTGCTTATATGTTTTTTCATGTCTGTTAATGTTTGTTTTATACAGTTGGGTACACATGTGTTTGGTGTCTATATATTAATGATTGTCATCTCTTCCTCTTGGATTGTTCCTTTTACAAGAATGTAGTGTACTTCTTTGTCTTTCTTAATCAGTGTTGGTTTGAAATCCACTTGATCTGCAAAGAGGATAGCTACTCCTGCTTTTTTGGGGGTTCCTGTCACATGGAGTATTGTTTTCTAACCTTTAACTTTTAGTCTATGAGTTTCTTTTTGAACGAAGTGTGTTTCTTGTATGCAGTATATTGTTGGATCTTGTATCCTGACCCATTCTTCCAGTCTCCTTTTGATTGGTGAATTGAAACTATTAACATTGATGGTTATAACTGATAGGTATTGACTTATCCTTGTCATGACTTTTTCTTTTTGTTGGATTCTCCCTCTTTGCATTTAATTTCTTGTTGTGCCTGATGGATTCATTCTGTAGGGCTTTCTGGGGTTGTGGTCCTTTTTATCTTTTCCTAGGATATTGTTTAAAATATTTTTGAGTGCTAGTTTGGTGTACATGATGGTCCTAAGGTGCTCTTTTTCATGAAAGTATCTTATTTATCCAGCAATTTTGAAAGATAGTTTTGCAGGGCACATCAATCTGGGTTGGAGGTTGTTTTCCTTTAGGGCTTGAGATACATCACTCCATGCTCTTCTTGCCCTCTTGGTTTGTGTTGAGAAATCTGCTGTGATTCTGATGGGCTTTCCTTTCCATGTTATTTGTTCCTTTTCTCTAACTGCTTGTAGAATTTTGTTCTTCTGTTGGGTTTCTGGAATCTTAAATATTAAATGAATATGTACAGTTTTTTTGTGTTTTTTGTTTTGTTTTGTTTTGTTTTGTTTTGATCATGGCTAGTTGGGGTCCTATATGTCTAACTTATCTCTATGTCAAGTTCTTTTCCCCTATTCGGGACATTTTCAGCCATTATTTCTATGAACAGTTTTTTATGTCATCTGCACACTCTCCTGATTCTTCCTTGACTCAAATCAATCTGACATTTTTCTTTTTTGCATTGTCTAACAGCTCCTGGATTGATTTCTTGTGGTCCCTTACACTTTTGAAGCAATTTTTCTTTTCCTGGTCACTAATTGCAATCCTATCTTCTATATCTGAAATTCTATACTCGCATTGATTCATTCTGCTGTGTAAACTTTCAATAGAGTTTTTAATTTCCTGGAATCTGTTTGCATCTGTTTGCATCTGTTTTATGGATTCCATTTGTTTCCTATGCTGGGATTCATCATATTCCTCAGTTCCTCTATTTTTTTATATGTGTCTGCTCTAGATTTATTAATCATGTCTTGCAATATGGGAACAATCTCTGCTATTATCTGAGAAATTATTTCTAATTTTAATTTTTCCAGGTCCACTTCCATTGCCAGTGCAGGGATACCAGGTGGTTGAGTATCAGATTGTTCCATATGTAGCTATTGTCTGGGAAGGCCTTTGGTTGGGGAATGTGCAACCCTGTTTCTGTTGTCTGCACAGTCTTTGGGTAGAGTCTTCTTACACTTATCAGTGGTATCAGGCGAGCCTCTGAGTATTGTCTGTGTGCCTGTACAGCTCTTCTACAAGTGGGTCCCTGGCTATGGCCATGGTATGGTGAGCCTCTGCTGAAGCCCAGTTGTCCATGCAGCCCTTTCTGGATGGGCCTTTGGCTTGGGCAATGTGGCTGACCCTCAGGTTGGGCTAGAATCCCAGCTGGAATCCACTCACAGCTGTGCTTGTCTGGGCCACACAGGTGGTCCCTTTGATCTGCCCCTACTTAGGGATGGAAAGGTGGGCCTCCACTGGGAGCCCATGTGCCCATGCAGCTCCTCTCCTCACAGGCTCCTGGCCTGGGGGAGTGTGCTGGAGCCTCTGGTGTTGGGGGATATCCCCAACTCTGATCTACCTGCAGCCACATTGGTCTGGACCACACAACTTCTCCCCAGGATCTGCATGCACTCACCAATGGAATGGCAGGCCTCTGGCAGGAGCCCACGTGGTGCATGTGTAACTCCTCTCTCCCCTGTCTCATTTTAATTTATTTTATTTTAAATTCTTTTATTGGTACATTTTAGGTATACAACACATTTACATTTCTCATTGGGACCTTCTACCTTTACATGATGCATCTTGGTTCTTATTTTTCCCCCATTCCTAGCCCTCCCTTCACCCCCTCCACCCTTCCCTATTTACAAAGACATTGTTTCCATTTCTCATAACTTTTCCTTTCCCTTCTTTCTTTTCCCCTGCCTCTCCTACTGCCCCTACCTCTTTGAACCTTTTCTTTCTATTTTGAATTATCAATTATTCATTCCAATCATTGGTATATTTTAGGTATATAACATAATGACATTCATCATTGAAAATTTACACCTTTACATAACCTCTCTTGGTTCTTATTTTTCACCCTTCCCCTGCCTTCCCTTCAACCTCTCCATCCCTCCCTATTTACAAAGACTTTGTTTCCATTTTTCCATTATCTCATATTAATTCCATTCCCTTCTTTCCTTTCCCCTACCCCTCCCACTTCCCCTTCCCTTTTCCCCCTTTTCTTCCTATTTCACATTATCTATTATCCATTTAATTGTTCCCCACAACTTTTGACATCCCAGATAATTTACTAGTAAGCCAAAAAAGTTCAGAGCTAGGAAAAATATAACATTTCCATTAAAAGGATGAAACTCATTCTCAAATATGGTGAATTTTAAAAACCCTTAAATTAAAAATTGCTTAATTGATTATTTAAAAGTGAATGAGGAAAAAAATGAATGAGGTATAGATGTCCAAATTTCCACAATGTTTGCACTATTTCATTAAATTTTTACTTGAAGTATGAAAACTTAAAAGTTTTCCATACATATTTCTATTCACTCCACAAAATTTTTTTTTCAAAATCTGTAAATGAAGTAAATAATATTTACTGAAATTGGCACAAATCATATGTATTCAGATAAAGTTTAGCAAGTGATATTCACCACTGTAACTGGATGAAGACAGAATGCTACTGAACAACTGGTGTCACTCTTTCCCATGTCTACTCCAAAATTTAACTAACCCAATTTCTAACACCTTCTGCCATCTATACTTCTTGTAACTTTTATAAGAACAATTATACACCATGTTTAATTTTGTTTCTGTTATCTTTCTCAGGATCTTTTATTTTCCTATGAGATATATCCATGTTTGCTATATGTAATCAATTACTGTTTAGCAGTTCCCTTTCTGGTTACACAGTGAGGGATATGAACTTTACTGAGTGTGTTGTTTGTTGTTGAGGCAATTAAAAATACTTCTTCTGTGAAAATCCTTTAAACACAACTTACACCTACCTAAAACATGTTACTAAACTAAAATAAGGAACCAAATTGGAGAACATACACAGTCAACCATGAGGAATTACTAAACTAGTCCAGTCACTAAGATGATATGAAACTGATGCAGGTAGATTAATAGATAAATGAAAGAACAGATACATACATACATTCATTTTATCTGTGAACTAGACACCAATGTAGTGCAATGAATGTTGATGGGTTTTTCATTGAGTAATGCTGGAGGAAATACATGTATGTACACAAAAATCCTTTCATTTTATGTGTATTTTATATCTAAATAAAATAAAATATATAGGCATACACTGAATGATGACATTTGGGTCAACAATAGGCCATATGTATAATAGTCATATAAGATTATGTAATTCTAGTGACATCTAGCCATTGCAGTTTGTATACATTCTATAGTATTTGTACAATGAAGTAGTTACTTGGAATGAAAAACAAATTAAGCTATGTAATGTACATATACCAACTCCACACAAAGAATGTAAACATTATGCACTGCAAACATATACTAATAAAAATATAATAATAGGTAAATAAATTTGTGATTCACTTTGGAAAAAATTGCTTTATAACACATTTCTCAAAACTGTCTCTGATTTTAACTACATGGCTGTTTATGTATATGTTTTATGTATATATGTCTTATATTTATATAAATGTTTATATTAGTACTTAACTAAGATATTGAAATGTTTGATAAGCATTTTTAAAACTTCTAGGCAGTGATTCTGAAATGCAACTTTACATCATGATAAATTATGACCATACATGCATCAGAATGAGAAAAATTAAAAGCATAACAAGAATTAATGAAGCTAAGGAACAAGTGGAAGAAAAAATGGTGTGAATACTTTGGGAAATGGTTGTTTCTGTATTTGCTGTATGGTCAACAATTCCCACCAAAGTTTGTGATGAGAGAAATAAGGGGATAAGTCCATTAAAATACATCCACATAGATATTGCAGGATATTTATTCAGAATAATCCAAACATTTTAAACAAGGGTACACCAATGGAGAATGGAAAAATAAATAAATTATGGCATATTTGACAATTTATAAAGAAATAAATGTTCTATGTAAATAGATGAATCTCAGAAAAATAATGGAAAAGAGAAGTCAGAAACAAAATCACACATAATTTTATCTAGAAGTTAAAGCAGAGATTGCTCTCAGAATAGGATTTCATCTGGGATGTGCTGTCGTACAGAAACCATGTGATATGTTGGAAACATTCTAATCTTGATCTGTGTGGGACTTTCTATATACATCTCACACATATCAAGTATTTAACTATACATACGTGAGATTAGTGTACTTCATAGATTTTCTGAAAATTATCTATCAACTTAAAATAACTATCTCCTATTTAAAAGTGATCATGTTTTCATTGGGATTATTTCTTTCATTCCAAATCCCTGGTCTATATATTAATTTATTCAAGTACTCTTTAATTGTTCTCAATGATTTTTTAATTGTGTTTTTTTTTGAGACAGGTCTTATTGTGTAGTTGAGGCTGCCCTTTGACTCACTATGTAGCCCAGGCTGGCCTCAAACTCATAGCAATCCTCCTTCCCCAGCCTCCCAAGTGCTGAGATTATCGGTGTGCATAACCATGCCTGGCTAATTGTGTTCTTTTTAAGTATAGAACAATTTATCATATTTTCTCCAGTGTCTTAGTATTGCAAATGATATTCATGTTTCAATTTTAATATTTTAAAAAAATATTGTAAATATATTTTAACTAATGATATTTATATGTTTTTATTTCCAGTTGTGTGAATCTTAAGTATTTTTATTGTCTATTTGTATTAATTGGCTAGTAAATTCAAGGCAAACTAAGCAAAATTAATGATATTGGATTTTCTTTTCTGATTTCCAGACTCCCAGAAAAAGCTTTCAGCACTTGACTATTAATTATGGTTGCTAACACTTCTTTCTACTAATTAAGAATACTCTCATTTTTATCAAAAATTTTGTTGAATTTTATCAAATCTTTTTCTCTCTACTATAAAGACAATATGATTTTCAACTCCTATTTTCCTAGCATAATGACTTACTGGTTTTGATATGGTATGTTTAACCATATTTGTATTTATTTTCTCTGACATTCTTAGGGTTTCTTTGTAGCAGAAATCTTTACCCAGTATTAGCAGACTCTGGCTAATTGCAACCAAGTCTCAGTACATTTTGATATCTTCAACCAAGACAAGCAGTGTCTTCCCCCTTTACATCCATGCCTGCACATCAGCCATCACCAGATGCTTCCAGCCATGTCCTTCTGGACACTTCATGCTGTTTCACTGCTAGATGTCTTCAAAAGTGTACTTCTCTTACCTTTCCCACACTTAGAGTCAATAAAAGCCTGGGGGCCCTTGGCAGCCTTTGTCTTTGCTGCCCAGAGAAGCAACTGATCAGCCCCAAGACCCAAGTTCTCTCTAAGTTTTGTTTCTTGTCTTTGTTCTTATGATCTTGTGTTGTAGTGCCTCACAGGAGACTGTAGGCTTACTGCAGAGGTCAATGGTAATGTCCCCATTCCCATTCCCTGTATTTCTTGCCCTATAGTTTTACACCTATAAAAATATTTTGAGCTGGACATGGTGATGCATGTCTGTAATTCCAGCACTTTGAAGGCTGAGGCAAGAGGTTTTCCTTGAGTTCCAGGCTATTCTGGGCTATGTAGTAAGTTCAAGGCCAACCTCAACTACAAAGTGAGATCCTGTCCCCCCCTCAAAATAGTAAATGAATGAATGAATGAATAAAAGAAACCAAAAAATGTTGTATATTATCCATTTCAATATATTTTCTCCACTTCCATTCTCTGTATTCTATGAGAATCTATTTACATGTATATTATTGATTTTAATTGTTCATTATATGCCTTCTAACCTTTTCTGCATTTCATGCATTTTGTGAATCTTATTTTTTTAATTGACTCATTTTTTCTTATTATATCCCAATCTTCTCCAAAATTCATTTGATATTTTGAACTTATGTTGATAATTTTTAAAGTCTACTTATGATAACTCTTCAAATTGGGTAATTTAAGGCCTGTTATATTACTATTTTTCCTTTTACCTATTTTTTTACATATTTGATCATTTTTGACAGAATGTCACATATTTCAAGTAATAGAAGTCCTAGATGATTTTTGTTTCCCTGAAAAGATTTTACATACCCCCATAATGGAAATTGTGTGAGGGAGCATGAGTTCTCCAGCAGCTGCACTGTTGTTCAGCACAGAGAGCATCTGCTCCTGGTAGGAACACAACCTGTGCTTCCAGTTGAGATCTGGTATATTTTCTAGATCTTTTTCATTTTGGAAATTCTTTTGACTATTCCTGATAATTTGTTTTCCACTATATTATTTTGAGATGTGGAAGCTCAGCTCCCTTCATCAGAAGTCTCTGCTTAGCTTCTGGTCCTACTTCTCGGTGGACTTCAAGAAGGTGAATTGCTTTCCATGGAAAACCAAGAACATCAGTACATCCTTTTGTGCTTCACTTCTTGCTAGGTAAATACCCAGCCCCAAATTTTCTGACTACCTTGTCAGCCTCAAACTCAAATTTATGCCTTTCCATCCTTAAAAAATTGCTATAGTTTTTTCATTTTACATATTTTTTCTACAGAATATTCTTTGAGGTCCTTATTAGAAAGTACTATATTTTAATTTTAGTTCTTATATTTGTCCCTCAAACTCATGACATTAAATATGACATTTTCGGTATGACTTTTTTTCTCTAGCATTTGTTATTATTTGGTATCTTGATGTTAGCCATTCTTTCTGGAGTAAGATGAGATATTTTAACATATTTGTTAACAGCTGAAGGATAGCATAAAACATTTTATATTTCTCTGAAAATTTTGAGATAAGTAAGCAAGTTGTAGAATAAAAGATAAGAATATTGTGATGACAAAAAAATGATATGGTCAACTTAAATGTTGACAACATAATCACAAAAATTTAAACCTTTTTTTTTTTTTTTTTGGTACTGGGGATCAAACTCAGGACCTTGCGCTTCCAAGGCAGGTGCCAGAACCACTGAGCTAAATCCCTGGTCCCTAAAATTTAAATCTTAATAGGTATCTGTAATAATTATTTAAACATACAGTGATTACTATTTGATAGATGTTGATATTCTTAATATAGAAAATAAAAAAGGTATTATGGTAAGTGTAGAAAGTGAATACTGCCATATCTCTAATTAGAAAAGTTACATCTACTAGAAAATGGAGATCATACCAATGAAAATAGATAAATAAAAAGGAAGAAAATGACACAATTGCAGAGACATCTAGGCCTAAGGAAAGCTAAGAAAAAAAACTTCTTTAAGTGGAAATTTTATCTTATTCCATTTAAACTGCTATAACAAAGTAACAGGGGCTGTACAGCTTATAAACCATAGAAATTTTTTTCATAGTTTTGAAAACTGGAAAGTCCAAGATGAAGACAACAAAAAAATGTCAGTTGAAGGCCACTGCCCCCATGCTTCTATCTGAGTCCTTACAGGCTAGAAGAAGCAAGGTAGTTCTCCAGGGCCTCCTTTATAAAGGCATTAGCTCACTCATAACAGCTCTTCCTAATCGATCTATCCTTAGAAATTCTCACCACGTTGGGAGTTGGATTTCAACATGTGAATTTTGGGTCTTGGTGACAAATGTATTCAAACACCAGATTACAATCGGTAGGAAAAGAATTTAAGTGTATTTCTTGAGAAGAATGTAGAGAGAAGGCAGGAGAATATAGGAAAAGTGAAAAGTCCTCAACTACAGGAAAGATCTACCCTGGATACTACCTCTGGAAATACTGACTTCCACATGTAAGTTTGTTTTATTTGCAAACGTCGCTAGGAGTAAAACATATGGTTCTAGAAATCTTGTAAGAAATCATGCTCTCATGATGTCTTCTGTTCAGGGTTGTGGCTGTAGCATATCACATCTGGATAAGGTTGAAGAGTCTGAAATAAAGTTCTGAACATTTCAAGGTGTGTAACATGGTTTTGGTTACAAAACATGGTTTCACCTGTCACAATTTGTAATGTGGAAATACCCTCCCATTAAACCAATGTGAAATGTGAGTCAGTCTGGCATTAGCAAGACATTTATTTTATTTTATTTATTTATTTTTTTCCTGGGGGGATTTATTTTATTTTTTAAACCTTCAATAGAAGAAAAAATGTTAAGGGAATCAACAGATTTTTACCTACAATTCAGTGTGCAAAATGAATTTTCCCAGTAGGAATATTTGCAAGCACAAGACATTATATCACATACTTTGTTAACAAAATCTTATTTCATTATTTTAAAAAGACACTATTTTGATTCCAGGTTTTTCACTTTGTCAATTCAGAATGCCACTATTCTTAGAATGCAAAAAGAGATGTTAGCTCTCTGCAAAATTGCATTCATACTCAAATTATAGATTATATTGGAAGATATGTGTGAATATATCAAACTGTGAGAAATGAGATAAAAGTTTTTATTAACTTATTCTAATGTAATTAATATGAATTTTATTTTGAAATAATTTTAGATTTCTAGAAATAAGACGTTATATATGGAATTTCTCTAGGCCTTCATCCAGCTTCTTCTGATATAAACATCTTGCATAAAGATACTGCATTTATCAAAGATAAAATACTATTTTTATAATATCAAACTATAAATGACTTGAATTTCAATAATCTTCCTATTAGTGTCCTTTTTGTGTTATTAAGTCCTATGCAAAATACATTACAAATTTTCATTAATGTCTTCAATCTATGACAGTTTCTTGGAGTTTCCTTGCTCTTATGATCTTGGCAATTTTGAAGAGTACTAGTTAAGTATTTTACAGGAAGTTCCATAGTAGGGTTTATCTAATGTTTTCTCATGACTAAACTAGAGTGAGGGGTTTGGAAGGAACAATCTTCCTCCCATCACACCGGCAAGTACTGTACACACGATGCCAACATGTCTTTTTTTTCTTTTTTTTTTTTTTGGTACCGGAGATCGAACTCGGGTCCTTGTGCTTGCGAAGCAGGCAGCAGAACCACTGAGCTAAATTCCCAGCCTGCAACATGTCTTATTAACAGTGACATTAAACTCGTCCCCTCAGGGAAAGTACTATTTACCAGCACTTTCCAGTGTAAAGAAGTTGGTGCCCTTTCCCTTTCCACACTGCACTCTTTGGATGTTAGTCATAGTGCCCATCCCATAATTTACACAAGGACCAGAGTACGTGGGGGCAGACATCATGTGCTATCTCCTGCAAGAGGAGAGTACCAGAATAGAACATGTAGAATTCTTCTATTTGGATCATTAACCCTTTTCTCAATTTATATTCAATACTTTTATGTAGATATGAACTCATATATAGTAGTAATCTTTTAAATTATTAGGTCATTCTATATTTATTTATTTTGTTGTTCAAATTTCTCCAGGCCTGACCAGTAAGAATCCTTCTTGTTGTCTCATGGAACTAGTTGATGTACTCTATATCATTTTATTATTTACCTTGTTAGCATTGACTTACTTTCTGATGTTGTAAGATGTTGTGGACTCATCTTATGTTTTTCTTTCTGCAAAACTTCACTTTAATGGAGTATGCTATTTAGAAATTAAGATTTAGGTATTGGGTATGTTCATTATCAGAGGGGTTCTAATGCTTCTAAGCCCTAAGCTGTCAAAGCAAGCAAATACTTGAGTATGAAATAAAGTGCACTCACATACACATACATTGATCTCCATCTCTCTGTATGTACCTATTTCCATCTATCATTTATTGTTCCATCGATATATCATGATTTGTTACTTGTCTCAATGAAAATAAACATGATTTCATTTGGGAATTTTGTTCTAATCCAGCACCACAAGGTCCATTCAGCTTTCCTCTCTTCACTTCTTTATAATTTCTATAACTTATATACTTATTTTTCAAACTTGGTTACATATACAGTAATACCAGAATTGTTGAATCTCTCTCTCTCTCTCTCTCTCTCTCTCTCTCTCTCTATTTACCTACTGAATTGCTGGCCAAGTTTTTTCATAAAGAGCCAGAAAATAAATATTTTAGATATTAAGGTCAAGAGCTAAGTAAAATTAGGAACTGTTCTGGTGAAACAGTTATTAGGTATTTTTTATTTTGTGTGTATGTATGTGTGTTTATATTTTATATTTTAAAATGTGAGAACATTCTCACGTTTTAGGCTCATTAAAATGAAAACTGGCCTAGGGCAAGGGATTTAGCTCAGTGGTTCCGCCTCCTGCCTCACAAGCACAAGGTCCAGAGTTCAATTCCTAGTACCAAAAAAAAAAAAAAAAAAAGAAAGAAAAGAAAAGAAAGAAAGAACAGTGGCCAGATTTTGCTCACAGGCTACTTTGGGAACCTCTGAGATAGAATTCAATATTTATATACAATTCCTTTTTATTCACTCAAAACATCATTTTTTGTACTCCAACTTTTTACTTTACCCATTTCACAATGTATAACTCTTTAAATTTACTGTTAACAGTTCCAATTGCATTCTCTAATTTAACTTTGCAGTTCAAACACTGAAAATATTGTGAAATTGATCTTTTATGTTTCATTTTATTTTTTATTTCTTTCACTTGTAGCATGTATAATTCACTAAATTAAAAAGTGCATACATGAAAAAAGGGACCATTTACCTGTATAATATAGGATGAGCTTACAATAAGTTATATGAAAATGTTATTGCAGTCAGAGACTTGATGAAGGACTGGTAAAAATAATGATAGTCATTCAGTTCTTTACTAACCTGGGTTTACTTTTTTGCTAAGCCCTACAGAAAGCTAGCTTCAAAATTGGGTTTGGGGAATTCTGTATTGTGGAATCTTCATCCTAAAACTTGACTCTAAAATTAAATCTGAAAGTTTTTGCAGAGATAAAAAAATCATTTGTCAGAAAATCTAAAATACATGAACCAAGGCTTAAAAAGAAACTTCTGTTAAAACCTTTGTTACTCACTTCTCAGGTGGCAATGAAAGCATTTCTTCACATTAACAATGCTATTACATTGTATAAGAGAAGTGTAGGATTTGTCCTTCTATGGCTGGCTTATTTCACTTATCATAAAATCTTTCAAGTTCTAAAATAGCAAACTAACAGAAGCAGAGAGGACAATGACATTTGTCAAAGTTTAGGAAGAGGAGAAAATGCCGTTTTTTTCAAAGATTATAAGGTTTCAGTCATGCAAGATAAATTCCATATATCTACTCTAGGCACAGTGCCTATAGTTAATATTGCATAGTACATTGAAAAAATTGATTGAGAAGATGTATTTCATATCAAGATTGCTCACTACAGTAAAAAGAACAATTAAAAAACTTAAAGAAAATACTACTACAGTTTTGTAAATAATCATTTCAGGAAAACAATTCCCATGCTTTATTTACTCCTCAGTTAGTTAAGAAAAAGTTGCAGAAGTCATTTTGAAACTGTGAGAAATTATCATTTTACATTGGGCAGATAAAACTCTTCAGATGTTTCTGAAAAGTTTCTACCCCGGTGTATCTTTCATGTAAATCTCCAGGAAAGTGAGTGGAACAGAGCTGACTACCATGGTTAACTCCTGTTACATGGAACAGTTAAGCTTTAGATAGAAAGGCTATGTGGGACATAATCTCACCAGTCCTTGAGAAGCAAAGGATTTTCTCAGGCTTGCTGCAGAAGCCAGAGATTGGAAGCCTGGGAGGGATGTGGTGCACTATTAATAACTGGAGGATTGAGCAAGGAAACGGCATCCTTAGTTCCTGACAAAAAGGTACTGAGTTCCTCCAACAACAAAAATGAGCTTACAAGTGGATATTTCCCCAGAACCTACACAGGAGGCACAAAGATCAATTGATGTGTTGACTTCAGCCTTGTGATAATCTGCATACAGAATCTCACTGTATCACATGGATGTCTTACCTACAAATATTTGAACAAATAAAAGGGGTTGGTTTTATTCCCTATGTTTGTGTAACTTTGTATTCTGAAATATAAAACTAATGCAAAAATACTCTCCGTGATTTCAATGCCTTTTGAGCTTCATATCGCAGATGTGTTCCCCAATCCTGATGTTTTTGGAAAGCGACTGGATCATTGGTTTCCTATCCTCATGTCCTCATTGGGATGTCTCTGAAAAGTTCTTAGTGAGTCACTAGGGAGTGACTGGGAAGGGCACGCGTTCCTCCCTGGCTTCTTAACCACCATGATTTGAGCAGCTTTCTTTTGAGGTAGGCTCTTCCACCATGCTGTTTCTGTCTTGGAGCGAGTCAACCAGGGAGTGAAAACATGAGCCAAAATAAACCCCTCCTCCTTTAAATTGTAGGTGTTGGGCATGTGTCTTAGTGCCAAAGACAACACCTAAGGTAATTTTCTAATTGTTTTAGAAATCTTAGCATATTAGAAAATTTGTTTTCTCTTTTAGAAAATTTATAACGTTAAAATCTCAATATGGATTGATTTACCCAAAATGTATAATTAATCATATTAGATCAAAGATATTGCAACTGGATAACTATTAGTGTTTCCCAACCCATGCAATGTATGTAATTTAAAAATGAAGATATTTGTAATTATATACTTTTTTTTCCTACTTATTTCAATTTGGACACATTGCCAAACTGTGGAAGACATGATTTAAAATAAGTCAGAACTCTTTCAATTTCTGAACTAATGTATCAATAGGGTTTGTTTGATCTCTTTTTCTTTACAGTCATTGGCTTTCAATAATTAAAATTATTTTTGCTCTATGTGAAAGGTAATGCATTATAAAATGCTTTGAAATAACTATAATACTTGAATGCCTACTTTATAATGCAAATAGTCTGTTCTGATTTTTTCAGATATGAAAGTTGCAGTCATAAGAAATAGTAAGTAAAAGTGACTTTAAAAACTGTAGCTTTTGTATCCTCACTCACTTTTTTGTTTCTCTTAAATGTAATTCTCTACCTTGAAGTTGTGAGAATTTTGATAAGCCATCTGATGAAGAAATAAATATTATGCATAAAATATTAACCTGACAACATCGTGTTCTTTTATGAATATTTATCTAATTACTAATATTTTCCTATGATCTTATTCAAATAATTATAAATTTGCTAGAATATGAGATAGATCCTATTTCCAAAGATAGACACAATACCTATTACGCCATTTGTTCTATTACAATATTGTTTTGCTATTCCTTTGTCCAATATGTAGTCTGTTTTCTTTTTCTTTGAATCTGGGCTAGTTGGGGTGATAGCTTTAACAAATACAGTAAACGTGGAAGAGAGTGTTCTAGGAATCTGGAAACTTTTACTTTCATTGGATCAATTCAGCCACTATGTGAAAATTCTAACCAACATGAAGACACCATATTTCATTGACAATCACACCACCTGTGAAAGGGATTGTGTGGAAATAAAGGGAGAGGCACATCAACCAATATTCAGAAAGCACGACCAGTCATTTTGGATAGTTTACCCTCACAGATATCATGTGAAGCAGAGGTGAGCTATTGTCTTGAATCTCTGCCACACTTGCAAGTTAGTGGACAAAGATGTTTTTGTTATTGTTGGGGTGTTTTTTTTGTTGTTTTTGTGTCTTGTTTTGGGTTGTTTCATAAGGGTATCATTGTTTCTAAGCTTTGCCTTATTCCACTTACAGGGTGGATTTACCTCTTGAGCAATATGATGCATCTGCAATTACCAAATAAAAGGTATGTCTGCTTCTTCTCCCCTTTCCTTTATCATCATCATGTTTTCAGCATATAAACACACTCTTATATCTACTATCACTTTTAAAACTAGTAAAAAGAATTAAGCCAGGTGCGGTTGTTCATACCTGTAATTTCAAGACCCTGAAAGGCTGATACAAGAACAACTCAGGTATGAGCCAAGTCTGAGCATCTTACTAACTTAGTAAGATTCTGTAACAAAATAAAATATAAAATGTTCTGGGGATGTACCTCAGTGTGAAGTCCCTGAGTCCGATCTCCAGTACCTGAAAAAAATCTTGCTTCAGTATCTCCCTCTAGCAATTACTTTTTTTCTTTGTAGAGTCTTTTACAGACTAATAATTTTGAAGAGTTAACTACTATTCATACCATATCACTCTGAACTGGATCCCATCCAGTCTGATGTTTATTTCCATTTGTCTATAAAAATGACCCTGAGAAAGGTATCAATGATCTAGAAGCATCTAAATCCAATGAAAATATTTTAGTTCTTGTCTTCTTTAACCCCTCTCCCCAACAGCATTTATACAGTTGACTCTTTCCTGTAGTTTTTCAGAGTAGTAGTTTTCTGGTTTTCCTCTCTTCAGAAATTTTATGTTCTCTAACTTTTAAAACTAACACATTCAAGGCTGAACTTTTAGGTGTAATATTATATATATTTACCCATGTACAAAAACAAACACTTTTCTCCACTAACCTGCTATTGTCATAAATTTTTCTGTCTCGGTTAATGGTTATGCTAAACCTTTTGCTAATATCATTTATTTTCTTTGATTTTAGTAGTTAATGTTTGTGATACATAATAAATATACTCATCAATGGGCCGGGGATTTAGCTCAGTGGTGTGGCTGCCTGCCTTGCAAGCACAAGGTTCTGAGTTCGATTCCCAGTACCAAAAATAAATAAATAAAAATACATACATACATAAATACATACATTCATCAATAAGAACTGGCCAAATACATACTACATCTTTTTTGTTTTACTTCCTCTTCCCCTCCCATCTTATTCTTTACATTTGTCTATCTTTTATACTTAGCCTAGAAGAAAATGTGTTAGTTTTAATGTGTTAGTTGGCCTTCATGTCCAAGCCACCATGTTATCTGGACTGAATTATTCCAGATGAGCCAGAACTATTCTGTTTCTTTGCATGAGGACAAAATATCTACTCTCTACCCAAGACTCAACATAAACCAGTAAAAAATAAGTAACTTTATATCCCTCTCTTAAAAATGTTCCTCATCTTCTCCTGTTCCTCAAAAATCAAACCATAGTTTGTAATAATTTTCAAGGCCCTATAACATCTGTGCCCACATCTGCCAACATTTCTTATAACTTCCTCTATAGTTTACCTTGTTCTAATCACAATGGTTTCCTATGATTCTCACACATCCATAAAATCTCATCTTAGAACCCTTGAACTTGCAGTTTTCTGGACCTAGGATAATTCTCTTAATTTTTTTTTACATAAAAAATAAGAACCCCATGACATAACAGGTTTTTGTTCAAATGTCATATCAGAGACACATTTTATGATATTGCATTAAAATTCATTTACCTCTACCTTAATGTTTCCTATTACCTTCTCTGCTTTATTTTGTCCATAACACACATTGCCCTATAAGATTAGATATTATCAGAGTCCCTAAGTCAGAATGTCACTGTTATGAAAGAAAAAATCTTATCATTATTTTGATCACTGAAAAATTCAACTCCTGGAGTCTTTCACTGTGCCTGATCCAAAGAGGTAAGCCAAAGAGAGTAAACATTTGATGAACTAAATAATGAATGTTGCTGAAAGTATCAGGCATTGAAGAAACTTCAGAGAATCTAAAAAGAGGCAGAAGAGCAAGATATAGATGAAGCCACCTAGAATTCTAAATTTTAAAATGTGTAATGAAGTCAACTTCCTTGCAGTTAAGCCAAGGTTAGCTCTTCCCTGACATTTTCTTTCTTTTCTTTTTTTTTTACTGTAAATCTCCCAGGATTTGTCATAGGAATTATAATTATTACTTATTTTCCTTACATTTATTGTGTGTGTGTGTGCATGTATGTGTGGTTTTATCTTTAACAAAACTTGTGTTAGTTAACAGTAGTGTCAACTTAAATAAGTAAGCCCTAGTGGACTGATTTGGCAAGTTCTGGTGTGTCTAGATGACTGACTCCCTGAAGAGGGAAGACCCATCCTGGGTGTATGTGGCACCAACCAATAGGCCTGTAGTCTGCATGGAATAAAAGGAGAAAGAGAAGGATGTCTCCTTTCTGCTTCTTTGGAGGAGCTGCAGTTTTCAACATCACTTTTGGATGTCCACCTCCAGGCTTCCACTGCAGACTCTTCAACCGTCTGGTGAAAATTTTCAGCCTTGTAGTACAGATCCTTCAGCCTCCTAATGCTGACTCACATGGGCCTCTCTATTGATCTCCAGGCCTTTAATATCTGACTGAATTCTTCACATCTCCAGCTGGCAGGGAGTGTTTTTGCATTCTTCCACACCTGACTCTGCAGTCAGCCACTGCAAGCCTCCATGTAAAGCATTAGCATATATTTTATATTAACTCTATTCCTCTAGTGAACCATAACTGATACAAAACCTTTATTGACAAATAAACTAAATAGTAAAATTAAAAGTTCATGGACAAACTAAACATGAAATCAATTTCATTTTATTAAGTTAAAAACATTTCCAGACAGGCCCCAGACAATAGCCTGCCTGGAAAAGAGCTATGTAGGCTCTCAATCAACAGCTGGAGGCCCACCCAGATAACAGTAAGTGTGAGCAGATCCCAGCAAGAAGCCCACTCAGAAGCCAGAAACTCGGGTGCACAGCTCCTAGTGAAAGGCCCTCAAAGACAACAGCTATGGAGGTGGCCAGGTTCCAGCCAGAGGCAAGTCCATATACCATCTAAAGTGTGCACAGGCAACAGCCAGAACCCCACCCAGACAGAGACCCAGAAAGCCATTATTCTGAATCCAGGAATTGGCAAAGTGGTGAGCAGCAGAGAGAAGGCCTCTCTGAGGCTTGCTGAGAATTGAGGCACACTAGGTGACCAAATGTCACCTCAACAAAGGTCCAGCAGGTTGCATCTGTTGAAACCAGAAGACACATAAACAATATCCAGATCATGTAAGGCAACCCTAAAGGGCAACAAGATGGAACAATCTGATGTGCAATGGCCTGGACTCCCTGAACTGGAAACAAAAATGGTTATGAAAAAATGAAATATGAAATAATTTCTCAGCTAACAAGAGAGATTGTGTACATAGTGAAAGACATAATTAATAACGCTAGAGCAGACAGATAAAAAAATAAAGTATCTGAGAAAAATGATGGAATCCCAGCATAGAAAACAAATGGAATCCATAAAATAAAATTTAAAAATCCACTGAAAGTTTACACAGAGCAGAATGAGGCAATGTGAGAGCAGAATATCAGATATAGAAGCCAAGATTGCAATTAGTGACCAGGAAAAGAAAAGTTTATTAAAAATAGTAAGGGACCATGAGAAATCAAACCAGGAGCTGCTGGATGATGCAAAGAAGGAAAAGGTAAGACTGATTAGAGTCAATGAAGATAAAAGAGATAGTACAAATGATATAAAAAACTGTTCAGAGAAGTAATGGCAGAAAAGTTCCCAAGCAAGGGAAAAGAACTTGATGTGTAGATAAGTGAGGCATATAGGACTCCAACTAGCCTTGATCAAAAAAAATTCTACACCTAGGCATATAACAGTTAAGATTTCAGAAACCCAACAGAAGAACAAAATCCTACAAGCAGTTAGAGAAAAGAAACAAATCACATATAAAAGAAAACCCATCAGAATCACAGCAGATTTCTCAACACAAACCTTCATGTCAAGAAGACACTAAAGTATGTCAAGCACTAAAAGCAAATAATCTCCAATCCAGATTGATGTACCCTGAAAAACATTCAAAGTTGATGGAGAAATAAGATACTTTCATGACAAAGAACACCTGAGGAACTTCATGAATACCAAACCATCACTCCAAAAACTTTTAAATAATATCCTAGGAAAAGACAATGAAGATAACAACCCCAGGAATCCATCAGGCAGACAAGAAATTAAATGCAAAGGAGGAGAATCCAACCAAAACAAAAAGTCATGACAAGGATAAGTCAATACATATCAGCTATAGCCATTAATGTCAATGGTCCCAATTCACCAATCAAATGAAATAGACTGGCAGAATGGGTCAAAAAGCAAGATCCAACAATATGCTGCATACAAGAAGCACACTTCATTCAAAAGGAAACTTATTGATGGAAAGTTAAAGGGTGGAAAACAATACTCCATGTGACAGGAACCTGAAAAAAAGCAGGAGCAGCTATCCTATTTGCAGATCACTAATTAAGAGAGAAGAAGAAGGACACTATATCCCTGTAAAGAGAACAATTCAAGAGGTAGAGATTACATTCATAAATATATATACATCAAATACTAGTGAACCCAACTAAGCAAAACAAATACTACCAGACATGAAAAATCAATAAACACTAGTGTGATAGCAGTTGTGGAACTCAATACCCCACTGTCACAAACAGATAGATTAAATAGACATAAAATAAAATACTAGAACTCAATCAAACTCTGGAACAAATGGACTTAACAAATGTTTACAGAATGTTCCAACCCACAGAATCAGAATAAACATTCTTTTCAGGTGCACATGGGTTATTCTCCAAAATAGAGCACATACTTGCTCAATGTGTGACTAAGTGCAAAAAAATTGTAGTTATCTCCTATATATTATCAGAATATAGTGTGATGAAACTGGAGATCAATAGCTAAAGAAACCACCAGAATTTCATAAACACATGGAAATGGAACAACACATTCCTGAATAATCTATGGGTCACAGAAAAAAATTAAAGAAGAAATCAGACAGTCTCTATAATTAAATGACAATGCCAATACAACATATTGGAATACATGGGACACAATGAAAGCAGTCTTAAGAGAGCAATTCATAGTAGTGGATACTCATATTAGGAAAACCGAGTGAGCTCAAATTAACAACCAAATGCTGAACCTCAAGTTCCTAGAAAAAGAAGAGCAGGACAAACCAAAAGCTCATGCGAGGGAGGAAATTATGAAGATCAGAGCAGAAATCAATGTAATGAAGACTAAGAGAATGATGCAAAAAATCAATGAAACAAAGAGTTGGTTCTTTGAAAGAATAAACAAAATTGACAAACCCTTAGCAAACCTTATCAAAAAATGGAAAGAAACGGCCCAAATCCATGCAGTTAGGAATGAAAAGGATGAAATTACAACAGACCCAGCAAAAATCCAGAGGATCATCAATAACTACTTTGAGAACCTATATGCCAATAAGATTGAAAACACAGAAGAAATGGACAGGTTTCTAGATACATTACCAAAGTTGAACATAGAAGACCTAAAAATTCTAAACAGCTCAAAATCAATCAACAAAATTGAAAACATAATTTAAAACTTACCAACAAAGAAATGCCTGTGTCCTGATGGCTTCACTACTGAATTCTACAGACATTTAGAGAACTATTCTACTACTGTTTAAACTCTTCAATAAAATTGAAAAGGAAACAATACCCCCAAATTCATTCCTGAAGCAACCATCACTTGGAACCCAAAAGCAGAGAAAGACCCAACCAAAAAAGAGAAATGTAGGCCAATCTCACTAATGAACATGGTTGCAAAAATCCTCAATAAGATATTGGCAAACAGAATGCAAAAGATAATCAAGAAGATCACACACTCTGACCAACTGAGATTTATCCCAGGGCTGCAGATATAGCACAAGCCATGCAAATCAATAAATGTAGTATCAGTAGAGACAAGGACAAAAATTATATTATCATCTCAATAGATGTACAAAAAGCATTCAACAAAGTCCAACTCACAGTGATGATAAAAATACTACAGAAAACTGACATAGGTGGTCTCTATCTAAGCCTGATAAAAGCCATCTATGAAAAGCCAATAGCCAATATCATACTAAATGGTCAAAAACTGAAATCCTTCACACTTAAATCAGGAACAAGACAAGGATGTCCACTATCACCACTCTTGTTCAGTATAGTTTTGGAAACATTAGCCACAGCAATTAGACCATACAAAGAAATAAAAGGAATAAAGATAGGAAACAAAAAAGTCAAAGTGTCATTTTTTGCAGATGACATGACACTCTCTATAAAAAGAGCTCCACCAAATTAAGTAGAGTAGGTGGATACAAGATCAACATACAAAAATCAATAGCTTTCATATACACGAACAACAGACTCACTGAAAGATGAATTGGAGAAACAATTCCTTTCACAATAGCATCCAAAAAAATGAAATACCTAAGAATCAACCTAATGAAAAAAATCAAAGACTCCTAGTCTGAAAACTGTATCACTCTGAAAAGAGAGATTGAAGATGATATCAGAAAATTGAAAGACATCCTTTGATTGTGGGTAGGAAGAACCAATATAGTGAAAATTTCCATACTTCCATTACTGCCATATAGATTCAATGCAATCTCAATGGAAATTCCATCAGCATACTTCACAGACCTTGAGAAAACAAAATTCATTTGGAACAAGAAGAGACCTAGAATCGGAAAAGCAATTCCAGGCAACAAAGAAAAGATATGGATTACTACAATGCCCAATTTGAAACTATACTACAAAGCTACTATGATAAAAACACTATGATAATAGCATGGTACTGGCAAAGAAACAGACCTGAGTATCAGTGAAACCAATTAGAAGATGCAGAAACAACTCCTGACCCACTTAACCCCTTCATCTTCAACAAAGGATCCAAACACCCTCACTGGAGGAAAGATAGGCTCTTTAAAAAATGGTGCCGAAGGTCCTTGCACCGAACACTCTGAATCAGCCCGCTGCAGACAGGCAGGTCTGTGCACACCCTACTGAGGTCCTAAGTCACACAGAAGATGCCGAATCACCCTGCTGCAGACAGGCAGCCACCTGGTTCCACACTAAAAAGATGCAGAGGACACCAGACCATCAGACCAAGATACTGAGTCCTGCTGCTCCCAGCCCACAGGGAAGGGCCTTTGGGCCACCATCCTTACCGCTGCACCCAGCCCTTGCCCCACCTCTCCCAGCTAAGACGAGGTAATCCGTGCAGGCGCTATGAGCCCCCCACCCCAGTCGAAATGAGCAAACACATAAATAAGTCT
>NW_004624761.1:2883110-2893549 GCF_000247695.1 Heterocephalus glaber
CAATATGCATTATGTAAAGGTACAATTCCCAATGAGAAATGTAATTGTGTTGTATACCTACAATGTACCAATAAAAGAATTTAATTTAAAAAAATGGTGCTGAAAAAAATTGGGTTTCAACTTGCAAAGATTAAAACTAGACCTCTATCTCTCACTAAAATAGAAATGGATTAAAGATCTAAATACTAAAACAGAAACACTAAACCAACTTCAAGAGAGGTTAGGTGGAGCTCTTGAAGACACCGGTGTAGGAAAAGATTTCATGAGCAAAACCTCAGTTGCACATGAACCAGCACAAAGAATCAACACTTGGGATTTCTTAGTAAGAAGTTTCTGGATAGCAAGAGAAGCCACCAACAGTGTGAAGAGACAACCCAAAATGTGGGAAAAAAATTTTTACCAACTGCTCTTCAAACAAAGGTCTACTGTCTAGAATAAAGAATTTTTAAAAATCAGACCCCCATATTTGAAGACCAATCCAAAAATGGGCATCTGAAATGAACAGACATTTTTCAAAGAAGTGGAAATAGTAAATAAACATATGAAAAGATGTTCAACATCACTGGTCATTAGAGAGATGCAATAGAAAACAAGCTGGGATTCCATTTCACTTCAGAAATAATGACTGCTATCGAGAAATTAACCAATAGCAAATGCTGGCAGGGCTGTGGGAATAAAAGAATACTTCTCCACTGTTGGTGGGCATGGAGACAGGTCCAACCACTATGTAAATCATCGTGGAGATACCTCAAAAAACTAGGATTAGAAGTCCAGTTTAACCCAGCTATTTCCTTGCTTGGTATCTTCCCCAAAGAATTAAAAGAATCATACTACAGCAATATATGTGTACCCATATTTACAGGAGCACAGTTTTTATTAGCTAAAGCTTGGAAATAGCCCAATTGCCCATCAACTGGAAACTGGATAAAGAAAATGAGGGGTTTTTTTTTGGGGGGGGGGTTTTTTTTTATAAAATAGAGTACTACTCAGCCATAAAGAATGAGAAACTAGGGCCAGGGATTTAGCTCAGTGGTTCTGGTGCTTGCCTCGCAATCACAAGGTTCCAAGTTCGATCTCCGGTACTAAAAAAAAAAAAAAAGAATGAGAAACTAGAGACATTAATAGCTAAATGGATGCACATTGAGATGATGCTCTTAAGTGAAATAAATAAGACACACATGAGTAAATACTGAATAGTTTCTCTGGTATGAAAAAAAGTGTAAATAAACTTCAAAATGTATAAAAGATAATGTAAAATAGGAAGAAAAGAGGAGAAGGGGAATGGGAAGTGTGAGAGTTAGAGGAAAGGAAAGAAGGGAAAGGAATAAATATGAGGAAAGAAAAAAATGGAAACAGGATCTTTGTAAATAGGGAGGGGTTGAGGGGTTGAAGGGAAGACACGGGAATGGGGGGAAAAATAAGAACCAAAATATATTATGTAAAGGTACAAATGCCCAATGATGAATGTCAGCATATTGTATACCTAAAATGTATCAGTAAAATTAATGAGTGAAAAAGAAAATCATTTCCAAATCAAATTGTAATATTTTTAGATATTTTTTTCAAAAGCCTCATGGTACCTCAAGAAAATACTCAGTGGTTCAAGATCATTTTATCCTTGACTTTTATAAAAGAAGATTAATAATTACTTCAAGTTAAGTAATGATTTAAAAAACTCTATTTTATGGCAAGATAGCTCACTGATATGCCAGGTAATGTTCAGAATGTATCATCAAAAATTTTCACTACTGTAAACACAGTGAATATGTGGTGTAAAGTGTTATAGATTAGTGTCTAAATTATATAAAATCAGTAACAATAACACCAACATCAATTAACATTATATTTTATCTAGCATTTTCATTAATCTTGTTGATGTACATCACCATTCTCATTGTATCAATTAGAAAAAATAGATACCAGAATTCACGTAACTTGACCAATCTTACAAATTTTAATTGCAAATGAAGATCTGGCTGTAAATCCATTGTTTTTGGGTATATCTTGGCACAATTTGACTATACTTTCCAAAATTCTCCTTTTTTCTTTATCTTTTTATCTTGCTAATTTATGATAATGTTGAGAAACATCATGACTTTTTAATTGGTTGGAAATACATGATATAGGTGAGTGATAGGATGCATTAATGATTTATTAACAGTAATTGGATTCTCATTTAACAGATGAAGAAAGTAAACATATGAATGAAATCTCTTTAATTCACAGTGTTTATTAAATTTTGTAAGTTAGGTTTCAGAGATGTGACTTAATATCTTTGTGTCGGGTTCATATATTGCAGTTCCCTATATTATTATATCTACTATATATATAATTTATCTGTCGAGGTTCCCACTTATTTATGCATTCTAGCAATATATTATTTTACTTAACTTAAGATACTTGTTATCACAGCTTTAAATTCTTTCCTGCTAGTTATCATATCTGTCCAATTTTCTCCTTCCTTTCATGTCTAAAACCCATTATCTCTTGCTTAAATTACTGTGATAGCTTCCTAATTATTCTTCCTGGTTCCACTTTATCTCCTGCACAGTTCCTTCTCCAAACATGCCAGAATAATAATAAAAAGAAATAAAGCAACAGAACTGTCCCATTTAAGACTTTTCAATGTTCTTTCATTGAGTTTAGCAAAATTAAAGCTTGTCATTTGGCCCACCAAGCCCTCCCTCTTCTACCACAAGCTGACTTCTCTGACCATATTTGCAATGCACTTTTTTTTAGAGTAGAAAATCCATCAGTCATAGCTACATTGGCTTTACTGCTCTTCCTGGAGTAAACACAGCAAGTTCCATTTTGAAGATTTTTATACTACTTGAAATCTGCCTGAGACTCACTTCACCCCTCTTTTTCCATAGTGCATCCCCTCTTGATGCTTATTTATCAGTGTCAATGTCATATCCACCAAAGGAACACTTGCTGACTAATATTACTTAAATTATTCACTTATTTATCTGTTCACCTCATGGTTTCTATCACTATAATATACTCTCCAGGAGCCTTTTCACACTGTTATAGCTGCAATTGGTTACAGATTGTAGGTGCTCAATGCCCAATTTCTTTTTTATACCTTGACATTTTATTTAGAAACATCTTTATTTAAATGATAGTACAAAATTGTATGTACAATATAGATCTTTATAGGTATATGTACATATAAATGTTCATACACAAACTTGCTCATAAGAGTCAAACTGCACCCTCAATAAAAAGACGTCTATTTAAATTTTCAATGCCCAATTTCTGAATAAATCAGTGAATGGGAACATGTTCCAACAACACAGCACAGAGACTCTTGGACATTTATATGTCTGAGAAGAAACTACTCCTAGAATTTTATGTTAGAAAAATTTGCCCAGCTATTCTTTCCTGGTGGGGAGAAAATAAAATATCTCTCTTATAAGAATAACACAGTGTGTGTGAACTCACACTATGTAGTAAAAAGAAGGTTGGCTCCATGACTCCAGTTACAACACAGAGCTCAAATATATATGAGGTAATGTGGTTTCTTAGCAGAGCCTGTGATTAAGAGTGGAACCCTGTATGTACATGGTGTTTCTGCAGTGCTAATTTTTTAAAAGTACAGGTATGATGTTATGAAGGAAAATGAAGTATAATCCTTAGACTGAAATCTGGAGCATATACTTCACCATCTGACCTGGGATTTAAGCAGCTAGAGAATTGGTGCTACATTGGACATGCATCCACCCAACTATTTTCAATCCATGCCATTAGCAACTCCTGGTGACAGTGACCAAAGAAATACTGAGATTGATTCTGTAGTTTTCATTCTGCTTCATACTTGAAAACATTGTTGGATGTTTTGGATTGAATAAGCCATGCTTGAGGTTTTTAAATGATTCCATGCAAGGATAGTTTCAGGAGAAAAATAATGGATTCCCAGCTCAGAAGGCCAGAGGAAAACTCTATGACTCTATTTGTACCCTAAATAAATAAGTGAAGTTTTCCCAGTTACATATAAGATGGAATAATAATGTGTAGCTATTAAAAAGTTTATAGGAAGTATTTCTTAAAATAGGAAAATATGTAAATGTAATGCTAGGCCAAATATATTGGGTTTCAAAGACATAAAGCCCTCTGATCACACTCATTTCAATAAATTATATTTTTTGGTTCATGGCATGATATGACTTTAATTTTCATTTTCCATATTTTGGGACAATGACAGTTCTACCTGGACCTTGAAACAGACGTTTTCAAGATAAAGAAAAAATGGGATAGGGCATAGTGAATGCACTGTGTGGTGACTTAATGAGGGGACATGGATTGATACTGGAGAGTAGTAAGTGGTTTAATGATGTGGCATGGATGAAATTATAGCAACTAGTCAATAATGTTAAAGCTGTGGTAGAAACAGGAGTTGGAAGAGTATCTGCAAATTGTTCCAAAAAAATTAGGTGTTAGGTGGCATTGAAGGTAGAGAGAATACTCCACGAAAATATAAAGAAAAACTCAAAGGATTGATGGCTATCGAGATAGAGTAATTCATTCCAAGAGAATTTACATCCATCAGAAGTAGAAAGTACTGTTTGTAAAATTTAAGGTGTCCACAATGACCTTGGTGGGTGGAAGATTTATAGTAGATTTTCAGGGAACCTCAGAATAAAAGTTATCTTCTCCCTGTTAAACTTGACGTTTGTTAAAATATTCCTGGGAATTGTCGAGTCTTCTGGAAAAATATTTTGTTCTTGTTTGTTCCTTATGAAAATACAGGAGATTATACAGTTTTCTCTCCATGTGATAGATGATAGAAACTATATGTCAAATCTATGAGTTTGTAGTCAGCATTCAGCAAGAATTTACTGAGTACCTATTGAAACAATACTATGCTAGATTAATTCACAGACTTAAAATTATCTTTTCAGTAGGGAAGTATCCATTAGACTATTTCAAGTAAGTAATTAAGTTGATAACAAGCACTGTGAAAAAAATTCTAGGGCATTAATTATTTAGAATTCCAGGAATAGAATTTTTTGTCTGACCTGTAGTCTAGTGAAATTAACAGAATATGGCAGAATATGTGGCAGAATATACCTCAATTTTTCAAAAAACCGAAGTATTTCACAATGATAGATGAAGAAGAAGCAGTATCACAAGACCTTTTTATAAATATAGATTCCAATATTATTTTAAATGCTTGTACAAATTCATTTTGCCCTATTGAGCTTAAAATATAAATACTTTTTAATAATTTTTCGAAGGAAGAAAGTTTTCCTGCTGCACTATGATGCCACTGAATCATACTCATTATTTGAAGAGAGAAATGACAAAATCAAAGAGAACTGATTCAATATTGCTTTATCATTAAATAAGTTTATTTCTGACTTTGTGACATCACAATTTGAAATGAAAAACATAATGCAAATGAGGGCAAGTTTTTAAAAATCTGTGAATTATAAGAGGTAATTAAGTTGACATGTTTAGAATGATGTCACAGAGCATAAAGTCTGATTCAATATTTTAAAACAAATAGCGTTGCACATTTTAATAAGTATATTCTCTTATTCACAGTTTAAGTCAATCATATATTGCTTTTATGAATCATTTGTCTAAGCCATTTTAAACACTGATCAAAATGCATATTCTAAAAGCAATTTATCGCTAAATATGCACTTTGTTTTACCACATATATTATAAAACATCATGGTAAACTGAATATTTTTAAATTTTTACTAAGGAACAAATTCAAATCAGCCAACAAAACCCAAATCTTCAACAAGTTTGTCTTTCCTTTTAATGATGAATAATATTTATCCATATAGTGGTTAAATATCAAATATATTTGAAGCATCTTGCTAAGCAGCAAGAACTTACCAGTAATAAAACAGAAACTATCTACTATCCTGAAGCTACATTTCAATTAGTGAGCTAGATATTAAATAAGTATTCATACTAATAATTATATAATTAAAACTGCATGAGTAAGCTTAGGAAACTACGAAACCATATTATAAGACCCCAGGCTGCATGAGTTAGAAACAATTTCTTGGGAAATTGAAATTTCACTGTGGATTGGAAAAACAAGTAGGATTACTCAGCTGAGTTATTTTTAGAGGAAAAGAAGACAGCTTATGAATAGCATTTGAGGCTGTATTTTTCATTTCCCAAAGAAACATGCTTTCTGTAACATGTGTGTTACCTCTGAAAACAAGTCAGAACTGAACACCAATGTGGAGAGATGTCTACTGTACTTCCCATTAAATCAGTAGTTACACAAAGCACAGCACACTTGTGGGGTCGCTTTTCTTCCCTTATAAATTTCTATAAAATAACAAGTACTCAATTCTGTTAGGGTACAAGATTTACAGTCTTCCTGTTCACTACACTAAGAAACTAAATGGGCAAACATTTAATGTAAGGGTGTTTTTTTTTCCCCAGTGTAGAAGCTGATGGTTCCTGAAGGACTCAAGGTCTTCAGTTGAGGCGGGGGAGAAGCACCTGACCTCTTCCAGAGGGGTGAGTGGTTGGCCTACAGCTGCCATGCCCCTTCCTCTTGCCTTGCTTAGTCCCCTTCAGCCCTTCATTCCCGATGGACTGGGACAACTTGCCTCCGTGTCACCCAGGTTATTTAGTAGCTGCTGTCTTCTATGAGACTGTGACAGTGGTGCAGCCATGGTGCCCCTCCCCCATTCATCACTCTAGAGCTGCTGCCACCCCTTTTCCTAAGCAGGGACAACTCAGACGTGGATGGGATCAGGCAGGAAGGGATCTGGACCCATTGCTAGCATCCCTAACCTTTCCAAACCCCAGGAAACTGATCACTTTTGTGCAGCTAGCCCTGTTTCAGACGCATCATTTTTCCTGAAGAAGTGACAACTGTCACTCTAATGGCTCCTGTCTCCACTCTTTGCCTGAATTGCCCCTTTGACAGAGTTGGCTGTCCAGGAGCCCTACCCCACTTAAACCATTGACAGAGCACAGGCCTGCTGCTGCTATGCACACAGCACTCCCCTCACACTTATTCCGAGGCCTCTCTCTGGCTTACCAATCTCCTCCCCTCTCCAGCTTCCCAGATTCTGTTAAAACAAAGCCTCTCTCCAGCAGTCCTGTAAATCTATTTGTGATTTATTTCCCAGGAACCATGGGCTCAGAAGTTCCCTTAAATCTACTCAAGATTCTTATTTCAAGTAGTGTGGACAAAGTGGGTTCTTTAAAAGAAACAGCGACAAACACTAGGGGCTGTTCTCCCCGAATTGCTGTAGAGAACCAGAGCTAATGGAGACCAGTCACAGAGAGCAGAACCCAGCCGAGTCCACCTAAGGAATGTAGGACAGGCTGCATGAGATGGGACGGGTCAGCCAGCAGGCAGAGAGCACAGAGCGCCTTGTCAGCTGATGGCTTCTCTGGCATCGCCCAAAGCCACTAGGGCCTCTAGAGGATCTGCACTTCTCAGATTCGTGATTTCTGTCTGAATCAACTGTTTGGCAACATAGTGACCTTCAAACGACTCCCACTAGCCCCGACCCCACAGTCTGGTCCTTCTTAGAAGTGGCCGCTGGGATGCCAGCCTAAAAAGGAGTCTTTTAACACCCACTCCTCATTTCTTAGTTGATCTCAGAAATTTACTCTTCAGGACTTTGAGCTAATTGTGTTTTATTTTAAATCACCACATCCTGGGCAACAAGTGATTGTGATGATTTGTGGAATTCTATATATTGAGAATATATGAATATGTTTTCACATTTTAAAAAAATAAGCAGAAAATAACATATTGCTGTTCAGAAAACCAGCTATAGATTCAGAAAGAGCGCATTCCAGATCATATTTTTCTGGTACATAATAATACATATCACCTATGTTATCACAATTTTACCAGGTATACAAAAATTCTTTTGAATAGAATTTCATGGCATTGGTTAATAAAGACTCAGAAATATGTTTTTCCATATATATATATATATATATATATATATATATATATGCTATACTTTGCTTTCTAGAGTTATACTACCTATCACAGTTGTCTTTGGGAACATGTATCAAGAACTAACCAGATATTAAAAACAGATTGTTTTTTTAAACATTTTACTTTCCTATTTTTTGTTGTTGTTCTTTAGGGAGCAATTTAAATTTCTGTGTGTAAACATTCATTTCTTTACTGCACTCTAGAACAAATTCAGTTCTGATTTTCAGTCCTGGTACTACTTGTTCTTTAATATTATATATGTGAATTCCACTTGTTCATCATTCACATGTCATATTATGCCTAGTCCTGTCAATTTCTCTCCACTAAATATATTCTAAATGCTTATTCTTTTGTTATCCCTCTTTTCTAAGCTAATGCACAGGATTCATTTTCATCTGTGTATCCTTCTTGAATTCGTTTTCAAAAAGGAACATCTTTGAATATGCATGCTTTCATGGCATTGAATTATTTAACACAGTTCAGAAGTAGTAAGGTTTTCCTTCTTTGATGACCAGAATCTTTCACACAATCCACAAGAGTCTGTTTAGTGAAATAATACCTAAATCCTTTCACTCCAGTCTACATCTTGGTAAGTAACACCCAACTATATTTGTCTTTTTCAGGTCATGCACATCCTGAGTTCCTTCATTTACAACCCTAAGTTCCCTATGGAAAAGGATCTGGAATGCAGTAGACATTTAAAAGATATTTGTTGAATGTCTGAGAAGTAAAGAAGTGTTGATTTTTGGTAACATTGGAGTAGGTGTCTTTGGACTTAACTCTCATGACACCTGATATTCTGTATTCTTGTAGCTTAGCTGACATTCTGTATTTTTTGTACTTCAATGTTGTGGAGACCACTGTATTGTTCCAGTTCATCTATTTGAACCAGGTTACATGTCATAATTATATGGATTGCTTTTCTTGAATCAAATATATCCCATCCATATGTTATCTGTGTCTCTGACAAGGAGTCACATAGTAAGAAAAGGAATGTTCTCATTGTACCAACCTAGGTAGAGAAAGAACCTCAATGTTTCATCTGCTTTTTATACATTTTATTTTTATTTTTACTTTCTTCTTCTACTTTTTAAAAATTTTATTAGTACATGCTCACAATGCAGGATGTTTACTTTCATCTTTTGGAATAGGTATATGTACATTACACATCATGATTCTTTTTTATGCCCCTTTCTTTCCCCACCCACCTCACTCCTTCCATCACTAGATCCCTTTCCTCATTTTTATTACCATTATTATCATTATTAATTGTTTTAGTTCATAGCTATGACATATAATGCTTATATTCACTGTGATAATGGCAGCCTGTAAATGATAGATCTTAAATCTTTTTTCTTTCCCTTCCCTATCCTCCTCCCTTTGCCCTCGGTCTCTCGGATCATTTCCAATTGTAAATGATCTATCTCACTGTTTCTATCGATCTTTTATTTTGCTCTTTATTTATACTTTACTGTACTCAAATGGGAGATACCATATAATATTTAAGTATTGTGTCTGATTTATTTCACTTAATATTATATTTTACTGATGTATTCATTTTCCTACAAATGTCTCAAATATATCCTTCTTGATTGCTGAATAATATCTCATTATTTTATCCATTCATCTGTTGATTGACATATAGGTAGATTCTATTATGAATTGTGATGCTATAAAAATTGGTATGCATACATCACTGTAATATGATTTCTTTAGCTCTTTAGAGAAGATATCTAAAAGTAGAATAGCTGGCTCAAATGGAATTTGTAATTTTAGTTCTTTGAAAAATCTCCATACTAATTTCATAATAGTTTACTAGTTTACATTCCTATCAATAATTTACAAAGTTCCTTTTTTGCTGGAGCCATGATTATGCATCATTTGATTTCTTGAGGAATTCAATTCTTTCTGGTGTAAGATGCAATCTTAGCGTTGTTTTAGTTTGCATTTCTCTAATGCCCAGAGATTTTGAATATTTTTTCATGTTTATTGGCCGCTTGTATTTCTTCTGAAAATCTGGCCTATTATTTGATTGGGTCTCTTAATCTGAGTGGTCTAATTTTTTTGTACTTTATATACTCTAGATATTAGTCCCCTACCTGAGGATTAGCTGGCCAAAATTTCTTCCCTTTCTGTCAGTTGACTCTTCAGTACGGTATGTTTCTTTTGCTGTGCAGAAGCTTTTTAGTTTACAACAATTCCATTTACTGGTTCTTGGTGTTATTTATTTTGCAATTGGAGTTCTGTTCAGCAATTCCTTGCCTACACTTATGTCATCAAATGTTTCACCTATTTTATCTTCTAGTGGGTTCATTTTTTTCTTTTTTAATGTTTAAACATTTTGTCCATTTTAATTTTAGTTTAGTACATGGTGAAATGTGTGGGTCCATTTCAATCTTGCATATATAAATAGTCAATATTCCCCTTACACACATGTATAAATACCAAATAGTTTCTCTGGTGTGAGAAACTGAAAGTGTAAATAAGGACTAAATGT
>NW_004624761.1:2896179-2934394 GCF_000247695.1 Heterocephalus glaber
TCTAGTGTGAGAAACTGAAAGTGTAAATAAGGATTAAAATAAATATTTTGTTGATTCTTTAAAAAAACAGTTCAGATTCCTTGATCCTCTGTGTTGCTTTTCAGTATTAATTTCATTAATTTCTGCTCTGATATTTGATTTTTCTCCTTCAAATAGGTTGCTGTTTGAACTTGCTCTGTTTGTTTTTAATTAATTTTATTGGTACAATTTAAATCTACAATATAATGACATTCATCATTGGAAATTTGTATCTTTGCATAATCTATATTGGTTCTTATTTTTTCCCCATTCCTCTACCCTCCCTTTAACCCCTCCACCCCTCCCTATTTACAAAGACTTTGTTTCCATTTTTTCATTTTTGCATATTAATTCCATTCCCTTCTTTCCTTTCCCCAATCCCTCCCACTTGCCCTTCATTTTTGGACCTTTTCTTCCTATTTCACATTATCTATTATGCCTTTTGATCATTATTTACACTTTCAATTTCTCACACCTGAGAAACTATTTGGTATTAACACATGTTTAACTATACTACAAAGCTACTGTGATAAAAACAGCATGGTACTGGCAAAGAAACAGACCTGAGGATCAGTGGAACTGATTAGAAGATGCAGAAACAACTCCAGACACACTCAGCCACCTCATCTTCAAGAAAGGAGCCTAACACCCTCACTGGAGGAAAGATAGCCTCTTCAATAAATGGTGCTGGAGAAATTGGGTTTCAACTAGCCAAAGATTAAAACTAGACCTATATCTCTTGCCATGCACTAAACTAAAATCAAAATGGATTGAAGATCTAAATATTAAAGCAGGAACACTAAACAGGCTAGAAGATAAGTTTGGTAGAACTCTTGAAGACATTGGTGTAAGAAAATATTTCATGAACAGAACCTCAGTTGCAAGTGAACTAGAACAAAGAATCCACAAGTGGGATCTCTTCTTACTAAAAAGCTTCTGCACAGCAAGAGAAACCACCAAGAGCATGAAGAGACAACTCACAATGTGGGAAAAATTTTTTATCAGCTGTTCCTCAGGAAAAGATCTACTATCTAGAATATATAAAGAACTTTAAAAAATCAGTCTTCCCAAATTTAAGACCAAATCCAGTATGGAGATATCTCAAAGAACTAGGAATAGACGTCCCATTTGACCCAGCTATTCCCCTCCTGGTTACTTTCCCAAAAGAATTAAAAGAATCATACCATAGTGTTATATGTGCACCCATGTTCATAGGAGCATATAGTTTGTAATAGCTAAAACTTGGAAACAGCTCAATTGCCCATCAACTGGAGACTGGATAAAAAAAAAATGTGTGTGTGTTTTTTTAATACAAAATGGAGTACTACTCAGCCATAAAGAATGAAAAACTAGAGACATTTATAGCTAAATGGACACACATTGAGGTGATACTCTTAAGTGAAAAATGAGTTTGCTCTGTTTTTCTAGTGTGAGCATTGACTACAGTAAGCCTCCCTGTGAGGATCGCTTTCATCAGTCTCATAGGTTCTGATATGTTATCTTGGCATTGTCATTTGCTTCCAGAAATTGTTTAATTTCTTCCTTGATTTCTTCTGTGACCAATTGGGTGTTCAGAATTATGTTATTTATTTTTCAGGTCTTTCTGAATTGACTTTCATTTTTTCTATGATTGATTTCTAGTTTTTTTGCACAAAGTTCTGATAGTAACTAAGGGATGATTTCAGTTCTTTTGTATTTATTTAAGTAGGCTTTGTGAACTAATGCATGCTTTGTTTTGGAGAATGTTCCATGTGTTACAGAGGAGAATGTGTACTCTGTTGTATTAGGGTAGAACACTACAGATATCTGTTAAGTCCATATGTTCAAGGGTGTAGTTTAGCTCTGATATTTCTTTATTGTTTTTTTTATTTAGTTGATGCATCTCTTTGGGAAAGTGGGGTATTGAGGTCAGCGACCATGATTTGTTAGCATTTATTTGATCTTTTATGCCCAGAATTATTTGTTCTAGGAACATAGGTGCTCTAGTATTTGGTGTGTTTATAGCTAAAAGGGTAATCTTTTCTAGTTGAAGTATTCCTTGAACTAGTATGTACTAGTCAACCTTTTTCTCTTTTGATCAGTTTTAGTTGGAAGTTTACTTTGTCTGACAGTAAACTCGCTACCCCTTCTTATTTTGGGGGTCATGGTTCATGAAATATTGTTTTCTATCATTCGATTTTTAGTCTATCAATATCTTTTTGGATTAGAAAAAAATTATTGAATGCAGTAGACTATTGGATTCTGTGTTTTGATGCAATCTGCCAGTCCATGTCTTTTAATTTGGGAGTTGATGGTGTTAACATTGAGGCTTATTACTGAGATGTTAAATTGCATTCTTTCTCTGCTAATGACTCCATTCTTTTTCTTCTTTTTTAATTGACCTTGCTTGATGTATTTATTACATCTAGATTTTGGGTTTTATTGGTTTTTAAAAAATCTGTCTAGGATATTCTGGAGTATTTTCTGGAGTACTACTTTGGTATTCACAAATCTCTGGAGTTGTTCATTTTCATGGATGCCCTTAGTTCTCCATCTCTTGAAAGGAAGTTTTGCTGAAAATGTTAATCTGTGTTGAAATTGGTTTCTTTTTAGGGCTTTAAATACTTCACTCTTCTGCCCTTTAAAGTTTGTGTTGAGAAGTCTGCTGTAATTCTAATGAACTAACATTTATATGTGGGTTATTTTTTGCATTTCAGCGATAAACTTTAAAATTCTGTTTTTTGTGTTACATATGTTATTTTAATTATAATGTGTCAGGAGGCTTCTTTTTTTCATAATTGGTTTGTGCTCTGCAAGCCTCACTTGTATGGTGAACACTTTTCTCATACTTAGGAAATTTTCTATTAGGATTTCTGTAAACAAATTTGTTATTTCATTAATGCTATGTTCTAGTTTGTCTCTACTTCCATTTCACCTTAGGCTGGTCTTTGTAGTGTTGCCTAGTAGTTATTGGATAAATTTTGTTGTTGTTTTGTAATTGTTTTTAGGACTTTTCTCAGTAATTCATAGTTGCTTATCATTTTATCCTTGGTTTCAGAAACCTTGTGTTCACATTGATTATTTCTTCAATTTATGAATATTATGCAAGTTTGTTATATCCAGTATTTCTCTCTGATACCTTTTTTTTTCTGGTACCATGGATTGAACTCAGGACCTTGTGCTTGTGAGGCAGGCACAGTGCCACTGAGCTAAATCCCCTGTCCTTTGATACTTTTTGTGGATTCTATATCTTTGGTAAATTTGTCATTCATGCCATTTGGATCAGCTCTTCTAATATTTCTGTTTCCTTCAGATCTGTATTGTTCATTTTGTGTGATAATTACACAAATGTTTGGGTCATGTCCTATTTGAACTGACCAGGTTTCTTTTATTCATCTTTAATCAATTTGTAGAGAGCCACTACCAGGTGTTTGCTTTCTTCTTTTTTGGTGGTTGCTAGATCTGCCTAGGAAGACTTAGGTGACCTTGGGGGTCCTTTTATGTTTAGTTTTTAGTTTTCCCATGTTCCTGTGTGTGTGTGTGTGTGTGTGTGTGTGTGTATGTGCGTGCGTGCCTGTATGCTTTTGTAGTTTTGTTTGTTTTCATTTGGATGTTTGGTATTGAGAGTGGAAGTCATGTAGAATAAGGAGAGCTTGTAACTGATGTAAAGATCTTGTTTAGCAAGATACTACCTTCCAGTGCTGTACTTTCAGCTTTATTTACCCATCGGTAGTATTTAACCCTTCAGCTATTTAAGTGATTTGAACTCTGTCCTTGAGTTTTAGTGAAATAATTATTTCCAGTTATAACAGCATCAACAAAATGGATTATCTGTCACTTATATGTGATGGACCTTGAATTTACATTTTCATCCTTTATCAGTACTCTTTTCAGGCTGTACTCAATTGTTATTAGTAATTACTTGGTGATGCAGAAGGGAAAGCAGAGGGAAGAAAAGTAGGCAAAGGTGAAAGAGTGTTTAAGTCAGCAGGGAGAGAAGTATATAGGAGGAATAATAATATTTGATAAAATTAGATATCAGTTTGAACTTTGTTGGAGGTATTTTGGTTGTGTTGAAGGGTTAGTGCTGAGGGTTTTAGGAAGATATTTGCTGGGGCAAGGATGAGTTATAGAAGAAGGGAGATGTGCTTTGGGGTTGAGGAAATCTAGGAGGTTGCTAGAACCTGTTGATATATCTGTGCACTTGTAAAGTGGGAAATATCCAGAGGAAGACAGGGGCTAGGTAAAATAAGGAAAAAACAGTGGAATAGAATACGCAGGATAGAAGTTCAGAACAAGAGAAGGCAGCGCTGATACAGGGAGAGCAGAATGTGGCAAACTAAAATCATTAGAGGGAGAATCTAAAAAGTAGGACAAACAAGTGAAAAAATAAGAATACAGTATTACAGTTGAAGCTTGAGTTGAAGAAATGAGATAGGGAGATGAGAAGAGGGAAAGAAAATATACACTAATTAAATCAAAGCAATAAAAAACAAATAAAAAACCTGGTGAAAACTCAGATTGACTAGTTCAATAAGAGAATGTACATGTGATTCACATGTAACCACTTTGCCAATAAGCCTGCATATTCTCACAATACCCTTCTTCCCTTGGTTGTCATCTGGTGGCAGGCGGCCACATCAAATTCACCTCTTTTCCTTTGCATTCAAACTGCAAACAAATCCAGGCTCAGCAATCTCTCTTCCAGGCTTCGTGATGCTCTGGGATTAGCTTGAACTCCCACCCACCCCAGGCATGCAGGTAGATACTTTGGTCAGGTTCACTCACAGGCAGGGGTGCACAGATTCAGGGCTAGGCTCACACCCTGGCAGGGGTTCATGGGAATCTGAAAATGCATCCACCCATGGGCAAGAGGTCTGCAGGAATCACTGGATGTGTTCTTTCACAGACACAGAACTGTGGGAGTGGGTGGGTAATCCACTCTCAGATGGGCGAGTGCAGGTGAGAGTGAGTGCCCATGAGAACCTGCAGGCCCTATGCACCCATTTCTCTGCTCTCTGCCCAGAATGTGTGTATGGGGGTGTCTTTCCCCCTCAGGGAGCCCTGGTGAGGATGCTGCAGGTGGCAGTGTTTCCCAGAGTTTAATAGAGAATGGGGGCTGGTGTATGCAGTCTGGCATATGAAGGAGTACAAACTCTTAAAGTAATTATTTGTTCATTCCCTCAGGGTACTTGCAATGGACTCATAATGACTGCTTCCCAGCGAGGTGGGGGCTGGAGCCAGGTCAACCACCTGCAGTGGCTGACTCCCCTCTTGAGTGATCCAGGTGTTAGGTTTGATCTACCAGTATTACAGTTCTGATTTTCTGATTCAGGGTATAAGACCTTCCCCCTACTATAGAATACATGTGGGTTCAGTGAATCCTCCCTGAGCACCTCTGGTATTCCTCCTCCTCTGGTCAGCCTTGTTATATTGACATTTGTAGTTATTGTTGATTTGATCCAGGGTCTCTATGTAGGTCAGGCTTGACTTGAACTCAATATGTAACCCAGGCTGGCCCCAAACTCCCAGCTATTCTATTACCTCAGCCTCCTGAGTCCTGGTATTACAGGCATGGACCACAACACCCTGCTATTTTCTTTTTAAACTCCTACTTTTTCTACTTTATTGAGCCCTCATTTTCAGTTGTTTTCTTGGCTCCCTCTCATCTCCTTTACCTCTCTAATCTTGGGCTCCAGGCTATTTTCACACTTGTATTTTTAATTTCCATCAGTTCAAATCTCCTGATTTTGAAAAACATCTATATACTGACAACTACCAAATGTTTATTGCCTTTTGGTATTCCATTGAATCTAGATGGATATTTCCAACTGTTACCCTTATATCTTCTTGCCCATTCACTCCTCTTATCTATTAACTGCCTTAATCATATCATACTCAATGTTCATCCACCCAGTAAAACTCCCAAATATGCCCTTCCTTCTTGCTACCCATGTTAACAAATAACAACATGTCAATTGTATCGTTCTTAGTACTACTGTAAAAGAATCATAGGAATATTTTTCTCTTTCTTTACATCCAGCATCCAACCTACCAGCAAGTCTTGTTATGATACCTTCAGAATATATTTTCATTTACCACCAAAATCTAATTACCCCTTTTGATCAGTCTTGGGCATAACAGCTAGTGTGATACTTAAAATAAAAATCTATTCACCTCAAGTCACCACTTAGAATATGTCAGTGTTTCTCCATTTCACCAGAAGTGAAAAAGCCATAGTCTTTACAAAAATCAATAATGTTATGAAATGTTTCTTACAGCTTCCAAGACTGTAAGAATTTCTCTTTGGCTACATTTTCTCTTGGCTTTAAATGCCATTCTCTGCCCTTCCTCATTAGCATGCCAGACATCTTTATTCCTCATTTGCCTTTGCCTGAGATGATTTTCTTTCCAATATTCTTGTAGCTTTAGGTCTTTAATCAAATGGTACATTCTCTCTGAGGCTTTTCTTGATCATCATATTTAAAATTGTACCCCGGTCTCAATTGTGATATTGTTACTTTTTCTTTTTTATTTAATTTTTATTAGTACAGTAGATGTTTGCAATACATAATGATTGCCTTCTTTGTAGGGAATTGATATATGTACATAACAGATCTCAATTGTTTTTCCCTTCCCTTCATCATCCTTTAATTTGCCAGCCTCAAATTTATTCAGTTTATAAGTATTTATAAAGTTAATTATTATAAAAACACAACTTAACAACTAGACAAATAGGCCAAAATATAAAACACATAAGACAATTATACTAAATCAAGGTACACATTTAGATACATTATCCATGATGGATTACAACAACTTTTCTCCAATTATATATCTTTTACTTCTCACTTTATTTATCTATTGAGTTCATCATGTAACAGAAACTATGTGATAAGTAAGCTTCTGTGTTTGATGTTTATCTCTATTACTCTTTTTTCATCTTATCAGTTGCCACTAGATAAAGTGCTTTACTGTACTGTATTTATCTTGTTCACATCAGTCTGAGCATTGTCAACAAACTATTGAATGAGCAAATGAATGAATGAACACAATTATCACTTTTTAACCATTAAATGGAGGCAACTGATAACATAGTGTAATTTAAATGTGTGAATAGAAAATAGGGGCTAAAATATTTTGCCTGTTAAACTATTTAAAAATTTTTAAATGAAGTGTATTTTAACTGATGTTGCAAAAGGTTACTATTACTGACATTGAGACAAAATATTACATGTATTCTGAGCTGATGTGTGAGATCAAAATAAGTAGGAAAGGGACAGTTGTAAGCATCGGCTTCATTTTATAACATTACTAGTTTGAAGAAATAAAAAACAAAACAGTGTGATGTCCAGGAGATCAGAGCTGTAAACTGAATGAAGAACAGATGTTGTATAATTGCAATTGATTTAGCATGAGAGCAGTGGTAGCTGGTGTTTCTCCCTCAGGTAGAGATAGTTATTTTCTCTGCTGGAAAAAACAAGCTCCGGGACATCATTATTGCATGTGAACTGCATTCCTCATTAATGAACATAGGTGTGAATAAGTTAGAATCATTAAAATGAAAAAACATATGAACATAATTTATGTTTGAAGTAACTTTGTACCTTTTCTGTTCACATCAAACCTCCAACTGTAGCCAGATACCACATTAATGAAGAAAGTGAAGAAGAAAAAGGAGGAGGAGGAGCAGGAGGAGTTGGAGAAGAAGGAGGAGAAGAAGAGGTAGAGTCACATTCTAACAAACGCATGTGCAAAGTAAGCAAAGTGACAAAACAAAAACAATTTTCAAAAATAATTGTTGTTAAGAAAGACTTGCTTTCTGCATGTGTTGGAGAGAGGAGATACCTTATCTGTTTGCACGAATGGAATGAATGCCATTGGGCAGATTTAGTTATACTTATTAATAAACATATATATTTGCATTCATATATTCATAAAAATGCGGCTGGAGAATCCTAGGAAAATGTAAAACTATAGTCTGTAACCCTTTTGAAGATGAAAAATAAAAATCCGTATTACACAAATTGGGTGTAGCCTCTGAGTTGAAAAGAACCCTATCATCGTCAAGGTCTTAATTGGAGAAAAGAGATGGTTTTAGCATAGCACTTGATGGACATAAATCAGTACTCAATTCATGTGATGTATTATACTTTTTGTTTGATTTTATAAGTTTTCATTTTAGAATTGTTTTAGATTTACAAAAGAGTTTCAAGGACATTGCAGAATTCATGCATTGTACACACCATTTTCCCCAGCATTAATGGCACACCACAGTACACTTTCAAAATTATTATTGCTTCATTTTAAAGGACTAATGTTTACCCTTGATTTAGATTTCCATGTTTTTATCTAATGATTTTCTTTCTATTCCAGGATATTGTAATACATTTGTTTGCCACGTCTCTTTATGATCTTTATGGCAGTTTCTCAAGATATTTATTTTTTTCTCAGATATTTCTTTTAGGAACACTGGTAAGATATTTGGTAGAATATGCTTCAATTTTTGGTCTGAATTTGTTTATCATTAGACTAGAGTTATATTATTATAAGAAGAATATCAGAGATGTAGATTGCTATTGCCGTTAAGTCAATTAAAGAACCTATTATTAACATAGCAACATTGATCTGAAGGTACAAGGTGTAATGGAAAATCACTGTTCACATTTAATATAATATTAAAAGACATTGTTATTAATCCACTTCACAATACTCCTTTTTGGTCTAAACACATTAATCTCATCATTCATATGCCTTTCTGAAGCAGTACTGGAGTCTTTTTTGTCTTAAATTACACATTGTGTCAGCCTTGATGTCCTGATCAACTTGAAACATTTACCTTTCATGGTCCTTTTGAATTTGGGAAGTAGCCAGAAGTTTCACAGTGCCAGATTTGGTAAATGAGGAGGATGATGACACATTGGAATTTTTATGGTTATTAGCACACGTTTTCTGTATATTATGATTGCATTCACTGTGGAGAATTGGAACATGTACACAACACATCTTAATTCTTTTTACTTCCTCTTGCCCTCCCTTGCCTGCCCCTTCTCTCCATCTCTACTTACTCCTCTTTTGCAGGGGATCTATCTCTTTTATTTTGCTCTTTTACTTGCTTTTCTGTTGGATAGCACTGGGCAACAGCATTCACCATATTTTTTTCCCACACACACCTCTTAAAGAGAGTCAGTCATAAAAAAGGACTTCCAGAACTGCTTCAGAAAGTGGCAAGAATGGTAGACTAAGTATGTTTGAATTGAGGAGGAGGATTTGGGAAGGGATTAGTGGCAATGTGTCTTGTACCCTAATAATGTTATTCAGTTTAAACATTAAGCATATATGTCAATCATACCTCAGTTTTTGCCAGCTGTATCTAAAATTAAATTGGTCTTGTTTCCCTCCTTTCCAAACCATTGTCCTACAAAACTGGCCCTCTGGAGTCCAACTGAAGGGATCAAGAGTAATGCTGCACCTCTGTGAAAGGAATCCAAACAAAATATTTGGAATCTTCAAATCTGGAGATTAGTGGATTTCCCCTCATTTATTCATTTATTTATAAAAGTGTGGATTTATAGATGTTTATTTTACATTTTGATTATCAGCTAATAGTATTTTACTTTTTTATTTTCTAAATTTATTCAGATCAGCATAATGGGAGCATTTTAGAGGGATCTTGTGTCCCCTTGACATAATTTTCTATTTCTTTGGAGCTGTAGAGCTAACAGTATCTCCAAAGGACCCTGCACCATTTCTTAGAAAATCATATTGGAAACCAGGACCTTGGCAATGATTGTATTTGGTGTTTCTTATACATCATTTTCCTAAACCCTTTCAGAGGACAGAGCTGGAAATTTGTAAGCACATGAACCATGTATACATAAATCTACCCACCTACCTGCCTGCCCATCTATATTTGTATTTTTATTAGCAAATATTCACACTCCTTGTGTGGAATTGTTACATATACATAACACATCTTAATTCCTTTATAAGTCCCTTTCACCCCCCCACCCCCCACATCTCTTGATCACCTTCTCATTGGAGAAAGATGTATCTACCTATTTTCTATTATCCATTTTCCTACAAATGATTTGTTTATTTTTATGGAAGAATAGTACTCCATTGTGTGTAAATACCAACTTTTCTTTATCCATTCATGTGGGCATGCTTCTAAGATTTAGCTTTTTGTGACTTGTGATAAATGTTTTACTGTAACATGATGTCTTTAACTCTTTTGGAAAGATACCTAGAAGGGTAATAGCTGAGTCAAATGGGATTTCTAGTTTGAGTATTTTAGAGATCTCCATACTAATTTCCATAGTTACACTAGTTTAGATTTGAAAAACAGCTTAGACAGATTCCATTTCCCCCACAGTCTCTCCAGCATTTGTTATTACTTGATTTCTTGAAGATGACCATTTCTTCTCAGAATCATGAAATCTCTGTTGTTTTAATTTGTATTTCTGTAGTGGTCAATGATGCTAAACAAGTCTTCATATATATATATTGTCCATTTGTACTTCTTCAGTGAAGTGTCTATTCATTTCAGTTCCCCTTTTTTATCAAGTTTTATTTTGGGGGTGTCTACATTTTTTAGTTCTTTTTATATTCTAGATATTAGTCCTCTGTCTGAGGAATACAGTGGACCTTCAAGTTATGACCAGCCAGACATATGAAAAACAGGTTAAGGAAGTTAATGAAAGATTTATCTGCCTCTTGTTATCTATAGCATGTACCCAGGTAAACATCCAGATCTCAGCTGTATTGACTTAAAACCAACCCTACCTTAAGAAATGGTCAAGTCCAGGATCCACTGCAACTTCTAACAGTTTTTCCTATTCTATAAGGTATCCTTTTACTCTGTTGGTTGTTTCTTTCTCCATATAATAAAGTAAAATTAAAATGGATCAAAGACCTAAATGTTAAAACAGAATCACTTAACATGCTGAAAGATAAAATTGGTGAAACTGTTGAAGTCATAAGCAGAGGAAAGGACTTTTCCTGGTAGCACAGGTAATAGTACCAAGAATCAACAAATAGGATTATAACAAATTTAAAACTGCACAACAAAAGAAATGACTATCATATACATTTTTTGGCTTAAATTCTTTTATTAGTACATTTTAGGTATACAATAGGTTTTCATTTATCATTGAGTGCTTGTACTTATACATGATGTATCTTGATTCTTATTTTTTGTCCATTACCTGTGCGGCCTTCCCCTCTCCACCCTTCGCTATTTACATAGACTTCATTTCATTTTTTTTTTTCTTTTCTCATAATTTTTCCTTTCCATTCTTTCCTTTCCCCATCTCTGAGTTCATGTTCACACATCCAACTCTAACCTGGTACCAAAGTTCATTCTGTTCCCCCCTCCTTGCTTGTATGTTACCTCCACTCCAACCCTGAGGAAGCATTCACCATCATTTACTTGTCATTCAGAATTTTAAAATTGTACTCCCAAGGATAAGACTCCACGAACTAGAGCAAAGGCTATATGTATAGTTCATTTAGTAGTTCTATAGTCTCACATTTGTATTTATTAAAAGTCTTACTTAGGCCCTCATCCTCTTTAGTGAGGTTAAGTCAACAGTTTGTAATATAGTTACCATCTTTAGTCACATCTGGCTCTCCATTGTGGAATTTCCTAATCTTGTTACTTTTTAACCTGCCTACGCTAGTGAAAGTGTCAGAATCTGCCTGTTAGATGGCTTTGTGAAATTCAGAGTGCATGTAGCCAGTACATAACAGTATTCACAATAGTTCCATTTCCACAATAAATTCCTGACTCAACCCTGACTGTGAAGTCCTCAAATTGACAAAAAACTGTTCTGTATTTGTGGGCTCTGTAGTTTTACCTGTTCCAGAATATTAAATAAATAGAATTATACATTATGTCTCCTCTTAAGCCTTCTTTCACTTGGCAACCTCCGTTTAGGATTGACATATCTTTTGTGGTTTGATAGCTAATTGCTTCTAATCAGTGAATAATATTACACTATGGAACTGTTCTTTTGTTGAAGAACCTCTTGATTACTTCTGGTAATTGGAAATAACAGAGAAAGTTGTTATAAATATTCTGAAGTATTCTTTTGTATAGACATGAATTGCAATCAGGTGGGTAAATATTTCCCCATTTTTCCTTTCTGGAACTTATATTTCTTTTGTATCTGATTTTTGATACCAAAGTAATGCATATTTCATAAAATGATTTTATAAGTTTCTTACCTTCCATTTTCCAAAAGTTTGTGTATAACTGGTATTATAACTTACTTAATTTTTTAAAAAGTAAAATTCACCAATGAAGCCATCTGGATCGAATGTTTCATTTTATGGATGTTTACACTCATTTAATTAATAAATATAAGGCTACTCATTTTATTTCGCCATAAGTAAGTTTAGGTTGATTATATCTGTTAAATAATTGATACAATTCATGGAACTTATCAAGTTTTTGAACAGGAATTTGTTTGGACAGTCTTTCTTTTGTATTTATAATGTATATAACATTGATAGTGATACACACTGTATCATACCTGGTATTTATAATTTGTATCTTCTCTTATCTAGTATAAATCCACTTTCAAATAACACTGTTACTGATAAGGTTAAATTTTTCCTCTTTTCTTTTACAGACATTTAATTATTCTTTTCATATCATTTTCTAAATTAGATGCTTAGGTTTTTTTAGGATATTGATATTATATATTTCTTGTTTTCTAATTTAATTATTTAATGCAAACACACACTTATGATACAGTCAGAAATAGCAAATCAAGTGAGCCACCTTCCCCTCATTCAGCTGTGGGCACGGCACCACTCTGTGAGGTGACAGTGGCCAAGGTAGCAGATCATTAGTTCCAACACCAACAGAAGACAAAATGAGAGGCACCTGGAGTCAGGTGTCTGACCCTGTCAATACTGTAAGTCTCAGTTGTACTGAGGCTCTTCAAGAGTTCCTCTTCCTGGATTCCTCTCTCTTCTGTCCATTCTTGCTTCTGCCTCATGATTTTCAATAAACGTGGCTACTTACTACTTATTATGAGGTGTGTGCTTGGCAATTCTTTCCTTGCCATACACAAGAACCTGAAGTATATTGGTCCACTCAACTCTAACACCTTGGTAACTTACATTTTAATTTCTTCTTAATTCAAGATATTTAAAATTTCTCTTGGTATTTTTGGTCCATTGATTTCTAGATACTTGAGAATTTTCAAATTATTCTTTATTTGTTCTTTCTTCATTCTGTCACATTCTGAGAGCATGTATTGCACTAGTTTTATATTTTTACATTGTTGAAGGTTTATTTTGCTTAAGACTAGTATCTTTTATAATAAATGATCCATGTAACCTTCACAAGAATTTGGATCCTGATGTTGCTGGATGGAATACTCTTTAGCCATCAGAATGTATCGATTGAAAATACTATTTGAGTCATTCTTATTCTTATCATTTTCTTATACGTTCTATCAATATTTGAAATCTTCCTTCTCTGAAGTTATTGTAGCTACTTCAATTTCCCGGTTAGAATTATTAGGACGTCTCTTTCAGCATTGCTTTATTATGCCATGTTTTAGTCTGTATCCTTAATATGTTTCTTGTATTTGGTTTATATTGGGTTCTTTTTTAAAAAAATTCAGTCTATTTGACTTTTAATTGCTATGTTTAATCCTTTCACTTTCTATGTCATTGTTGATATATTTACATTTACTTTGCTTCCTTTTGCATTTTTTCTATTTTAACTTATCATTTTATATGATTCTATTTTCTCTTCTCTTGTGGCATATGTTTTATACTTCTGTAAAAAATTCTTTGGTGATTTCCCTAGAGTTTACAATATACTTCTTAAAATAATATAAATCTACTTTTGAGTTACATTTCACATCTTTTTCAGTAATGTTATCTCATAATACAAATTCATTATTTCCTCTTTTTACTTATGTTATAATTCATTCAATTGTCTATAGTCTATAATTACCCAACACATTGTTATTCTTGTTTTGTAGAGTTATTCATATCAGTTAAGAATAAGAAAATATTTTATTTTACTTTCATGTATTCCTTCTGTAATGTTCTTCTTTTCTTCGTATACATCCAAGTTTATAACCTGTATAATATTTTTTTCCTGAAGAATTTTTTCTCATTTTGCATTGCTTGCAAGGAATTTTGTTGGTGAAGAATTCTTTCAGGTTTTGTTTTTCTGAGGAAATTTTTATTTATACTCCATTTTTGAAGGATAGTTTCACTCATGAATTCTAGGTTAGTAATCATGTTTTCTTCCGCTTGCATACCAAAGAGCTGTCACTTTCTTGCCTTCTTACACACATGATTTCTAAAGATAATGCTCTCTCTATCATATCCACTGATTTTAGGGTTTTTTTCACTTCTTTTTTTGTTTTTCGCAGTTTTGTGTGTGACATGTTTCTCTGTGTTTATGTCATGTGTGTTGTGTTTGTCAAAATATTACTAGGTATTTCTGAATTTGTAGCCTAGTATTTATCAATAACTTTAGAAAGAATAAGTTTTAGTCTTTTTAAATGTAATCTGGCAATTTCTGGTTTTCAATTGGTCTCTTTGAACTTTATATTAGAATTAATTGTATTGTAACAATATATTTTGAGTAAATTTTATCAACCTGATAACTGCTTGCTAAATTTTGCTGTTTATTGTTTTGTATCTTTTTTATCCTTTACAACCATTACTTTTATTTATTTATTAATTTTTTTTTTGTACCATTGATCTAACTCAGGACCTTCCACTTGCGAGCCAGGCGGCAGAACTACTGAGCTAAATCCCCAGCCCTATTTCTCTTTTAATATCAGTTTAGGGTGCTGTTGTTGAAGAATCTTCAGTTCACTGAATTCTTTTCATTGTCAACTTGTCTACTCAGATACATTTTTTATTTCATCTAGTCAAATTTTTTTTTCCTTTTTTGATTTTGAATTTTTATTATTTTTTATTGTTTCAATGTCTTGGCTTACATTAGCCATATGATATTATATGTTCTCTGTTTTCAATTAGAGTCTTTTAACATGTTAGCCATAATCATTTTAAATTCTCCATGTGATAACATCAACATCTCTCTTATATCTGAATCTGGCTCTGGTGTTATTTACAATATCTCTTTGGGCTGTGTGTGTGTGTGTGTGTGTGTGTGTGTTTACATTTTGCAGGCTTCATACTGTTTTCTTGACAGTCAGAAATGACATCATATTGGGAAATAGGTACTAAGATAAATTGACTTCCAGTGAGCTGATTTATGTAAATACAGCTATGGATTTGGCTGTGTTAATGCCTATTATAGTTATAGGTACAAGAGCCTTCAAATTCTTCTAATTTTCTTGGTTTTTGGTTTTCTCTCTTTGCTTTTTTCTTGACTGTTTTCTTTCCCTCTGGCATTGCTCCTCAGAGAAATGTGGCTTTCAGCTGTAATCTACTTTTATAACATTGGAGGCTTGTTTGTGAGGTGATATGATATGAAGAACAGAGTACTTTGTACTGTGTTTTTTCTAGACAAAGTCTCACTATGTAGTTCAGACTGGCCTTGATTCCACTATGTGTCCCAGGCTGGCCTTGATCTCCCAGGATCTTCCTGCCTCAGCCTCCCAAGTGCTGGGTTATGAGGATTTACCTCCACTCCCGGTTTACTATATTCTGATTGAGTCTTCATCCTTCAATTGGCCTATCACGTAAGCCCATGGCCCTTCCAAATATTTCTATTCCTCCAGATATTTCTTCCCTCTACCCCATAGCCCTGTCTAATCTAGTTCCTTGAATCCTCTCCCTGGGTTGACTATGGACTTTCTTAGGGAATTCAGCAAGGCTTGTACAGTCTGAAGTAGGCAAAAATTCCTTTTCCCAGGTAGAAAACTTTTAGAGCAGTCTGGCGAGTTCTGCGTCCCTAAAGACTAAGTGTTTATTAGAAAGAAGAAGACAGTGTTTGGAGGAGCTTTCTCTCAGAGCCTTGCCAGGGGACCTGGTCTAGTTCCTGAAAATGCTAAGAAGAGCATCATGGTTGTTTTAATTATCATTCAGCCTCCAGAAATTCAACATTCACATTTAAGGGTTGGCTCCAGTGGCTTCAGTCTACTCAGCTGTTATTGGAACCTGAATCTCTAGATTCCCTCCTTGGTCGCTCCATACTTTAGGGTCAGTGTGTCCTGCTACCTCAATTTTTCAATAGGCCCAGTGTAGAACATTTTATTTATATAGAATAAGAGTGAACATTCTAGATCCTCTAGGTTTGGCATTAAAACTGAAAGTCTTCATACAAACACTGTATAAATGGGACCTGGTAATGCCAGGGTCATTAAGGAATTATAATCAGTCATTCCTTTAGCCTTTATCAGTCTTTGTAGCATGGTATCACAGTGGAAAGATCAGTGAATACAACCCTGGTGATGGTCCTAATACTCAGCCTCATCAATAGAGCATGGCAATGCTTACAGACCAGAGGACAAGGGTGTCTGGGCTCAAATTCATAGTGGGGCTAAGAAATGCAATGAAAAATAGGGTAGAAGCTAAAAATTTGAGTTAATACACATTAGTAATTTTTAAACTGTTATAAAAAAGGGTTTATGTCTCTCTAAATATTTCATTTAAGTAAAAACGCATACCATAAAAATAAATTACTGGGATCTGTCATTTCATAATGACATAATGTTAAAGATAATATTTTTTCATTTATTAACAGTATTAACATCATGGCATATATTTTAGGTAGAAACTTTTAGAAATTCCTAAATCTTTCTTTCATAGACTATTAAGTAGAATATCAAATGAAATAGATCAGGAATGTTGGCTCTCACATATTTAAAAACTTTACATATTAACATTTATAGTATTTCAAGATTTCCTGTGTCATAGCTCTATCAATTACCTGATTAACTCTATTGAAAATATAAACTATTGTGGACCACAGTTCACTACATTCCATTTATCTAATTCTTTCCTCAGATTTGTTCTAGTTCAAATTTTTCTTAACTGAATAGTCACTAATACTGAGCAAAAAGCAGTATTATTGAAGCAAGCCATATTTAAATGAATCTTCTGGAAGAATGCACTTTAACAATCCTTTTGAAATATTTTTTATTTGATTTTCCAACAAATGGAACAATTTTCAACAACTGAGAAATAATGAAAGTATGGTATAATTAGTGAGGAAGCATAGCTAGAAACATAAGTAGATAGATATGTTCTGTGCATTGTTATAATGTAACAAACTAAAGAAGAACAAAGATGCCTAGTCAAGATTAACCTGATATAAAGAATATCAGATTTTTAAAGTATGTTAAGACTTTCTTCTGAATTCTACTTGTACTACCTTAAGTAGTTTGATAGAATTACACAGATACGTAGAGGAAACATAATAAAATGGTGATATTTCTGCCTTCCATCAATCCTGTTAGAGGTAAATTGGTTTTGAATTATTTCTTAATCAATATGCATTTTAGTAATTTGTATTCCCTTATTTAGATTTAAATTTCATTCTTCCTTTGAATCCAATAATTGTACATTTACTGTGAAGACTTTTCAGTGGTCCTACAGAACCTGTAACTGTAGCTTATCTCTGTTAGCTATCTGACTCTCAGAATACACAACTGTCTAAGAACATAATCTTAATTATATACTGTGTCTACACCTCTTGGGAAGGAATCCTTCAAAGAATGAGACTTGTATAATTTTCTGTAAATAACTTGAGAAAGATTTATTACTAGAGGTTCAATTTTGATCAATGGATGTTTTGTACTTAGTACGTGTTCTTCCTTTGAATTGTAATAGTCATCAATTTAGTAATGATTTTTACAGTGGTATAAAAGGGATGAATTACACCTAGAAATTTCTATCATGCAATAGGTAAGAACTTCCAAAGGAGGGAATGATCACACACTGTGAATCTGTGAATCCAAATAAGCTATATCTGCCCCTCCCTTATTTCTATAACTTCATTCCAATCCCAATTTTCGTAGTGCATTATCATTATTGTGATTATGTTTATATTTATTCCTTCTTTAAAACATATTCAGAAGTCAAGTCTTAGAAACTATTGTATAATTTAGAAATTATTGTAATTGTCTGCTAAAGTAGCGAAACACAAAGTACAAAAAAAGTACTTCCAGTTTTGTTTTTGTTTTGAATTGAGCACAAATTTCATCATCTTTTCCCTTCATGTTCTCTTCTTTTACTGGATATTGCCACTTGAGAAATCAGAAATGTGTTTTCAAATCAGTTAGAAATGTTGGAAAGACAAATATTTCTCTCAGACTCACAAAGGAATTTGAATGAATGTGTCTATACCATGTCTTCATTCATAGGAGAATATTATCCAGTACTGAAATTATTCCATTATTTTCAACCTGACTTCAAAATAAAGATGAAAGTTCTGAATTTGTGAAGAAATATTTCATTCATGAAACTCAAAATCTCTTATCATGTAAAGAAGAAAGTAAGCTGAAAAAACAGAGAAACCTGAACTCCGATCGAGCCTGTCCATTCTTGTTTTAAATACAGCCCTTACTTTTGAACCTGCACATGGTAGAATGGTAGAAATGTGTTTTTATAGGACATTGATTACTTTATTCTATGGCTGGTCTGGATCAAATCTCACTTCCCAGAATCCATTTCCTATCAGAGCTAATGGGCTTGCAGCTCATTTATAATGATCATATTGGCAGGAATTAGCTGATATTTTCAAATACTCAATAGGAGAGGTTTTTCCACTCTCCTGAGAGCCTCTCAGCTGCAAGTAAAGAATGTTACAGCTGGATGAAAGAGCTAATTAGAGCCAATTACAGCCTGAGTGACCAGCATCGATGTTAAAATATCTGGCAGGATCTACCTTGTCTTTGTAACACAAAGGTTTCGAGTCTTTACAAATACCTGTTTTGGAACATTAAACATTTTATAGAATTACAGGTAGTAAGCACTTCAATTTAATAATCAAAAGAGGTGTTGCCAAATGAATCCTGAAAGGCTTCACTAGATAAAATTTTAAACCACTGCCAAAGGCATCTGAAAATTAGCAGCAAATTTCAGATGAGAAACCACAAAGTAACACAACCAATTTGGGCAGAATGAATCCAATGACCTGAATTAAACACAACATATATATTCATGCTTTGTCATCCATATTGGCTCAAGATTTGGTAGAAATCATTTGCTACCTTCACTGTATTTATTTGTACCAAATAGAAGACACCAGTCCTTTCGTGAGTAGGGATATGTTTTTCCAATACCTTCATTCCTATTAAATCTATCACACAAAAAAATAGGACTTCTGCTGGACCTTGAAAAATATGGAAGGGCTTCATATGGGTAGAAAAATGATAGAATTACTTTATCCTTGCTATCTTTTTATAGTTTGTGGTTGACAACCACAAAGTATGATTGTCCATAGAGGTGAAGAATACCCTGCACTAAATATTAAAATTTAAAAATGATGTTAATTTCACTACATTATTTTCAACACACAATTTTGCAAAATTATATTTTTGATCAATCTATCCCATTATCTCTCATGAAGAATTATCTATTTCAGAACCTGTAATACTGTGTTCTAAAATATCCAGATGTTCCAAACAGTAATTGGAAACAAATAGAATAAGTAAAACAAGCAAATATTTTAGACATAGTTTTGAAAAGAAAAATACTATAAATGGGACATATATGCAAGCATTTCATACATATGCTTTATGCTTGAAAAGTAAATGTTAAATATATAAAATGATGAGAAATTTCCACTGCATCAAGAATTTTCAATTTAAAAACAAAGCCTACATTTACTATATTTGTGCTTATTAAAATATGCCATAATTCTGAAACACACCTATAGTATGTGCCATAATTTACAAGGTAATAATCAGCAGTTTGCAATAAGTTGAACAGAGCAAAATCAATTAGCAGCTACATAGAAACAAAAATTGTTTATTCTGGTACACATTTCTAAACAGTTTTAAAAACTACACGATGAGAATGCAATTCATGTAATTGTTTATCTTTACTCATATTCAATTCCAGTTATGACCCTGAGAGATGAATAGTAAATTTGACTTTTTAATTATCATTTAAATAATTTATTGAAATTTTAATGCACTCAGGCATTTGATTGTCAAGGTGCAGGTGTACTAATATGAAGATGTAATTTGCTCATCTAAATAACACTTTCAGTAAAACCTCTCATTTCTTAGAGTTCTATTATTTATGACCTATTACTGTTCATTTAAAAAAGTCTTCAGAAGTGGATTTTGGAATCAACTTGTTAGAGTGGATTGTTTGGGATTGTGGGACTCAAAGGAAACAAACATTTTTAAAAGGTTGTTAATTGTATTTTAGTTAAAACTTTCAAATGCACAAAGTAGGGTTCTTTTTCAAAGCAATCTAAATTATAGAAAAATAAGCCAAATAAAAATTATAAAATCAAAAATTAAAGGAACTGTTGTTTTTCGCTTTATTGGTCAAAAGTAGTAAGGGTCCAATAATTATACAGCATTCACCAATATATTTAGGTGGCACTGGTACAAAGCCAAATTGTGGCCATTTAATATTTGGATTCATGAGATAAATTCTGGTACTTAAAATATACTAAATAGCATCTGATTGGTATCTGTCAAATAGATAACTTCTCACACTTCCTTCAAAGTTTTATTTATGTACTTTGGGATTTAGTACTTGTTTCCATTTAACTTGCAAACTTCCATCAAGCAGTCAGTGCTGCTTCAGCTCTGAAGAAGATGGAAAACAAAACAAAAATAAAAAAGAATAAAATAAGGAGTGAATGATGAGAAGAGTTTGATTATTGGGTACTACATTAAAGTTAGATATGAGCAAGAAGTTCTGGTGTGCTATTATGCAGTACAATGCAGATAGATAATAACAACATATTACATACTTCAAAATGCTAGAAGAAAAGATTCTGAAAGTCTCTGCTAAATGATGTGGTTAATGTTTGCAAAAATAGAATGTGCTTAGCCTGATCTAAGCATTTATATATACATACATACACAAACACACACACACACACACAGTCCTCATTAATATGTACAAATTTTATTTATCAGTTAAGTGTAGAAGAAAAAAAAATGAATATGGTTGCTCAAAGAAAGTGGCAAGATGCATCTTGTCTTTATTTAAAAGTCACCATGCCTTTGTTTGCCTTTCTGTACATCACATTTTTTACAATGAATTAAGCATTCCCAAATGAGGTGAGAGCACTTGCAAACTGGGATTGTTGGCCACTGTTCCTATTTACAAATGAGGGGAACTGCCAGGAATCATGCACCCACACACGTGGACAGTTGCTGCCCACTGTGCCAACATAAATTTTTGTGGTATTGAAGCTGAGAACATTGGCCAGCAAAACTGCTATTATTGCAAACATGTGTGGCCGTGTGGAAGAATGAATATTAGTGTTTGGGGCAAATGCTTCCTTAGGACATAATTTAAAAGCACTTCCCACATTTCCAAACTCTTAACAGAATTTTTATTCTATGGGTATTTGTGTGAAAAGACCTCTGTGTTGCTCCTGGCAAGGCCTCTGTTTGTCCCGAGTAGTAATCCCTCACAGCAATTTTATAGCATCTGGCTCTAGGTAGCTCATAAAGCAAAGTGGAGTATTACATTCATGGGAATGCTGATGAGCTGACACTGGCTCATGTTGAGGTTCACTGTTGTACTTCCAGGAAGCTTTATGCTACTTCTCATAATTCCGTCATGCTAAGACATTTTTTTGCCTTTAATTTACAAATGGTTGTATAAAAAATTGAAGTAACTGTCAGTTGTATTTGATAATATCTAAATTAACCGGATATTTATGAGCATGAAGATTCTAAAGTTCCCAGAAATTGCTAAACATTTGGAAGGCATATTAGAAATGGTAATTTTATTTGCTGTGATAAGAAAACTATCTTCCAAAGAAGAAAGAAATTGATGAAAAATATTCAACTAATACTTTAAGTGTAAACTTTCAATCTTAAATTTTACATTAGATGAATTTTCTAATTGCATTATTTTTATCAGTATGAAAGCATTGCTTTTACCATCATTCAATAATTATTTTTAATAACAGTCATGATGGTTAATTTTCAATGACAACATGACTGGATTACAGTGCCTCCTGGTACCTGACCAAATATTATCTACAGGTGTGGCTGGGAGCTATCTCCAGAGGAGACTGGCCAGGGCCTTGGAGTCCTTAGTGGGGAGATGGACCTAGAGTGAAGGTGGGAACCTCGCAATTGTCTGGTGCCTGGATGGATCGAAAAGACAGGGCAAGAATGAACTCTTCCTTCCTCTCTTCCGAAGCCAGCGTCTTTTCCCAGCCTAGGATATCAGAACTCTGGTTTCTTCAGTTATTGCACTCTGGGACTCATACCAAGGGCTGGCTGTTTAGGCTCTCAGAATGAGAGTTAGATCATTAGCTTTCCTTGTTCTGAGATTTTCCGATTTGGACAGAGCCATCCAACTGCTTTCACTGACTCTTCAGCTTCTGAAAGACCTATTGTGGGATTTCTCAGCTTCCAGACTCATGGGAGCCAGTCCCCTAACAAAGCTCCTCTCGTGTATCTGCCTGTATTTAGTTTATCTGTAGCTCTATCTCCCATTTGTTCTCTCTGGAGAACCCTGATATGGTCATGAAATATTGACATTAAAATATCAAATAATGAAGCCCTTAATGTTTGGGATACACTTAAAAGAAATCTTTCTAATATCATTTAAATTAAAACCAAAAACCAAGCACACAAAAAACCCCCCAAAAACAATCATTTTTAGGGACATCATACAGTCTTTTGTCTAGTGAATGCTCCCAGAAAGCTTCCAATTAGGAAGCAGTTTGTCTTTATTCGTATTTTAATTTTTTCAAATTTATTTTTTTTTCTTTGCATCTCCATTTTCTACCATCTTTCTTTTACTGTGATCTCTAAATTATTTATACTTTGTGTTTCTCATAGAAAACAAACCATTTGATATTTAATCTTCTGTTCCTGATTTAAATAAGAAGCAGTGAGAAGAAAGTAAAACATACTTGAAGCATATTGTCTTTTTGTATGCAAATCCTACTCTTGGACATTCCCTTATTTGATAACATTTTCCATGTTCCCCTACTTTACCATTAACCTGATGTGTTTAAATCAATGTTGTTGTTTTACTTTAATGTATCTAAGAAAAAATCAAACCACAGTGATCTATAAACTATTCTTTGATAAAGGCATATGGATTAATTAAATTCTGCAGGATGTAGTGCTAACCTGGGACATTTACAAAAGCGAATTACTTAGCAGTTGTGATGCTTAACATTGTTCACTTTTGTACTTCATTTTTTGTTTTTGCCATATGACACTGAAAGGGACCAATTTTTACCTCAATCAAGAGCAATTTAAAATGAAATATGAGGAGAGAAAAAGTGCCCAGAAAATAGATGCAAGAAGAAGAATCTTTTCCAGAAAGAAATAATTCTTAGAAGAATGTCAAGAAATTGATAAAGGACTTCACAGGGAAAAGTAGACAGTTATTCATGAAAAGATTCTCAAACTTTCTATAGCATTCCTTACTAAACCAGGTAGTAGATAAGGTTAATAGATATTGTTTTAACCATCATTAGCATCATCATCATCAATCATAGTATTCTTTTCTGTTTGAAAACAGCTTATTTAAGGATCTTTGTCAGAATATAAGATTCTAGAACAAGTACATGAACTACATATTCAATATGCTTAATGCACAAAATCTGAGGAATTAATGAGTTAGAACACATACCAGAAAAAAAATGAAGCAAAAGAGAAACAAAAATGGAAAACTTGAAAAAGTTAGTAAGATGTACAGATGATAAATCAAAAAATAATGTATGAGAAGAAATAAGATATCATAGCTAAGAAAATTCTAGAAGTATTAAACACATGAACTGATAGTTAAAGAAAGTATAATGAACACAAAACATGGAAAAGCAACGAGTAATAAATAAATTGACATTCTATGAATTCATCAGGTGATGAGGTGATTTTCTACAAATTTTATAGCAAATCGATAATGCAAATCATGTTGTCCCACCACAGTGAAATACCTTTTATTTCCTGTACTTCTTTGAAATACATACATTGAATTATTTTCCTACAATATACTCTTTTATAAATAAACATTAAATTAAAAGTTTTTTCAAACAAGTAGTAGTTATTCAATATTTATTCTTTCGGCACTGGTCTGACAATAATTATTGCACAATTGCTTGTCTTAATAATTTTGTTTGTCATTTTAAAAATGCATTTTCAAACATAATTAAAATATTACTTACATTTAATATTCAATCAAGCAGTTGTTCTAGCATACATTGTACCATTGTTCACTCTTTCTCTTCTTTTTATTCTATCTGGCTACAAGGCTATAGGTTGGCACCACCCACAGCCAGGGTGGGTCTTCTCTCTTCAGGGAATCAGTCACCCAGCCACACCCAGAAAGGCTCTGTGGTAATCAGGTAGGAATTTCCTATTCAAGTTGACACCACAGTTAACTATCACATATGTTTTATGAGATTGACAATATAGTGACTTAGTGATAGTGATATACTATCTTATTTAACTGACTCTTTTTAAAAGTCTGTTAGAGCCATTAAGTGATTCTTTTGGGTGGTAACCTTTCTACTGATGATGGATTACCTTATTTTCTTAGTGGTAAATTTTTTTCATGTTTTTGAATGGTTTATAGTCTCAGATTTGCCAGATTTTTCTGTTTTGTTTTTCTGTTTAATTTCTAGCCTCTGTATTAACTTGTCTAGGTATTTTGTCATTGCCTATATCCAAATTCCAACTCTCATAATTCATGTTGAACTATTAGTTTTACAGCAGATCTTGTGTTTTTGATAGTAATCTTACATTCTTTTTATTTACACATATTTGCTATACATATTAATGGGATTCAGTGTGATATTTCTATCCATGCATGCAGGATGAATTGATCATATGATTCTAAGCTTCTTCCACCCTTCATCCCCTAACTCCCAGCACCCTTTGTAGTCCTTAATCACTACTATGTGACTTCCAGGTTGTTTTAGTTTCCACATAAGACAGAGAATGAACAACATTTCTCTTGCTGTGTTTGGCTTATTTTCTTAACATGATATACTGTACTTAAATTACATCCATTTTCCTGAAAATGAAAGGATTTCATTCCTCCTAATGACCAAATTCTTCACTATGTATCTATATCATCTTTATCTATTTAACATGGCTGACACCTGGATTTATTCCATATCTCATCTATTATGAATACTGCTGCAATAAACATACAAGTATTACTTTTGTATTGAGATTTCATTTCTTTTCTACAGGTACCCAAAAGTGGTATAGCAAGATCATATGGTAGTTCTATTTTTAGATTTTTGAGGAAGCTACATGTTTTGCATAGTGGTTGTACTAATTTACATTTTCAGCAACAGTGTATAAGCGTTCCTTTTATCTTTACTTGCTCACCAGAATTTATTTTTATTTCAATAGCTATTCAAACTGGGATGGAATGATATCTCACTGCAGTTTTCATTTGTACATCCTTGATGCTAAGTATACATTTCTAAAATATTAGTATTGGCAATTTGTAATTATTTTCAGCAATGTCTATTCAGATCATTTCTCCATTTTTAAATTGGATTGTTTGTTTATTGTTAAGACTATTGGGTTCCTTATGTGTCCCAGATATTACTTCTCCAGCAGATGAATACTCACAATTTTTTTCTGCCATTGTGTAAGTTGTCTCTTCATTCTGATGATTGTTTCCTTTGTTGTGCAAAAGATTTTTAGTATGATATAATGACATATATCTATTTTCGTTTAGTTTCCTCTGTTTTGGGGGATCCTGTTCAGAAAACCATTGCCTACTAAACCTACATTCTTGCCTATTATCTAGAATATCACTCAATAGAAATTATGCCAGTATGATGATTTTAAAATACCTCATTATTGCTTCCCTGATTCCTGGTGAGGTTACACAGATTTCAAACATTTATCATCCAGTTTAATTCCTTTCACAGTCCTTCAAGGGGAACATGTTCTGTAATGTTCACTCTTCTCTTGCATATTTACATAGTTATCACTATTATTTTTGTTTTAGTCAACCACTGTTTCAGGCTAGCCATTGTCACATTGCTGCTGGAGGCTACAACCTCACTCTTTCTCAATATGAAGGTTAAAGAAATTCCAAATTTTTAAGGAAAATGTAATCCATGAATATAAATACCATCAAATGGCAAAATCGTATGAACATCTTACAGTAATTGAAGTATTTGGTCAAAGATTAGTCAGAAAGATAATTAAAATATAGAACAATATGCATACATACAAACACATCCATGATAAAGTGAGGAAAAAGAATAGTTCAAAAATTTTAAATTTAAGTTTAAACTAGAGCCCCTAAATTCTAACTTTCATGTAACAAAAATATTACACATACATTTGTAAAGTCCCATGTAAGAATAATGCAATAAAATTAAAGAAAACATTTGTAAGCATACATGTAAATACAGATAAAGAAGCCTTTTTCAGTATATGTCAGAGCCATAAATTACAATAAAAACTATTATAATATTTGAATGCACAAAAGTAAAATATCATTAGTCATCAAAATTTAATCTATGTTAGTTTAATATGGCTCATAAGTAACATCGATACTTCAGTCACTTCCAATCGTGTGGCTAAATACTCATGAAATTTCATGAAATGCTAAAATCCAAATCTGAAAACTTAAATTTTAAAACCTATAATACACTAAATAATAAACTAAAATAATATTTGAAATGATAAGATTTGACTCTAAGCCTGTCATATAAAAAACGATAATACTAATGTATAGCTTATGGCTAACAAAACAATATAATGCATAAAATAAATGTGAGAAGTTTTCACTACTAAAATTACAAAATGCTACATTGTTTAAACTATAAATATTTACTGAATTATATATATTATGTAGTGGAAAAATTTTCCATGTGTCTAATAAAAGAATTTACAAATTTCAAAAAAATCAATTCTCCAAAAATTTTTGAACAAATTTAGTGAAGTTTTAATAAAAGATTTTTTGTGTTACTGTAATTAGGCAGGTAAGATGAAATAATTATGATAATTATTTTAAAGACATAAACAAAAAAAAGATTAAATTTTCTTATGAATGATAATTTTGTCATTTAATAACTATTATTTAAGGAATTGAGCCTTCTGAGCATGGCAGATGGCACAAACCATGAAAGAGAGTTGGGGATGTTGCTCAGTGGGAGGACCTTGAGTTCAATACACAAACCAAGCAAACAAAATGTCCTCGCTCTGGTGCACAGCTATGTATCATGTATCAATTGTACATCTGCAGATGTATCACTTTCATTACTTTCTACATTGATCTACTGCTCTATTTGTTACAATTGCACAAAAATAAGAAGACTTTATGTGTCTTGTCTTTTGTATTTATAAGACCTTAGCTCAATCTTTATTCAAGACTGCATTACTGCATTTGTTGTTTTATAAATTAAAAAATCAGACTGACAATTTTTATAAGAACAAAATTTTGCAGGAAGTTCATTGAATTCAATTGGGTTAACTGTCATATTAATATTGGTATTTCCAATCTGTTAATACAATGTTCTGTACTTTTAAGCCTTCTTTAACTTCCTTCAGAATATTTTATAGTTTTCTGTGTGAGATTTTAGTACAAATTAAATTTATTTGGGGGCATTTTATTTATTGCTGGACTATTTTTAGAGCAGTTTTAGATTCACAGCAAAATTGAGCATGAAGAAAAGTTCACATGCACTCCCCACACCTTCCAGGCAAGCTTCTTCCTCTATTAACATTCTGCAGCTGAGTAGTATATTCATTACAATTGTTGAACTTATATTGGCACAGTAATATTTCAAAAGCCCATATTCATTAGAGTGAACTCTTAGCATTGTACATTTTGTGAGTTTGGACAAACGTTTCCATTGTTATAGTAGCATAAAGAAAATTTTCACTTTCCTCTAAAAGTCCCCTGTACTCTGCCTGTTCATCCCTACAACCCTCTGACCCCGAACAACTGCTGATCCATTTACTGTCTAAAATTCATAGTTTTAATATTCCACAAGGTCATAAAGTTGAAGTTACACACACACACACACACACACACACACACACAATCAATTGTAAACTGGCTTCTTTACCTAGTAGTATGCATTTGCAATTAGTCAATTTTTTTAGGGCTTCATAGGTATTTTCTTTTACTGATACATAGCAATCATTGTCTGGACATGTCACAATTTATGTATTCATCCCATGACTAATGAAAACCTTGGCTTCTCCTGAATTTCTATAACTATGCCTAAGCTCCTATAAAAATCTGTGGGCAGATTTTTTTTGTGGACCTAAATTTTCAATTTACCTGAGTTAGCTATGAAGAAGTGCAGTTGCTGGATTACATGCTATGGTATCAAATTACTATTATTGTTTTAATTTTCTGCCTACCTTATTTTTAAACAGTACATGTTTCTAGAACATAGATTATATTTATCATGTGGAGTGGGTACATGGTGATAATTCATCTTAATTAATTTTCATGCTCCCCACCTCTCCTCCTTTCCCATACACCGGCTCTAGTCCCTTTCCCCTTTGCAAAAGATCTGTATCCTTGTTTCCTATAATGTATATTTTATTTTGCTCTTTAATTTACTGATAATTTGATATTATCTTGTAAGAGAAATCAAGCAATATGTCTGATTTATTTCATTTAACATTGTGGTCTCAAAGTGCATCCATTTTCCTACAAAAGACTCAATTTAACCTTCTTGATAGTAGAGTTTATACACTCAATTGTGTATAAATATACTTGATTGTTTATAAATACTACATTTCCTTTATTCATTCATCTATTGATGGACATATAGCCCACTTCCAAGATTCAGCTCTTATGAGTTGTACTGCTATTTTTATGAGTATGTGTCTTAGTTACTTTTTCTTTGCTAAGACAAAACACCTGACACCCACAAGTTAAAAGCAGAAAGATTTATTTTGACTCACAGTTTGTCAAGCTTTCGTCCCATATTTGGCTCACTGCAAGGCAGGGTGCCATGGCATGGGGATATGTTGGTGCAGAAAGAGTCCATGGCAGGGCAGGCAGGAGGCAGGAAACAGTGAGTCTCCCTTTATCTTCTCTTGAGGCTACAAGCCTATTGGTTGGTGCCATTCACATACAGGGTGAGTCTTATGTCTTCAGTAAACCCATGCAGCCACACCCAACACTATGCTAATCCAATCAGTGGGATAATCCTGTTGTTAAAAAATTAAGTTCCAGTATCACACACTCATGATCCAGTCATTTCCAAAAGCCCTACAGGGTAGTGCATAAGGCTTTGGGGAACATTACAGATATAAGTAATAACAGTATGCATGTCTTACTGTAATAAGATGTGTTTAACTCTTTAAGCAAAATACCTAGAAGGTGAATAGCTGGATTGAACGGAATTTCTGTTTTAAAGTTTTTGAAGAATCTCCATACTTCTTTCCACAGTGGATGTACTAGTTTATGTTCCTGCCAACAATGTAGAAGTGTTCCTTTTCCCCTGAAGCCACTCCAGAATTTGTTATTATTTGACATCTTGATGATGGTCATTCTTTCTGGAGTAAGATGGAATCTCAGTGTTGCTTTAATATGCATTTCTTTATTGACTGGAGATGATGAACAGTTTTTCATGTATCGCCCATTTGTACTTCTTATTCTGAAAATTGTCTATTCATTTCAGTTGCTCATTTTTTGTTGGGTCTTTTATTTGGAGGGGTCTAATTTTTTTTTAGAGTTTTTTATATATTAGTCCTATGTCCGGGTTGTAGCTGGCAGTTGTTTTTTTTTTTTTTTTTTTTTTACATAATCTGTAGGTTGGCTCTTTACTCTGTAGATTGTTTCATTTGTTGTGTAGAAGCTTATAAATTTGATATAATCACTTGTTAATTCTTGATGTTATTTCTTGTGCTATTGGGATTCTGTCCAGAAATTCCTTGCCCATGTTTTCAAGAGTTTGTCTAATTTTATCTTCTAGGAGATTTAATGTTTCTCCTTTAATACTCTGATCTTCAATCCATTTTTATTTTAATTTAGAGCATGTTGAGAGAGAGGGGTCTAGACTAAATCTTCTTCATGAGGCTTGGTAGATGTCCCAGCACAATTCATGAAAGAGGCTGTCTTTCTTCCAGCATATATTTATGGCCTCTTTGTTAAAGATCAGATAGATAAATGTGCCTGGGATTGCATTTGCATCCTCTGTTCTGTTCCATTGATCCACATGTCTTTTTTGTGTGTCTGTACCAAGTGTTTTTGTCATTGAAGCTTTGTAATCTAGAGTCTGGGATTGTGATGACTTCTGCATTGTTCTTGTTGAGGATTGGTTTTGCTGTTCTGGGTCTCTATTACTTCCATGTGAAGTTTATTACTGTTTTCTCTAGCCTGTAAAGAATGCTGTTGGCATTTTAATTAGAATTTCCTTAAATCTATATATCAGCTTTGGAAGTACGGCCATTTTGACAATATTGATTTCACCTATTCAGGATGAGAAAATAACTTTCCATTTTATACTGTCCGCTTCAATCTCTTTTTGGGGGGAAGGGGTAATATAGTTTTAGCTGTAGAAAACTTTCATTTCCTTTCTTAGGTTACTTCCTATGTATATATTTTTGTTGATGCGATTGTGAATATTATTGTTTTCCTGATTAATTTCCTGATGGGTCCATTATAGGTGTCCAAGAAAGATATTGATTTTTGTGTGTTGATTTTGTATCCTGCTACATTGATGAATTTGGTTATTAATTCTAGGCATCTTTTGGAGGATAATTTTCTATATTCTATGCACAGGACCAAGTCATTTGTAATTATTAATAATATGATTTCTTTCTTTCCTTTTATTTCTTTGTCTTACCTCATTGATCTGGCTAATGTTTTCGTACTCTATTGAACAGGAGTGGTGACAGTGGACATCCTTCCTTTGTTTCTGATTTTAGAGGGAAAGTTTTCAGTTTTCTCCCATTTAATATGATGATGGCAGTAGGTTAGTCATGAATGAATGGATTTTGAGATAAAGATCTTTTGTGTGTGTTCTTTCACTTTTTTAAAAAAACACCATGAATGGACCTTGGATTTTTTCAATGGCTTTTTGTTTGTTTTTTGGGGGGGGACAAGGACTCATTATGTAGCCTAGGCTGTTCTCAAACTCACTGTGATCCTCCTGCCTCAGTCTCTAGGGTGCTGAGATTATAGGTTGTGCAGCACCACACCCAGCCTGTCAAAGATGTTTTCTGTGTCTATTGAAATGATCATATAAATTTTGTCCTTGCTTCTGTTCATGTGATGTATTCCATTTATTGCTTTGCATACGTTGCATATGTTGAACCATGCTTGCATCACTGTTATGAAGCCTACTTGCTTTGCCAGGACCTTGTTTATGCTTTTTCTGTCTATATTCTTTAAAAAAGATTGGCCCGTAGTTCTCCTTTTTAGTTGGGTTTATGTCTAGTTTTGGAATCAGATTAATGCTAGCTTCCAGGAATAATTTATGGATTTCTCCTTCTCTTTCAATTTCATGAAAGAGTTTCAGGGGCATTATTATCTTCCTTAAAGCTCTTGTAGAATTCACTGTTGAATCAATCAGGTCCTGGGATTTGCTTAGTTGCTAAGTGATTTTACTATTGCTTTAATTGCATTACCTCTTAGTGGATTATTCAGTGTATCTGTATCTTCTTGGTTTGGTTTCAGTAATTCATACGTATCTAGGTGTCTATCCATTTCTTCTGGATTCTCCAATTTATTGGAGTAGTTACTAGTAATTTTCTGGGTTTCTGCCGTGTCTGTTGTGATTTCACTCTTTTCATTTTTAATTCCATTTATTTGGGTCTTTACTTTTTTGGTAAGGTTGACTAAATATTTGTCTAGTTTGTGCATCCTTACATAGAAACAACTCTTCAATTCACTGATTCTTTGTATTGATTTTATTTTCAATTTAATTAATTGCTGTTCTGATCTTTATATTTTCTTCCTTTTGCTACCTTTGGATTTGAATTGTTTTTGTTTTTTTCTGACCATGAAATGCATCATTAAGTTATTTATTTTTGGGGATCACTTCATTTTTCTGATGTGGTCATTCACAGCTATACAATTTCTTCTTAAGACTGTTTTGGTTGTCCCATAGTTTCTGGGGGTTTTGGGTGGGTTTTTTGGTACTGGGGATTGAATTTGGGTCCTTGCACTTGCGAGGCAGGCGGTGGAACTACTGAGCTAAATCCCCAGCCCAGTTTCTGTTCTTGTACTGGCATTATTCTTAGTTCTAGGAACCAATTTTTTTTTCTGTGATTACTTCTTTAACGAATTCAAGAGTGTATCATTTAATTTCTATGAGTTTGCATAATTTCTGTGGTTTCTTTTGCCATTGGAATCTACTTTTGTTGTGCTGTGATCTGATAAAATATACATGGGAGAATTTCAATTGTTTTGTATTTACTTAAGTATGCTTTCTGCACTACTATATGATCTATCTTACAGAAAGTTCAACGTGTAGTTGAGAAAATTGTGTATGCTCTTTTTTGGTGGAATACTCTGTAGTTATCTATTAAGTCCATTAGATCAAAAGCCTGGTTCATCTCTGATATTTCTGTTTGTTCATTTGTTTGTTTTTGCCTAGTTCATTTGTCTATTTGTGACAGTGGGGTATTAAGGTCCCTCACTATAATTGTATTGAGGTTTATCTGATCTTTTATGTTCAATAGTGTCTGTTCTTTTTAAAGTTGCGTGCACCAGTGTTCAGTTCATATATATTTATAACTCTTCCTGTTGAATTGTTCTCTTAACCAATATGTGGTTGCCTTCTTTGCCTCTTCTGATCAGTTTTTGCTTGAAGTATACTTTGTCTGAAAGTAAAATAGCTACTACTGTTTGTTTCTGGTCTCCTGTTGCATGGAATATTATTTTCATCATTTGAGTTTTAGTTTATGAATTTCTTTTTGGGTTGCACGTGTTTCTTGAACACAGCATACTTTCAGTTTTGTGTTTTGTTATGTTTGTTGATCCAATTCACCAAGATGTGTCTTAATTAGGGAATTGTGACTGCTCACATTGAGAGTTATTATTGAAGGATATATCGACTTCTGGCTTCTTGTCTTTTTTTTGGTACCATGGATTCAACTCAGGTCCTTATGCTTGCAAGGCAGGCAGCAGAAACACTGAGCTAAATCCCCAGCCCTTGACTTCTTGTCATTGCATTATTTTCCTGTTGCTGACTCCTTTTATTCTCTTCTGCTTAACTACTCAGCCTGTCTGGTGTATTCAGTTAAAACTTTTAGCACTATTGGTTTCATTGTCTCTTTTTAGGATGTCTTTGAGAATTTTTTCTAGAGCTGATTTTATGGTCACGAATTTCCTTAAAAAGGAAAATGCCTTATTTCTCCATAAATTCTGAAAGACAATTTTTCTGTATGTATCAATCTGTCTGGAAGTTTATTCTCTTGGGGCTTGAAATCCTTCACCCCCCAAGTTTTCCTAGTCTTACGGTATGTGGTAAAAAGTCAGATGTAATTCTAATAGATTTGTAAATAATGTTTCACTTTTCTCTGACAGCTTTTATGATTTCATCCTTATGTTTGACTTCTGAGCTTTTGACTCTGTTGTCTCATGGAGAAAATTTTTTTTCCTGATTGTGGCTATTTGAGCTCCCATATACTTTGCTTGTGTGTACATTAATTTCTTTTCCCACATTTAGAATTTTGTCCGTTATTATTTCTATAAACGTATTTTTATGGCTTTTTGTGCTATTCACTAATGCAGATTAATCTTAAATTAGTCTTCTTTGTGTCATTTAGCAGCTGTTGGGCCCATTTTTCATGTTCCTTTGTTCTTTTTAGGGTATGTCTGAATAAAGGGTCACCTGCATCAGCCCTATTTTATAGCTCTGAGACTCCAGCAGCTCCCATGTTTTGTCCCTCTGTGTACCACAAGTCATGGCACTTTCCACCCAGCTTTATTGCCTGCCGGTTTGTGAGGTGCTCTCCCTGCTCCAGATACCCCTCTGTCTATACACCCATGGGCAGCAGACTGCTGAACTTCATGCTAGCACTTTTAGACCCAGCCCTCTCTGAAAGCTGTACCCGACTGCCCTAGGTTCTCATCACAGAGACTGGGGCCTTGATGTTCTTCCCAGCCTCAGCTTAAACTTCCCAGGTGTCTATGTCTAGCCTGCATCTTTATGACTGTCTCTTGTGGTCATCTCCCACCTGGTCAGTGTGGTAGGATGACACCTGGTTCTGTTTATGTTCTGTGGTTCAGTCTTAAAACAATTAACACTTTCTCCCAATTAGACCTTGTCAACTATAGTGGATTTAAGTAATCACTTTTGGAGTAAAACCCCATGCTATTTTTTGCAATTAATAAAGGTGAGTGGGGGTGGTTCTTGAGGCTCTTACTGTGGTCTGCTTTGTTGTTTTTCTGTGGACTGGCTGATCCTCTCCAGAGTTACCTTGTGTCAATAAAGAGAGTCCCCCTTGCTCAGATCTAGAGTGAGCTTTCCAGACTGTTTTAGTCTTTTCTCTGCATTGTGCTCAATTTCCTCAGCTTTCTATAATTTCCAGTTTTCCTATTATATCCTTCCCACTTCTAAGTATCTATATATGTTTTTTCATCAACTTATTTTCGAGGTGAATCAATTCTAGTTTCTGGGGAGGCTGTATTTTGCTACTGGTCCCTACTCCACCAGTTTTAATCATCAAATTCTTTTAAAAAGACTGTATATTTAGGGATATCTACTGGCTTTGTGTTTTGTGGAGTTAAATAATTTAACACATAAAGATTTAGAATTCATATCTTCCTTTTGTATTGACACCTTAATTTAAATATTTTTTTTTATCTTTAATATTTAAAATGTGAAAGTGTCTGGCTTAATAAAGTTATATCATTTTTGTTTTGCTTTTTGTTTGTATACCTTTTCACTTTGCATGTTTCATTTAGAACTAATCAATTTTTCACTATGTACAAAAACCATTTATTAATTTAATTGGTATACAATTTAACTATCTTTTCGTTTTCCGTAGATACTTGATTTCTTAGAGTTGTACATAAATTACCTTTACAACTTTCTTAATATTTGCCAGACTAATGAAATTTTCTCCTTCCACAGTAATGGTAGAACCTAAGAATACTATTTACTACTTCTCTTTTGCTTTTGTCATCTTATTTCATTATATGTATTTCAATAATCCTCAAAGTATTTTACTTTTTGTATATAATATTAATTTACCTATTTTAAGATGATGATTTTGGAGTATAATACTTCTATGTCTTGGATATGTAATTTTTTGTATTCTTTTCCTATTTAAAGTAAAAAAGATGATGATTTTCTGTTCTGCCAGCGTGAATATGCTCTGGCACCCACTAAAGAATTTTTCATTTCAGTCATTATATTCTTCTTTCCAGAGCTTTGTACATTAGTATGATGATTTCCTTAGATTATTGGTTGAATTAACCTATGAAATCATTTACACTTAAGAGTTTTAAACTATTATTGCATGTTTAAAAAATGAAATGCATTCAGATTATCTATTTCTTCTAAACTACCTTATGAACAATGGATAATTGGTAATTATGTGTGCTTGAATAAAAAAATATTATTACAATAAAAAACACATTGACACCATATCCCTGAAAATACTCCCCCTGGCTTCAAACATACTTATCTCATCATTCTTACCTCTTTCTGAGGCAGTTCTGTAAGTCCTCTTTCATAATTGTCTTTGTGAGTTCAAAACACAATGAATGCCACTGCTGAGTGTCATTGAGGGAAATGCAGAATCATAAAAACATGGTGGGTGTGTCCTCATCCACACTGTGTGACTTCTAGCTTTTCCTCAAACTCACAATGACCTTGAAAAAATCATTTTGAATCAATTCAGGATATCAATGTAACCGTAACACCACAAGTAAAGACACTCACAATATAGGATCTCAAGGTCTGCTTTAGAAAGTGTCAAGAATAATGGGATAAGTGGATTCTAAACCAGTGGAGATACTTCGAAGCAGATTAGTAGTAATGTATATTTTACTGTAACAAATTTTTTTTTGGTACAGGGGATCGAACTCTGGTCCTTGCGCTTGCGAGGCAGGTGGCAGAACTGCTGAGCTAAATCTCTGGCCTGTAATAAATTTGTTTTAATATAAATAAATACATATGTTATGATCACATTGCATAAGAATTTTGCAATAGTATAGTTCCATTCATTTCCTCTGACCTGGTGTGCCATTTTTTGTCATATATTTTTACACACATACATATAATAAACCACATGTTGCATTGTTATTGTTTAAATTCTAATTTTAATAAGATTTCTATAATAAACATATCTCATGTAATTACATATGCAGTCAACATTTCTCTTGCTATACATTATATGGTTCTGATTTATATTATAATTTTATATCACTTATCTACTGTCTGAAAAAATCTCTTACATTTCATATAGTATGGGTCTGTAATGTGTCTTGTTACTTTTATAAAAGTAAAAAAATTTCATTTTTTGAAACATAATCTAAAAGGGATAGAATTCTAAATAGCTCAAGTATTTTTTAATAAATGTAAAAGAAACTTTGTCTTAGTTACTTTTCTTTCCTCGCTAAGACAAAATACCAGACACCCAAAGTTAAAAGGGAAAGATTTATTTAGCTCATGGTTTGTAGTGGTTTCAGTTCATAATTGGCTGGCTCCAGGGCAGGGTGGGTGGCAGACAGGAATCACAGAGGAGAAACAACATGATGCACACAAAGTAGCAAAAGCAATAAGGGAATCTTAACAGTATCTTTCTGACCCTTTTATCTTAATCAGACTATAGGGATTAGGGTAGTGACAAACCAGTCAGTGTACTAGTTTAGTAATCACACACTCTTAATCCCAGCAAATACTCTAGATTGAGCCACCTCTGGGCTACATGAGGCTTTGGGTGGGTGAGTGGGCTTCTAGACCCAGACTATAACAATTTCCATATTTTACCATTAGTAATAAATCTACTAACACCCTTGTTTTTGTTGAGTTATAAGTAAAGTGTCTTTTTTATCTGATTGCATTTAAGATTTTTCCATCATTAGTTTTGACTAATTTGATAATGATGCACCTTGATGTAGTATTCTTCAGGGATTTTTTGTGACTTTTTTATGTTTCTTGTGCTTAGGTTCCTGGATCTGTGTGTGCATATGTGTGTGTGTGTGTGTGTGTGTGTGTGTATAGTTTATCAAAATTTGAAAATTTTCAACCATTTTTCTCAAACTGTTTTTCCTATCTCTGTACTTCAGGAATTCTGATCACAAGTGTGGTACATGGCTTAAAGTTGTTTCACAGCTAAATTTAGTTTTCAGTCTCTCTTTAGTATTGGATAATATCTGTGTCTATAATTAAAGGTCATGAGTGTATTCTTCTACAATTATTAATTTGCTATTGATGTCATCCAGATATTATATGTTATTTTGAAATTCATCCTCTTGAAACAAGATAAACTGAAGTACATTCAAAAGAAGTTGACCAGTACAACAAAGAATCAGCATGTGTATCATTAAGAGGTGAAGAATCTAGAAAACTTTACTCTAAAAATATCTGTTAAAAGAAAGAGAACTTAGAGTGTTTTGTGTATTTTTAGATATTAAAATAAGATTTAAGAAATAATGTTGATAAAAGAACCTTTAAATTTAGAGAAAATTCAGTATATGTTAAAAATGAGATATGTTTTTCATAATTGAAAGTGTTTAAGTTTAGTCTGCGGAGATGCATATAGGCTAGGCATTTTTATTAGACTGACTTACTTTATAGGCTATATTTCAAATTTTTCTTATTAAACATGTAAAACCACTTTTGAAAACAATTAAAATAATTTTTGGTTTTCATGAAATTATAACAAATAACAGTACATAGTATATGCTTTACTCAATCTTCCTCAAAGATGCAATGTTATAAAATTATAGTACACTATTACAACACAGATACTGATATTGAAACAATTCATGCAGCTTACTCACCTTTCTCTAGTTTTATTTATACTCACTTGTATGTTTCTACATGTGTGTATTCACCTCCATACAATTTTATCTTTTTTTTTATTAAATTCTTTTATTGGTACATTTTAGGTATACAACACAATTACATTTCTCATTGGGAATTGTACCTTTACATAATGCATCTTGGTTCTTATTTTTTCCCCATTCCTAGCCC